>CM062816.1:2047159799-2047759799 GCA_031772625.1 Pinus tabuliformis
AAACTGCTTTGAGTAATTTTTCAACTTCTGCTTTGATTGCAGCAGCTTTTCTTGGGTGAATCTGACGCAAACGTTTCCGAACGGGTTTTGCGTCGGGTAAGTCTTGATCTCATGAACAACAATCACGGATCAATCCTGGCATTTCCTCATAGGACCAAGAAAACACGTCGTGGAATTCTTGAAATTGGGCCTTATATATTTGAATCTCGTTTTCTGTACACGAGGCACCTATATGAATGTTCTCAACAATTCAGGCTTAACCGAAATGTCAATAGGAATAGTTCGAGAGATGTTTCCCAAATTTAACTCTGAATCAAGATGTTTCATTGGATTCTGAGGTTCCTTGACATATTCAGTCGTAAAGATTGATGAAAAATCATTTTCAAAACGATCATTCTCGGGTAAAAACGAAGATTTGTGATGGAGATCTTCCCATGGTAAATCATCTACACATAGGATTCATGAATTTGTCATCAGAGTGAACAAGTTCAGAAAACGTGATTAAATCCGAGCTTGATGTGAAAAAGTGATTCCTCACAGACCACATTCATAAAGTCAATTTCGGTTGAAGATGGGTCGGTAAAACGATTGCACGGCCTCATACGCAATTTCATATGGACTCAAAGGCATGACATCACCAAATGAGTCTATCTTAGATTCAGAAGGAATGATCAAGGATTCATCATAAACAATGGTGTCTGATATAATCATATGAATGGTTGCAAATGAAGACGATGCATTGATCGGAGGAAAAGGAAAAGTTCCAGTAAACCGGCACCTTTAAATAGTACCTACTCCACATCCTTATATGGGATAGTCGTTTTACCGACATGCTGAATACTTTCAAAAGGGCTGGTCGGATGCAAAGTTCGCCAGCTGGTCTATTGTTACGATCTTTCCATTATGTGGAAACTTTATGACCGAAAGAACGATGAAACGACAACTGTCATAGCGTAAGACCAACTTCGACCCAAGAGAAGGTTGTAATCTAGAGGGGCATCAACCACTCCACAGCTAGTTAACGGTTTTTCTTCAACCCCTATTAGGCAAATCTTGTGAATGCCAAAAGGATGAAAACCCACGGCCATCAAAGGCCTTTAGAATCGTCGGGGATTGATTTAGCGAAGGAGAACCAAGCGATCTCCAACACTGTATCGACATAATACACGTTGAGGCTCCCTCATCAATCACAGTTCGATGAATAGACCTATTTTTGACTATCACTGGAATCTGGAAAGCCATTTGATGAGGTAAGCGGGTTGTGTACTATTTTCTAGATCGAAAATTATTAGGTTCAAGTCCTGAACGTCAACAGCTCCTCTATAACCGACAAAAGTAATTTTACGCTGTTCTGGACATGATTGCAACACTTCCAAAGCCGACATTGCTGAGGGTGAAACAGCTAAAATCCTCAACAATGTTATAGTTGAGCTTCTCTCGCATGTGGATTGAAAGCTGACTTTCGAAGTATACCCTTGGCGGGCGGTTTGATTACCAAGTCTGGATTAGGTTTTTCGATCTGTAGTGGATCGGACCGGGAGTGAGGTTGATGGATTAGAATGAGAAGATTCTGCTTCTTTACCATCACAGGACTTTTACTACCATAATCTTGTGATCGAGTCGCAATCCTAACATGGGACATCATCAATATGGGTTCTTCATTGGCACTCGAGGAAGAACCTATCATCTTACTGTCTTGAGCGGAAAAGGATCCTTCAAAACAGCAGGCATTTGGGAACCTTTGACAATCTTCGCAACCTTCTGCACGATGAGGGCAGTCTCTTGTAAAATGTTCATCGTCACAAATGAGACAAGGATAACGAGGTTTGCATTTTTCATCATTGGATTCCGATTTTTCAGGTTTCTCCTTTGATTTTTGTCCGTTTTATTCTTCTTCTTTCCTTTCTTCTTCCCACCGGATTTTTATTTGGCTGTAGATGACTCTACAATGTGAATATCGGCGGAAATTTCCACAGAAGAATCTCTTGTGGGGAATTAGGCAAGGTTATGATAGGAGAAGAATTTTTGGAAGACTTCTTCTTTCTTTTAGTGTTAACCGTACCAATCATACCATCAGCGGCATGAGATCCCGAAAGGAGCTGCAGCGATTTGATTTTGCTGGAAGATCGTGGATTTTCTTGTGTAACGTTACCTGACTGAGTATAGACCAAGTCAAGGTACTGTGCTTGAGAAATTACTTGCACCTCAGTAACTACTTCGGCTTTAGCTACATCTTCAGTGATCTTTAGCAACAAAGACTTTACAAAACCACTCAGCCAAAATCTGATCCGGATTAAAAACCTTCACTAATGCCGTCGCCCGTCTCCACTCATGAATATGATCTGAAATGTAAGTGGATGTTGATTGCTTTAATGAAGTTAGTAATTCCGTGCCATTGTCATATCTGACTGGCAACTGAAAATGAGTTAAAAAAGGAGGTAGCTAACTGACTAAAATTATAAAAAGTACCTCATGGTAAATCAATGTACACTTGGCCGCAAGACCAGTTAGAGTGCGCTGGAAAAGTCTTAGATGGATTGAATCATCGAAATGGAGTTAGACGCACACCAGAGGTGATAAGTCATCACATGGTTCGACGAGTCCTCTCCTAATTGCCTTCGAACTTAGGAATATCACTAGGCAACTTATTCGGCATTGGCGGCCAAACGGAAGATAATTAATGGGATCGTTCGTTAGGCGCGACAAGTCATGCAAGTCCAAAGTTGTGATAAACGGTAACTGACGATTAGGGTCCTAAAACTCTGGGTCATGAGACCAGCCTCAGGAGGAGGATATCCAGGATAACTAGGAATAGGAATTGCATTTGGGATATTGTATCCTCCCGGAAAACCGGATTAACCGGACCATACTGGGGTTGTTGATAAGTGTACCAGGGTACGGTTGATACTGATAGACTGGATGTTGCACAGCCGGACCGAATTGGTACTGTCCCTGGTACGGTTGATAAGTAAATTGTGGCTGACTTGTGACAACCGTACTTGAACCAGGTTGTCCTACAGGCATCTGAACCGAAGTTTGAATCATGGATCCAGACGGTGGTAAAGATGTTGAGGAGTAGATACAAGAACAGTAGAAATCGGATCTGTCGATACTCTGGAAGTAGGTGGGGTAGATTGAACAGATGTTGCGGCAGTTGCAGTAGTCATTTGAGGCGGAGAGTACAAGGCGTACTAGGCCTAGGCTGAGAAACTACCGAGGTACAGAAGTTTGAATATTAGACTGGACTGGTTGCTGGTGTGTACCAGAAACTAAGGGTTGTCCAGTTTGAGATGACAACTGTACATTTGGCTGCAGCACCTGTTGAGTTTGTGATGGATCCCACACTATATTCATTCCAGGGTACGGACCCATAAAAGGTTGAGAATATTGAGGACCATAACCGGGTTGAGGGTAGGATGATAATTAAAAGGTACATTTCCCGTTCCTTGAACATACAATTGACCGGAGGGTGGTTGGAAACCTTGGTTCGAGTACTGACCTTGGGGTTGATACCTTGAGGCACGTACTAATACTGGGGGTTGACCTTGAGGTATAAATTGATACTGGGGTTGACCTTGGGGTACATATTGAGTCTGGGGTTGACCTTGAGGAACGTACTGTCCGTAGGTATGTAATGTCCTTGAGGTTGCCCCCCAGATACAAATTGGGTACCTTGAGGTTGCCCCCAGGTGATAATTGGGGCTGCCCCCCAAGCGGTAACTTGCCACTTGAGGTTGAGGATTGGGAATAGAACCTGACATCATGAGAATATCTTCTACGCTCAACAGCTTAGTACCATTGCTTGCAGTTAATAACCCTTGCTCAATGGGTTGAGGAGATGCTCCCGAAAAAGTACCAGAAAGCGACTGATACACAGAGGGAACAGAAGGACCGCCGTACAAAAAGGATTCAGGAGATTGAGTAAACATGGACGACTGTCTTGACATATTTAATGGAGGATAATAACCTTAGGTGTTGGGTGATAAGGAACATGAGGTGGTGAAAAACTTAACCCTGGGTTTTCTAAGAAATTAGTCAAAGAAAGATATCAAGTACTGCTCCTAGGTGGACTGTAAAAAATTGATTCACGCTCCCTTAGCTCAATAACAGGTTGATTTTCAGGGATAGGGATTCCTACTTCTTCTTCCAGAGTAGCAAGTTCTTCAATAGCTATAAGTCTAGAAGAAAGGTCTTGGGTGATTACTCTTTCTATCCTAGGTGAACCAGGACGACTAGAAGCTGGAGAAGAAAACCCCGATGTCGGAGTAGCAGCAAATTCAATTTCAGGTTCAGATATTTCAGGTTCCTCACCTATATCACTAGTAGACGAAAGTTACCAGTAACCTCGGAAACAGACACTGATTGCGGATTATAATTTGCCACTAAAGCTTGAAAATCAGGATGTACCACCAAAGAAGACTCTCCTTCTTCAGGTGACCCAACTCTACTGTCTTTAGGAGTTACGAGGACTTTAAAACCTTCAAGCTGGCTCGGTGAAAACTCAGGAGGTTGGCCCGAAGTCTACGGGACTTCCTCGGTAATTCAGCCACAGTTAAAAACTTTTAACTACTTCACACGCAAACAAAGTAAAATCTCAATGAAAACCACTAAAGCCTCTAAAGAACCAAACAAATTTGAATCACACACCTAAAGAATCTAGGAGATCAAACACACACAAACTGTAACTTTCCGTACTGAAAACACTAGTTGGTGGTGATGAAATCCAACGTCGCAGAGTTCAATACAGAAATGGCGGTTGGAACAGTTACCCGGCAACCTGCTTAATGAATAGACTGGCACAAGTTCCTCCACTTAACCATCTCGAGTGAAGAGAACCCCCCAGAAAATCCAAGTGAGTCCAGCCGACGTCTGCTCCAGGTACAGTGGGATCTTCCCACCACTATCACCTCAGGAAGAATCCTAAAGAATATGGCCACTAAGGTTACCAACTGAAACAAATATACCTGGGGGAATAGTCTACGATCCGATACGCACGCAAGGGCAAAGTAGCAAGCTCAATCCCCTTGAAGGCTCCTTGACATAATCCAAGGTTTACCAACAAGTGACCCCAGGCTCCTCGACAATGGTTAATCTGAGGTTTACCGTTTTTAATACGTGAATATCTGGCGTCGTTCCCAATGAGGAAGGATTGATTCCCACACTGGTTCGAACACGATCTCGTGCTTCTCCTTTAAGAGGATCTTTCCCAGAGCATAAATGCAACAATTGGATTTCTTCGCTACCACAAGATACAACGACTTGTTTGTTTTTACTGTTTTGGAGAGTTAATTACTCTCCTACTCCAAGACACTAGCCTAAGCTAAGTTGGTGTATCAGAGCCCTAGAAATAAAAATGTTACTAGATGAATTTTACTTTAAGCGTTATTTTTATTGGTTTTTGTTTAAGTCAAAAGGTGCAGAGATGAAACTCGTGGTATGAAGACTCGACTCAAAATCACTAAAAATGCACCTAAGATGATTTAAACAATCTTTTCTCTTCGATGAACTTCTAGCTAGGAAAGAGTTTGAGAATGCAAATACTTTATAAACACAAATCTTTCTTAACGCACAAATTAAAAGAAAAGCTTTTTTCCTTTCCATTGCACTCAAAACGAGACAAATAATTATTTCACAAAAATTTCCCTTTTCTTTTCAAAGCACTCAACCACTACTAAAACAAACTTTAAAAAAAAAGAGATTTTTCATTTTTTATAAAACACTCAAAACCATGCAAACAACTAACTTTGAGATCTATAAACTATAAAAACCTATTTGAAGTCAAAGCCTACAAGATGTCTTTTTAAGGATGTTTTACTTAGCTAGATGTAATCTAAGGACCAATTTATGCAGAATCACAAATCAGTCAAGAACAACCAATTTTTGTTTTCTTTCTAAAAATGAAAATCCAACTTTTAAACACAGCTTTTCGAAGTTTTGTAAAGAGAAAACAAAAAGCGGATTCCTCAACAAGGGTAGATTTCGTTAATGGTCAGACTCATAAGAAGGCTGGTAGACACAAGGTGATCTGAGGTCCCTACAGCTTCTAAGCTCAGAGTACTACAAGACCAAAACAAAAACAAACCCAACAAGCAAAACTCCTAGGAATTTCACCTAAAACCCTAACACTAATGAAATCAACTTAAGGAAAGCTTCTGATAGGTTATATGCAGGTCTGGGCAGTGGATAATAACTTCTAAACAAAAAACTAAGCTGACTAACAGAGGAAATCTTAGGTTTTTCTCAAATTTTGACAGGGTCTGCAGGCCCACAGTTAACACAGGTGCGGTCCCGCTCTGTGCTAAAAGAAAAAGTGCAGATAAGTACGCACTGAAGGCTAGGGTGCGGTCCTCTCCCAAAGCTATGAAAAACGAAAAAAATACCCTAGATCTAACAAACTATACCCAATTCCACACACAACAAGCCAAAAACAGAAACAAAAACACAGTTTCTCAGGTCAAAGTAAAAACAAGGAAAAAATCAAGTCCCCAGTATGGTCGCCATTTTGTCACACGGAATAAGTCGATCTTGCGGACAAGATAGACCTTCCTAGAATCTAAAGAAGACCTAATGACAAGCAAACCAATCACACACTATCTTTCTCTAAATATGCTTTTATAAACAAAGGCAAACAAGTGTTTTAGGCCTACCTTAGGTCCAACGCAAGTTTGTGGAAGCCTTCGCTCCTTCGATCCAAATGAGCTCCTTTGTCGCGAATCTGCAAACACAAACAAGCAAACAAATTAAATAGCACATGAAAAGCCAATATCATAAAACATATTTAACATGAAAGTCAAGGAATTCATGAAACAAATAACATGAGACAATTTGTTGAGAAAAATGAGTTTGATTGTATTAATTCAAAAGAAGAAGAACTTTACAACCTGTGCCTTGACGTTGTACAAGCTCCTCCCAGGGTCCAGCAAGAAGTCTCCTCTACTTTGACAAGTTTCACTCTCTTCCCAATGAAGCCAAAAAGGTATGTGATCTCTCCTCTCAAGCTCAACTAGGAAGTCTTAATTTCACCAGAATTTACCCTAAAAAATGTTCAACTTCTAACCTCCCTAGCAACCAACCAATGCCTGAATTTATAGTGCAATGGAGGGAAGTTACTAGGTCCTCCTTCAAAGGGATAGCTCCTCTCATCAAGGGATTAGCTCCTTCTCTTTTGGGATGCATGAACCACCTAAGAGCGACCAATCTACATCAAAATTCCTTCTAGAATCATCTAGAGTTAACCCAAAGTGAGTTTTTTAGAATAAACTTGCGCCTTTTTGACTTTCACAGGGGTCCGCACCCACACCTTTAGGGACAGAGCAAGCAGGTCCACAGTTTTTGTAAACAGAAGGTGTGGGACCGCAGGAAATAGTGAGAGAAAGTGCGGAACCAGAGTTTTATTGATTTTCAATGTCTTTCTCTCATTTTCAAAGCTTGACTTGAAGAGCTGAGGTCTGAGACTTGCTTAGGAGGACAGTACAAGTGATGATAGACCATACTGACTGCAAATAATCATGGTGACGATATTTTTGTGTAACAGTGCAGGTCAAACCGAAAGGAGAGTTTCTAGCAGAACCTCTTCATATTCTTGATAGGCGAGAAACCACTTGCAGAAGCGAGCCATCATCTAGGTTAAAGTGCAGTGGTAGCACTTTGGCCCGAATGAGGCCACTTGGGAAGAGGAGTAATTTATGCGGAAAGCCTATCTGGCGTTATTTTCTTAAAATAGAAAGAACTCTAGGGATGGTGTTACTCATATGTGGGGGGAGATGTAACACCCCAAGATGCATAAACAACTACTGTGGTTACCAAGTTTTATCTTTACCATTTACTACTTTAATTTCCTTACCCTGTGTTGTTAAAATAATAAATCGCTGAGGCTAGAAGGCCAAGATATATTTGGTTACCTAATTATTGATAATTAGGAGTTCAAATACTTTAACAAAAATACAAACTGTTTGCAATAGTTAAACGAAACAGTTACAAAAGACAGTTGCCCCTCTTCCCTAGGGGAGATATAGATGGGGGAAAAAGAGTCCAGGAGATATCTTGGAGCTGGGTGGAATAAACCAATGGGAGAATACTCAAATATAGTCTGTGAAGTACAAGACTTGAGGCGAGACAATGAGTCTAGAGGCCTAAGGTACTTGACTGTGGTTGGAATTATCTTAACTATGAATAGAAGAAAGTGCTTGGGGGAGAGTCTGGACGTAATTTCCAGGCTCACGGTTGGGAGGAGAGACTTTCCAGATAGGATTGATGTGACATGTTTGCAAGTATTAAACAGATAAGTAACACATAAATTTTATTTATGAATTGATTTTGGACTATGAAAATTACTTGTCTAAGTGACAAAACAAACTAAGGAGAGAAATTCCTTAAAAGTACACTAGAGAATAAAACATAATTTATCAGATTCACAATTAAAAGAGAATACAGTAGATGTTACAGTAATTCATGAAAGACAGTGAGTGGTACAAGTAATGTACGAAGAAATATCTCATTATAGAAAATAAATACTCATGTGCTCTTAGAGTTGTAAAGGTAATTTTTTTATGATAAGCAGTAGAAATAATCTGTGTGAAATACTGTAAAAACAATGTAGAAATAATCTGTGCGATATGCTACAAGAACACTGTAGAATTAATCTAGGTGATACACTGTAAAAACAAGATTTATAAGGATAGTTTCAGGAATTTTGAACGTATAAGAAGAAAAGCTAAGATTAATTCATTGTCTATCCACTAAGTTGCTACCTTAAACAAAAGAAGCAGAGTAAACTTCTATCCATCATTAGAGGGAAGACAATAACAAAATAACCACACATTCATTTGTTTAAATAAGTGGATTGGTTTATATATATATATATATATATATATATATATATATATATATATATATATATATATATATATATATATAATCCAATTGGAACGATAACTTAAATAAATTTCTCCATATCAATATGGGCTCAACGACCTTAGTTCGTCAACATGAAAAGAACCCCAAAAACCTTCAAGTTTATAACCTTAGCTATAAAATGATGCATAGAAAAGAATCCTCGTTCAACACTGACTAATTAAGAGGAAATACTTAGTCAAAACGAATGTCGATTGCTCAAAATCCTTGCAAATGTCGGGCATAAAGTTTAAACATTATACACAGTTATCTAATTAAAAGGATAACCTATTAAGTCTTGGCATAAGGCCTCTTCTCGATAAACAATTCCTTTCGTAGCGTAGTTAACACATAGAAATTAAACATTCATGAACGAGAGGTGAGTTTTCCAACCTGGAAATAACCACGGAGCACATAAGATCCTAAACCCATAAAAGATGTCATCTTAGCCTCATAATTAACTGAGGATCTACAGTGGAATACTTGCACACAAATACAAGCAAGCATAGAGTCAGTATGCGAATAAACCTGCTAAATAAGAAAAATACAATGATGCTGAGAGAAGGGGTGACCTTACCTGAGACTGGAGGATTCCAGTAATGGGTGGTCTGCCTGCATCACAACAAATATCATCATTAGACAATCTTAGAGTAAAAAATCTATCAACAATAGTGAGAAAAATTATATAAAGTTTAAGAACTTTAAGGCCTATGGACTTACCTTCCGGATTGGATGTTAGATCTGGGTACCTCCCGCAACATCAGAAAACCATCAAGCCACCCCTGGACAATGGAGGCAATCAGTTAAACTTTGCACCAGGCAGAGGTTCAAAGCGGAAAACAAGGTCAGAAAGTACAGGGAATCAAAATGGCGTATGGTCAAACTGTTGGGGGTACCTTCCCTTGTAGGAATGACCATAATATCCATCATGAACAGTAGTAAGAGTCATGTGCCAACCCGAAACCATCGAAATTTTTTTTGTTGCAGAGTAGTGAGACACCAAGGGCTGCCAACAAAAAATGACACTACAGTCTGCCAGGCGTGGAAAATTGGTTAGAGGGTTAAACCCTAAACCCTCCCCATCGTCGGATTGCGTAGCGGAGATCAAGGGATGTTAAGCGGTCCAAGCATCGTATGGGATCACCACCAGCTGGCGGACACATGCAATAAGCTTGGCCACAAGTGTGCTGCGTGTTCCAACGTACAAGAGCCAGTTAACGAAGGTTTGGTCATGAACAGCTACCCCATTGGGGGCCATGTGAAAATTAATTTCAATCCACCACATATACATCGCTAACTGTGAATTTTAATTAAACATATGAAACAATATAAGTGTTTTCCTATGATTACGGTCATGTATTAAGTGCACATTAATACTTCATGTAAATTCATCCATTTCTCAATGTTTGTTTTATATATGTTAATTAATTTTTTTATTTTTATTTTCCATAGTATTAAGGTTTAGTTGTTACACTTGTACTTACAATACCATGGGCCAATACCATGACTTATCAATACCACTTTCCTAAAAATCGTAATTCATTTCAAAATCAAAATATTTTATAAATGTTTAATTTTAATTTTATATTATAACATGTTTTAAATTAAATTTAAAAGAAAAAATTTATGGCTAGATGTTCTAGTGATGTAAATGTTTATTCACATTTACATATGGGTTCAATTAAAAATAATAATAATTAATAATGATAAATATCAATACAAAAATTACTCCCTCTTGATGATTGTTAGATTCTAAGTTAAGATGGATCTAGGTTAATTTATTGCCACCTCCACACTCTGTAAAATGTTGCAAGGGGTGGGGAAAATAGTAATTAAAATATAATATTATTAAATTTTATCTAATATTTCCCGCCACTCCCTAACGTAAATATTACATTTTACTCAAGATTTCCCTTCAAAAATGTAATATTATAGTATTATATTTTACCCATTATTTCTAGCAACCTAGTAAAAAGTGGATGGAGGTAGGTAGAAATGTTAGATAAAATGTAATAATTACATTTTACATGATATTTCCCCCATCTCCCCTCACCCTAGCTCACTTTCATAGTTAAAATTATTCACTTCTAAGCTTACCATCCTATATCTATTATAGCTCTATTTCTATAACACATTATTACACATAAATTAACATAATATATTGCAGATATTATATTAAAGTGTTTATCAAGAAAATAATTGGAATGAAGTAACTGTTATTTTCAGTTATTGTTCTATACATTTCCACTAATCAACTCTATAAAATTGGAGGGTAGATTTTATTAAAAATATATGAATCACATTGAACGAAACTGCTCTCAACCAAGTGAAGGATGACCCTTACCGTATTCTCCCCTCTCAGGCATATTGTTAATGCATAGGTCTGATCAACTGCTCAGAACCCTACATATCTTAAAATAATGAATCCAAGGAAGAACCTTGAGGTTTAGCCATAAACCCTAATATCTACAACATAATTAATTCAGTTAAGGTAGGCTTAAGTGATCTAGATTAAATCATTATATTTTTTGTCATCCATCTTGATCCTTTTAGAGTGGAATCCAGATTAGATCATTATATTTTTTTCATCCATCTTGATCCTTTCAAAGTGGAAAAAGTGGAGGAATAAGCTCATGGGACCATTTTTACTATCGAGACCTAGTTTGGCAAAATAGGGTATGAAACCTTATAGGAGAATTTTGAGGCATCAAACGATGTTTTTGGGGGTAAAAATGTTGGAAATGTGTTGTCATTGATGGCAAAGATGATTGATGGTAAAGGCAATGGAAAATATTGGAAAATACAATAGCACAGGTGGCACAAGAAAAGGCAAAGCCAATGGAAAAGATCTGCACAAGCAAAGAAAAGGAAAAGGCAATAACAAAGAGTGCAAGGTAAAATAAATTATAATGTGCAAAGGCTTTGGAGCCAATTTTGGAGCAGCAGAACAACTCAAGTGTAGGTGTAACCCACACAGATGGAAATAGATCTGAAAAATATTTCCAGTGATATGTGAAAGGTTGAAAATGGCTTCCTGGTTCAAAATTTAGAGCCATTCAAAGTTTTGTGACCCCAAGGCCTCCATAACAGAGTTAAAGGTGAATGGAGGAGTGCTTGTCACATAGCCAAAGTTGGTTTAAATGAAAAACTCAGTGGAAAGGATGGTAGAGCCTCTACACGAAGCTCTGGGAAGACGTGGCAGCAATGGGAACATATTTGATTGGCCACATTGGTAGCCTGAGAGGTTCACTCTAGCGCAACCCTTTTGGCGCATGAAGGGAAGGTCCGAGAGAAAGGTGTTATGACACGACATCTATGCGTTGTCCAATGGGGACTGAGTGGGTGGCGTCCACTCGGTGGGAGCACCCCAAAGGATTCATATATGGTGCTATATCAGATGGACTGGGAGGTGAGTGTTGGGATAGAGTAGCTGAGGCAACAAACCAATGAAAAGGGAGCAAGAGGAGGCCCACGGAGGGCTAGCCTGGAGGAATAGAAAAGCAGGCATACACAACAAAGTGTCGCCCTGGAAGAAAAATAAAGAGAAGGTTGGTAAGCCTAAAAAATGAAATAACAAAGGAAATGGTAAAAAAAAAGGTCTAGAGGACCTTTTCTCTCTCCTCCAAGAAGACAAGTGGTAGGTCGGAATTGGCCGAGACAACGTGAGAGGATGATGTTAGCATGGAAACATGACAAGCAGATTGAAGGTTTTTTGGCACCGAAAGGGACCATTTTCGAGTGACACATGCCACTACTCAGAGGTCAACATGTGGCAGGAGTGACGCCATCCTGCTAGCAAGAGCTCGACAGTATGTTAGTGGTGTGCAAAGAGATATCGTCAAGTGTCGGGAGTCGGGACACGTCGACATTGATAACCAGATAGGCCATAAACCAATGAGAGTTGAGTGGGAGGACCCCATAAACCAACTCACCCCCCTGGATGGAGTTCGGCGGTTTGTTAGTGGTGTGCATAGTGGAAGTGCTAGGAAGCAACAAGCATCAGGACATGGTGGACAGACAACCAATTAGAAGAGTGAACAGGCAGATCCCACTTACAACTAAGCCCACCAAATCAAAATCTTGGAAGTTAAATATGGAGGCGTAAATGGAATGCGTCAGGTTTGGAAGTTTCGGCCTTAGCACCTGGACCCAACCCTTGGGTCATTTCATGTAGAAATGAACCCAGAGCATGGAGAAGAGAGCTGCAGAGGTTCTTAGGATATTCAGCTAAGTTCCTGGACTTGTCCTTTAGTTTATTTCACGTAGCAATGAGACTAAGGGTGCGACACAAATAAAAGATTCAGGATCTAGAGAACTTCAACCTTTGGGCTAAGGGTTGGTCATATTGCGTAAAGGCATGACCAATGACGCAAAGCCCTTAACAAAAGAAATAGGGTCCTAATAGGACTTGACAGGGCTTAGCGACTACGGGTCTTAGCAAGTGGTCTCAGAGACCTGGTTATATGGCACAAAACAGGTAAGGGATCCAAAGCGAAAGGTGCTAAAGACCAATTGGATAGTTTTGGCAGAATTTTTGTATTGAAATTAAAAAGGGTCTCGAAGGCCTTTTGAGCTACAACAAAGTGTTCGTGCATGGAAATAACAAGGCAGCTAGCAGTCATGGTGGAGATTGAATCCCGATGGTTGCATGAATGAGTCGGAAGCTTGATTTGGTGGCAGTGGTAAGTAACTGTTAAGTGGCAAAGAACACAACAATGCGCTAAATAACATGATCGAGTTGGCAACAATTAAGTGGTGTTGTTTGGCAGTTAAAGTTGAACATAACAAACAGAGGTAGATTTGGTAGAATAGTCAGTTGTAGCAGCAAGCTTTGGCAGTAAGGCCATTGTTAGCAACAACTAAAAATAACAGGCGCACTGCTAAATCCTGTAACAAAGACAGAATTGAAGAAAACAACAGTTAAACTCAAAATTCCTTGAAGTAATAGGTGAGGAGCAGAAGAAGACTTGAAGAGTAGAATTAAAAGACTAATATATATCTATATATATATATATATATATATATATATATATATATATATATATATATATATATATATATATATATATATTATATATATATATATATATATATATATATTCATGCAGCAGATCGAAGAGCGAGATAACAACATTCCAATTCAAAAATATCAATGCAGAATTCTATAAAGAAGAGCTCAAGAAACAAAGAGATGTGTGAGAGTGCGGAGAGTAGAAGATTGAGTGAGAGCTACTAGTTGTTGCATAGGTGTGCGAAACAGAGGATTGCTGGAGTTGGAGCTACTGGTGGATGTATGAGTGAGAGAATTAGAGGGTTGTTGTTGGCGCGTGCAACAAAATTCGAGTAGCAGCATAATGATATTGAGGTGTTGATGTTGTTGGTGAGAATGGCATGGTGTTTTTATCAGCAATCATAATTTTTTGAAGGCAATGGTGTTTGTATCAGTAACAAGAGATTGCTGAAGCTATTTTATGCTGCCTTTGGTGAGGAGTTGCAGCGAAACAATTTGTTTGCTTATGAGGTAAGAGGTCTATTCATCTAAGTTTGAAAATGGATGAAAGATAGATGAGCAAGGGTGACAAGTGGGAGCGTTCATATCAGAGGCAACGACTCCTTCTAGAGGATGCTAGTAAATCTTTGGGGGAAACACTCCCTTTCAGCAGAGACTAATAAATGTGCAAGGGCAAGAGTCCCTTCCAGTGAGTATTGGTAAAAGAGCATGGGCAAGAGTCCCTTCTAGTGAGTATTGGTAAATGAGCAGGGGAAAGAGTCCCTTCTAGTCAGTGCTGGTAAACGAGTAGGGGCAATAGTCCCTTTCAGTGGTAGTTGATAAACGAGTAGCGATTGAAGTTGCTTTCAGTAGCAGTTGATAAACATACAAGTGGTAGTTTGTGGGGCCATGATGTAATCAAGTTGAATCTTGTAATGAAAAGAAGATTGGTGTCTTGTGTATATGCGTTTCTCATGTGCATGTAATGTTATATTTTACATGATTTTGTTGTGATGTTGATTCATGAATAATTGTTAAAGAGATTAAAAAGTATAATTTTTGAAGAATTGTATAATTTGGCCACATTATTGATTCACCCCACTCTAAATAGTGTCCCAGTTTCCTTTGTTTCTAACAATTAGTATCAGAATGAGTGTCTTTCGGGATCAGTTTAACAGCTAGAAGGAAGATCGGGGATCATGGAGAACCAGGACTAGATTACCTCTAATGGAGTTCCATTTTTGAATGGCTCACAACTTAGAAGGTAAGGATGAGAATCTACTTTCAAACTCTTAATTTGGATGTATGGATATATGTGGAGTATGGAGTAATAAATGATAAGTTTGATAAACAAGTCAGGAAGGAAATCATGAGAGGGTTGTCTAAGTCAGATATTGAAAAAGTAATATGTTTTAAAACTTCCAAGGAGATATGGGACAAATTGCAGTCCATCTATGAAGTAGACATGCAAACTACATGTGGTGTCAAGAGGCTTTCCATGGAGGATGAAGCAGTCAAAGATTCAAAGAGCGTTGAAAATCATGAATCAGATGATGATTCTTCTATATCAATAGGCCAAGTCGATGATCAACACCCAGAGAAGATGAAATCTACAAGTAAGTTGTTATTTTTTTGTTATTGTAGAACAATAGACCATTTATCTTCAAACTGCTCAGCTGAAAGTACTGGTGAAAGTGAGAGATGCTCATCAAGTTGTAGTGAAGATAGAGATACCTTAATAGAAATAGAAGATATGGACATTGGTCAAGAAGAAAATGGGTCCACCTCTAGTGAAGAAGAAGAAAGGACATCTCACGTATCAGCAAAAGAATCCCTAGAGTCATCAAGGGAACAAACTTTTGAGAGTGAAATAAACACTAGTGGTGAATCTAGTTGCTCCTCTATTGATTTGGAAGATCTTGAAGAAAATATCTATTTGAAGAAGGAAATAATATCAACTCTTGTTGGTTGGTTTGGGTTTGACCCAGGTTCGATCCTTTATTGCACACTAAAAAATCCCTAAATCACTGGTCCTTTTAGTAGCGACCTATAAGGAGATTGCAGCCTCACCCGAAGTGACCATGGGAGGCTGCAGAACCAAGTTTTTGCAGCGTTGAGGGATGTTGTGATGAGGTGGTTTAACTCTATTTTTACTTAATACTTTATTCTTTACTTCGTGGTGTTGGATTCATCTACTTAACCATGCCATAAACAACTTAAAACAATACCGTGCAAAAGTAAAATATAACCAAAATATTGAACAAAAAGAAAATATACATAATAATCATACACAAGATATGCCCATCAAAACTGTACTTCTTTATATTAATTATTTGAAACAAAGTACAATCTCTTCAACTTTCGCACCTAGCTACAAGTGTCTGCGCACTTAGCTGCAGAGCCTTTTCCCTCAAAATAGAGATTACAAAGATAATCCCTTATGCTTGTATCATATGATCTTCTATTATGTTATATCTTCGACTTACATCTTTTCTCTTTATATACTAGTTAAATCAATGGGTATATCAAAAATACCATGGTTCTCCTAAAACAATCAACTAATGCCCAAAAACATGTTACAAAAAGAAGGGGCTTTGACCCACCCTAAAGCTTCTAAAACATTGCACGGTATATAGCTTTGAAGTACTGTGCACTCCGATCCCAAAATATGAAGTTCTGGTCAAGACTTGGACCAAGTTGGGTTGTGCCCAACAGGACCGCAACACTCACATGTGACTCATCCTGAGTCACTCAGCTTCTTTGCCTCAAATATTTGCTATGATGTTGTTGTAGGCGACGTTGTACTACTGTAATATATCTACTACCTACTTCTACTCTCTATGCACTTCTTCCAGTAGTGCTTCTATCACTAGTCTAATAGTCTTCTGTAACACTGCTTATTCCTTTTTTCAAAGCTCCTAGAGCTTCCCATCTACTTCCTGCGATAGTTGGAGACTCGAGAGCCTCATCCTGCCATGGTTGAGTTCTCTCCATAAAAAAATGTTCTTCCCTTCCGTGTTCTTCTATAATTCTAAAGTACCTTGGCTTCACTAATTCTGGAGAGCTTTTGTGAGACTATCAGGGTCTTCACAGCTTCCCACATTTCCTCTAACTACTTTTGCTTCTGCTGGATGCCATCTTTTATCTTTTGTACATCTGGAGCTTCCTACAGCGAAGTCCAAATCTTCACTATCTCTTCCAATAATTTTCCACACCCTGCCACTGTCCCAAAGATTCCGTTCACTGCAATCTTTAGGTCGATCTCCCTCTTCTCGTGCACTTTTCATGGCGTGGCTGAATGAAACTTCATTTGTAGCTCACTGATCTTGATTTCATACTCAAAATGCACATCCACGATATTTTTCTTTGACTCCTGGACTGCAAGGCCGAGCTTTGCGACCTTATCTTCTACCGAATCCTCCTTATAGACATCCATGTCAGGAACTTCCCAACATGTGGATTCAACCACTTCTTCCAACCTTTGTTGTTGCAGCTCTGCCTGTTCCTTATCCTTGATGGTCAGGTCAAGTTGTTTCTTCAACGCAATGCGCTCATTTTTCTACGTGAATATTTAATTGTGATGTGTGTTGTTCTCACTTCTTTAACTCATGTATGACTCCTTGGTGCAGTTCATGTAATACCATAATGGGTAGCGCTGCCATGTTCATGTTGACATCATCCCAACCTTTTTCCTACTACTTTACTTTGGTGTATTCGAATTGTAGAGCTTCGGCAGGTATCTGCATTATCCTCATCTCAAGTGTTGTCTCTATTAGTCTTTGTGGGTGGAGTTCTTAGCCTATTTGTGTTGGTTGTCTGGATGTTTGTGCCAATATTTTTAGCTCTACAATACTCTCTTACACACTTGTGATAAGCTCACCATAACGATCTTCCACCCTATTCTAGGATTCCATTGTTATCTCCTGAAATTTGTCTCTGATTTGATCCAGGTCACCTCCATTGAGAACCATTGGTGTGATTTCTTTAGTTTCATCTGCCTTATGATTCTTTCTTCTCTTCGACAAAGTTGCACTTTGCATCTTCTTCTTTCCTTTTTCTGTCTTTTTCTTCTCTTTAGGCTACTCTTCGTCATGCTCCTGCTCTTGTTCAAGCTCCTATTCATCCTTGTCTTTATCTTTTCCACTTAGTTCTGCATGATGCGAAGTATCCTCCTATGTTTCATTGTCTCTTGCATCCTTCTCCTTCACAATCATCTATTATGTTGGCCACCATTGTATTAATGTCATCAAATCATCTTCGGTGACCAATTATGGAAGAGGGTGCCATGTATTCATTTCATCCTTTCGAGCCTGTATATAAATCCTACGAAAGTACGCTTTGAACTTCACAACGGACTTATATTGCTGGTATAATCTTGGTGATAGTCTGGGGTACTGATTTACTACCATGTGTAAATCCATGTGATACAAAACAAAGAATATCCTATTCTCTTGAGCTCACAATGCCTTCTTGGTATACCAGAGTGAAGCATACCACACGCCTTCACATACATCTGCTTCTACCGGAGGAAACTGCGTATCCTTCAGTTCGTTCCATGGCAACAATGCTATGATCAAAATCATCCATGCCTAGTGAAAGGTATTACCTTCCTCCTGGGCTTCGCGAAAATCTTCTAAGAATTCTCTACATAAGTATCTAGCCGAGTTGTAATGGACCCCATTGTTGCACTGCATAGCTAAGGCTACAACTTCTACGGCGACTTCATTGGCTATGCATTTTCGCATAATCTTCCCAGCTAATATATGCACAAAGAAGCATACTCCTTGTTCACTAATGGAATTTATATCGTAGCCTCATGTTTTCTTGACCAAGCTGAATTTGTCCTTCATGTTTTGTGTTATTGTTCTTTCTTGATCTTTACCCATGAAATCTTCAGCGGGGTCTCTACCTTCATCATATTAGCATCTTGTCAATGGGGATCCTCTTTCTCAGCCAGAGGCATCTGTTGTGCACCAACACAAGCAATTGTCTTACGCAAGCTACATTTGATGTACTTCTGCCAAAGCGTGACACATTTAGAATGTTCAATAAGCTTGATCACTCCAATACTTCCGCCCACTGATTTGGTTCCAATCTCCTTACTCCGTTGTCGAGGTAATGGAGCTGTTTCAGGTACCTACTTGGTGCGAAATTCAGGTATTTGTTTTGGTCATTGAAGTCATAATCCTTGAACTTCAACTGCGGGATTTTTTTGAGAAATTCTCCCTCAAATGGTATATTTTCTGGTAGCAGCGGTGTAAAGGTGCCATACTTTACGTCCTTGTTATCCTTGACTAGTTTCTGTTGGTTTTCCTCGGTGGTAAATATGGTGGCATCGGGGATGGAATTGTTGCACTCTCTGTCTCCATTTGTTGGTGTCCTGCTTCTTCTTCACTATCCCTTATAGGTTGGGCTTCTGTCTGTGGTTCAACTGGCTTCTTTGGCTTCTTATCCTATTTTTCTTCATTCTCTGCTCCAGATTCATCTTCTTCCTTGGTGATCTTCGTTGTGAGATGGCGATGCTGCGGGTGTACCAGATGGTGCTGTAGGTTCCATAACTCCCACTACACCTTTCTCTTTGAATAATTGAATGATATCTTCAGTGTTCATACAATAGTGCAACTGCAATTTCTCAAGACTTAATGTTTTTTTGGCTCTCAGACAGCAAAGTACCAAAATCTTGGCGAGACACATCCTTTTATAACGCTCCTGATCTTCTAACCCCATCATTATCTTAGATATCGCTCTCATTCTCTTTATTAACTGCATAGCTATCCCTAGATCCTTGCTAACCTATCTCCATAAATGCACTTTTCCGCTCCTCCAACGACCAGTTTCTGTTTCAACTGTCATATTTCTGAAAAACTTCAATGCACCTTTCATTGTATCAAACTTAGAAACCTCGACATACTTTTGACTGTCACGAAGTAATCTTCCTATATCGAAGCTCTTTTTTGCAGTGTATTTTATAGTCTGGCACACAATTTCAACTATAGGTGGCAATATGACTTTCCTCTTTTCTTTTCATAGAGAAGCTACCATGGCAGGGTTGTCCCTATATAGTCTCAACCTACTTCCATTCACCTTCCTTGGTATCAATTCTCCATTCAACTTCACCAACTGAACTGCACCTCCATCCATGATATGCTTGATGATATAGGGGCCCAACCAATGCATGATCTGAATTTAAACAAGAACAAAAAAAATTACATATATAACCATAAATATAGAGATGCAACATAAATAACACTTCATTTCATTAATATGAGATACTAAAATGTGCTTACAAATAGAATGGAAATAAGACTAGCTCTTGCAATGGTAGCTTATCTCTGAGAAGAGATGTGGTGGCTACATGCCTCTGAATTGTGTTACAATGAGGCTTGAGGGCCCATTTATTATTGAGAAACAATGGAAAACCACAAACATCCAAAAACCTAACCCTAGGAGATGAAATATCAAATTATGGGTCCCATTGGGGTAAATTGGTACATCAACTTCTCGGGGTCATAACTTTGGCATACAATCTCCATTTAATGCACACTATACCTCATTAGAAATATCTATCCAAGGACTACAACTGTTGATAATTAATATGTGTTTTAAACTCGATATTCTCTGTTAGCAATTGTAGTTCTCAGATAGATCTTAATGAGGTATCCTGTGCATCAAACAAAGATCGTATGCCAAAGTTACGACCCTAGGAAGTTGATGTACCAATTTACCCCAAAGGGACCCATAGTTTGGCATTTCATCTCCTAGGGTTAGTTTTTTGGATGTTCGAGATTTTCCATTGTTTCTCAATAATAAATAGGCCTTCAAGCCTCATTGTAACTAGTTCAAAGGCATGTAGCCGCCACATCTCTTCTCAGAGATAAGCTACCATCGCCCGAGCTAGTCTTATTTCCATTCTATTTGTAAGCATATTTTAGCATCTGATATTAATGAGATGAAGTGTTATCTTTGCTGCATCTCTATATTTATGGTTATATATGTAATTTGTTGATATGAGTTTACTCAACTCCCAGATTTAACCAAGATATTTTACTTCTGTGATGTTGTTAGAATCGCATTTAAAAGAGCATAAAGGAACATATATGTATGCTCTAAAGAAGAGGGAACATGACAAGAATCAACAACATAAAGCACAAGATATTGATAACAGAGTTCGTCCATTGTGGACTACGTCTCCGGGCCCGGTGTCAAGATGGTGTTGGTCGCTTCATTTAGTGCTAGAAATGGTGAAGATGTACATGGAATGTGTTTTCTGTCATACAAGGATATGTGTCCTCAACATGAGTGGCAAAGTCTCTCCACGAGACGTTCCGCTCCAGGAACCATCACTCATAACAGACCTCCTATCAGCATGACATAAACTGACACATGGTGTTGGCTTGAGGGGGCCTGACCCATGTTCAACGTTAGTTAGCCAAACAAATCCCTACACTACTGGCCCTTTTGGCATCAGCTCGTGGATCGTGGACTAAAGTCTCACCTGAAGCAGTATGGGGGGATGCTGGAACCAAGTTTCCGCACGCTTGAGATGGCTGTGATGTTAGTTTATTCCAACTATACCTGCCTTCACGCAGGTTGCTTATCCTTCTACTCTATCCTTCAATACCTTTTCGAAGTGTTACAATTGAATTTCGTGTAGCCCTAACCAAGGGTTGAAGTCCTTTCGCGCTACTAGGGCAGCGAACTACGATATCTCCCAAACTAGGCTAAGTATCTTACTTGTCTTATTAAAAGATCTCAGTTAGCTTCACGAAAATAGATGTGCTTACTTGCGTTCACTTAACCAATACAGTTATACACATTCATGCATCATATAAGAATTATAAGTGAAATTCATACTTGATATAACAGATGCATAAATAGGAAATAAATATGCAGAAATGATAGAAAAGTTATCTTTATTAATACTTCCAGATGATTATAGACTCGACTCACCCTACACACTCAGCTGCAGGGGTACACGCACTCAGTTTTGGACTACTAGGCCTCTACGCACTCAGCCGTAGAGCCTCTACCTACACTATGACCCAAAACTCAGACTTGACTTCAGATCTATCTCTCATACATGTTCGATCTTATTCCATTATTGATTATGCTATCAAACTACTTAGAGCTTAGCTCTATTTATGCAATCCCATGGTCTGCGGACCATGGGTAGATCTTCTACAGCTGACATTACATTATCAAAATAAGGGTGGACAACCCTATGACTATTTAACATCTATGCACTCCACGCCCACAAAATGTAGAAATTCTGCAAATTCTCTACAAATCTCGCTGTGAGACCTATGCAAAAAATCTGATTGTAGGTTAACCGATAATGCAATATAAATCAAAGCAGAATACTAACCTACTTCTACTATCAATTTTCAGAAGCTTAAAGATCAAGCTGAACAATATAACCAAAAGAAGAAGAATCAATGCACAATACACATGAAAATACTTTGGGGAAATCCTCAGCTAAAAACCCCACTATTTGTATTATCATACAAGTTGGAAATATATAGGAATTATACAAAGCCTTAGCTCTCATAGCTAGCCAGTTATCAGTACAATCCTCACAGATGCTCACAGGAAAACTTGGCTTCTCACAAGCCTTCCTCTCTGCCCTCCAAGCTCCTATTTCCTTGCACCATTCCTTTGGGATGATTCTCCTTCAACCAAGTGGAAAACACATTCACCTAGTGGATGATCACCTGATCTCACACATTATCAGAACTGCACAATCCTCAAGGAATGATTCCTTTTTCATGCATGAGTTTTCTTTATAAGCAAACACATCCAACTAATAGTACACTATCCTTGACTTTAATCTTGACTGGGTCTTTCTCAGAATAGACATGTATAAGTTTCTGATGAGGGAATCTTTAGTTAACTAGAGTACACTAGTTGAGTGCATGCATGCATCAACTGAATGTTAATTCTTTATTAGTTCCTCAAATATTTTGGAACTAATTTAACAAGACTTAACTCAGTAAACTGAGTTAACTAATTACAACTCAATTTTATCTCCTTAATTTAAGGCTTATCTCCTTAAATTAAGGGATAACTCTTGCATGACTTCAGAAAGACTTCTAACTTGAATTTCTCCAACTAATTAAGTCAAAATAACTTAATTAAATATTTCGAAGTAGTTGTTAAGACTAAATTCGATTTTAATTCACAATTTAATTCAAGGACAAATTAAATTGGAATATTCTTACTGCCACATTTCAACACAAAATGCGGAGTCTTTACATTTGTATTACAAACTTGGACCAAAATATGGGTTCTAAACCCCAAAACTTCCCTTGGGGGATCCTGCGCCCAACTAGCCCCCAACACAAACATCGTGACTTGCCCTTGAGTCACTCTGCAGGTGCAGAGATCTTAACGCAAAGACCTCCCGACTCTATTAGGATCCCTGCAACTTCGGCAGTACACTGAGTGGCTACCTACTGGACTTCTTCCACGTGCTGGTCAATGACTGCTGCTGCTGAACTGTTGCCTTGAATCCTCTATTGAGTTGCTTGCAGTTGTGTGAGATTTTCTTCAATGGAGGTTGTAATTGTATAAGCCTCGTCAATCCATGACTATAGGCGCGCTTTTAAGACTACTTCTTTGTGTCGAGCGGCATCCACCTATTCCTTGAGTGCCTTTGCCTACTGCATCTATGCAAGACTTTGTGTAAGGGCAACCGTCTGCACAGTCCCTTTTACCTCATATACCTCTGTTGTAGCTCGCGCGCCTTTGTCTCTAAGCACTCTACATTTGGGTCTTCCTGAAGAGTGGTTAGGACCACGAATGACTATTCGAAGATCTGCATGCAGTCTGTCACTACATTGTCAATCGCCGTGATCACTATCATAACCATGGTGGTGCGTTGGTATATGAACTTCGGTAAAGTTGAAGGTTGAGCCCTTAATTGTAGTTCTGCAATCTGCAGGTTTAGCTCTAGCTGAACCTTGGCCATCTCTGCTCTTGCATTGCACACCCCTGTGGGTAACTTACGGATGCGCACCTCCACTAGTTCCTCTACCTGAATGTCCGAATTCAGGACCATCTAGTAGGCTTCCTCTATTACCTGCATTATCTCTTTGTTCTGCTCCACTGCCTCGTTGCGCTGCAGGCCCAACTGCTCGATGTTGATGCGCTGCTCGCTCATCACCTATAGAGCGTGACTCTCCCTTTCCCGAAGTTCTGCGGTGACTCCATCCTGTAAGAGGTAGAGTGTCTCCCGAGGGAGCATAGCCATGTTCAACCCTACCCCTTTCAAACTACTCACCATGGGTCGGTTAGCTTCCTTTTCTGTAGTAAGTGCCCCATCTGATAGCATTATCGTATTGGTCACCCTTATGCGCAACATTTCCTTGGCAGCTGAGGTGCCGACTGCGAGGCTGGTGGACACTGCGCCAGCTTGTGGAGTTCGAATATGCAACTACTACAACTCTGTATGAAGAGCCCCCAATACCAACTATTATTGTTCCTCAAAATGCTGGAGGTCTTTCGAGGTGACATCCATCATTTTTTCGCCGCTATCATGTAAATCCCCCTCATTAAGGGTGATTGGGTCAAAAAATGTCTTCGATAACTTTGTTTTCTTTTGTGGCATTATCTACTCTCATGGTTGTGGACACTTGAGCTACGTAGACGTCGTCTATGGGTCCGCGCCACCTTGTTTTGTGTCTGTCTCTAGTTTGGGTGAAGGTGACTTCTGTCCTTCACACTCTTCTTGTCCTATTTTCTACTGTTGTTACACTAACTTCGTAGCGCCGTGCACTCCTTAGGCCTTAGTCGTTGCTTCTTCTTTCCTGCACTTCTCATCTAGTTGTGCCATTCAAAGCTTTGTCTCTTCTTTCTTGAACTATGCAACGGACTTGTCTGTTTCCACTACGGAGCCAGCTAGAGCGTGCCACTCTGGTGGCCAAGACTCAAGGACTGCAAATATCACATTGTCAGTCACCAAATACGGTAAATCATGCCACGTCTTTGTAGGGTCCTTTTCCGCCTTGATGAAGACATGGTGGAAATCCGCTTTGAACTCTGCAAAGCTCTGCAAATTGTTGTATACTATGGGTGACAACCACGGCTTGTGATTGATCCCCATCCAGATATTCATCCCCATTAGCACCCAAAATATCTTGCTTTCTCTGATCCGTTGTGCATCCTTGGTCACCTATAACGAAGTGTACTTCACTACCTCTAGAAGGTTTAGCGTGACCGAAGGAACTAGCTATCTTTGGGCAGTTCCCATGCCACCAATAAGATCGACAATAGGAGCCATGCGTAATGAAACATTTTTCCTTACTCCTGTGCCTCGCGATAGTTTGCAAGGAACTCGCCGCATAGGTAGTTCACCCAGTTGAACTGGACTCCTTCTGCGCATTGGGCCGCTAGTGCAACCACTGGTGTGGGCACCTCATTCGCGCGACACTTTCGCATCACCTTCCCTACCAATATTTGTGTCGCGACCTTGACTGTAGGGTTGTTAATGCTGGAGATGGCATATCCTCACTTCTTCTTCTCCAACTTAAAATTTTTCTTCATTTCTTCCACGAGGGCCAGCTCGCCACCTTTTCCTTCTGAAATATTTGCTGGGTCCTCTCCTAAGTAAGGTAGCCGTGTAATTCGGTGAATCAGATGGTCTATGATGGGGATGGACTCCTCTAGCCAGAAGCACCCATCATGCACCAAGCATAGCAGCTTGATTCGGATTTAAATAGGAACGCAACAAATTATAGAGATAACCATAAACACAAAGATGCAGCAGAAATAATACTTCATTTCATTAATGTAAAATACTGAGATATGCTTACAAACAGAAAATGGAAATAAACAGCTAGGGCGATGGTAGCTTATCTCTTAGAAGAGATGTGGTTGCTACATGCCTCTGAATTGTGTTACAATGAGGCTCGAAGGCCTATTTATTGTTGAGAAATAATGGAAAACCCTAAACATACAAAAACATAACCCTAGAAGATGAAACACCAAACTGTGGGCCCCGTTTGGGTAAATTGGTACATCAACTTCTCGAGGTCATAACTTTGGCATACGATCTTCGTTTGACATGTACAATATCTCGTTAGAAAGATCTATCCGAGAAATACAACTGTGGGAAGAGCAACATCGGTCCATGGACCCATGTTGCTCATAGTTTTCCCAAAAACCGTCGTTTAGGGACTCAAAACAGCTCTGGAAGTTTAGGACCCGAAAAACTACTAAAAATAGTAAACTATGCTACAATTAAGGAAACTGAAAAGCTGAAAGAAATAATGGTGGGGGTCCAAGTGGACTTGGTGGGTGGCCACCAATATCCACCTGGATCATTCCTACCTCCTTAGAAAGCAATGGTCCCCAATGCGTTGAGTTCCTCCATGAGATGAGGAAACTTTTGCTGAACTTGGTCCCAGGTGAGCCACTTGCCCTGGTGAAGGAGTTGGCCTGCTTTGATAACTCGATACAGTTGGATGTTCTGTTGGTGAGTGTGCTTAATCTGTGTGTCCATGACCTGATCAGTTGTAGCTTGTTCCATGCAATCTGGATTTAACTCTGTGGGTGTAAGCTGTTCTACATTATTGGTCGTGTCTAGTAATGGTGGAAAGTATGGCCGAAGGTGGTCCACATTGAACACTGGGTGCAGGCCAAGGAATGGGGGAATGTTGAGCTCAAACGCATTGTCTCCCATAGACTTGGTAATGGTGTAAGGACCATATTGGAGTGGTCTGAGTTTCCAACAGGCTCCGGTAAGGCGTTCCTTTTTCAAATGCAACTAGACTTTGTTGCCCACCTGAAACTTGTGTGGGATCCGATGTTGATCATGTCGCTGCTTGTACTTGGCATTTGATTTCTCCAGAATGTCATGGACTTGCTGGCAAATATGTTGGATGTGCTCAATGAAGCTATTTGCCTCATCTATTTTA
This sequence comes from Pinus tabuliformis, assembly GCA_031772625.1. NCBI lineage: Eukaryota > Viridiplantae > Streptophyta > Pinopsida > Pinales > Pinaceae > Pinus > Pinus tabuliformis. Next base: position 2,047,186,596 of record CM062816.1, read on the forward strand.
GAATGGACATGAGCAGAATCTGCGTGAGTAGCTGCATATGGCATGGCCACATCAATGGGACATAGTGGCTGGAATCCCAAGCCCACCTGAAAAGGGATATGGCCAGTCGAGCTGTGGAGAGCTGGGTTGTAGCTGTGCTGAACATAGGGGAGGCTCTCATCCCATGTGCGTGGATGCTTTAAGTTGTACATGCGTAGAATGTGTACAATCATCCTGTTGACAACCTCTGTCTAGCCATCGGTTTGAGGATGGAAGGCTGTGGACTTAGTGAGTTTGGTGTCAAACATCAACTAGAGACTGGACCAAAATGTACTGAGGAACCTGCTACCCCAATCTGAGATGATAGACTGTTGGATCCCAAAGTGCACCCACACTCGTTCAAAGAAGAGTTTAGCAGTGGCTTCTGTTGTGATATTCTTCTTGCAGGCCACCATAATGGTCATCTTTGAGAACCTGTCACTGACCACAAAAACACAGTCGTTTCCATGCTTAGTGGAAGGAAGGCCTGACATGTAATCCATGGAGATGGATTCCCAAGGTCGACTAGAGGTAGGCAGCGGGGTAGAGAGGCCTTGCTTCTTGACTGTCGGTTTGGAAATGACGTAGACAGTGCATGATCTGATGTTCTTCCCGACATCCTGTCGAAGTTTTGGCTAGTAGAAATACTTTTGTAGTACTGCCACCATTTTCTCGACCCTGAAATGCCTAGCAGCCTGACTATAGTGTGCTTCCCAAATCATCTTGGCACACTCGCTTGAAGGAACACAAAGGTGACCCAGGTGGCATAACAGGGCATCCTGGAGGTGAAAATCTGGAACATGTCGACCCTCTAAGAGTGCCTGGTATGTGTGGCCAAAGTCTGGGTCACTTTTGTAGAGAAGTGGCCAATCAAAAGTCTTGTGTCCACAAGAGTTGAGCACGGTGGTTAATGACATGATCGGTGGTCGACTGAGGCAATATGAAACATTATTGGTGCTGCCCTTCTTATACTTGATATTCAAATGGAACTGTTGCAGGTATGTGGACCACTTCTTATGGTGATCATTCTATAATTTCCCTTGGGTCTGTATGAACTAGAGGGGTTGGTGTTCTGTGTGGATGATTATTTCCTTCCCCAAAATGTAATGTTTCCATTGTCGGCAGGCCTACACAATGGAATACATCTCTTTGTCATAAGTGGGATACTTTCGAAGTCTGAAAGTGTCTCACTTTGATATGCCACTAGATGCCCGTGTTGAATAAGGACTGCCCCAATAGCATAGTCAGAGGCATCTATCTTGACCTCAAATGGTTGTTGCAAATCTGGCAATGTGAGCACTGGTCCCGAACAGAGGCAGTCTTTCAACTCTGTGAATGCCTTCTGTTGAGATTCAGGCCAAAAGAATTTTTCTTTCTCTCCTCCCTTGGTGACTTGACTCAAGGGCCAAGTGACATGAGAAAATCTCAACACGAACCTGTGGTAGAAGTTGGCAAGACCTAGAAAGCTGCGAAGCTCCGTTAGAGTGGTTGGATAGGGCCAATCCTGAATGAATTGGATCTTGGCTGGATCCACATGCACCCCCTGTTCATCAATAATGTATCCCAGATACTAAACTTGGGTCATGCCAAAAGTGCATTTCTCCAAATTGGCACATAACTTGTGTTGCCGCAGTGTTTGGAGAACCTGTCGGATGTGCTGGAGGTGCTCTTCCCAACTCTGGCTGAAGATCAGGATGTCATCCAAGTATACCGCTACAAATGAGTTGGTGAATGGCCGTAAGATGTCATCCATTAGCCTCATGAAGGTTGTAGGAGCATTCGTCAATCAAAATGGCATAACCAACCATTCAAAAAGGCCCTCCTTGGCTTTGAAGGAAGTCTTCCACACATCGGAGGGTTCGATTGGTACCTGGTGATATCCTGACTTCAAATCAATCTTGCTGAAATATTTTTCTCCCTTCAGTTGGTCCAGGAGGTCATCGATCTGTGGGATCGGGTACCTATTACAGACAGTGATCTTGTTCAATGCCCGATAGTCAATACATAGTCTCCAAGTCCAATCCTTCTTCTGTACCAACACGATCGGGTTCCCACAGGGCGATGAACTCGGATGGATGTGACCTTTCTGTAGCAGCTACTGAATCTGCCTCTTGATTTCAACGTTCTCCAGAATGGAGTGCTGATAAATTGGTCCATTAGGCGGCAGTGCACTTGGGGTCAGATCGATGGAGTGCTTGACCTGACAGTGCAGAGGAACCCCTGTGGGGGAGGTGAAGATGTCCTCATACTCCTCCATGACCTTGTCCATCTGTAGTTGTCGTGTGGAGGGGCCCTGTCTGGAGGTCGTGGCCACTGTCTTCTTCTTTCCTTGGGGGTGTATCATTAGGAAAACAAATTTCCTGGTTTTGGAAATGAGCTTACTGCATTATTTTATAGTAACCAAAGAGATGGCGGTAGGCGGTGCTAACTCGGTATCCTGTACAACTTATTTCCCAAAGTAATAATAACAGCACGAGGCCTTGACTCATACACAACATGTCACTTCCACAAGTATGGTTGTCCTAATAATACATCACAGGCTTCAAGGGGAGCAATGTCACACAATAGCTCATCCGTGAAGGGCTTGATGTTGTATGGAAGGCGACACTGCTGGCTCACGCGAAGATCATGTCCTTGGTGAAGCCACCTGATGGTGTATGGTTGTGGATGTGCTATGGTCGATAAGCCCAGTTGCTTCACGACCTCTGCCGAAATGAGGTTCTTTTGGCTCCCACTGTCGACAATGAATTGTAGCAGGGATCCCTTTACCCACATCTGGGAGTGGAAGTGACACTCCTTCTCCTCTGGATCTTCGGGTTCCTCCTTTCAAATCTTCATGGTGGCAACAATGGCATTGGGCTCCACATCGATAATCTACTTCCCTTTGTTGTTCCGCTTATCGGGTTCTGACTCAGAGTCGGAACATGCTTCTGATTCTGAAACCTTTAGCTCAGCCACCAGTGATTGCTTGGCCTGACACTCACTTGTGTTGTGAGTGGAGCTCTTATGGAACTCACACCATTTTCCCGTGTCCTTTTTCGGCTTCGCGGCGCTGTTCTTTTCTTGTAGCTTTGGCGGGTTGTCTTGGGCCACCCTGCCTTGGCTTTGTCCTTTGTTTTGCGGTTTGAGGGCACCTTTCCCTTGCTTCGGATTCGTAGATCCAAAGTCTCGCTTCTTTTGTTGTTACACTAAAATTTGTCACCATGACTATTTGCAGTTAGTATGGCTCCATCAACTGTCATACTATCCTCCTTGGCAAGTCTCATACCTCTGCTCTTCATGTCAAACTCCAAGAAAGAGAGAAAGTCTTTAAAAATCTATATATCTCTGGGTACGCAGTTTCTCTTAGCCTTACCTGCGTGTAAGCACCCCAAGTTCACAATATCTGCGTACTTGTACTCTCTGTCTGTAAAGCAATGGGTGCGTACTCCTGTAAAGGTCAAAAGGCGCAAGTTTCACTCCAAAAACGTTACTTGTGGTCATTTCTAGAGCATTCTAGAAGCTTGTTTGATGTGTATTGAGCGCCTCTAGATGGTTCATGTATCCCTATGAAAGAGGAACTTATCCCATCAAGAGGGGAGCTATCCCATTCAAAGAGGGGCTTATCCCATTGATGGTGGACCTGATTAACTTCCTCTAGAGCACTATAAATACAGGCATTGGGCCAGAGGGAGGGGAGGTTGAAAGCTGAACATTCCTAAGGGTAGATGCTGCTGGAATTAGGACTCCCTTATAGAGCTTGAGAGGAGAGATTCCCATCCTTTCCTAGCCTTATTTGGAAGTGGGTGATGTTAACACCCAGGTTGTTCCCTATGACTCCCAAGGGAATACGGCCGGGGTAACCAATAACCAATCTTTGGATCACAGTTTCTAGCCAAACTGTAATCAGAGAGGGCTCTCTCTTTATGATTTGTCTCTGTCTTGATATCGTTTTTAGGCTAGCTATTATGCTCAGGTTTGTTTAAAGTTTTAGTTGGATGATAATTTCAGTCAAGGTGCTTATGCATTCTCCGAAGTGTTCTAGTCCATTGGGCTATGGAGTCAGTGGTCCTTTAGTTATTTTGAGGTGCTGAGTGATTTGCTGTAGTGATGCTGCAGAGCCAGATTAGTGTCTGAGAATAACGTTTATAATAGTGATTAAGTGGAGTGTATCCAGCTAATGCAAGGCAGTGAAGAATCTTGCAGTGAACTGCTAAAGAAACACAAAGGGAATATTGTCCTAGAAGCAATTAAGAATTTCTAGGTAGTATTCATACTTATAGAATCAATATAGACATGAGCAATTAAGAATTCATGTGCATAGTAATCCTGAAGACAAACATTTACAATAGTAAAAATTGAGTACAAGGTGTAACGAAACAAGTCCTGCACTATTCTTTCTTTTTACTGCTGGCTTAGTATAAGATGAATATGATTTTGACAAACATAAGTAAAACGAGAACATAGTTTGGAGAAAACTTGTTATTTCATCAGACAACACAGGAATTCTGCATCAGCACATGGAGCATCATCCAGACATCAAATATTTCAGGAAATCGCTGAGCTCATCCAGCCCTTTGTATTAGATAATTCTGAAAGTGTACAATACATTTGTCTCATAAAGAAAATTACCAACCCCTTATGAGTTACTCAGGGGAGTATATATACAAAATTTACATCAAAAATATCAGCGAATGAGTTAGTATCTCATTTATGATATTCTAATCTCTGGAATGCAGTAGCTGAAGGAGTGAATGCTGCAGTAATTCCTAAATGCCTCAGCTGTCAAAATAGTCAGAAGATATTTGGACTTTATGGCTGTTAGAGTCGGCTAGAGATGTGCTGTCTGAAACTTGGATAGCTGTCGTTGTCTGTGTGATGAGTCACTTTTTAGCTGCTTTAACTGCTGACACTTGTCATGTTATTTGTCTTGTAGTGACATGGAGCTAGCAGTGGCCGAATGACTGAAGCTACCGTGGCAAAATCTGAAGCATGAATTGCCACCAATCCTCCTTAGGCATTTGATGTCTGTGCATCTTTATAAATGTTTCCTCGGCCTCTGTATGTCTATAAAGATTGGGAGGGGTTTCAAACAGGTGATTCACTTCATTCTCAATGAAGAACAGGCCTTCAAGTTTGTCATATAAGCTCTGTCCTGTGGGAGGCTCTGTTTGTTCAGATGAACTGCCAGATGCAATAATCTGATTTTCAATAGTGGTTGCCATTCTGTTGGCCATTTGATCTGGAGAGATCAGTTTTCCTGCACCACTTAGTAAGCTGGGCAGGCCTTTTGCTTGCAGCACTCCCATTTTAACTTTGTATTCCTCCACATCTGCTTGCATCTCATAGTACTTCCTCTCCACTGTTTGTATATAGTTCCTGAGAGTTAGTACCTTCTTGGCAGAGAGGACAACTTCTGTTCTGTTGGGAATGCCTATAGCTGCCAATTCCTCTCTTTCTTGCCTGTTCAGGAAGTCTATCATTCTGTTTGCCTGCTCTGCTCTATTCCCTAGCATTGTCTTGGCCTTCTGAATTTCTGCTTGAGCTTGGCCCATTAAATCCATCTGCTCATGCATTATTTTTATTGACCTCCATTGCTGTTTGATGGATTGGCCAATTTTGGCCCATAGGATTCTCTTTATGTCGGCCATAGCAGTCTCCAGATTCAACTCTTTCTCTAAGGCCTTTATCTTTTCCTTTTGGGCCTTTATTTCTCTGCCCTGTTCTGCTACAGTCACTTTGGACTTGTCATACTTGGCATCCAGTTCTGCCAACTTCTCCTTGGCCTTCTTTATTTCATCTGCCTGGATCTCCATTGCTTTGACGGCCTTGGTCAATTCCTCTACACTTGGGCTGGCATCTGGAGCTGCTGTTGTTCCTGCTGCTTCTGTTGTGGGGGCCACTGCTGTCCCTGAAGTTACTGCTGTTGTCGAAGTAGTTGGAGGAGCTTGGGAAGTGGATTCTGCTTGTTTATCTTGTAGTGCTCCTTCCAGCTCTTTCTCCAATTCCCTGATCCTCTGGTCTTGCTGCATTAGGAGGTCTAGTTGGTCCTCGGCCTGTTTTTGCTTTTGAAGTTCTGCTGTTTGAGGGTGCTCTGTGGGCTGTAGCTTCAATCTCTTCTTTAATGCATTCAGGTCATCATCCTTCTTCTTCATGAGGGCCTTCACACCCGTTGGATCACTAGGATCATGTCCTAGATCAATGATGATCTCCTCAAGAGACTTTATTCTATTGTCTTTGGCCTGAGAGGACATTCTCTCAAAATCCAACTAGGTGTTGGTGTTTTTAGGGACTCTTTTAGCTCATGGGCCATGGTGGCCTTCTCCATCAAGGTTGCATAGACCATCTCCCCAGCTTGCTTATGGAGTTCAATCTGGTCCATGGGATGTATATCTCTGGCTAGGACCTCCACCCTTGTCTTCACAAAATCTGCAGCTGTCTTAGGCTGCGGTCCTTTGGGCTTGAAGTGGCTGAAGATTATCTTTTCCTGCTGAATGTCATATACCGACATTAGCCTTTCTTGCTGGGCTGGTGTTGCATCTATGAATTGCTTGTAGACCTTAGCCCTTAGCAGCTCATTCTGAGCCTTTATTTGCTTGAAATAAGCCTTAGTGCTCTTGGGCTTCTTACTTTGTTGGGAAGAAGAGGACACCTCCAAACCGAGTTGTAAATTTTGCTCCTGCTGAAAGGAGCTTGTACCTGTATGCTGACTGCCATCCCTGTCTTTTCTTGCGCTGTCCAAGACATCTTCAGTAATGTCTTCTACCTCTGGGGAGTCTGCTCTTTGCCTTTTGGCTTCTGGCTGGTGGGAGGATCCACTAAGAGGAGTGGACTCTTCTCTATCTCTTTTTGTACCCCTTTCCTCATGTGCTGGGGTCTGCAAAATTGGGGCAGTTACTGGCTCAGTTTGTGGGGGTGGAATTTGCATTCAGGAGCTGCTGGCAGCCCAGTTTGTGGTAGGACAATTTGCCCTTGCTGCTGTTCTGTTTGCTGCCCTGTTTGCTGCTCTGTTACAGGGGCAGACTTTTCCTTCACTGCTTCCTCCTCTGCACCCATTATGCCTTTGCCTTTGTCTGTCACCGGTGCTGATGTAGATGGTGCCTGTGGTGCAGTCCTTGTGGCCGAGGTCCCTTCTCCCACTGAATAAGGCGGTCTGAAAGGTACCTGGAAAGAACGCTTAGATAGCTTGCGGGCCGAACTCTGAAGGTTGAAGTGATGAATCTGAGCGGTTGCAATTTGAATTTGGAGGTCTGGAGTCACTTTGGCAGCTGCAACGGCTATATCCTTCTTCACGCGAAAATGACATTGAAAATGCCTCAAAACATGACTTTAATGATAAAATTCGGAAAAATAGGGTAATTGGCGCCTTTCCGCCGATGACGTCAGCATGACATCATGGCGGGCCCGGGTACGGAGGTGACGTGGCTGCTGAGGTGTAGGCCAGGGTGGCAGGACACGGTGGCTGGTGGATAGGGTGGCAGGGTTACGTGGAGGGCCACACGGCGCAGGGGCGGGGAAGGGCGCTACGTCAGGATGACGCAAGCATGACGCAAGGGGGAGGCGGTAACGGGATGGTGGTAAGCGGGTTCCCCGCACCACCTTTGGGCAAAGGCGGTATCGGGGAGGGGGGCTCCGAACAACCCCACCGCCTGCCACGCGTCCCTTGTACGGGGTGGAAAACCGCTTTCCCCGGACGCTAAAGGTCGGCAGGTCGGGAAACGAAAATGACCGCCCACCATTAGATCTGGGCTGCAGAGATCGGACGGCTGGCGGGTCCTCCGACGGATCGTGCAGGTTGGTGGGTCCCGCTGGTTTATTTAAATATTCAATTAAATACTTTTGGCGGAAAACTTTAGGATTGAGGGTTTTCGTGAGTTTTTTGGGGTTTTTGGGTTAATTTGTGAAAAAGGGTTTATGGAGAGGTTATTACTCCTAACCAGGGGTTAGAGTAATCCCTTGACAGGGTTGAGCATATTCCCAGGTGGAGCAAAGTCTCCCTTAGACAAACCTATTTAGCTATAATGCTAAAAGGAGGATATTTATAGAATGCTTGGGGGTTTATACACCATAGTGTTATTATAGTAGGGAAAGGGGAGCATAGGGGACTTAGATAATAGAGTTAGGGGTTAATATGGATAGAAGAGGTGAATGAGGAGTGAAATGACCAGGTTTATTTGAAAACCACTTAGCTGTAGGAGTAGATCAAAATAAAAAGTTTTTTAGACAAGAAATGTGGCTTTTAAGGGGCTAAAACCCCCATAAAACCATGAATTCTTCCATGAATCTCCACTGATGATGGGATGTTAGTTATGAATGGGAAGGGGGGAAGAAGGGAGGTTAGACATGCTTCTTTGCTTTGCTGCCACCTGATAGAGAAGAAGGACTTCTCAATCCATTGACTTTGCTTTGTGAAATAGGCTAGCTCATCTTCAATTTGCAATGAATGACACTTCTGCAACCCCATCTGCCTACCCATCTACTTGCCTAGCATTTTTTGTTTCTTCTTGGAGGGTGCACTTCGACTTGCAGACCCTTATTTGCCTTTTCTTTTCTCTGGCTTTTTATTTTGTTTTTCTATCTACTTCTACCCTTATTTCTTCCAAGGTCCCAGATTAAGCAGTTGGGAGCCTTTCTTCTCTACCTAAGCTACTTGTCTGCCAAGATTAAACAGCTTGGACAGACTTTTTTCTCTATTCTACAACTGGAAATTCAAAACATGGCATGATCTAGATTAGGTTGTTGGACCATCCATCAAAATTTAGACAACATCAAGCTATATACACAGATTGTCTTCTTTTGAAAATATGTGATCTTTGCATGACCAAAGCAGAACATATTTGGAACTCTTCATTATCAATCATGAAATATGAAACCTATTGGTATAGGTAGCTAACAGTGGCTCCACATGGGGATGGTTTTTCATTTGAAAGACCAAGAACAACAGGTCAGAATGCCTTGGCCCTTGACTGCTTTTACCAAACTTGAAGTATGCTGCTTTGAAATGCCCAAAATTGTGCACTTTCCTTCTTGGTAGATCTCTGAATCTATTTGTCTTTTGCTGATAGTTGATAAAACTTGAGAAACTGCTTTTTTACATTTTCACAGAAAATAATATATACATCTGAATATGTACAATGGAAACTCATGCTGCACTCATGGGTGGTAGTCAAAATAGTGTTTGGGCATCCTGCCATTCACAGGACCTTCATCCAAATCAGTTTCATCAAAACTTTTAAGGAAATAAGTGTTGTTTCCTTGTACCGCTTGGACAACAAATGGTCCTCTCCAAAGGGAATCAAATTTTCCATGTTTTCCCTTATCCTCTCTTCTTGAATCCCACTTGAGGACTTTGTCACCAATGTTGAAATCTTCTGCCTTAGTTCTTCTGTCAAAGGCCTTCTTTAATTTTTCTTGTAGAACTTGAACTCTGCTGAAAACTTGGTCTCTAGTTTGTTGTAAACATATGATTTGATTGATCCTTCTTTGCATATCATTTGGTTCTGCTTGACTTTCTTGAAGAAGTTTCATAACAGGCACCCCTAGTGATGAAGGGAATTTGGCTTCTAGTCCATAAACCAACTCATATGGGCTGGTCCCAATTGATCTCTTGGTTGTTAGTCTATCTGCCCGTAGAGCGTTCACTAGCTTCTTATGCCAATTCTTTTTATTCTCTTCTAGCACTTTCTTTATAATGTTCACCAGGCTTTTATTTGATGACTCAGCAAGGCCATTTCCTTGGGGATAGTATGCAGTAGAATGGCCTAAGGTAATGTGAAATTTGTGGCAGAAACTCACCATTTTCTTGGATCTGAAAGCAGCAGCATTGTCTGTTACTATTTTGTCAGGGCAGCCAAATCTAGCCAATATGTTGTTCTCCAAGAACTGAATGATAGTGGAATCATTTGCTTGTCTGCATGGAACAACTTCAATCCACTTGGTGAAGTAGTCTGTGGCTGTTAAGATCCATCTATGTTGGCCTGAAGATGAGGGATGAATTTCCCCAATGAAATCCAAGCCCCATTGTTGAAAAGGTCTCTCTGTTGCAATAGGCCTCAAGGGAAGTGGCAGCAACTGTCTCTTTCCCTCAAACACTTGACATTTATGACATGAGGTGGTGAATTTCTTGACATCAGAAAACATGGTGGGCCAGTAGTAACCAGCCCTTAGTATTTTATCCACAGTGGACTTCCAGTACAAGTGTCCACCACAGTCACCTGCATGAAATTCTTTTATGATATTGTCAGTTTTATTTTCAATTAGGCAGTTTAGCAATATCCCTTCATGGTTTTTCCAAAATAAATTTCCATCCATAACACAGAATTTAGAAGCTTTCATTTTTAAGAACCTACATTTAGTTCTGGACAATCCTGGGGGAGCACACAGGTTTTGCAATATATAACATATATCAGAGTACCAAGGGGATTGTTCAAAGGCTACATTGATCTTTGGAGTCGCCAACTCCGGTTCACTGTCCAGCTAGTTGATGTCTAAGGCCTGGAAGTTTGCTTCTGTCATTAGTTTGGCCAAACCTTGCCCTTTTATTAGTTTTGTAGGTTTTATTTCAATATCAAATTCTAAAATGTTGGCAATCCACTTTCCTCTTCTACCTTCTAAATTTTCTTGGGTGAGAATGTCTTTAACAATAGGACTTGGTACATAAGCTATAACATGTGAATAAAGGATGTAAATCCTAAAGTCCTTAATGGCCTTAACCAAAGCATAAGCTTGCTTTTCCATGATTTGATATTTTAAAGGTGCATCTCTAAGAGCTCTGCTAAAGAAAGCAATTGGCTTCTCATTTCCTTGGTCATGTTTTTGTAACAAAACAACAGCAATAGTATGCTGGGAGGCAAAAGAGAAAATGATAAATTCTTTGTCAAATTGAGGATTGGTCAAGACTGGGGTTTGGGTAAGGGCCAACTTTATGCCTTCAAAGGCTTGATTGGCTTCAACAGTCCATTTTACTTTTGAATCCTTCTTTAGCATGTTATTTAGCAATCTGATCAACTCTGCTAAGTTGGGGATAAACCTTCTCAAGAAATTGATTTTTCCCAAGAATCCTTGCAGTTCTTTGATATTTCTTGGGTGGGGCATTTGTAGGATAGCTTGTATCCTATCTGGATCAATTCTTATGCCATCCTTCGAAATGATATGTCCTAACAGCTTACCTTCTTCCAAACCAAATAGAGACTTCTTGGGATTCAAGGAAATTCCATATTTCCTGCATTTTAGGAAGATCTGCCTCAAATGTTTTATATGTTCTTGGTCTGATTTTGAGAAAGGTGTAAGGTCATCTAAGTAAATGACAAGGAAGTCATGAATCTCTTTGGCAAAAGCAATATCCATTGCTCTTTGAAAAGTTGCCCCTACATTTTTCAATCCAAAAGGCATTTTTACATATTTGAAGGTTCCCCATGGGGTTGTAAATGCCGTTTTGTCTTGGTCATCAGGGTGCACCAGGATTTGATTGAATCCTGAGAATCCATCAAGTAATGAGATCCTTGAGGCCCCTACCACTCTTTGGAGAATGTGATCCATCTTGGGTAAGGGATAATTGTCTTTGAGGGATACTTGATTCAAGTTCCTAAGATCCACACACAACCTTATTTCACCAGTTTTCTTTCTTGTAGGGACCAAGTTTGAAATCCACTCAGAGAATCTGATTGGTGCTATGATGCCTGCCTTGAACATTTTCTGTACCTCTTGTTCCATTGCTGGGAGAAGCATAGGATTGATTCTCCTCAATTTTTGTTTAAAGGGTTTCTGATCAGGCTTGAGAGGGATAGTATGCTGGATAACAGAGGTATCATAGGACTTTAGGTCCTCATAACTCCATGCAAAGACATCCTGGAACTCTTTAAAGAGGTCAATGTATTTAGGATTTTGACCAGGAGGTAGAGATGCGGACAATTTTATTATTTTTGGTTTGTCAATGGTACCAATGTTGCATTCTTCAATGGCTGCATTTAAGGGCTGCATTTTTGGTTTTCTGGGGATATCATTTGAATCAAAGATGTCCTCTAGTGGAGTTAGGCCTGTTGGCAGAAAGTTGTATTTTAGCTCTATGATTTCAGTTTCAGCATTGGCCACTTCTTCACAACTGATTGGTTGAATTTGCTGAATGTTTTCCTTGTTGAAAATAGTTGGATTTAGCATTTGTTTTGCTGTCCTAGGTGATATTGGATGAGTAATCTTTTGAAACTGTATTTGTGATGGACTTGCTTTTTCAGGTATTTGTGATTGACTTGCTAATTCAAGTATTTGTGATTGACTTGCTCTGTCAGTGTCAATATTTAATCCTGCAAATTCTTGTTGCAGCGTTAAAAAATTGTTTATTTGCATATCATCCTCAAATACTTGCCAACCTTTGACATTGTTTGGAATGGAGGGCCTGTGTTTTATCTCAGCTGTGAAACAATTGTTAGGCTCCAATGGTAATTTGCAAGTACTAGCAAATGTGGCCAAACTATGAGCATGCAGATTATGGGTCCTAGGAATTTTGGTGATTTGGAATTCAGAGAAAAAGTTTAGTGATGATGATGATGATGATGATGATGGTTAACGTCCACTGAGACCAAATTGGTCTATTGGACCTACAATTTTCTTAATTTTTACTTGTCTGGCTCCTCGTATTTCTTGGCGAGATTGGTGTTGTAGCTTTCTTTCTTTTCTCTACGGTCTTTCAACTTCCTTTGTCTTGCATCTCCTTCATCTCTTCTGGTTCTTGGGACATTGGTGTCTTAGCTTCGTGATCTATAGTCGGAGAAGAAGTTTGGTTTAGGAGATCTGCTTTGCTGTTAAATGAAGATATATTTTCTGCGGTATTCAAATCCTCATAACTGTTGATTTGTTGGGGCGGGGTTTCTCCTTGCTTGCTTTGAGAGTTGTTTCCTTCTTCCTTGATTTCTTGTGACTCAGAGTTTTCTCTAGAATATTCTTCTTTGATGACAGTGTAGTGTTCTTTTTGTGCTCCTTCCCACCATGTAGATCTGTGGTGGTTCTTTCTAGCAAAATTTTTCTCAGAGGCTTTTGGGCAATTTTTGGCTAGATGCCCCGTCTCAAAGCACGATCGACATCTGAAGAGGACACTTTCATAATCAAGCTTCTGGTTCCACACATAGTCTTTACTTGTTAGGTTTATTTCAGCTGGGAATCCGGCGCTGAAATCCATTTCCACACAGATGCGTGCATAGGTGGTTCTAGCATATTCCTCTGTTTCTGGGCACCTGCAGTAGAATTTCCCAATTGCATTTCCGATGGCTTTTAGCGAGGATAGATTCCAGAGATGCAAGGGTAGGCTTGGCAATCTCACCCAAACTGGTGCTGAGGTTATCACTGCTGTAGAGGGATCGAATGATGGGTTCCATGGCTTCATGAATAGGCTTGATTTTTCCCAAAACCAAGGGCCGAAATCTAGAATACATTGTCTGCTTTCAGGATTTTCAAAATCTACTATAAAGAAACCTCTAGCACAGGGGTAGATATTAATTTCATCAGAAATGATAGGCTTCCATACCTCCGAGATCCAATTGTGGAGTGCTATCAGCCTCGGCCAAAAACCATTGAACCGGCAAATTAGGGCACTTTCGGAGAACTTCAAAGCTTCATCGAGCGAGTCCTGGACCACTTGGATAGTGGGAGCTGGGGCTTCACTCACGATATGGGCAGGAGATTGCCCTCCAGAGGCAGATGAGCCACCAGTTATTTTTGCGAAGCTCAGAGCCATATTTTACGCAGATCTGCACCAGATCGAAAGCCAAACCGCAGATCTGAAGATACGCAGCTCAAGCCGCAGATCGAAAGCCAAACCGCAGATCTGAAAGCCAAACCGCAGATCTGAAGGCGTAGCCGTCCACTATCTAAAGAGATACGCAGCTCAAGCCAGGCGTAGCCGTCCACTATCTGGAGTATCAGAAGCACCAGCGATACAACCAAGTATAATTAAAATCTAAGAGGAACCGCAGATCTGAAGAGGAACCGCAGCGATTGAAGAGGAACCGCAGCGATAATCCGCAGATCACTTGGCACGGCGAAGTTAACCGCAGCGATAATCCGCGGCGAAGGAACCGCAGCGATAATCCGTAGCGATCTAAGAGGAACCGCAGATCTGAAGAGGAACCGCATCGATTGAAGAGGAACCACAGCGATAATCCGCAGATCACTTGGCACGGCGAAGTTAACCGCAGCGACTTGGCACGGCGAAGTTAACCGCAGCGATAATCCGCAGCGAAGATAATATTTAGATGCAATAAAATATTATCAAATACCAGCGATACAACCAAGTATAATTAAAATCTAAGAGGAACCGCAGATCTGAAGAGGAACTGCAGCGATTGAAGAGGAACCGCAGCGATAATCCGCAGATCACTTGGCACAACGAAGTTAACCGCAGCGATAATCCACAGCGAAGGAACCGCAACAACAGCAGACCTATAAGACCTTAGTCTTTTGTCATTGGTGACAAAATTTCCCTTCACTTGTTGGATAACTAAATCTGAATCACCCATGATTGAAACCCTGGCAGCTTGCAAGAACTTTACTAACTTGAGGCCTAGTAGAAGGGCTTCATATTCTGCCATGTTATTAGTACATCTGAAGTTTAATCTATAGGCTCTGCCTTCTGCATGACTGTTTTCTTTATTGTGTACCCAAACTCCAGCTCCTGCCCCTAATTTGTTGACTGAGCCATCAAATTCAAGGAACCATAGAATATCTTGTTGTGAAGGAGATTTAATGATCTGTTCATGGGCTGGCAATGTAAGTTGGAGTTGTGGTTTTTCATCTGGCTTGTCTTTTAGGACAGTCTCATCATTTGATTGGATACTCTTGACAACTAAGGCAACAGCAGTATCTAGTGTTTGATTGACTGTTGTTTCATGGGTGGTAATTCTTTCATTGGAGTCTTCCTCCTGTATGAGTATCTTAGCTTCAACCTCATCTTTTGAGGGAGTTGTGCTGTTATTGAAGAGAATGTATGAGTCTATGTCTGAATGGACATCATATATAGGAAAGTTTTGAGGCTTTTCTTCACTGCTGACCATGTATTTCATGAGTGTTTCTCTGTATAGTCTTTTTGGTTGCCCAAAAACAGAGATGGTGGCATATGACATGTCTAATTGTAGGGAACCTTGTAGTTTAGCTCCCCATGATCTTGATAACAACATCCCATACTTAGGTGGGATATCAGCAACTACCACATCCATTAGGATTGTTTTGTTTGGGTACTGAACCAGAGACACACATAAATCTTTTATGAGACCTAAGCACTTGACTTGGCTGGAGTCAAAGGAAAACAGGTCCTTGTATGGTCTTGTTATATCTAGATTCAATCTCTCCATGACTGCTTTTGGCATGAGATTGTGAGAGTCCCCTGAGTCAAACATTGCATTATGTAATATCTTATCATGAATATGTAAGCTGACATAAAAAGGTAATACCCCTGTGACTACTATTTTTCCATCCACTTCTGGGCCAAACAGTAATTCTGGGGTATCATCCAACACATTAACATCATCTTTGTTGCTAGTGAGTTGAAGGGAATTCTTGATCTGTTGTTTGTAGATGTCATGCTTGGCTAGTTCTGAGAGAGGAATTGCTATCTTTAGTTTGCCAATTTCAGTTTCTAGGTCAAAGGGTTTTTCAGATTGGGTCTTAGGGTTGTGGATAACAGTCCTTTCCTTGTTCACTAGATCTTCTTCTTGATTTTTATCTTGATTTTGGGACTTATCCTTTTTACTCATCTCTTGAGGAGTAATATTTAAATTAGGGTGAGAGGATGAAGTAGCCATAGGCTGCTGTTTTAAGGACAATGGTTCAATAATCTCTTCAATAATTACTTCTTCTGTAGGTGAATTTGTTTTGTCATTAGGCTCTGTGACTATGGCTCTTTTAGGCTGCTGATTATCCTTTATCTTTTCAGGCTGATTTACATTCACAGTTCTACTTCTTAGCTTGTATTGTTTATGGACTTCATAAACAACAGTGTCATAGCCTTGTTTAAAGTCAAAGGATTCACCTGATTTGGTTTGGAACAGTTTGATTTCATCATCCTCATGATCTTCTCGTGTTAAGAAAACTTGACTTTCACCATCTAGACCCATTAAATTAATTTGAGAATCTTCATTGGGTTCAGTTGATGTGGAAGTCTCTGCATAATTTTCCTGGAAAGGGGGTCTTATGTCTTGGTCAGCACTGGGCTTGCCAATGCCTGGGTTTTGAGTTCTCCTAAAATTTGGATTCCTAGGAGGGTTGTTTTGTGGTACTTCCCATGATGAATTTCTCTCAACCGATTCCACTCTATCACCCAATCTTTTCATTCCATTGATTATTGCATCCAGTTTTTGATCAAAGGCAGAGGGTTCCTCTTTGAAAACAATCCTCTTTTCCAGCCTTGCTCTGTTTCTTTTGGCAATCAGGTTAGCTTCCACTGTGACAGCAACCCTTTGGGCCTCTGCAAGGGATTGAGGATCTCTCTCCTTTAACTGATAGGCCATGTCAGGGTCAAAACCATCAGGGAATTTGTACAAGGCTAAATCAGGAGGGGGTCTTAAATTTTGCGGGATTGCGTTATATACATTGTTGAATCTTGCACAATACTCCAAAACAGTCTCTTGGGGACCTCTTTTGATAGTATCATATTCCCCAAGTATGTGCAGAGGATCCTTCTTCTTCTCCCATCTGCTAGTAAAGGCTTGATAAAGCTCATCCGGAGTTGTGATGGAATTTTCATTCAAGGATCTAAACCAAGTTCTTACATCCCCAGTTAGGCTTTGAACAAACATCCTCATTCTCACATTGTCATCATCTATTTCATAGGTCTCAAAATGGTCTTGCATCCTTTTGGCATGCTGGACAGCTGTCAGAGGGCCATTGGAGTCAAAATACGAGATTTTGGTTTGGTAATCTTGGGGTAGAGCTGCAGCATTAGCTGGTATTTGCAAGGGTGCATATCTGTTAGCCATATTTACAGGGTTTAGAGGATTAACAGGGGCAGCTGGGATAATAGGAACAGTGGGTACCACAGGGGTAATAGGTAAGGGTGAACCTAGAGTGTTGGTCAAGGGGATATGTGCAGTGGATGAAGACGTGAGAGGAGGACTTTGAGATGTGGATGGTGAACTAGGGGAACTAGGGGTAGACCGGAAAAGGACCTTGCATGGAGTAGAGATAAGGCTGGGATGATCTGAATCTGAGGTTAAATCAGCAGGCTGCTCCTCCCTTTGCTGCCTCCTAATGTTTCTAGGGATAGTATTTGGATTATCAACAATGATGGGTTGATTAGGGTCAGGATTTGCCCTAGTATGCCGTGGATTTTTCTTGGGAGCCAACTTCTAGCTGTTTTTAGGATTTTTAAAGGAAGTTTTTATGTCTGCAAGGACTGGATAAAGATTTTGGAATGGCTATATATATTTCAAAGCTGAGATGAAGATTCACTGAAAAATCTCTTCCCTAAAGCTGTCAATGTGACATAGAAACAGCTTTGAAGGCCTCCTGACTGATTTCAGGTTTGATTTATAGCTTTGAGAGATGTATAGAAATTGGAAAATCCTAAGAAGTCCCCAGTGGAGTCGCCATTTATGTTAACACCCAGGTTGTTCCCTATGACTCCCAAGGGAATACGGCCGGGGTAACCACTAACCAATCTTTGGATCACAGTTTCTAGCCAAACTGTAATCAGAGAGGGCTCTCTCTTTATGATTTGTCTCTGTTTTGATAGCGTTTTTAGGCTAGCTATTATGCTCAGGTTTGTTTAAAGTTTTAGTTGGATGATAATTTCAGTCAAGGTGCTTATGCATTCTCCGAAGTGTTCTAGTCCATTGGGCTATGGAGTCAGTGGTCCTTTAGTTATTTTGAGGTGCTGAGTGATTTGTTGTAGTGATGCTGCAGAGCCAGATTAGTGTCTGAGAATAAAGTTTATAATAGTGATTAAGTGGAGTGTATCCAGCTAATGCAAGGCAGTGAAGAATCTTGCGGTGAACTGCTAATGAAACACAAAGGGAATATTGTCCTAGACGCAATTAAGAATTTCTAGGTAGTATTCATACTTATAGAATCAATATAGACATGAGCAATTAAGAATTCATGTGCATAGTAATCCTGAAGACAAACATTTACAGTAGTAAAAATTGAGTACAAGGTGTAACGAAACAAGTCCTGCACTATTCTTTCATTTTACTGCTGGCTTAGTATAAGATGAATATGATTTTGACAAACATAAGTAAAACGAGAACAGAGTTTGGAGAAAACTTGTTATTTCATCAGACAGCACAAGAATTCTGCATCAGCACATGGAGCATCATCCAGACATCAAATATTTCAGGAAATCGCTGAGCTCATCCAGCCCTTTGTATTAGATAATTCTGAAAGTGTACAATACATTTGTCTCATAAAGAAAATTACCAACCCCTTATGAGTTACTCAGGGGAGTATATATACAAAATTTACATCAAAAATATCAGCGAATGAGTTAATATCTCATTTATGATATTCTAATCTCTGGAATGCAGTAGCTGAAGGAGTGAATGCTGCAGTAATTCCTAAATGCCTCAGCTGTCAAAATAGTCAGAAGATATTTGGACTTTATGGCTGTTAGAGTCGGCTAGAGATGTGCTGTCTGAAACTTGGATAGCTGTCGTTGTCTGTGTGGTGAGTCACTTTTTAGCTGCTTTAACTGCTGACACTTGTCATGTTATTTGTCTTGTAGTGACCTGGAGCTGGCAGTGGCCGAATGACTGAAGCTACCGTGGCAAAATCTGAAGCATGAATTGCCACCAATCCTCCTTAGGCATTTGATCTTTGCGCTTCTTTATGAATGTTTCCTCGGCCTCTGTATGTCTATAAAGATTGGGAGGGGTTTCAAACAGGTGATTCACTTCATTCTCAATGAAGAACAGACCTTCAAGTTTGTCATATAAGCACTGTCCTGTGGGAGGCCCTGTTTGTTCAGATGAACTGCCAGATGCAATAATCTGATTTTCAATAGTGGTTGCCATTCTGTTGGCCATTTGATCTAGAGAGATCAGTTTTCCTGCACCAATTAGTAAGCTGGGCAGGCCTTTTGCTTGCAGCACTCCCATTTTAACTTTGTATTCCTCCACATATGCTTGCATCTCATAGTACTTCCTCTCCACTGTTTGTATATAGTTCCTAAGAGTTAGTACCTTCTTGGCAGAGAGGACAGCTTCTGTTCTGTTGGGAATGCCTATAGCTGCCAATTCCTCTCTTTCTTGCCTGTTCAGGAAGTCTGTCATTCTGTTTGCCTGCTATGCTCTGTTCCCTAGAATTGTCTTGGCCTTCTGAATTTCTGCTTGAGATTGGCCCATTAAATCCATCTGCTCATGCATTATTTTTATTGACCTCCATTGCTGTTTGATGGATTGGCCAATTTTGGCCCATAGGATTCTCTTTATGTCGGCCATAGCAGTCTCCAGATTCAACTCTTTCTCTAAGGCCTTTATCTTTTCCTTTTGGGCCTTTATTTCTCTGCCCTGTTCTGCTACAGTCACTTTGGACTTGTCATACTTGGCATCCAGTTCTGCCAACTTCTCCTTGGCCTTCTTTATTTCATCTACCTGGATCTCCATTGCTTTGACGGCCTTGGTCAATTCCTCTACACTTGGGCTGGCATCTGGAGCTGCTGTTGTTCCTGCTGCTTCTGTTGTGGGGGCCACTGCTGTCCCTGAAGTTGCTGCTGTTGTCGAAGTAGTTGGAGGAGCTTGGGAAGTGGATTCTGCCTGTTTATCTTGTAGTGCTCCTTCCAGCTCTTTCTCCAATTCCCTGATCCTCTGGTCTTGCGGCATTAGGAGGTCTAGTTGGTCCTCGGCCTGTTTTTGCTTTTGAAGTTCTGCTGTTTGAGGGTGCTCTGTGGGCTGCAGCTTCAATCTCTTCTTTAATGCATTCAGGTCATCATCCTTCTTCTTCATGAGGGCCTTCACACCCGTTGGATCACTAGGATCATGTCCTAGATCAATGATGATCTCCTCAAGAGACTTTATTCTATTGTCTTTGGCCTGAGAGGAAATTCTCTCAAAATCCAACTGGGTGTTGGTGTTTTTTAGGGACTCTTTCAGCTCATGGGCCATGGTGGCCTTCTCCATCAAGGTTGCATAGACCATATCCCCAGCTTGCTTATGGAGTTCAATCTGGTCCATGGGATGTATATCTCTGGCTAGGACCTCCACCCTTGTCTTCACAAAATTTGCAGCTGTCTTAGGCTGCGGCCCTTTGGGCTTGAAGTGGCTGAAGATTATCTTTTCCTGCTGAATGTCATATACCGACATTAGCCTTTCTTGTTGGGATGGTGTTGCATCTATGAATTTCTTGTAGACCTCAGCCCTTAGCAGCTCATTCTGAGCCTTTATTTGCTTGAAATAAGCCTTAGTGCTCTTGGGCTTCTTGCTTTGTTGGGAAGAAGAGGAAACCTCCAAACCGAGTTGTAAATTTTGCTCCTGCTGAAAGGAGCTTGTACCTGTATGCTGACTGCCCTCCCTATCTTTTCTTGCGCTGTCCAAGACATCTTCAGTAATGTCTTCTACCTCTGGGGAGTCTGCTCTTTGCCTTTTGGCTTCTGGATGGTGGGAGGATCCACTAAGAGGAGTGGACTCTTCTCTATCTCTTTTTGTACCCCTTTCCTCATGTGCTGGGGTCTGCAAAATTGGGGCAGTTACTGGCTCAGTTTGTGGGGGTGGAATTTGCATTCAGGAGCTGCTGGCAGCCCAGTTTGTGGTAGGAAAGTTTGCCCTTGCTGCTGTTCTGTTTGCTGCCCTGTTTGCTGCTCTGTTACAGGGGCAGACTTTTCCTTCACTGCTTCCTCCTCTGCACCCATTATGCCTTTGCCTTTGTCTGTCACCGGTGCTGATGTAGATGGTGCCTGTGGTGCAGTCCTTGTGGCCGAGGTCCCTTCTCCCACTGAATAAGGCGGTCTGAAAGGTACCTGGACAGAACGCTTAGATAGCTTGCGGGCCGAACTCTGAAGGTTGAAGTGATGAATCTGAGCGGTTGCAATTTGAATTTGGAGGTCTGGAGTAATTGGCGCCTTTGACTTTAACGATAAAATTCGGAAAAATAGGGTAATTGGCGCCTTTCCGCCGATGATGTCAGCATGACGTCATGGAGGGCCTGGGTACGGAGGTGACGTGGCTGCTGAGGTGTAGGCCAGGGTGGCAGGACACGGTGGCTGGTGGATAGGGTGGCAGGGTTACGTGGAGGGCCACATGGCGCAGGGGCGGGGAAGGGCGCTACGTCAGGATGACGCAAGCATGACGCAAAGGGGAGGCAGTAACGGGATGGTGGTAAGCGGGTTCCCCGCACCACCTTTAGGCAAAGGCGGTATCGGGGAGGGGGGCTCCGAACAACCCCACCGCTTGCCACGCGTCCCTTGTACGGGGTGGAAAACCGCTTTCCCCGGACGCTAAAGGTCGGCAGGTCGGGAAGCGAAAATGACCGCCCACCATTAGATCTGGGCGGCAGAGATCGGACGGCTGGCGGGTCCTCCGACGGATCGTGCAGGTTGGGGGGTCCCGCTGGTTTATTTAAATATTCAATTAAATACTTTTGGCGGAAAACTTTAGGATTGAGGGTTTTCGTGAGTTTTTTGGGGTTTTTGGGTTAATTTGTGAAAAAGGGTTTATGGAGAGGTTATTACTCCTAACCAGGGGTTAGAGTAATCCCTTGACAGGGTTGAGCATAGTCCCAGGTGGACCAAAGTCTCCCTTAGACAAACCTATTTAGCTATAATGCTAAAAGGAGGATATTTATAGAATGCTTGGGGGTTTATACACCATAGTGTTATTATAGTAGGGAAAGGGGAGCATAGGGGACTTAGATAATAGAGTTAGGGGTTAATATGGATAGAAGAGGTGAATGAGGAGTGAAATGACCAGGTTTATTTGAAAACCACTTAGCTGTAGGAGTAGATCAAAATAAAAAGTTTTTTAGACAAGAAATGTGGCTTTTAAGGGGCTAAAACCCCCATAAAACCATGAATTCTTCCATGAATCTCCACTGATGATGGGATGTTAGTTATGAATGGGAAGGGGGGAAGAAGGGAGGTTAGACATGCTTCTTTGCTTTGCTGCCACCTGATAGAGAAGAAGGACTTCTCAATCCATTGACTTTGCTTTGTGAAATAGGCTAGCTCATCTTCAATTTGCAATGAATGACACTTCTGCAACCCCATCTGCCTACCCATCTACTTGCCTAGCATTTTTTGTTTCTTCTTGGAGGGTGCACTTCGACTTGCAGACCCTTATTTGCCTTTTCTTTTCTCTGGCTTTTTATTTTGTTTTTCTATCTACTTCTACCCTTATTTCTTCCAAGGTCCCAGATTAAGCAGTTGGGAGCCTTTCTTCTCTACCTAAGCTACTTGTCTGCCAAGATTAAACAGTTTGGACAGACTTTTTTCTCTATTCTACAACTGGAAATTCAAAACATGGCATGATCCAGATTAGGCTGTTGGACCATCCATCAAAATTTAGACAACATCAAGCTATATACACAGATTGTCTTCTTTTGAAAATATGTGATCTTTGCATGACCAAAGCAGAACATATTTGGAACTCTTCATTATCAATCATGAAATATGAAACCTATTGGTATAGGTAGCTAACAGGTGAGCTGATCAAAGTAAAGGAAAACTCTTGCTGGACCCTAGGAGGGACCTGCACAACACCAAGGCTAGGGTTGTAATGGTTTCTTTTGTTTCCACTTAATGCAAATAAACTCATTTTTCTCAACAGATTGTTATTCATGATTTGTTTCATATACTCCTTGGTCTGTATGATGAATATGTGTTATTTTATAAGTTTATCAGGTGCTATTTAATATTTTGGCTTATTAGTGAATGCAGGTTTCGAAGAGAAGGAGGATCTCATCTGGATCAGCGAGGTTGGACTACTACAAAGCATTGGACTAAAGGTATGTTACAATCACCTGATTACTTGTATTCTAAATGCATGTTTAGAGAAAGGTAGTGTTTATTTGTCTTGTTTGTCACTAGAAAGCCTTAGCTTCTAGGGAGGTCGATTTTGTCCACAAAATTGACTCTTTCCGCATGACAAAATGGCGACTCCACTGGGGATGCCATTGATGTGAATGATTTTTCCTTTGTGTGAAACTTTGATTTGAGAAAAGTCGTTTGTTTTCTGGTTTTTGGCTGTTTGGCTGTGTATTTGGGTGGGCTAGCTTAGGGTTAAATTAGATTTTAGTTTTTCTTAGTTTTGTTAGCAGTATGCACCCTCTGAGTTAAGCACAGTGCGTACCTGTACGCACTGCAGCTTTGTGCACAGAGCGTACATGCACTTGTGCAAACAGGTTGCCTGCGTACCCTGTCAAAATTGAGAAAATTTCAATTTTCTTCTTTTTTGCCTCTTAGATTTTGTTTTTAATTTGTTTTTACTGCCCAGATCCACTGGTTACCTATCATAAATCTTAACCTAAGCTTGTTTCGTCAATGTCGAGAGTTTTAGTGAAATTCATAGAGATTTTGTCCTAGGGTTTGATTTTTGCACTGGTCCTGTAGTGACTTTAGCTTTAGAATTTGTAAAACCTTGGATCTCCCTGGTTTTATTCAGTCTTCTTAGGAGTCGGACCTTTCATAGAATCTACCCTTGTGAGAAACCTACCTTTGAGTTCTCTCTTTATCGAATCTCGAAAAAGTTTGTTGATTGAACTTTGAATTTTATTCTTGAGAAAAAGAACAAAAGATTTTGCTTTTTGTTTTTGACTGGTTTTTGATTCTGCATTAACTAGTCCTTAGTTAAATTTTGACTGAGTAAAACATCTTGGAATCATACTTGGTAGGATTTTTCCTCATTAGATTTACTTTTAGGTGCATTTCTCTTGGATTTTCTTTTGTGTGAAATTGAGTTGATTTGATTGCCATAGATTTTTTAACTTTGATTTCTATTAAAGTAAGTTTTACATGCTTTGCTAATATAGGGAAAAAAAAAAAAAACTCTTTTGAAGAAAAGTTTGCTTTGGTAGCATTTGAGTCTTTGAAAAGAAAAGGAATTTTCGTGAAGTAATTAGTGGTCATGTGTTGTATGCTTTGAAAAAGATAAAGAGTTTGTTTCTTTGATTTTCATTGCCAAGAAAGTTGTTTTTATATCCATTTTGAATTCTCCAACTCTCTTAGCTAGGGAATTCATTGAAAAAGAAAATTAGTATAAATCATCCTAAGTGCATCTTTTTAGTGGATTTGAGTCGAGTCTACACACCATCAGTTTCATCTCCGCTACCTTTTGTCCTAAAGAAAAGCCATAAAATTAACGCTTCAAGTAGAATCAACTTAGTAACTTTTTATTTACTAGGGCTCTGAAACACCAATATAGATCAGGCTAGTGTCTTGGAGTAGGAGAGTAATTAACTCTCCAAGACAGTAAAACCAAACAAGTAGCTCATCTTGTGGTAGGATAAATCCAACTGTTTCATTTGTACTCTGGGAAAGCTCCTCTTAAAGGAGAAGCACGAGACTGTGTCCGAACCAGTGAGGGGATCAATCCTCCTTCATTGGGAAAGATGCCAGATATGCACATACTACAAACGGTAAACCTCAGATTATTGTCGAGGAGCCTGGGGTCACTTGTCGATAAACCTTGGATTATTGTCAAGGAGCCAGCAAGGGGATTGAGCTTGTTACTCTGCCCTTGCGTGCTATCAGGTCATAGACTGTTCCCCCTGGTATATTTGTTGCTGTTGGTAACCTTAGTGACCATTATCTTTAGGATTCTACTAAGGTGACGGTGGAGGGAAGATCCCACTGTACCTGGAGCAGACGTCGGCTAGACTCACTTGGATTTTCCGGGGGGTTCACTTCACTCGAGACGGTTAAAGTGGAGGAACTTGTGCTGGTCTATTCATTAAGCAGGTTGTCGGGGTAACTGTTCCACCCACCACTTCTGTACTGAATTCGGCGATGTTGGGTTTCATCACCAACTAGTGTTTTCAGTCCGGAAGGCTACTGTTTGTGTATGGTTTGACGCCCTAGATTCTTTAGGCGTGTGATTCAAATTTTTTTGGTTCTTTAGAGACTTTAGGCGGTTTGCTTTGAGATTTTACTTTGTTTGCGTGTGCAGTAGTTAAAAGTTTTTAACTGTGGCTGAATTATCGAGACAGTCCCATAGACTTCGGGGCAAGTCTCCTGAGATTGTTACCGTGGCCGATTTGTTGAGGAAGTCCCGTAGGTTTCAGGGTGAACCTCCTGAAGACGTCCCGGGTCATTACGAAGGTTTGAAGGTCCTTGTAACTCCTAGTGGCAGTAAAGTAGGTTCACCTAAAGAAGGAGAGTCGTCGTTGGTAGTCCATCTAGATTACCAAGGTCTAGAAACAGGTTATAATCTCGAAGCTGTTGCAGTTTCCGAGCTTGCTGGTAGTTTTTCATCTACTAGTGATATAGGCGAAGAACCTGAAATATCTGAACCTGTTACTCCAACTTCTAGTGCTCCTCATTCACCTAGGGTAGAAAGAGTCATCACCGAAAATCTTCCTGCTGGTTTGATAGCTATTGAATAACTTGCTCCAGAAGAAGAAATAGGCGTCTCTATCCTTGAAGATCAACCTACTATTGATCTAAGTGAGCGTGAATCTATCTTTTACAGTCCTCCTAGAAGTACTACTTGGTACCTTTCGTTAACCAATTATTTAGAAAACTCAAGGTTAAGTTTTTCTCCACCTCGTACTCCTTATCCACCTGGGGGTATTTATACTCCTGTAAATATGTCTGGTCAGTCGTCCGTGTTCACTCAACCTCCTGAATCTTTCTTGTACGGCGGTCCTTACGTTCCCTCTGGGTATCAGTCACTTTTTGGTGCTTTTGCGGGAGCATCTCCTCAACCCATTGAACATGGGTTATTAGCTAGAAACAATGGTAATAAACCATTGGGTGTAGGAGACATTTACATGATGTCAGGTTCAGTTCCCGATTCTCAACCTCAAGGTGGCCAGTTACCGCCTGGGGGGCAGCCTCAATTAACGCCTGGGGGGCAACCTCAAGGTACACAAATTGCGTCTGGGGGGCAACGTCAAGGACAGTATGTACCCGTGGTACAGTACGTTTCTCAAGGTCAACCCCAGCCTCAATATGTACCCCAAGGTCAACCTCAGTATCAATTTATGCCTCAAGGTCAACCCCAGTATCAGTACTTACCTCAAGGGTATCTACCCCAAGGTCAGTACTCGAGCCAAGGTTATCAACCACCTCAAGGTCAATCGTATGTTCAAGGTACGGGAACTGTACCTTTCAATTTTCAATCCTACCCTCAATCCGATTATGGATCTCAATATCTTCAACCTGTCATGGGTCAATACCCCGGAATGAACATAGTGTGGGATCCATCGCAAGTTCAACAGGTGTTGCAGCCAAGCGTACAGTTGTCATCCCAAACTGGAAAACCTTTAGTTTCTGGTCCACCCCAGCAACCAGTCCAGTCTAATGTTCAAACTTCTGTACCTTCGGTAGTTACTCAGTCGCCCATTGCACCTAGTACTCCATCTCAAACGACTGCTGCAACTACCACAACATCTGTTCCTTCCACCACACTTACTTCTGGAGTATCGACAACTCCAGTTTCTACTGTCTCTGCAACTACTCCTCAGACAACTTTACCGTTGTCTGGATCCACGATTCAAACTACGGTTCAGATGCCTGTAGGAAAACCTGGTTTAAGTACGATTGTCACTAGTCAACCACAATTCGCTTATCAACCGTACCAGGGATAGTACCAATACGGGCCTGCTGTCCAACAACCAGTTTACCAGTATCAACCGTATCCTGGGTACACTTATCAACAACCACAACAACCCCAGTACGGTCCGGTTAATCCTGGTTTTCCAGGAGGATAGAATATCCCGAATGCGATACCTATTCCAAGTTATTCTGGATATCCTCCTACTGGGACTGGTCTTGTGACCCAGAGTTTTAAGGATCCTAATCGGCAATTACCGTTTATCGCAAATTTGGATTTACCGGACTTGTCGCGCCTAACGAACGATCCAATAAATTATCTTCCGTTCTGGCCGCCAATGCCAAATAAGTTGCCCAGTGACATTCCCAAGTTCGAGGGTAAGTCTGGAGAGGATCCGTCAAATCATGTGATGACTTACCACCTCTGGTGTGCTTCAAATTCCATCTCGGATGATTCGATCCGCTTACATATTTTCTAGTGTACGCTCATTGGTCTCGCGGCCAAGTGGTACATTGAGTTACCACGGGCCTCTTTTTACAATTTCAGTCAGTTAGCTACCTCATTCCTAACTCATTTTCAGTTGCCGGTCAGATATGATAATGGCACGGAGCTACTAACTTCATTAAAACATTCGACGTCAACTTATATTTCCGATCATATAGATGAATGGAGACGTCGAAGGCGATTAGTGAAAGTTTTTATCCCGGACCAAATCTTAGCTAAATGGTTTGTTAAATCATTATTACCAAAGATTACTGAAGACGTAGCTAAGGCTGGAGTAGTTACTGAGGAGCAAGTGATTGCTCAAGCGCAGTACCTTGACTTAGTTTACACTCAGTCAGGTACGTTACACGAAAAGATCCCAGATCTTCCAAAGTCAAATCAAATCGCTACTGCTCCTTCAGGATCTCATGCTGCTGATGGCCTGATTGGTACAGTAAATACTAAAAGCAAGAAGAAGTCTTCAAAGTATTCTTCGCCCATTATAACCTTACCAGATTCCCCAACAGGAGAATATTCTCCTGAAGTTTCCGCTGATATTCATGCTGTAGAGTCTTCTACGGCTAAATCAAAAAATGGTGGGAAGAAGAAAGGTAAGAAGAAGAATAAAGCAGACAAGACTCCAAAGGAGAAAACAGAAAAGTCGGAAACCAATGACGAAAAGCGCAAACCTCGATATCCCTGTCTTATTTGTGAAGAGGATCATTTTACAAGAGATTGCCCTCATCGGGCCGAGGTTGTGAAAATCGTCAAGGGTTCCCCAACTCCTGCTGTTTTGAAAGATCCATTTCCAAAGCAGGAGAGTAAGATGATAGGTTCTTCCTCGAGTGCTAGTGAAGAACCCATATTGATGATGTCTCATGTAAGGATTCCGACTCGATCGCAAGATTATGGTAGTAAAAGTCCTGTTGATGGATCAAAAGAAGCAGAATCTTCT
Source organism: Pinus tabuliformis (assembly GCA_031772625.1). NCBI lineage: Eukaryota > Viridiplantae > Streptophyta > Pinopsida > Pinales > Pinaceae > Pinus > Pinus tabuliformis. Next base: position 2,047,214,712 of record CM062816.1, read on the forward strand.
CATTCAAATCCATCAACCTTAGCTCCCAGTTCCGATCCACTACAGATCGAGAAACCTAACCCTGACTTAGTAATCAAACCGCCCGCCAAGGGTGTACTTCGAAGGTCTGCTTTCAATCCACATGCGAGAGCGGCCCAGAATTACAACATTGTTGAGGATTTAGCTTTTTCACCCTCAGCAATGTCGGCTTTAGAAGTGCTGCAATCATGCCCAGTACAATGAAAATTACTTTTGTCGGCTATAGGAGCTGTTGATGTTCAGGACTCGAACCTAATAATCTTTGATCTAGAAAATAGTACACCGCGTTTGCCTCATCAGATGGATTTTCAAAAACAGGCCTATTCATCGGACTGTAATTGATGAGGGAGCTTCCACGTGTATTATGTCGATACAGTGGTGGAGATCGTTTGGTTCTCCTTCACTAAATCAATCCTCGACAATTCTTAAGGCCTTTGATGGCCGTGGGTTCCATCCGTTTGGCATTCTACAGGATTTGCCTATAGGGGTTGAAGGAAAAACCGTTAGTCTAGATGTGGAGGTGGTTGATGCCCCTCTAGACTACAACCTTCTTTTGGGTCGAAGTTGGTCTTACGCTATGACAACAGTCGTTTCAACGGTCTTCAGAGTAATAAAATTTCCACATAATGGCAAGATCGTAACCATAGACCAGCTGGCTTACTTTTCATCCGACCCAGCCTCTTCAGAGAGTATCCAGCATGTCGGTAAAACGACTATCCCTTACAAGGATGTTGGCGTAGGATTAGTTAAAGATGCCGGTTTACTGGGAACTTTTCCTTTTCCTCCAATCAACGTTGTGTCTTCATTTGCATCTATTCATATGATTACTTCAGACACCATTGTCTATGACGATCCTTGGATCGTTCCTTCTGAATCTGAGATAGACTCATTTGGTGATGCAATGCCTTTGAGTCCATATGAAATTTCCTATGAAGCCGTGCAGTCTTTTACCGACCCGAGTTCAACCAAAATCGACCAAATGAATGTGGTCCGTGAGGAATCCCTTTTCGCGTCAACCTCGGGGTTAATAACGTTTCCCGAAGTTGTGTCATCTGACGAACAACTTTGTGAAGTCCTGTGCATAGACAATTTACCATGGAAAGATCTCCATCATCGATCTTCGTTTTTACCTGAGGATGATCGTTTTGAAAACGATTTCTCATCAATATTTACAACTGAATATGTCAAAGAAGCTCAGAGTCCAATGAAACATCCTGATTCAGAGCTGAATTTGGGAAACATTTTTCGTACTATTTCCATTGACATTTCAGTCAAGCCCGGAATTGTTGAGCACATTCATATAGGTGCCTCGTGTTCAGATAACGAAATTCAGACATACAAGGCCCTATTTCAAGAATTCCGCGACGTGTTTTCCTGGTCTTACGAGGAAATGCCAGGAATTGATCCCGTGATTGTTGTCCATGAGGTCAAGACTTACCCGGATGCTAAACCCGTCCGGCAACGTTTGCGTCAGACTCACCCACGAAAAGTGGCTGCCATTAAAGCAGAAGTTGAGAAGCTGTTTAAAGCAGGTTTCATTTATTCGATCCTGTTAATGGATTGGGTATCGAATATTGTTCCGGTTAACAAAAAACAAGGAACAATAAGAATATGTATCGACTATAGGGATATTAATCGTGCTTGTCCCAAGGACAACTACCCAACGCCCTATATCGATCAAATAATTGATGATTGTGCCGGCAGTGAAATATTTTCCTTTATGGACGGTTTTTCCGGTTACAACCAAATCAATATTCTACCTGCCGATCAACCAAAAACGGCTTTCATTTGTCCATGGGGGACATTTGCTTATTGCAAATTACCTTTTGGGCTCAAGAATGCCGGAGCCACTTTTCAAAGGGCAATGTCTTATGCATTTCATGACATCAAACACATTGTGCAACCATATCTCGATGATTTGCCCGCTCACTCCATACATCGAGCTGATCACCTTGTCCATTTACGAGCAATTTTTATGAGGTGTAGGCATTATCGTATACGGTTGAACCCACACAAATGTGTCTTCTGTATAGAAGTGGGATGATTGCTGGGATTTGTAGTTTCAAAAGCCGACATTCGCGTCGATCCCTCGAAAGTAGAGGCTATCATCAAATTGCCTCCTCCTTCGAGTCTTCGCCAATTCCAAAGTTTGCAGGGGAAAGCAAACTTTTTACGCCGATTCATTCCTAACTACGCCGAGATTACCAAGGGTTTTACCCGGTTGTTGAAACAAAATGCTCAATTCTCTTGGGATGAGATAACTCAGAAATCTTTTGATGCACTCATGCACGCGTTAACCCATGCACCGTTGCTGCATCCTCCCAACTAGAACTAGGATTACTTTTTGTACCTCGCCGCCGCTCATTCCACCATTGGAATGGTCTTAGTCCAGGAAGACGAATTCGGGACGGAACATGTGATCTATTACCTTAGTCAGACGTTAAATCCCACTGAGCTAAAATATTCACATGTGGAGAAATTTGCCTTGGAAGCCGTTCAAGTTGTCCAACGTTTTCGTCACTACATTCTTCTCTGTAAAACTACAGTCATTTCGAATTGCAACCCTATGATCTACATTTTGACTAAACAATTGCTAGGGGGCAAGTAATCTAAATGGATCATTATCCTGCAGGAGTTCGACTTGGAATTTGAAAAGTCTAAGTCTAAGAAATCTTTAGTTTTTGCAGAGTTGATGTGTGATTTCCCGCTTGCTGACACAGAAACTGTGGCAGAGGAACCCATTGCGGACGAATCTTTGTTTCTCATCAGCACTTTAGATCCGTGGTATGGAGATATAATTGTCTATCTCCAGACCCAATCCTTTCGGCCCGAAGTTTCAAAGTCGGAACGTCGGAAAATTCGATTCCAGTCGCAACAATACAAAATTATTGGAGATACTCTATATCATCGTGGGGCAGACTTGGTTTTTCGCCGTTGCTTAACTCACGAGGAAGCTGAAAGGGTTTTGAATGACTGTCACTCTGGAGCGTGTGGCGGTCATATGTCTAGGTATGCCACAGCCCAAAAGATATTGCGCGCTGGCTACTTCTGGCCATCCTTGTTTAAAGACTGTATTATTGCGGTCCAGAAATGCCACAACTGTCAAGTGTTTGATCGCAAGATGTGCGTACCACCTGCTCCTCTCCACCCTATAATTGCCGTTGGTCCTTTTGCCAAATGGGGTATCAATTTTATTACATGTAACCCTCACTCGGCCGGGGGGCATGCGTATATCATCCTTGTAGTTGATTATTTTACTAAGTGGGCCGAGGCGATGCCTACATTCGAGGCAGACGGCAAGACAGCTGAAATTTTTGTATTCAATCACATTATTGCTAGGTTTGGTGTCCCACAAGAGATAATCACTGACCATGGGCGCCATTTTCGAAACATTATGATGACGGAACTTACAGGCCAGCTTGGTTTGCGTCACAATAGCTCAACTCCTTATTATCCACAAGCCAATGGCCTGGTTGAGTCCATCAACAAAGTTTTAGTTATCATGATCCGAGGAATCATTGGTATTCATCGGTCAAATTGGCACAACATCTTATTTTCCGCGCTTTGGGCGTACCGAACCTCAGTGAAAACATCAACAGGGTTCACTCCTTTCCAACTAGTCTATGGTTTGGAAGCAGTGCTGCCCATTGAATGCGAAATCCCGTCACTTCAAATGGCTGTCGAATTACTTCCAGCTACTTCCGAAGAGGAGAAGCGTTTATTATACTTAGCTCAATTAGATGAGACTCGACGTGACGCTGCATTAGCGATCGAGACTCACGCAAAATGGATGAAAGCTCAGTACAATCGCAACGTGACCCCTCGAAATTTTTCGGAAGGAGACCTAGTGCTATTATATGATCAAGCTAATGATAAATTAGGTGCTGGAAAATTCGTTCCTATGTGGCATGGGCCCTACATTGTCAAGCGAAAGCTAGCAAAAGGGTCCTATGAGCTGGTAGATTTTGATGGGGACTCTTTGGGTAAACCCAGAAATGGACTTTACCTAAAGAGGTATTATGCTTAAATGATGGGTATGGAGATTTAGTTAGGTTAGATTTTTCTTTCTAGCTGGTGTGTTTGTTAGTATAGATAGTGTGCTTAGCTTAGAGAGTGTGTTTTTCGTCATTATTCTAGCTTATCTTGGTTTTACTCTTGATATTGCAGATGTCGACGCCTCTCCAAACATACATTGGATTCGCTGATGGTGCTTGTCGTAGTACACGGAATATCTCTTCCGTAGCTTGGGTTATCTATTTGCCTTCTGACGATTTAGTTTCTATGCATGGGGTGAGCCTCGGTCAAACAACAAACAACATTGCAGAATACAGTGCAGTGATTGAATTATTGTTTGAATCTATTTCGTTTGGGATTCAGAGTTTGATAGTGAGGTTAGATTCTGAACTCGTTGTATTACAGCTTAATAGAGTATATGCCATTAGAAATCCAGTGTTATTAGGGTTATTTTTGAGAGTGAATCTCTTGGAACGTGAATTTGATTACATTGAATATCAGCATATTCCAAGGTCTTTAAATACATTAGCCGATGCAATTTCTTCTCGAATGTTAGACAGACATTTGCGATAATCATACATGTAAATTTAAAAACATTTCATCACACATGTTTAACAAGATAAGCCGGTAATAGTGATATATATAGATAAGAGTGTGTCAAAAAATACATCGTCTTCGATCATAGGTTGAAAAACACCTTATGATCGGCAAAAATGATAAATACAAAAAACCAAAATGTCACATGTGTCTACAAAAGTGACCATCCAATCACTAGTAGTGCTCTCTATACGACACCACTGCATGGGCTACCCTACACAAGAACCTCCTAAAAGGTCCTGGGACTGCGACCACATAGCGTTGAAGTCTGATAGAAATATCATCTATAGTCGTCTCTGGAATGTCTGCCGTAAGACGCTCTAGGTCTTGTTCCAACTCAGCTAAGGTCTCTGCGGCCGCGTCCTGTGGGGCCGGTGCCGGTGCAACTGGTACTCTCCTCTCGAAAGGCCGGAGATTGGCCGGACGCTGTGGGCCTACATCTGCATTTTGAAAATTGTCACTGTCAGTTTTGAGACGATATAAAAACAAAAAAAATAGATAATTTAAAAACTTGTGAAAAATGAAGTACCTGTGTCATCCCACTGTTCTCCCGGTGGAAGAATCATGTCCGGATCTCCACGAAAATCAACTCCGGCATACAGAAAATCCTGTATTGAGAAGACTTGGTTCTCTAACCAGTGAAAATACTCCGGTCTAAATCGGACAACCTCCGTGCCCTCGTTAGGATGACGGGCCATCACCGCAACCCATCGCATCAACTTAGGCTCTTGGGGAAGCCCAGCCTCAACAGTGAGCTGCTGCGGGATCAGCATCAGAACCCTCTCTAGAGCAAAACTCACAACTAAAGGCCCATAACCAAAAGCCTTCAGTTGCCCGTTTTTTGCCCTAGTCATTTGGCCCTTTAAGTTGGCCAACACAACATCGCACCAGTTGAAGATGGTGCCCCGATAGCAATCAATCGCCATTCACATTTGGGACCCGGTGGCAATGTGCAAAGCGGCAGCACCGCAAAGTCTGGTAACTGTAAAGGCAATTACCATAAGTTCAGGTCGGGATATCTTTTTGATTTCTATCCCCTTATGCTAGTTTTGATTATTGCACCACTCTAGTCGGAGACTAGCAATGGACTAGCCACCCGGCCTAGTCGCAGACAGAGTCAATTGTTCGCCCCTCTTGGGCAAACTAGTGAGAAATTAAATTTCAGAGGGCTCTATCTCGAGCTGGTGCCCTCCGATGTAAAAGCACTGATCTTGGACATTCCACCTTTCAACCAGCCACTCTAGAAAGCGCACCTGAGCCCTCATGCCATGTATGGCCCAGTATTTGTAAAGACCGCATGCCTTCAAAGCATCAATGGAAGGTTGGTGACTAATGGTGGCCAAATCAACATCTTCGTGTTCTCTCTTGCGCCAATCAAGCATGGTGGGCAATCTACACACCATAAAACATATGTTAGAGTCCATAAAAATGAAAGTTTTTGGTTCATTTTGGAGAAATTGGAGTTTAAAAATCCACTCCGCGGTGTATGCAGCCCGCCTTTAGAGACAGGGCGTATGTACGTAGGTTCTCTTAAGGCAAGCTGCGTACGCCCGGAATTTTCCTAACTGAGAAAATGTCGGGGTACGCAGGTCACCCATGGGGCACCTGCGTACCCCGAAAAGCGGACCTTGAAACCCCCCAAGGCCTCCAAAAAATGAAACTAAAGCTTAAAAACAAATTCTAAATTGATGGAAATGCAAGGGAGGATGTTGTAGAATACCTGATGAGACGGCGTTCGATTCTGACGGTCAGATTCTCCGCAATGACCACGGGAAGTTTCTTGCCAAAAGCCCTTTTTCTCTCCTCAACAGTAAAATGGTAAAAATGAAATGGTAAAAGCCCTTTTTATAGGTTTTTTGAGTAAATAAATGTCAAATTTGTTTATTTTCCACTGTGAAAAGGTATTTTTCAAAGTGTTTTTATCTATCTTTAAACAGGTATGAATAATGTGTTGGTTTTTGTGCAGGATAAAAGGATTTTCAGGGAAAATTGTCATTTTTCACATACAAAAACATCAGAGTCATCTTTTAAGCCCTTTTCTGACTCCTAAAACATGAAAATATTGCTGAGCGTTTCTTTTACACTCATTAAAACAGAATTAAAAGACAGTCCCCTTATAGCCCTTTTCTAATCGTAAAAACAGGAAAAGATTGCCGGATTTTTGTCATTTCAAATTCGATACTGGAAATAAAACGACGTGTCCTTGATCGCTTTTTACTTTTCATGTCAAAGACACTAATCATGAAAGTACTCCTTGGTCGCAAGATCAAGCAGATCTCTCAAGTATTATTTTATACTTTTTCGGGCTTGAGAGACACAAATTTACGAAAAAGTTCAACCCTGGAGTCTTCTTAAGTTTTTTCAGACTCTCTAAAATTGAAAAACGCCGAGTTTCTCCTATACTGGACTCGTTAAAATTTCACAGTAAAGGACCTGTTCGATTACAAACAGGAACAGGCCACTCCTTCTTAGGGTTCGAATCAAAACTAAGTTGGACTCATTCGAAGGATGAGCTTATAATCGAGCATATGTTATCCTCCTCAAGCTTGTAAAAAATAAAGAGGTACTTGCCAGAAATGGTGGGGGAAAAGAGAGAAAAATGAGCCTATTTGTTATCCTTTGTCTCAGAAGAAGCCTTATCACCACTCTTGAACACGACACTTTTCATTCACCTGGGTTGGGAAATCCTTTGCCTCATAGTTGATCAAATCGTATTGAAAGTCTTCAGCCGGGTATTAACTTTGGGTCAAATGTCACCAAGCCATCTGTTGTGTCGTTATGTGTTCAAAAGGTCACTGCAAATAACCATTCATCTGCAAAATACCTGTCATCCATCTCGACCATCCCTAAGTCAGTCCTTACAGCTACATTTCTTCAACTTGATCTATGATTTCGTGTTGTGGGCTTGCCCTGCAACGGGTCGCTTTCTATCGACATCAGCACATTATCTAGAAAGATGACCTAGAAATCGTCAGTACCTTGAAATCTGCATGCATCAATGGCAGGTTTCTCACCTTTGACGACGGTTTACATCATTGACTTTTGATCAAAGGATTCCGTGAAATGTTCGACATCAACTCATTCATTCACATCTCATGGACTGTACTGGGTACTTTAAGAACCATTGACATCACTGGTGGTCTCTCTCACACTTGTTAACAATTTACATCATTGACTGGTAATCAAGTGGTTTCTACCATGTTCGACATCAACTCATTTATTCGCATGGATAGAATCGTACTATTTCGGGAAGTAGAAATGAAGACCCTGGATCTAGTTTCCACCATCCAGGCTGCGAGGAGTTTTGTATTCATTGTATAGTAGACCAACTATAAACAGATGGCTGCGTCCATACTGTGTCTACACAAGTCTATGATTATGATGTACTGCAAAATCATTCCCGTATCAGAGCAGTAGTTAGTTTGTTAGTTAAAGTTTTCAATCTGAGTATGGGAATGCCTACCTCAGCGATGATATGATCTTATATATGTATTTTGTGTTGAATACTTGCAGGTTCCGACTGGGCTCTCCACAAGATAATCCTTGAAATGATAAAGTACTTCACCCTTCCTAGATGATATGAAACCCTAATCTACTACAGGCTTCGCACTTTAGGGGGCAATCTGTTACACTAAAATTTGTCACCATGACTATTTGCAGTTAGTATGGCTCCATCAACTGTCATACTATCCTCCTTGGCAAGTCTCATACCTCTGCTCTTCATGTCAAACTCCAAGAAAGAGAGAAAGTCTTTAAAAATCTATATATCTCTGGGTACGTAGTTTCTCTTAGCCTTACCTGCGTGTATGCACCCCAAGTTCACAATACCTGCGTACTTGTATGCTCTGTCTGTAAAGCAATGGGTGCGTACTCTTGTAAAGGTCAAAAGGCGCAAGTTTCACTCCAAAAAAGTTACTTGTGGTCATTTCTAGAGCATTCTAGAAGCTTGTTTGACGTGTATTGAGCGCCTCCAGATGGTTCATGTATCCCTATGAAAGAGGAACTTATCCCATCAAGAGGGGAGCTATCCCATTCAAAGAGGGGCTTATCCCATTGATGGTGGACCTGATTAACTTCCTCTAGAGCACTATAAATACAGGCATTGGGCCAGAGGGAGGGGAGGTTGAAAGCTGAACATTCCTAAGGGTAGATGCTGCTGGAATTAGGAATCCCTTATAGAGCTTGAGAGGAGAGATTCCCATCCTTTCCTAGCCTTATTTAGAAGTGGGTGAGCTGATCAAAGTAAAGGAAAACTCTTGCTGGACCCTAGGAGGGACCTGCACAACACCAAGGCTCAGGTTGTAATGGTTTCTTTTGTTTCCACTTAATGAAAATAAACTCATTTTTCTCAACAGATTGTTATTCATGATTTGTTTCATATACTCCTTGGTCTGTATGATGAATATGTGTTATTTTATAAGTTTATCAGGTGCTATTTAATCTTTTGGCTTATTAGTGAATGCAGGTTTCGAAGAGAAGGAGGATCTCATCCGGATCAGTGAGGCTGGACTACTACAAAGCGTTGGACTAAAGGTATGTTACAATCACCTGATTACTTGTATTCTAAATGCATGTTTAGAGAAAGGTAGTGTTTATTTGTCTTGTTTGTCACTAGAAAACCTTAGCTTCTAGGGAGGTCGGTTTTGTCCGCAAAATTGAGTCTTTCCGCATGACATCTGTTTAAACCTTTGCTCAACCTTGATGGCATATTGGTATGCCGTGCCAAGCGAGGAGATGTTCAGGAATTCTATTTCTTCCTGGATGTACTTGTGCAGGCAACCGTGGTATTTGAGTATCAAATGCTGCTCCAAATCTTTGATACCCAACTTTGTGCGAAGAGTATGGAAAATATTGGTAAAATTTGGCATGTCTTGGTCCCTTCCCTGCCACAACGTGGTCCACTTTATGTATTGATCCTCATAGCTTCCGACAGGGTAGTATTGCTCCTTGATGGCATCCTGGAATGAATTCCAGGTGGGTGCGGCTGAGAATAGTGAGCTGATACTTTCGTCCTTCTGCTTGCAGTAGGTTTCCCACCAGTCCTTGATGTGGGGGGCTGCTTTGAGAAGAGTGAAAATAATCTTTTCTGGACTGGAAAAATCATGAACAAAAAAATAACCCTCTAGCATATTTAACCATTTATCGATGGCATTTGCTTCTATTTGACCCTCGAATATGTGGATTTCAAAATTAAGTTGTACCTTAAACAGTGTGGCGTTTCCAGAGTAGTTGTGGGAAGCCGATGCATCGCCCCTGGGTAGCCATTGAAGGATCTGGGCAAAGTTGTCCATCATCGTGTTCCTTTGTCGCTCAAGGGCTTCATCAGGCAAGATTTTGATAGGATTTCCTGATCCCTCGTCTTTCTTTTCATCCGCCATGGGAGGCCGTCGAGTTTTGCAAGGCTAGTCTTGCAAAGGTTCGACCAGTTCAAGCCCTAACTCCTTATATCTCGACCTTGTTGGGGACATGCAAAGAAAAATAGAGAAAAAGAAGACTGCTCTGATACCACTGATCAGATTTAAACATGAACGCAATAAATTATAGAGATAACCATATATACAAATATGCAATGGAAATAATACTTCATTTCATTAATGTAAAATGCTGAGATATGCTTACAAACAGAAAATGGAAATAAACAGCTAGGGCGATGGTAGCTTATCTCTGAGATGAGATGTGGTGGCTACATGACTCTGAACTGTGTTACAATGAGGCTCGAAGGCCTATTTATTGTTGAGAAATAATGGAAAACCCTAAATATCCAAAAACCTAACCCTAGAAGATGAAATGCCAAACTGTGGGCCCCGTTTGGGTAAATTGGTACATCAACTTCCTGGGGTCGTAACTTTGGCATACGATCTTTGTTTTCATGTACAATATCTCGTTAGAAAGATATATCCAAGAATTACAACTTTGGAAAGAGTAACATCGGTCCATTGACCCATGTTGCTCCCAGTTTTCCCAAAAAACATCGCTTAGGCCCTCAAAACGGCTCCGGAAGCTTAGGACCTGAAAAACTGCTAAAAATAGTAAATTGTGCTACAATTAAGAAAACTGAAAAGCTGAAAGAAACAATGGTGGGGTGTTGTGGGGAAAAGTATCCAACACGGAATGACCCTATCCCACTCTAAGGGTGATAGTTCCTTAGCAACAGCTGAAGCAAAACTATCTAAAGTTACTTCTTTATGACATGCAAGAGATGAAAGGAAGAGATCCACTTACCGATGTCTTGTGCAAATGGTCGATCTGATCTCCTCTGTTTGCCGCTCGCTCCCAGCGCCAAGTCTTCTCACGGGCCCAGCTACACGAGATCCTGCGAACAAGACAAGAAAAAGAGACTACAAGAAGCATGCATTCATAATTGATTCAAGGATTAACATAAATCAAATACGCAAGTAAGACAATACACCATTGAAACACATGCGGATAGAAGAACCTCAAATGCTTTATTAATATAAGGAAGTAAGGTTTAGGCGGTGATACAACCGTGAGAGGTCCAATCCAGCATCACCTTCCCGACGGAAAGAAATCTCCTCTTCACCTCCCTCAAGCAATCACCCAACACTCTCAACTGTAAACCAACAGCAATTCTTTGCACCAAATTCCCGCCTCTAGATCCCATGGGATGAGATCCTTATATAGAGTTTTGGAGTGAAGATAAGTCAGCTCGATGTGTGACTTGTTGTCCTCTTCAACTCCAGTTGTTCTTCAGTCCTTGAGTCCACTCGGAGTTTCTACCTTCCACTTGGAGTTTTAGAAGCTCTTAACTCATCATTAGGCGAATCTTTTGATCCAAGTGTCATTTTGGAAGCTTCCTGGGCACTGGCACATTGAGAAAAGATTCCTCCACATGTCAAAGTACGCCCAGCGCAGGTAGCCTTTGTTGCACTTGCTATGCAGCGCAGGTACACCATGGAGCTTCTGACATTCAGCGCAGATGCTTAGTGGAGCAGCTGCTTTGATCCAAAATTGACCTGTTTTTGAGTGTTTTTCAGTGGAGAACTGATGTGAAGTGCTGTGGTTTGCTGACCTTGTTCCTCTAGGGGTAGGAACAACATGTTTAGGGACTTTGGATCCCTTAGATTATTGACATTTCATGCTCTATGCTGTAAGGCACAAAAATGTCTATAACAGTTGCCCCCTAAAGTATGAGGTCGTTTATCGGGTGAAATGCTTTATTAGGAGGATCCAAAGTTCATTCAATCGTCGGGAGGTGACCTGTAACAAAATACAATACAATACATTATCTTTTCATACTTTCTTTTCATGATCTAGCTGATGCGGGCATTTCCCATGCTCAGCTTTATAAATACATTTGCTGTACATAAACAGACGATCGTCTGATAATAGACTGATAATTCTCTGCTTTTAATTATCATCCTTTTAGTAGGATGATCATCTGCTGCACATGTCTATGTTTTTATCTCCTGAATATATATCGCAGCCCGGATGGATGAAACTAGATCCGGGGTCTTCAAACTTGTCCGATCTTCACTCTAGTACAAGTCGATCCATGTGAGAATTTCTTGAAGTCGAACATGGAAAGACATCGCTTGATTACCAGTCAATAATGTAAACTGTTAACAAGCGCGAGAGGAATCACCGATAATGATGATGACCCTCAAGGTACTGCAGCACAATTCACGTGACGTGAATATAGGATCTGACGTCAAACACCACGCAAAGTCTCCTGGTCGAAGGTCATTAATGTATACCTATCGCCGGAAGTGAGAAACTTGCCATTGAGGCATGCAAGCTTCAAAGTACTGAGGGGGTGTTCCTAGATCAACTTCTTGGATAATGAGCTGATGTCGACAAGAAGTGATCCGTCAAAGGAGGGCCTTAATGAATCCCACATCAGTGACACGGAACGGAGCTAGTGATGATGGTGAAAACGATCTGTGAAATATGATTCAGGGTGGCGGTCATGGAAGGATGAAAGATGATGTATGGTAGTGGATGGGACCGGTTGACACTTTCTGAATGACATCTCTTGAACATATAACGACACTGATGTGATGGATCGGTAGCATTACCCCATGTATGGATGGTATGGCGAGACCATGGTGAAGGGACCGGTGAATGATAATAACCCAACCCGATATTTACGGAGGCAAAAGTGTCATGTTCAAGAGCGACTTGCTACCATTAAGCTTTGAGGTTCTCCCAATTTTTCCCCAGTCATTTCTGACTAGTACCTCTTTATTTTTGTCAAGCTTGAGGAGGATAACATATGCTTGTTCTATAACCTGCCCTTCGGGCAAGCCCATCGCTATGTTTTAACGAGCCTAGCGATAGGGAAACTCGTTCTCGTCTAAAGACAAGTTTGTCGCTATTTAATGTTTTTAAAGAGCCCAGCGACAAAGACAACTCGGTCCTTTTCATTTTTAGAGAGTCTGAAAAGGGTACATAAAGTGGACTCCAGGGGTCCTTTTTCGTCATCTAATCCCTTAAGTTCGAAAAAGTATAAAACAATACAGAAGGGATGAATGTTCGATAGCTTTATCGAGCCGAACTAGACAAGCGCTCGATCTTTTTGTGCAATAATCCCTCAGGTCCAAAAAGATTAAAATCTAGATTAGGGATAGCTCTTCCGGTCTTTTTAACGAGCTGGAAGGCCAAAACTCGACAAACTTTTCATATTTTACGAGTCAGTGAAAAGAGCTCAAAGAAGACTCGTATTTTGAGGAACGAGTGATAAACAGGGATAGCAGCAGATTCCAGGTACAGGTTGGAATTTTCCAATCACGACAGTGTTACAAGGATGGCTAGGTGAAATCACTCTTCGCAGCTGTTCCTCAAAATAGGTAAATAATCAAGTGGATGTGAATGATCGGCCAAATGAAAAGTGGAGGTGACGATGCACAAACACGACCAAGGCTTTTATGGCTGATGAATTTACGGTCTCAAATGGTTATTTACTAGTTCATTTTTCTTAATGAGCTTGAACTCTGGGGGAAGCTTGCTCACATGCTTATGTTTATTTTTTAACGAGCATGAAGTCTGCGTTAAAACTGCTCGGTTTTGCGTTTATTTTTTAACGAGCATGAACTTTGCCAAAACTGCTCATGTTTGCGTTTATTTTTTAACGAGCATGAACTTTGCCAAAACTGCTCGTTTTTACCAGTCATAAAGTAGGAAGGTCTCCTAGAGCTCGCTATTTTTTAAGGAGCTTCATCTCACTACGCTTTGCTCCATATCCTCTCTTTATGCAAGCTGGGTATCGGCTAATCCTACGAGTTTAACGGGTTAGACCTACAGGTTTAAAGGGAGGACCTAAAAAACTAAAAAACAAAATAGCCGCCCGTGCTTGCATTCCAAGAGGTTTGCATGCCCCCAGGTGTAAGTCTAATTTCAAGGTCGCCCCTACTTTTCCGTCAAAAACCTTTGTTTTCAACGAGTGAGGCTTACCTCTTTCTGGTTACCCAAAGAATGGTTTTGTTTGCTGCCACAAATGAAACTCTTTCTTCGGCGATGTCTATCATTAGGTTACATAAAGATGGTTACAATTTGTTGCAGCAATAGAATCTCTTTCTTTGGAGGCTGCCCCTACTTATCCTCTAAAACATTTGTTTTAATGGGTGAGGCTTGACTTTTACCCAAAGATGGTTACTACTTGCTGCCGCAAACGGATCCCCTTCTTTGGCAGAGCCTACTTATTTAGACAAAGGTGAGTAACGGGCCCCCGTCCTCCCACATAACTTTAACAAAAGAATCTTTTTCCAGAACAACCCCATTCCTAACTGCCCCTTCTTCTGCATGAGAGCTCTTGCCGGCCCTTCTGTTTTACGAAGATGAAGGGGGGGACGGGTTACGGACTAGTCATATTCTCCCGCGGAAATTCTACTTTACACCCAAGGTTTTTTCTGCCTCCAGAGCAGACCAGGATGCATGCCCCCTGGGTTCCGGCCCTACTTTCCCGAATCACTCGCACTCATCAGGAAGAAGAACCGGAGGTAGAGACCTTTCTTGATCAAATAGACCATTCAGGATAGGTATGTGACTATTTGCGATGCGTGATCCCGGAAATGAAAGTTGGTCTACGAGCTTGACCATTCTTCCTTCGTATGGAAGACACATTATTCGAAAGAGTGAGGAGACTATTGCTTCCATGCAATATATGTAGTCTCGTCCAAGGAGTAGGTTATAATCCAAGGGTCCTTGGACGACCATCAAGTTCATCTTGACAGCCTTCCCTTTCAAGGTAATAGGCACATTAGGTAGAATCCCTAATGGTCGACTGGTTCCTTTGTCAAAACCCGAGAGATTCCTTATCTAGGGCAAAAGCGCCAGGCAACCCAGTGCATTCCAAGCAATAGAGGACAGGATACTCACAGATGCCCCTTCATCAATGATAGTTCCAGCCATCACCATATTGTATATTTGGACTATAATTCTAAATGGTATACTGGCTGGTAACCGGGGTCTGCCTAGTTGGTTCCAATCAAAGGACACAACCAGGTTGCTTGGTGGTGGGACCGAATATACGGCCGGGTATGACCCTGATGATGCTCCTTCCTGCGATAAAGGAGTGGGCACATTTCCCTGATGTTCATCAGAATTGGTGTTGATGAAAAGAATCTGGACGGTGTCATCCTTACTCTCTTCGGTAGGGGTGTCAGCTGAAGATGAATCCTCAGTGACTTGTGGTATTTGAAGATGAAACTTCTGAAGGGAGAACCGGGTCAACTGTCGTTTCGACCTTTGGACTTTCGTCCGGTCCGGATTCGGTAGGTTCACTTTCAGTGACTGACACTTCAGCTGGCCCTATGAGCGGGGCAGCTGTATTTTCAACCAACGAAGGACTTGGCGTGAGTTTTTGATATCCAGGAGGAAGTAGCAACGGTGCAACTGGTTGATCTTCCAAAACTCTCTTTGCTTCGTCTAAAAAGGGACAACGGCGGAGGGTGTGATTGCCTTCACACAGTTCACAGGGGAATCTCATTCCCCTTCGTCGTCTAGAACCTTCACTTTCGTTGGTCGACGGTAAGCATTCAACCTGGTTGTCAGAGGTTGATGCTTCCGAACTGTGCAAACGAGGGGACCAGTCCCTTAGTATCCGGGGAATACTGGGAAAATCACAGTGGAGGTGGTTCCCTCTACATATGACACATGGCGATTTGGGCCCGGTCCGTGCTATGTGTGGATTTTTGTTAGATGCCTTTTGCTTGCCCCCAGGCGCCTTTGGCTCCTTCTGCTTCTTTTCTTTCTTCTTCTTTTCCTTCTTCTTTTCTATGGGAGCTCCGCTTTCGGTGGCTTGACCTTTCGAAGAAGAAGGATCTGAGGAAGGCTTATAAGAAGTGGAAGGCTGGAGGGTAGCTCTAGACTGGTCTAACTATTGACTCGACTGTTCAGGAACCATGGTGTTCTGAACTACAGTGGTTGAGAATAGCCAAACTGGCAGGCCAATTGTCAGTCCTGGAAGCGACAATGTGGCCATGTGGGGCGCACCAACTTCTCCCCAAGAGGAGAAAGGGCTAGGGGTCCCATCATGTGGAATCCCTTGGTTGGTGTGTTCCATGTTCTCAACTTAAAGATCAACGTAGGAATAAGGGGTGATTATGTTCCGCTTAGAATGAATTTTATATGACGACGCTTTAGACACAACTTGCTTTTTCACTTTTTAAGAGTCGAGAAAAAGCTAAAGATGACTCTAGTCTCCTTCGATGTATTAACGAGCCCGAAGTGACAAATGCTCGGATGGACTTTTTCAGTTATAGAGTTTGAAAAAGGCCAAAAGAAACTACTCTGGAGTGCTAGGCAGAGGGTGTGCCAAACCTTTCGCGAAACCACAGAATACGTTTTACGGTACGAGTGGTCGATCTTCGTGAATGCTGTGTTCACTGCATCGCGATCAGTAGGGCGGCCGACACGGCTTCCTATGGATAAAGGCTTTGTTCCTATAGGGGTCCCCCAATATACGCGACGGTACGCGGGGGCACAAGTCCGTATTAGTGCTATCGTCCCTCAGGAGGAATCACCCACCTTCGTAGAGATCGACAGTCACTATGTTTAACGACGCCGGTTCACGTCTCTACCTAGACCTCTACTGTGTTTCGTTATGTTTCAAAGCGTTGTTAGATAAATTCAGTTCTTTTTAGGTTGATCTTGCTTAGCAGTTTGCCTTTATGGATCACCACGTGATGTATGATACAACTCCTAAATGCAGTCTAAGAATGATAAGCAAGCTTTTTCAATTCTTTCAACTTATGAAAATCTTAACTACTGAAGGAAAAGAAAGACATCATCTTTTCAAACAGATCATAGAGCACACACTGATGCACTTTCCTAAATCGACATGCAAACTGTCAAAATGCACATGCACAATGCAAGTATTTATTTTCTTCTTCCTTAATGTTGATGTATTACAAAAAGAAAGCTGTTGTATAATTTCGAATTCAATTTCAAGCGAAAGCAAACAAGTTTTTGTCCAATAATCAAAAGAACACCTTAAGATTCACTCGTTTCAACACAAGAAATACTGAAATTCGAACCATATAACGAAAGAAAATGCTCAAGCAGCTATGAACAGCAATAAACTAGCTCTTAGAATCACAACGACACTTTCTCATAGGTCTAGATCCAAGAGGTCATAGCAAGACTAGTTCACTTTCGCTACGGGAAACTGTGAATGGAAGCAAGAAATACAATAAGAACAATCATGGTTTCTTCATACAACTGAGGTGGAATGAAGGCAAAGAAAAGTAGTTTCAGCTGGGTATACAGGTTGATAACAGGCTGCAAAAAAAATACTGAAAACTGGGCAACAGACAGTGGGGAATCCCAGTTGCACAAGGCAAAACTGGATCAGCGCAGGTGCTGCACTGTCAATCTGACATGCAGCACAGGTAGCCCCTTCGGGACCTGCGTTGCAGCGTAGGTAGCCTTTGCTGCAGCTGCACTGAAGAGACAACTCTCGTCTCTCTTATATTCCAGGTCACAGTTTGCTCAAAAATCAATGGTTTTTGGCCAAATCAGAGGCTATCAGTCAAGTATACACTAGAGTAGCTGCCCTCTACTTTGCATTCGAAGGACTCGAATGCAGTTCGATTCGGTACTCCCTTTGTTTAAGAAATGAATATCAAGAAACACAAGCTACCAACAAGACACGATCCCCAGTGGAGTCGCCAGTCTATTGTGGGGAAAAGTATCCAACACGGAATGACCCTATCCCACTCTAAGGGTGATAGTTCCTTAGCAACAGCTGAAGCAAAGCTATCTAAAGTTACTTCTTTATGACATGCAAGAGATGAAAGGAAGAGATCCACTTACCGATGTCTTGTGCAAATGGTCGATCCGATCTCCTCTGTTTGCCGCTCGCTCCCAGCGCCAAGTCTTCTCACGGGCCCAGCTACACGAGATCCTGCGAACAAGACAAGAAAAAGAGACTACAAGAAGCATGCATTCATAATTGATTCAAGGATTAGCATAAATCAAACACGCAAGTAAGACAATACACCATTGAAACACATGTGGATAGAAGAACCTCAAATGCTTTATTAATATAAGGAAGTAAGGTTCAGGCGGTGATACAACCGTGAGAGGTCCAATCCAGCATCACCTTCCCGACGGAAAGAAATCTCCTCTTCACCTCCCTCAAGCAATCACCCAACACTCTCAACTGTAAACCAACAGCAATTCTTTGCACCAAATTCCCGCCTCTAGATCCCATGGGATGAGATCCTTATATAGAGTTTTGGAGTGAAGATAAGTCAGCTCGATGTGTGACTTGTTGTCCTCTTCAACTCCAGTTGTTCTTCAGTCCTTGAGTCCACTCGGAGTTTCTACCTTCCACTTGGAGTTTTAGAAGCTCTTAACTCATCATTAGGCGAATCTTTTGATCCAAGTGTCATTTTGGAAGCTTCCTGGGCACTGGCACATTGAGAAAAGATTCCTCCACATGTCAAAGTACGCCCAACGCAGGTAGCCTTTGTTGCACTTCCTATGCAGCGCAGGTACACCATGGAGCTTCTGACATTCAGCGCAGATGCTTAGTGGAGCAGATGCTTTGATCCAAAATTGACCTGTTTTTGAGTGTTTTTTAGTGGAGAACTGATGTGAAGTGCTGTGGTTTGCTGACCTTGTTCCTCTAGGGGTAGGAACAACATGTTTAGGGACTTTGGATCCCTTAGATTATTGACATTTCATGCTCTATGCTGTAAG
This sequence comes from Pinus tabuliformis, assembly GCA_031772625.1. Lineage (NCBI taxonomy): Eukaryota > Viridiplantae > Streptophyta > Pinopsida > Pinales > Pinaceae > Pinus > Pinus tabuliformis. The sequence continues at coordinate 2,047,233,504 of CM062816.1, forward strand.
GCACAAAAATGTCTATAACATGGGGGTCCAAGTGGACTTGGCGGGTGGCCACCAATATCCACCTGTATCATTCCTCCCCCCTTAGGAAGCAATGGTCCCCATTGCGTTGAGTTCCTCCATGAGATGAGGAAACTTCTGCTGAACTTGGTCCCTGGTGAAGGAGTTGGCCTACTTTGACAACTCGATACAGTTGGATGTTCTGCTGGTGAGTGTGCTTGATCTGTGTGTCCATGATCCGATCAGTTGCAACTTGTTCCATGCAATCTAGATATAACTCTGTGGGTGTGAGCTGTTCTGCAATGTCAGATGTGTCTAGTAATGGTGGAAAGTATGGCTGAAGGCGGTCCACATTGAACACTCGGTGCAGGCCAAGGAATGGGGGAAAGCTGAGCTAAAATGCATTGTCTCCCATAGCCTTGGTAATGGTGTAAGGACTATATTGGAGTGGTATGAGTTTCTGATCGGCTTCGGTAAGGCGTTCCTTTTGCAAATGCAACCATACTTTGTCGCCCACCTAAAACTTGTGTGGGCCCCGATGTTGATCATGTCGTTTCTTGTACTTGGAATTTGATTTCTCCATAATGTCATGGAATTGCTAGCGAATATGTTGGATGTGCTCAATGAATTTGTTTGCCTGATCTGTTTCGGAATGGACATGAGCCGAATCTGCGTGTGTAGCTGCAAATGGCATGGCCACATCAATGGGACATAGTGGCTGGAATCCCAAGCCCACCTGAAAAGGGTTGTGGCCAGTCGAGCTATGGAGATCCTGGTTGTAGCTGTGCTGAACATAGGGGATGCTCTCATCCCATGTGCTTGGATGCTTTGAGTTGTACAAGTGCAGAATGTGTACAATCATCCTGTTGACAACATCTGTCTGGCCATCAGTTTGAGGATGGAAGGCTATGGACTTAGTGAGTTTGGTGTCCAGCATCGACCAGAGACTGGACCAAAATTATTGAGGAACCTGCTATCCCAATCTGAGATGATAGACTGTGGGATCCCAAAGTGCACCCACACTTGTTCAAAGAAGAGTTTAACAGTGGCTTCTGTTGTGATATTCTTCTTGTAGGCCGCCATAATGGCCGTCTTCGAGAACCTGTCGACAACCACAAAGAAACAATCATTTCCATGCTTAGTGGAAGGAGGGCCAGGCATGTAATCCATGGAGATGGATTCCCAAGGTCAACTAGGGGTAGGCAGCAGGGTATAAAGGCCTTGCTTCTTGACTATCGGTTTGGCAATGGCATAGGCAGTGCATGATCTGATGTACTTCCCGACATCCTGTTAAAGATTAGGCTAGTAGAAATACTTCTGTAGTACTGCCACCATTTTCTCGACCCTAAAATGCCCAGCAGTCCAACTGTAGTGTGCTTCCCAAATCATCTTGGCACACTCGCTTGAAGGAACACAAATGTGACCCAGGTGGCATAACAGGGCATCCTGGAGGTGAAAATCTGGAAGATGCTGACCCTCCAAGAGTGTCTGGTATGTGTGGCCAAAGTCTGGGTCGCTTTTGTAGAGAAGTGGCCAATCAGAAGTCTCGTGCCCACAAGAGTTGAGCACGATGGTTAATGACATGATCGGTTGTCGACTGAGGCAATCTGCAACATTATTGGTGCTGCTCTTCATATACTTGATATTCAAATGGAACTGTTGCAGGTATGTGGACCACTTCTGATGGCGATCATTCTGTAATTTCCCTTGGGTCTGTATGAATTGGAGGGGTCGGTGGTCTGTGTGGATGACCGTTTCCTTCCCCAAAATGTAATGTTTCCATTGTCGACAGGCCTACACAATGGAATACATCCCTTTGTCATAAGTGGGATACTTCCGGACAGTGTCTGAAAGTGTCTCACTATGATATGCCACTGGATGCCTGTGTTGAGTAAGGACTACCTGAATAACATAGTCATAGGCATATGTCTCGACCTCAAATGGTTGTTGCAAGTCTGGCAATGCGAGCACTAGTGCCGAGCAAAGGCGTATTTAAACTTTGTGAATGCCTCCTGTTGAGATTTAGACCAAAAGAATTTTGCTTTCACTCCTCCCTTGGTGACTTGAATCAAGGGCCAAGTGATATGAGAAAATCCCAACACGAACCTGCGGTAGAAGTTGGCAAGACCTAGAAAGCTGCGGAGCTCCGTTAGAGTGGTTGGAAAGGGCCAATCCCGAATGACTTGGATCTTGGCTGGATCCACATGCACCCCCTATTCATCAATAATGTATCTCAGATACTGAACCTGGGTAATGCCAAAAGTGAATTTCTCCAAATTGACACATAACTTGTGTTGCCGCAGTGTTTGGAGAACCTGTCGGATGTGCTGGAGGTGCTCTTCCCAACTCTGGTTGAAGATCAGGATGTCATCCAAGTATACCACTACAAATGAGTTGATGAATGGCCACAAGATGTCATGCATTAGCCTCATGAAGGTTGTAGGAGCATTCGTCAATCCGAAAGGCATAACCAACCATTCGAAAAGGCCCTCCTTGGTTTTGAAGAGAGTCTTCCACACATCAAAGGGTTCGATTGGTATCTGGTGATATGCTAACTTCAAATCAATCTGACTAAAATATTTCCCCCTCTTCAGTTGGTCCAGGAGGTCATCAATCCATGGGATTGGGTACCTATTACGGACAACGATATTGTTCAACGCCCGATAGTCAATACAGAGTCTCCAAGTCCCATCCTTCTTCTATACTAACATGATTGGGCTCCCACAGGGCGTTGAACTCGAATGGATGTGACCTTTCTGTAACAGCTTCTGAATCTACCTCTTGATTTCATCGTTCTCCAGAATGGAGCACCGATAGATTGGTCCATTAGGTAGCGGTGCACTTGAGGTCAGATCGATGGAGTGCTTGACCTGAAAGTGCAGAGGAACCCCTGCGGGGGAGGTGAAGATGTCCTCATACTCCTCCATGACCTTGTCCATGTAGTTTTCATGCAGAGGGGCCCTATTTGGAGGTCGTGGCCACCATCTTCTTCTTTCCTTAAGGGCATATCATTAGGAAAACAAATTTCCCGGTTTTGGAAATGAGCTTACTACATTGTTTTGCATTAACCAAAGAGATGGCGGTAGGTGGTGCTACCTCCAGTATCCTGTACAACTTATTTCCCAAAGTAATAATAACAGCACAGGGCCTTCATTCATACATAGCATGTTGCTTCCAAAAGTATGGTTGTCCTAATAATACATCACAGACTTCAAGGGGAGCAATGTCACACAATACCTCATCCGTGAAGGGCTTGATGTTGTATGGAAGGAAACACTGCTGGCTCACGCGAAGATCCTGTCCTTGGTGAAGCCACTTGTTGGTGTACAGTTGTGGATGTGCTGTGGTTGGTAATCCAACCGCTTCACGACCTCTGCCAAAATGAGGTTCTTTTGGCTCCCGCTGTCGACAATGAACTGTAGCAGGGATCCCTTTACCCACATCTGGGAGTGGAAGAGATGCTCCTCCTCCTCTCGACCTTTAGGTTCCTCCTTCTGGGTCTTCATGGTGGCAACGGTGGCATTGGGCCCCGCATCGATAATCTGCTTCCCTTTGTTATTCCCCTTGTCAGGTTCTAACTCAGAGTCAAAACATGCATCTGATTTTGAAACCTTTAGCTTAACCACCAGTGACTGCTTGGCCTGACACTCACTTGTGTTGTGAGTGGAGCTCTTATGGAACTCACACCATTTTCCTGTGTCCTTTTTCCGCTTCGCAACACTGTTCTTTGCTTGCAACTTTGGCGGGTTATCTGGGACCACCCCGCCTTGGCTTTGTCCTTTGTTCTGTGGTTTGAGGGCACCTTTCTCTTGCTTCATATTTGCAAATCCAAAGTCTCGCTTCTTCTGTTTAAACTTTTTCTCGACCTTGACAGCATATCGGTATGCCGTGCTAAGTAAGGAGATGTTCAAGAATTCTATTTCTTCCTGGATGTACTTGTGCAGGCAGCCACAGTATTTGAGTATCAAATGCTACTCCGAATCCTTGATACCCAACTTTGTACGAAGGGTATGGAAAATATTGGTAAACTCCAACATGTCTTGGTCCCTTCCCTGCCGCAGCGTGGTCCACTTTATGTATTGATCCTCATAGTTTTCGATAGGGTAGTACTACTCCTTGATGGCATCCCGGAATGAATTCTAGGTGGGTGCGGCTGAAAATAGTGAGCTGGTACTTTCATCCTTCTACTCGCAATAGGTTTCCCACTAGTCCTTGACGTGGGGGGTTGCTTTGAGAAGAGCGAAAATAATATTTTCTCGACTAGAAAAATCATGAACAAAAAAATAACCCTCTGGCAGATTTAACCATTTATCGACGACATTTGCATCTATCTGACCCTTGAATATGGGGATTTCAAAATTAACTTGTACCTTAAACGGTGTGGCGTTTCTAGAGTAGCTGTGGAAAGCCGATGCGTCGCTCCTGGGTAGCCACTGAAGGATCTGGGTAAAGTTGTCTATCATCGCATTACTTTGTCACTCGAGGGCTTCTTCATGTAAGATTTTGATAGGATCTCCTCCTCCCTCATCTTTCTTTCCATCCGCCATGGGAGGCCGCCGAGTTTTGCGAGGCTGGTCTTGTAAAGGTTCGACCAATTGAAGCCCTAACTCCTTATATCCCATCCTCGTTGGGGAAATGCAAAGAAAAACAGAGAAAATGCAGATCGCTCTGATACCACTGATCCAGATTTAAACAGGAATGCAAAAAACTATAGAGATAACCATAAACACAAAGATGCAATGGAAATAATACTTCATTTCATTAATGTAAAATATTGAGATATGCTTACAAATAGAAAATGAAAATAAACAGCTAGGGTGATGTTAACTTATCTTTGAGAAGAGATGTGGTGGCTACATGCCTCTAAACTGTGTTACAATGAGGCTCTAAGGCCTATTTATTGTTGAGAAACAATGGAAAACCCTAAACATCCAAAAACCAAACCCTAGAAGATGAAACGCCAAACTGTGGGCCATGTTTGGGTAAATTGGTACATCAACTTCCCAGGGTTGTAACTTTCGCATACGATTTCCGTTTGATGAGTACAATGTCTCGTTAGAAATATCTATCCGAGAAATACAAATTTGGGAAGAGCAACATCGGTCCATGGACCCATGTTCCTCCCAGTTTTCCCAAAAAACGTTGTTTAGGGCCTCAAAACGGCTCCAGAAGTTTAGGACCCGAAAAAATGCTAAAAATAGTAACTGTGATACAATTAAGGAAACTGAAAAGCTGAAAGAAACAATGGTGGGGGTCCAAGTGGACTTGGTGGGTGGCCATCAATATCCACCTGGATCACAACTACCTGATGATGAAAATGGTCACTGGGTCGCAGTGGTAATGCGACACCCAGAGTAGGTTTAGCAACCCGACCTTCTCTACAACTCTGAGCCATTTGTGCGGCTCCAATTCAATCATTCCAGTTGTCACATCGATGTTCTGGCGAATTAGCTTCTTAGTCACTAAATGCGGGAACTTCTCGTGGTCTGTGAGGTCCCAATATTCAAACTTCAACACAAGAACCCACCCCAAGTGCGGTCCCTCAAAAATAATATCGTTCGGGAGTAGCTAAGTTTGGAAAGAGATATTTCTCTCATCTATATCCTTCGGCACCTTGGCTTTACCCTTGTGCGACGGAACATATTCAGGTAACTGGTTAATAGGGTCTGGACCCTGGGTTTCAACTTCCATCTCTATATCCTTCTCTTCCACCAGGATTTCTTCAAATTCCTCCTCTTCTTTGGCCTCCAGGTTAATGGCCTACCCCTTTTACTGCAAGGTGAGTTTAGTCCTCTGTGGGTTTCTGGGTGAGATGCACACCGGGATCATAGCCTGCTTATCCTTCTTAGGGCTCGGTGTTCTCGGTGATTTAGGGACCTCAACTATCGCTCTGAAACTCTCTAGGGCTTCTACTTCTGCAATCTCCTGTGCGGCTTTTGTGGGTGTCGACATCAGTCTAGTTAGAATGTCCTGCATCTCTTTTGGGAAGGTTTCAAACACTGAACTTGCTCTCAAAGTGTCAAAGTTTGACAGGTCCATAAACACTTGATAGCGCAACAACTCAGTTCTCAAAATGCAAAGTAGTTTATAGTCCCACTCAGAGTAGTTTATAGTCCCGCATAGAGTAGTTTATAGTCCCACGCCTCCTTTCAGCTGCCTGAAGTGCTAAGACTGTGCTACTTCCATATAGTCACATCGCCAGATCACCGGTGTATGGCTTCAAGCGAATGCCATTCACCTTTCCTGGGAAGGGTTCTCCATTTAACTTGACCAGTTGTACCGTGCCTCAATCGATAATCTCCTTAATAATATACGACCCTAACAAGTGCATCCTGAACTTTTCAGGGAATTTATCAAACTTACTATCATACAAGAAAACCATATAATTTACCTTGAATGTGTGCAGTTTGATGTGTCGGTCATTCCATGCCTTTTCACGCTACTTTTGGACCTACTGGTGAAATCCTGCCAAAATTGTTCTTCTTCAAGCTCATCCAACTACATGAGCCTCTCTTCCAGGGCTCCGCGATATGTCATAATTATGAGCACTACTATGTGCAGACTAGGCATGACATATTCCATAGGAATTACAACTTCCACTCCATAGACAAGCCTAAAAGGTGTCTGTCCCGTCAGCTTCTTGCATGTCATCCGATAAGCCCATAAAACTGCAGGTATGCGTAGGTCCCAATCACTTCGCCGAGCATTGCATACCTTGGTCAGTGTGTTTTCAAGCACTTTGTTGAATTCCTCCACTTTCTTCTTATCTTGTGGATGATAAGGTGTGCTCTTTTGGTGATACACCAGAAATTCCTCCATTGGCACGCTGATCGTCTAGTTTAGGAATTGTGTACTGCGATCTCTCATCAAGATCTTCGGACATCCAAATCATGTCAGTATTTGTTCAAATAGAAACTTCATGAAATTTGTGCCTGTGCAATCCTTCACCGGCTGCGCTTCTTCCCAATGAGTCAAATACTCTGTCGCAGTGATAATATACCTTGCGCCTGTCTTTCCTTGAGGTTTTATGGGTCCTACAAAATTGATTGACCATTTTCCGAAAGGTTGCAATGTCATTTCTAGATTCAAAGGCATTTCATCCCTCCATGATGGCCTACCTGTTCTTTGACATACATCACATGTCTTGCAATATTCCTTTAAATCCTAATGAAGGTTTGGCCACCACAACCCTACGTGTAGAATCTTCTGCACGGTTTCTCTTCCTGCATAATGTCCTCCCGCGGTGCCCCCATGAGCGTCTGTGAGGATTCTACTTCGTTCAAACTCAGGTACATACCTTCGCATTATTTCATCATTCCCCATCTTGTATAGATGCCCAACAATGACAGAGAAATCTGCCGTGCACACCACTAATTCCTTCTTTTGTTGTACAAAGTATCCTTTTGGTGCAGTTCTAGTTTTTAGAAAGCGTATTATATCTTCAAAATGTCCATCCGCTACATGCACAACAAAGAGCTGCACATCAGGTAATCCTTGCTCGAAATTAGTAGGTTCCTCCCCTGTCTCGATGTGTGATAGGTGATCTAGTCTCGCATTCAATCTTCCAGGCTTCACAACAACTTCAAAATCATACTCCCGGAACAATAAAAGCCATATGCAAATGCGCCCCCCCAACGCAAGCTTATTGACTAGGCACTTTAGCGCAGAATGATCTGTATACATCTTAAAGTGGCCTCCTAGCACGTAGTGTCGGTACTTCTGGAGCGCATACACCATTGCTAGCCCCTCGTGCTCAGTGGTCGAATAGTTTTTCCTTCTTTGGACAATCTGCGGCTTGCGAATGTGATAGGGTGGTCCAAGCCTACTTTGCCATCTTGTGTTAGCGCTGCCCCCAACACTATAAACGATGTGTCGACATGTACATGGATTCTTTCTTCCAATTCGGGAAGATGAGAATCGGCGCAGTAATCATATTTTCTTTCAATATATCCAAACTCTTTTTACAGTCATCGTTCCAGCAGAACGTGACATCCTTCTTCAATAATTTTTCCATTGGCACGCTGATCTGGGCATAACCTTTGATAAACTTTATGTAATATCCCGTATGTCCAAGAGTAGCATGCAACTGTTTCACACTTCTCCATGCTTCCAAGTTAGGAATCATTACGATCTTCGTGGGGTCTACCATCAGCCCTTGTTTGCAAACCACATGCCCCAATAGGTTCCCAAAAGGAATGAGAAATAGACACTTCTTGAAGTTGAGTGCGATTTGGTATCTTTGACAGGTATCCAGCATCAAGCGGAAGCACGCTACATGGCGCTTAACCTGCCCAAATACAATCCAATCATCAAAATATACCTCCAAGAACTTATGAATATATTCCTTGAATGCCGCAACAACTACACGCGAAAAGATAGCAGGCGCATTCGTCAATCCAAACTGCATGACACTATATTGAAAGTAGCCCCACTCAGTGGTGAAGGTTGTCTTTCTCCTATCCTCCGGTGCGATTTTGATTTGGTGGTACCCTGAGAACCCATTAGTGAAAGAATATGCTTCCTGACCACCTACATTTTCCAACACTTCATCTGTGAATAGAGTTGGGAAAGCATCATGCACACGAGTGTCATTCAGTTTTCTGAGATCCACGCATATCCTTATCTCATCCTTATGCTTCTTTTCTTTCACCACCATTGGACTTACCCAGTTGGATTCTTCCACAGGCTCAATGATGCCTGCTGCAAGCATTTTGTCTAGTTCTATGTGGACCTTCTCCTTGTATTTCGGATTTAAGCGGTAAGGCCTCTGCTTAACTGGCTTGATGTTGGGCTTTAACGTGATATTCATCACTCATAGGTATCTAATGATTCCTTTCAAATCCGTGAACTTGTTCAGGAATAAGTCCTAATATTTGTGGAGTAATTCAACAACTTTATCCATGTCTCATCGTCCCAGTAGTCTATGATCTTTGCAAATTTGGGTTCTGCCTCCGTACCAATTTTTATCACCCTAATTTTTTTTTAAACTTTGGAAAGTTTGCCTTGTTTCTAGTCCTGGTCTTATAATAAGTTTTGAGTCATCGCATGCTTAAAGGGTTAGGTGATAGGGTTAGAAGTCTTTAAGGTCATATTTTATTTCCAAACAAAGTTTGACAACCTTATTCCATGTCTTAGAAGTCTCTCCTTATGTTTAGAAGTCATATCTCAAGTCATTTTGATTTTTTTTTGAAATTAGCTATGAATCTACATTTTTGTAGTGCAGACAATGTAAAAAACACGTTTTTCACTACGAAATGACTGAAGCAACCTTTTTCAGCAAAAAAAAACTTTGTTTTCTGTTTTAAGTAGTCAACTTCCAAGGGGTTTCTTGAGCAATGAAATGATACTTTGGAAACCTGAAAGAGGTTCTTTTCCTAACATACTGAACTACAAAATTTCTTTCAGTTTCTTCAAATTCAGTATGAGGTGGGAGAAATTGATGGTTTAAACTTGCGCTACTAAACTGCTAAGAGGAACTCTGTTTTCTGGTTTTAGCAGTCTTTTTCAAGATCCGTTTCTGGCCACATGCAAAAGTATTTTGGAATTCTGAAGGATGTTTCTCTTCATAAAATCTTTAGCTACAATAACTTATCTCACTTTTTCATAAGTGTTACCAGTTGGGAGATACAAGGCTTTCTTTGTTGTAGGTGACATTCAAAGCAGTTTCGTAGCACGCTACGAAACTGCTGTAGGTGCAGTTTTGTTCTTTTTGATCAATCTTCAAAGGAAAGAAGGGGATATTTTTGGAGAAGGATGCTAATAGAGAATGTGAGGAGGTCATTTGAGAAGGTTTAAAGCCCAAGTAAAGGAAAAACTCAAAGAATGAAAAATATATGCAAGAACAAAGTTTTGCGCTACAAAAAGAGTAGTTTATTTCGTAGCACATCTAGATTGACTATTTTCATACAACTTCAAGGAGTTCAATTTTTGCACAGTTCAAGTGTAAGAGTAGGATTCTATGGCTAATTCAACATATGTTATATGATTAAAGGAAATAGTTTTTCTAGCAAGAGATTCAAGGAACACCATTGAAGACCAAGGCTACACTGTAGGGAACACTTTCCTAGTTTTTAGGACAGATAAAGGAGAAGTTATTGAAGGCCAGAAAGAGGGTTATGAACATCATCAAATTTGAATTCATGGAGTTATACGTGTCAAAGAGAATTTTTAATCCCTAGATAAGGTTGTTTTAATCATAATAAGGAGTTGTATTAGGACTTTAAGGCAATCAGTTAACTATCACTTGTATTTAATAGTCTGTTTTATGGTTAGAATAGGTGTCAATCATAGAAATTCGAATTCTCTTGATGAAGGATGAGGGAATCCTTATTGTAAAAGCTATATATGAAGCAAGAGGTCAAATTAGGAGGGGGTTGAAGACTTTTTGGTCCAGCTGCTGCTTTATGCTATGAACTATAATTAGTAATGCAGAGAAAGTTTTCCTTAACAGATTTGAGTTCTCATGGGGTTAATATTTTCTTGATTTATATGTTAATTTGAATCATTTGCAGTAGATATTATTGCTATTACTCAGAATTCACAACCATGTGCTCTGAATTCCTTTAGAAATGAGATGAATGTGTCTTTTTGCATTTTGTGAGTAAACTATCTTTGAACTACTAACAGTAAGTTTCATTACTATTACTCAGAATTAATAACCCTATGCTCTGACTTCCTTTAGTAATGGAATTGTTGTGTTTAGCAGTAGATCTCATTGCTATTACACAGAATTCACAACCATGTGCTCTGACTTTCTTTAGAAATGAGATGACTGTGTCTTTCTACATTTTGTGAGTAAACTATCTTTGAACTACTAACAGTAAGTTTCATTACTATTACTCAGAATTCATAACCCTATGCTTTGACTTCCTTTAGTAATGGAATTACTGTGTTGACCTATTTTCTTGAGTGAATTATCTTTGTTTGAAAATCCCATTTTCCTTAGCTTCCATGTATAGAAACTTTGCCACTGAATCTATTAACTTGTTGACTCCATAGCCCAATGGTAGCAAGCCTTCATATTTCAATCTATAAACATACAAAAACACAAACCACAGAGTTAGCCATATATCTATAACTTAGATCATTAACCCTTGAGAGAGCCCTCTCAAGCTGAGGAGGCTAAGCCTCAACTAAAATATTGGTTTGAAATAGTTACACTGAGGTAGTCTGATCAACAGCCTATTAGGGTCCTATTTTGGTGATAACATTTTGGTGCGTCTACTGGGAGTCTGAAGATTACTCTTTCCCAAAAATCAAGAAGCTGAACTTCTAAAGCTAGTAGGAGCTCAGGAATCTTTCTGAGGCTGCAAAACTACCTTAGCGACTCCATTGTTGAAGAATTCAAATTTTCATACATTTATGGTGATTCTACTGAACTTATGGAGAACTCACATGCTGCCATTCTTGTTTCAATGTATGCATGTATAAATTTTTCAGAAATTCATGGTTTCCAAAATCTCCCAAGGATACATATTTTTTAAGGAATGGTCCAAAATTAAATGGAGAAGATTTGAGTTTAACTTTGAAGCATATATCAGATTTATGTGATTTTACCGAGCTTCTTAGAGTCAAACATGAAGATGTTTGCATTATGTTGTTCTATGATTCATTTCAAGGGAAATGTAAACAGTGGATTGAAAGCTTTCCTGTCAAATATATTAATTCATTTGCATACTTTTGGCTTATATTTTTGGAGGAATGGATAAACAGAACAGAGTTGGTGGCAAACTCTCCTTCAATTTAAGGTTTCAAACAATAGAATGATGATCATAGTAATGAATAAATAGATGAAAAATTTTCTTTGTCCTTGTCTTCTTATCTAAAATCATTTGAGTGCAAGACAGAAGATAAGATGAAATTTTTGGATGAAGTTGCTAAGAACATTGAGAAAGACATTGAAGGTTTACAAGGTCAAATTCAATCATATAGTCTTCTTGATCATGATCATACTTTTCAAAAGCTTTCTATGGCAGAATACAAAGAGAGGGTGTTGCTTCCTTTATCTTTTGAGATTGAGGAAGAATACTTTATTTTTGAAAATCAATTTGAGGAGCAATTTGAGAGAACATAGTTGAAGCCTTATGTAGATGATCAAAGTATTGGTGATTTGTCCAAAGCTGCAAAATATCACAAGAAGCATCAAACTGACCATGTGTTTTTTGATCCTATGGTTGGCTACATGGAAAGGTTCTATAGTCCAGATTTCCAACTATATTTCCATTATGAAGATCAGATATATCTCATGCTGTCTCTATTATTTCAGTATCATGTTTATTTTTGCTTCAAGCACAGCCAAGAGATGCAAGTGTCAGATCAGATCAATGACTGGATTCATTGGAAGTTTTATGTTCCTTAAGCCACAAATGTAGATTGCAGCTGATAGGGTAGGTAGGTAGGAAAATGAAAATAAGTACAAAGTTGACTAAGCAATTTTTACTAGGTACAGTTTGAAGTAGATTGGGCAGAATTTTAGAGTTTTTATTTTTAAAGGAATGGATTGTAGCACTGGAACTATTAGTTTTTAGCATACCATAGGTGACATACTATCCCTAGTGGAGCCACTGTTATCACCCTATTTTTTTTTAAACTTTGGAAAGTTTGCCTTGTTTCTAGTCCTAGTCTTATAATAAGTTTTGAGTCATCACATGCTTAAAGGGTTAGGTCATAGTATTAGAAATCTTTAAGGTCATATTTCATTTCCAAAAAACGTTTTACAACCTTATTCCATGTCTTAGAAGTCTCACCTTGTGTTTAGAAGTCATATCTCAAGTCATTTTCAAAAAAAATTCAAATTAGCTACGAATCCACGTTTTTGTAGCGCAAACAGTGTAAAAAAGCTATTTTGTGCTACGAAATGATTGAAGTAGCCTTTTTCAACAAAAACAAAACTTTGTTTTCTGTTTTAAGTAGTCATCTTCCAAGGGGTTTCTTGAGCAACTGAAAGCATATTTTTGAAAACTGAAAGAGGTTCTGCTTGCTAACATATTGAACTACAAAAACCTCTTTCAGTTTCTTCAAATTTAGTATGAGGTGGGAGAAATTGATGGTTTAAAATTGCATTATGAAACTGCTGAGACGAACTCTATTTCCTGGTTTTAGCAGTCTTATTCAAGATCAGTTTCTAGCCACATGCAAAAGTATTTTGGAATTATGAAGGAGGTTTATCTTCATAAAATCTCCAGCTACAATAACCTATATCATTTTTTTCAGAAGTGTTACCAGTTGGGAGATACAAGGCTTTCTTTGTTGTAGGTGACATGCACAACAGTTTCATAGCGCACTACGAAATTGTTGTAGGTGCAATTTTGTTCTTTTTGATCAATATTCAAAGGAAAGAAGGGGCTATTTTTGGAGAAGGATGCTACTGGAGAATATGAGGAGGTAATTTGAGAAGGTTTTGTTAACACTCAGGTTGTTCCCCAAAGTTGTAAGAAAGGGAATACGACCGAGGTAACCACAGACCAATCTTTTAAATACAGATTCTAGCCAATCTGCATCCAGAGAGGGCTCTCTCTTTATGATTTAGCTTTGTTTTGAAATTTGTTAGGCTAGTTGTGAAGTACAAGGGTTTTGTTTTGTGTTTGGTTGGAGGAATGGAGATTCAATAGAACAGTGAGGTAAAACTAAAGAGTTCCAGTCCATTGGGCATGATGGAGTCAAAGGAGGATAGCTTCCTAAATTAGGATTATGAACAGAGAAAGGTGTCACAAAGCAAGGTAATCAATCAAGGAACAATTTGTAGGCTTAAATCAGATGGAATGGGGCCAATGGGTGAAGTGCAATTAAGAATCCTTCATCATGTTGACAAAGGGAAAATAGTTGAGTACTGTTAAGGAGCAGTTAAGAATTCCTTAGCAAATATTTAGGATGAAAGAATCAGGGGAAACAGGAGCAATTAAGAATTCACTGTTTATGCTAATTCTGAAGAAAACATTGATAATAACAAAGACTGAACACATAGTGAAATCAAGCAAATTCTGAGTTATTCTTTCTCTCTATTATTTAGATAATGAAACATAGATGATAAAACATAGATACTATAAAACACAAGTTAGAAGGGAGTTATTGATCCATAAGATGATTCAAGAATTTTGTAGCATGGTCCTTAGCAGCAATTCCTTATTCAGTAAGCCAGACAAAAATGGTTCCAACAACCTTTTATTCCAAAAAACTTCCTAATTACAACAAAGTCTAAGAATGCTTCCCAATCAACCAACCAACCCCTAATACTTTGTCTGGGGGGGTCTTTATACAAAAAACATCAAAATATCTTACATAATATCTAATAGAAATAATATCTGGTGATCATTAATGCATTTTACAAAGATAGATATAGACAGTCTCGAAAACAGGGGAACAATAAATTGATGTAATAAATTGATGCTATGCTGGCTGTTCCATCTTTATGAGAGGTACAGGAGCTAGGTGCTGCAAGTTGGTTCACGACCATCTTTTACTGGTACTCTATATTGGTTACTCTGCCTTGGCCGAACTTTCTTTGACCCGTTTGAGTGTGATTCACTCCTATTCTTCGCATTATAGTAGATGGTCCAAAATTTTCAGTTGGCCAAAGATAAGTTCATATGATTTCTAACATACTTTGCCACCACTCTGGTCCTGGTAATTTATGTCTCTTCAGCTTCCTCAGAGTTTCGTCAGTTTTTGTGTACCTGAAGAAATTAGGCAGGATGGTGAATAGATGCTTCACCTCGTGCTCAATGTAAAGAAAATTTTCCAGGCTGTCATAGAGGGACTGGCCAGATGGAAGTGCTTTTTCTCCTAAAGTACTTGATGATGTATTAACTTGATTAACAACATATGTATTTAATTTATATACATAGTCCTTGTGTTTCATCAGACGATCATTATTTCCCAAAGGACTTGGCAAACCTTTTTGATGCAGGACTGTAAACTTCTCTGTGAAAGAATCAATCTCTACCTGCATGTCCTGGCATCTTGTGTCCAATTTTGCATTAGAGTTCTCATGGTTAGAACTCTCTTGATGTCTAGAATGGTGCCTGTTCTGTCTCTAATGTCCAGTGCTTCCAGTTCTTCACTGGTCTTGGTATTCGAAAAATGTATTAGCCTGTTAGATTGCTCAAGCATCTGTCCCAATAAGGCTCTTGTTTTTTGAATTTCCACTTGGGCTACTCTTATTAAATCAATTTGCTCATAAATGGTTTGGATAGACCTCCACACATCACTAAGGGATTGAATGATGTTGGTCCACAAAATTCCTCTGATTTCTGCCAGAGGTTTATCCAGAGAGAGATCCTTTTCTAATGCTCTCACCTTGTTCTCCAATGCTTTGATCTCCCTTGTTTTCTCTGCCACATTCATCTTGGATTTATCATAACTTTGCTCTACTTTTGCCAATTTTTCTTTTACCTGCTTCAGCTCTGATACTTGGAGTTTCAATTCCTCCATGGCTTTTACTAATTACTCTATAGTCATAGCTGTACTGCTGTTTTGTGCTGTTGCTTTTGCTGAGGTACCTGTGGTGATCTCTGCTGTTGATGCTGGGACAGTGGGCGGCACTGCTGTTATAAGTGTGGAGGGGGCAGTTGTGACTGTTGGAGCTACTTCAGGTGGATGGGAGGTCGACTCTCCATGCTTTTATTGTAGATCTTTCTCCAATGCCTGCTCTGTCTCACTCAATCTCTCATTCAATCTCATGAGCAGGTCCATCATGTCCTCTTCTGATTTCTGCTGCACAACATCTGCAGTCTATGGATGCATAGAAGGAGGCATTTTGCGCTGTTTTCTAAGGGAACAATGTCCTCTTCTTTTTTCTTCATTAGTGCTTTTATGCCTTTGGCATCTTTGGGATCATGTCCCAGTTCAATGATAATATCTTCCAAGGATTTGATCCTATTGTCCTTTACTAGAGAAGAAGCCTTCTCTAAATCTAATTGAGCCAAGGTATTATTCAAGGAGTTTTGTAATTTATGAGCCAACATTTCTTTATCAGCGAGTGTGGAGTATAACATCTCCCTGGTCTGTTTGTTCAACTCAATTTTGTCTATTGGATGAATGTCCTTGGCCAAGACCGCCATATTTGTCCTGATATAATCACCTACTGATTGTGGTTGCTGCACCTTGGGCTTGAAATAACTTATGATCATCTACCCTTCTTTAATGTCATAGGTAGACATCAATCTTTGTTATTTTGTGGGGGCCATTTTAAGATATTGATTTTAAATCTGCAGCCTCAATGGATCATTTCTACCCTTTATCTCTGTGAATGTTGTTTTGATGTCAGAAGCCTGCTTACTTGGTGGCCTAGTGGATGAAACTTCCACACTATGCTGCCTTTCTAGCTCTTGCCTATGTGAGCTAGTTGATGTCTCTATCACTGGGGAGGTCTGTTGGTTGGTTACCCTCTCACCTCTTAAACTTTCTATTATTTCTTCAATGATTTCCTCTTCATACAGAGGATTCAGTCTTTGCCTTTTTACACTTGGCGGTTTTGCAGGTCCACTGATAGGTGTGGCCTCTTCTCTATCTCTTTTCTTTCCTTTTTCCTCATTTAGAGGAGTCTGTAGTGCAGGAATCTCTGCTGCTTTGGTCTGGATTGGAGGAATTTTCCCCTGCTGATGAGTCATTGCTTGCTGCTCCGTGCCTGCCACTTCCTTGCCCTTAGAAGACCCTGTACCTGGTGCACTGGTTTCCTGTACAGGCTGCTATGAAGTTCCAGCAGAGGATGTACCCACTCCAGTTTGCTGAGGCAGATTGAAAGATACCTATCCAAAAGAGTCCAGGTCAAGGGTCTTTTCAAGATCTTTCATAGCTTCTTCCATCATTTCTTGCTGAGTAAGTTCTTCTATTAATGTACCCTCTACCCACTCATCCTGATTAGCAAATTGCTCTATTTCAGGGATCCTAAAATGTTTATAGGCCAATAACCTGTTTTTTACTTTTCTGTCACTTATAAAGCTATTTGGGTCATATGGCACCCACCAGAAACTTTTCTTCAATTTAAGGTCTTTCCCCAATATCTTATCAGCATCTTCCCATGCCTCCCTCTTGTTAATGATAAAAAGGCCTAATTGGTTTCTTATTCTCAGCTGAGCCTTTTTCTTTACATTGCAAAAGTGGGTTAAATATACATTGATAAGTTGCTTGAAATACTCCAATGCAAACAGTCTCATGGGCACATATTTGGGCAGCTTATAAGGGCACATTTCACAACCATAAATTCTGATTTCAGTGTGATTCTAGTAGAGGTACCAGTCACCTATTTTGTAGTTTTTGGAGAGCTGTAAAATCTTCTTTATATCCCCAGAGAGCCTAGGAGGAGGAGCTCCTATCAATAAAGTGGAGGCTGGATGTATAAACTAGTCAATGAATTCACAGTAGGTATAAGGGGATTCACAAACATTGTGGGAGACTGAGGTCCAAAAGATCACAGACCTCCTCTCTCCTTTGGAATCCAATTTCATGATGCGAAATGAAAAGATGTCTGTCTGATAATATAGCAGAAGGTGATATATGAATGAGGTGTACTTGAAGACTCCTTCTCTTTCCAGATTTATGAATTGCTCATTGATTTTATTGGAAATGAAAGAGGCATAATCATATTTGATAGCAGGGGGCTGTCCTGGAGTAAACATTGACAACATAACAAAGATGGGCTCATAAACAAATTCACTGGTTTTGAATCCCAATATAAAGGATATCATGTCAAGAATAAGCTTGCCAGTTTCAGTGAACCAGGCATGTACATATGGAGGTGAGCCTTGGGGCTGGCAATCTGGCTTCATGAATAACTTAGCAATCCAGGTTATTTCTGAACCGGGCAATTGAGAGCCTTACTCAAGAAAAAATCCCATGGAAAGAGGAGCAAGGGGCTCAGTGGGATGGAAGTGTAACATCTCACTGATAGATTCAACAGTTATGTAAAAGTGAATAGTTTGTGATAGAGTCATAACTTCTTTACTGACAGGGTCATAGTTTGCACAACAATGGTGGATAATATCTAGGAACACATTGACTAAGGGAAGGTAATATCTGGGGAGATTAGATTCCCATATTCCAAGGATATCAGAGTTACTCAGATGACTATTTCTAATTCTGCAAAATGCCTGGAGATAGTTCATATCACCAGATAACTCTTTCATTTGAAAATCTCTGTCAGCCAAGGGTAACCAATCCTGGTCTTTGTGAGGTGCATTGAGGGGAGTGACATTGAGGGCCACAGGGGCTTCCATGTTTAGTTCTCTGTGTTTTTAAACTGGAGGTCACGTTTTTGTGGAAAAATGGGCAAAAGAGCAGCTCTGGGTGTATTTTTATGTGAGTTATGGATTGATTTTACTTGAATTTGGCCTTGTTGGGTAAAATTCATGGAGGAAAACTGAAATTACAGGTTCGGGAAGTGAAAACGGGGTAAATACCTGTTTTTAGAGGCAAACAGTGCAATTGCAGGTTGACCAATGAGCTGCGAAGCAGGATGTTGGACTTTGTTTGGCCGGGTGGTGAATTGTATGCTCGAGCAGTTGCTTGGACGTAGTTTGCATGAAACAGTTTCGCAGAGAAAAACGAATGAAAACGGGCAAAAATGACACTTTCTCAACTTTTTAACAAAATTTGGCTTACGCGGAGCTTTTTGGTGAGATGACGTTATCGGGATGTGACGTTTTGTCGTGACACAGGGGCACGGGAGAATGATGTGGCAGTGACATGGCGATGACATCTGCGGGTGGGGTCAGCGGGAGGGTGGTAAGCGGTATTGACCCGCATCGCTTATGGGCCAGAGTGGTTTTGGTGGTGAGGGCCGTGAGTAGCGCGGGGATGCGCCACGCGTCCAAGGTACAAGTGGCAATATCACAGTTCCACGGGTGGTAAACTATGGCAGTGGAGGGCCTTTCAATAGGCCGTTGGATGAGTGGGCCCAGATCTGACGGTTGGCTCTTCAGAGACGGCGGGGGTTTAATGCGCGGGCCCCATGTATAAAATCAAACATTTTAATGTTTTTCGAGCTTGATATGATTGGTGGCGGGGTGATTTGTTAATCAATTAACGTGGGGTTAATTGATTCCAAAACAATGCATGGGGATGATTATTATAAGGTTTCGAATAAACCTTTAAATCCCTGTTCAAACAGAAATATGGTTGTAATCGACCGGGGGTGGGATTATTACATATTAGGGTTTTTATGTGATTTATACACAATATGGGTAGGGGTATTTACCAGGGATTTAATGTTATAATATTAATAGTTAATATGAGTAATGATGTGAGAATAAGCATTAATTTGTAAGTTTTTAACAACTTAGGCTTTAAGGGGACAAGTTATATGGGATTTTGCACAAGAAATGTGGCTGCTTTGCCTAAAGCAAAATTGTTATTTTACTCAGACTTTTTCATGAAATGAGGTGGAGTGATTTAGGACATTGAGCAGTTCTCAATATCTTGGGGGGGAATTAGTAAATGATCTGGAGAAAGGATGAAGGGAAGTTAGTCATGCCTCACTTGATTTATAACAAAACAGTTGCCATGGTACTTATGATAACAATAAGATGAACATATTTGAGAGACAAAATTAATCATAAGCATGCTTCTACAACACCAGAAATACCTACCCAGCCTATTATACCTAAAATTTTTTGTTCTTCTTCCATGGGTGCACTGGACTAGCAAACCCTTACAAATTTTCTTTTCTTTTTATGGGAATCCTATCGAAGTCTTCCCTTATTTCTTCTAAGGGCTCAGATTAAACTGTTGAGCTCCTTTGCTTCTCTACCTATCTACTTATCTGCCAAGTTTAAACAGTTTGGACAGATTTTTATTCTCTATCTCTAAAACAGGAAATTCAAACATGCACTAGCCAAGATTAAGTTGTTTGGCCATTCGTCAATTGTAGCATAAAGTTCAACAAACTAAACATGGAACTTGTATTTACAGGACATGAAATAGTAGTGGCATTTGGCCTTGCACACTTTCCTGGTATTTTTTCCTTTGGGGTTCATTTCTTTCATTTTTTCTTTTGACCATTTTATTCTTTTTACCCTTTGATCTTTCTTTTAGGGTATACCCTCTTTTCATTTTTTAATTTTTGATCTTTTCAAAATATGGAAAACCTCTGCAACAGGGAAAGGATGAACATATTAGGGATTTTAACCAGTCAATCATGAAATATGACACCTATTGATATAGGAACATAACACTGGCTCCACTTGGGGATGGATTTCCTTGGTGGAAAGTCAAGAATAGCAGGTCAGATGGCCTTCTAAATAACCCTTGCTGCATTGTTGTGAGTAAACAAAACTGTATAAAGGACAATGTAAAATATACACATCTCTCATGAGCTGATTAAAACAATTGCACCTCTGTTTTGGATAGTTTTCCTGAATGTTTGTTCTTATGTTTTTAGCTCCCAAGTCTTCTTCCACAACTTCTGATAAACTAAAAAATGAGGCAAAACACAAAAGTGGTAAAATTCCCTGGCTGTCCCTCAAAAGTTTCTGCACATTCCTTCCTATTCTTATTGTTGTAATAAAATACAAAAACTAAACATCCTTATGTACAAGTTAGAGATAGGATGTATCAACAAAATGGATCAAATAGTGTTTCAGCACCCGACCATTAATAGGCCCTTCTTCTGCTTCTGTACCATCGAGGCCTTTCAAAAAGTAGGTATTGTTTCCTTGTGAGGCCTGAATAATGAAAGGTCCTTTCCATAGGAAGTCAAACTTCCAATGTTTTCCTTTATCTTCTCTTCTAGAGTCCCATTTTAGAACTTTGTATCCTATGAAAAAATCCTCTACCTTAGTCCTATTATCAAATATCTTCTTGAGTTTTTCTTGTAGCACTTGAGATCTTTGATATACCTCTTCTCTGGTCTGTTGCAAATGTATAGTCTGATTTATCCTTCTTTGAATGTCATTGGGCTGTACTTGAACTTATTGCAATAATTTCATTATAGGAACCCCTAGAGATGAAGGAAATACAACCTCCATACCATAGAAAATCTCACAGGGACTAGTTCCAATGGATCTCTTTGTAGTTAACCTGTCTGCCCATAATGCATTTATAAGTTTTTTATGCCAATTTTTCTTGTTTTCTTCCAATACTTTCTTAATGATATTGATCAGAATTTTATTGGATGACTCAGCTAGACCATTACCTTGAGGGTAATAGGCTGTGGAGTGACCTAGAGTGATATGGTATTTATGACAGAAACTGATCATTCTCTTGGATTTGAAAGCAGCAGCATTATCAGTTATAATTTTTTCAGGACAGCCAAATCTGGACAGGATGTTAGTTTCTAAGAATTGCATGATCACTGAATCATTGGCTTGTCTACAAGGGATGGCTTCTATCCACTTGGTGAAATAGTCTGTAGCGGTCAGGATCCATTTATGTTGGCCAGAAGAGGGGGGATGAATTTCCCCAATAAAGTCTAAACCCCATTGTTGGAATGTGTTAGCCTCCTGCTGTGGCAGGTTAATCATCTTTCATGATCGACATTTTTACATGCCAAATATGTCATACTTTGCTTGCTGCAATGATCCATATTTGCTACAGATGACCAGAGAAGTATCCATGAAGGTGTGCCAGTTTTAATGCTACTGCTTTGTTCCAGTTTTGATAAGTAATCCATTTTGATCAGTTTTCAGTTAAGGGTAGGCCAAACAGCTTAATCTTGGCCTCCCTAGGTTTCAATTTCATGTTGTAGAATATAGAGAATGAACATCTGTCCAAACAGCTTAATCTTGGCAGATTTGTAGTTAGGTAGAGAAACAAGGGTGCTCAACAGCTTAATCTGAGCCCCTGGCTGAAATAAGTGTAGTTGTAGATAGGAGGTCAGCAAGAAGAAAAGAACAAAAGTTGGGTATGCTAGTTCAAGTGCACCCAAACCAAAAAGAAGAGAAAATGTTAGGCAAGTAGGTCGGGTAGGTAGCTTTATGGTTGCAGAATCATGGTTTGTGATCCATTTCATATTGTCAAGTGTTATATCTATTCATATCACAAGTGTGAGGCAGTTTTCCAGTTGGAGGACTTCAAGCGAGGCATGACTAACTTCCCCTTCTTCCTTTTTCCCCAAATCACTCACTAACTTCCCCTAAAGAGGTCAAGATCTGCTTGATACCTCTTAGATTCATCATTCTCCATATCATTTGCCTTGGTGGAGATCTGCTTCACTCAAGGAATGTTCACATCTCTTCTATCAGTCATTTTCCCCCATTGATAGCCTAAGACATTATTCTTAGCGCTTTTCTCATCATTATCATATTAACTACTAACTCTATTATGTAATTCCCTATCTATTTCGCCTCCCCCTACTAAAACTATGTTAATAGCTCCCCTATATACTTATCCCTCCCCCTGGTTGAAAAATAACCATATACATCCTTGGGAATTGCTAAGTTTATCAGAAACTCAGCAAGAACCCATACTGCCCCCTCAAACCATCTTCTCATGCATTTTTGACCCTTTCCGATGCATAGAACCCTTCATCACCCCCCTAACTACCTTCCAAATGCATAAGGACTCATTCCTTTGCATAATTCTCCTTCACATGTTTAAAAATCACCCCTTTTACCTTGGTTTTCCTTTATAAGGCATGAAACCCTCTTTGGCCACTAAACCCCTCTCAAAACCACATCACTTTCCTCCTAAATGCCTTTGGACTCCTTCCAAGGCATAAGAATACAAAAATCATGGAAAAACCATGAAAAACCTTCAAAAAAGGATACAATCCTCCCTTTTTGGGCTATGGAACCCCTTCCGATGACTTAGAATCCATGCCAAACTATAAAGGAACCCTTCCGATTTCCCAAAAGGCTTGGCAGTTCACAAAAACATGGGTCCGATATAATAAAGTTTCATTTGGTCCCCCTCCGATGCAATATCGCTATCGGCAGGGGGCAGTGGCATATATGAGCGAAAATGGCTAAGTCTCAAGGCATGGGGCATATGTTGGCATTATGTTACAGATGTTGTACTTGATGGCAACCCCCATGGCAAGGCTCTCAATATATTGAAAATTAAGAAGTACGCAGGAGATCAGTTCAGAAAGTGCGTACCCGCAGGTACACCATGAAGGGACCGCGACCTGATACGCAGATAAGCCGTCCAGGAGGTGCGTACCCCAGTGCACACATTTCAAGGCAAAGAAAAGCACACATGGGGTTTCTTATGTTTAACTAGCCGACGGTATTTGTGTTTCTATGGTTTTGGCTCGTGGTATTGATCCATGATTTTAGGAGGAGCTTGCCTATATAAAGCAAAGGATATCACTTGGCTATGCATCTTTTGCAATTGAATATCTTAAGATCTGA
Organism: Pinus tabuliformis; assembly: GCA_031772625.1. Lineage (NCBI taxonomy): Eukaryota > Viridiplantae > Streptophyta > Pinopsida > Pinales > Pinaceae > Pinus > Pinus tabuliformis. The sequence continues at coordinate 2,047,256,786 of CM062816.1, forward strand.
AATATTGGGTTATGGTCTTAAAAGCTTGATCTATATGAAGATGAAAGTGAATCTGTGAAGGGTGATCTCTCGAGCGCATGATCAAATTTGGGCATCTGAGCATCTGTGCCACTCTGGTGGACTGCCTATTTGGCCCTAATCAGGAGTACGCAGGTGTTTAACAGGAGAGCGGCGTGGGTACGCAGAGCAGAAACAGAAGATCTGCATAGGTACGCAGAGCAGAAACAGAAGATCTGTGTGGGTACGCAGAGCAGAAACAGGAGACCTGCGTGGGTACGCAGAGCCACGAAGGTTCAGGTGCGTACGCACAGTAACTGTACGCAACGCGATAGTATCTCTGGGCACGTACCTGCAACAATAGTACGCTGCGTAATAGTGTGATTGGGTGCGTACCTGCAGTAACAGTAAGCAGCGCGGTTGAAGAAACAGTGCGTGCACATGCAGTGTGGAAGAAGGGTCTTTGCGGGTATACGCAGGGGAGCAGAAGGTGAAGTGCGTACGCACGCAGACCAGAGAAAGAAGAACTGCGTATCTGTCTTAAGACATTTTTGTTTGGTTGTATTTTTCTGTTGATAAGGTGTTCTGGGTTTGGTTCTATTATTGTTGATCTGGTTACTACAATTGACTGGGTGATTTTCTTATACTTGATGATCATTTGATGCTTATGGATCCAGTTTGAAAATTTATGAAAAGTGGTCCTTGTAAGAAAAGAAGTAGGGGGTTGCAGCTCCCTTCCAGGAGAGACTGGAAAACAAGAGAGAGAGAGAGTTGTAGCTCTCTGTAGGTTGCAGCCTGCGTACTGGTAAAGGACTGCACCAGTACAAAACCATTGTAAAAAGAGTTTCTAATTTGAAAGAAGATAGAGACATATTGCAGCAGGTGGTTTTCACCCACATTGGGTTTCCACCGTACATCTTGTGTTCTTTGGTGTGACTATCTATTTTCTTTGTTCATGCTCATTATTTTATGGTACTGACATGCAAAAATAATTCAAAGAACAAATAAGGAAGATTTATTAAAAGAATTAGATAATACTGATTCACCCCCCCCCTCTCAGTATTATTTTCAACAATTGGTATCAGAGCAGGTCCTTCAGAGAAGCTTGATCGCTTGAAGGTAGATCGTTCATCATGAGCAACTACGAGAGAGAAGCATCAATCAGGCCACCGGTTTTTGATGGGACAAACTTCAATTATTGGAAGGTAAGAGTTACTGCCTATCTTCAATCTCTTGGTACAGAAGTTTGGGACATCGTAGAGACAGACTACGCTTTTCCTTCAGCTACTCCTACAGATACAGCCGAGAAAAAGAAGTATGAAACAAATGCGAAAGCAGTCAGTACTCTATTGGGATGTATATCCCAATCGGAATTCATGAAGGTAATGCACTGTAAATCCGCAAAAGAGATATGGGACAAAATTGTCACGAGCTATGAAGGAGATGAACAGGTAAAGCGTGCTAAACTTCAAACTCTTAGAATTCAGTATGAGACTCTCAAGATGTATAATGATGAAAGTGTGGCTAACTATTTTATTCAGGTAGATGAAATTGTTAATTGTATGAAAAATTTTGGTGAAGAAATAAAAGAGGCTATTGTGGTTGAAAAGGTTCTAAGATCATTGTCCCCCAAGTTTGAATCTAAAGTATCTGCAATAGAAGAAAAGGAAAATCTACGAATTCTTACTATGTCTCAGCTACATGGAATTCTAACTGCTTATGAAATGAGAAAGGGAGGTCCATCAGACAGAAGAGAAGCTGCTTTCAAGGCATCAGGCAAAGGAGATTATTATGAAGCAAGCCACGTCCCAGAAGAAGAGGAAGAAGAATCAAATTTTGTCAGAAATCTTCAAAGGGGTTCTGGAAGGTTCAGAGGTAAGTTACCTTTTAAATGCTTTGCTTGTGGAAGGGTAGGTCATTATGCTGCAAAATGTCCTTATAAGGATAAAGGAAAGGAACCTGCTAGATGGAACAAGAATCAGAATGCAAATAAGAAAAGCTACTACACTCATGAAGATAGTGATGGTCTATCAAACTGATCCGGATTTAAACAGGAACGCAACAAAGTACAGAGATAACCATATACACAACGATGCAGCGGAAATAATACTTCATTTCATTAATGGAAAATACTGAAATATGCTTACAAACAGAAATGGCAATAAACTAGTTAGGGCGATGGTAGCTTATCTCTGAGAAGAGATGTGATGGCTACATGCCTCTGAACTGTTCTAAAAACTGTATTACAATGAGGCTCGAAGGCCTATTTATTGTTGAGAAACAATGGAAAACCCTTCACATCCCGAAACCTCACCCTAGAAGATGAAACGCCAAATTGTGGGCCCCGTTTGGGTAAATTGGTACATCAATTTCCCGGGGTCGTAACTTTGGCATACGATCTCCGTTTGACGCGTACGATAGCTCGTTAGAAAGATCTATCCGAGAACTACCACTTTGGGAAGGGCAACATCGGTCCATGGACCCATGTTGCCCCAGATTCCCAAAAAAACGTCGTTTAGGGCCTCAAAACGGCTCCGGAAGTTCAGGACCCGAAAAACTGCTAAAAATAGTAAGTTGTGCTACAATTAAGGAAATTGAAAATGCTGAGAAAGACAATGGGGGGGTCCAGGTGGACTTGGCAGGTGGCCACCAATATCCACCTGGATCATTCCTCCCCCCTTAGGAAGCAATGGTCCCCATTGCGTTGAGCTCCTCCATGAGATGAGGAAACTTCTGCTGAACTTGTTCCTTGGTGAGCCACTTGCCCTGCTGAAGGAGTTGGCCCGCTTTGACAACTCGATACAGTTGGATATTCTGTTGGCGAGTGTTCTTGATCTGTGTGTCCATGATCTGGTCAGTTGCAGCTTGTTCCATGCAATCTGGATTTAATTCTGTGGGTTTGAGCTGTTCTGCAATATCGGATGTGTCTAGCAATGGTGGAAAGTATGGCCGAAGGCGGTCCACATTAAATACTGGGTGCAGGCCAAGGAATGGGGGAATGCTGAGCTCAAATGCATTGTCTCCCATAGCCTTAGTAATGGTGTAAGGACCATATCGGAGTGGTCTCAATTTCCGATAGGCTCCAGTAAGGCGTTCCTTTTGCAAATGCAACCAAACTTTGTCGCCCACCTGAAACTTGTGTGGCACCCGATGTTGATCATGTCGCTACTTGTACTTGGCATTTGATTTCTCAAGAATGTCATGGACCTGCTGGCGAATATGTTGGATGCGCTCAATGAAGCTGGTGGCCTTATCTGTTTCGGACTGGACATGAGCTGAATTCATGTGAGTAGCTGCAAGTGGCATGGCCACATCAATGGGGCATAGTGGCTGGAATCCCAAACCCACCTGAAAAGGGCTATGGCCAGTGGAGCTATGAAGAGCTCGGTTGTAGCTGTGCTGAACGTAGGGGAGGCTCTCGTCCCATGTGCGTGGATGCTTTGAGTTATACATGCGCAGAATGTGCACAATCATCCTATTGACAACCTCTGTCTGGCCATCAGTTTGAGGATGGAAGGCTGTGGACTTCGTGAGTTTGGTGTCCAGCATTGACCAGAGACTGGACCAAAAGGTGCTGAGAAACCGACTGTCCCGATCTGAGATGATAGACTGTGGGATCCCAAAGTGCACCCACACTCGTTCAAAGAAGAGTTTAGCAGTGTCTTCTGCTGTGATATTCTTCTTGCAAGCCATCATAATGGCCATCTTTGAGAACCTGTCGACGACCACAAAAACACAGTCATTTCCATGCTTAGTGGAAGGAAGGCCTGACATGTAATCCATGGAGATGGATTCCCAAGGTCGACTAGGGGTAGGCAACGGGGTATAGAGGCCTTGCTTCTTAATGGTCGGTTTGGCAATGGCACAGGCAGTACATGATCGGATGTACTTCCCAACATCCTGTCGAAGATTCGGCCAATAGAAATAGTTTTGCAGTACTGCCACTGTTTTCTCGACCCCGAAATGCCCAGCAGCCCGACTGTAGTGTGCTTCCCAAATCATCTTGGCACGCTCGCTTGAAGGAACACAGAGGTGACCGAGGTGGCATAATAGGGCATCCTGGAGGTGAAAATCTGCAACCTGCCGACCCTCCAAGAGTGTCTGGTATGTGTGGCCGAATTCTGGGTCGCTTTTGTAGAGAAGTGGCCAATCAGAAGTCTCGTGCCCGCAAGAGTTGAGCACGGTGGTTAGCGCCATGATCGGTGGTCGACTGAGGCAATCTGCAACATTATTGGTGCTGCCCTTTTTATACTTGATATTCAAGTGAAACTGTTGCAGGTATGTAGACCACTTCTGATGGCGATCATTCTGCAATTTCCCTTGGGTCTGTATGAACTGCAGAGGTCGGTGGTCTGTGTGGATGACCGTTTCCTTCCCCAAAATGTAATGCTTCCATTGTCGACAGGCCTGTACAATGGAATACATCTCTTTATCATAAGTGGGGTACTTCCGGACTGTGTCTGAAAGTGTTTCACTGTGATATGCCACTGGATGTCCATGTTGAGTAAGGACTGCCCCAATAGCATAGTCAGAGGCATCTGTCTCGACCTCAAATGGTTGTTGTAAATCTGGTAACGCGAGCACTGGTGCCGTGCAGAGGCGATCCTTCAACTCCCTGAATGCCTTCTGTTGAGATTCAGACCAAAAGAATTTTGCTTTCGCCCCGCCCTTGGTGACTTGACTCAAGGGCCAAGAAATATGAGAAAATCCCAACACAAACCTGCGGTAGAAGTTGGCAAGACCTAGAAAGCTGCGGAGCTCTGTTAGAGTGGTTGGAGAGGGCCAATCCCGAATGACTTGGACCTTGGCTGGATCGACATGCACCCCCTGTTCATCAATGATGTATCCCAGATACTGAACCTTGGTCATGCCAAAAGTGCATTTCTCCAAATTGGCACATAGCTTGTGTTGCCGCAGTGTTTGGAGAACCTGTCGGATGTGGTGGAGGTGCTCTTCCCAACTCTGGCTGAAGATCAGAATGTCATCCAAGTATACTACTACAAAGGAGTTGGTGAATGGCCGCAAGATGTCATCCATTAGCCTCATAAAGGTTGCAGGAGCATTCGTCAATCCGAAAGGCATGACCAACCATTCGAAGAGGCCCTCCTTGGATTTGAAGGCAGTCTTCCACACATCTGAGGGTTCAATTGGTACCTGGTGATATCCCGACTTCAGATCGATCTTGCTGAAATATTTCGCCCCCTTTAGTTGGTCTAGGAGGTCATCAATCCGCGGGATCGGGTACCTATTACGGACAGTGATCTTGTTCAGCGCCCAATAGTCAATACAGAGTCTCCACGTCCCATCCTTCTTCTGTACCAACACTATCGGGCTCCCACAGGGCGAAGAACTCGGACGGATGTGACCTTTCTGCAGGAGCTCCTGAATCTGCCTCTTGATTTCATTGTTCTCCAGAACGGAGCGCCGATAAATTGGTCCATTGGGTAGCGGCGCACCTGGGGTAAGATCGATGGAGTGCTTGACTTGACAGTGCAGAGGAACCCCTGCCGGGGAGGTGAAGATGTCTTCGTACTCCTCCACAATCTTGTCCATCTGTAGCTGCCGTGCAGAGGGACCCCGTTTGGAGGCCGCTGCCACTGTCTTCTTCTTCCCTTGAGGGCGTATCATCAGGAAAACAAATTTCCTGGTTTTGGAAATGATCTTACTGCATTGTTTTGCAGTAATCAAAGAGATGGCGGCAGGTGGTGCTACCTCTGGTATCCTGAACAACTTATTTCCCAATGTAATAATAACAGCACGGGGCCTTGATTCATACACAACATGTCGCTTCCACAAGTATGGTTGTCCTAGTAATACATCACAAACTTCAAGGGGAGCAATGTCACACAATACCTCATCCGTGAAGGGCTTGATGTTGTATGGAAGGCGACACTGCTGGCTCACGCGAAGATCTCGCCCTTGGTGAAGCCACCCAATGGTGTATGGTTGTGGATGTGCTGTGGTCGGTAAGCCCAACCGCTTCACGACCTCTGCCGAAATGAGGTTCTTTTGACTCCCGCTATCAACAATGAACTGTATCGGGGAGCCCTTTACCCACATCTGGGAGTGGAAGAGACGCTCCTCCTCCTCTGGATCTTCGGGTTCATTTTTCTGGATCTTTGCGGTAGCAACAGTGGCGCTGGGATCCGCATCAATGATCTGCTTCCCTTTTTCATACCCCTTATCGGGTTCTGACTCAGAGTCGGAACATGCATCTGATTCTGAAACCTTTAGCTCAGCCACCAGTGACTGCTTGGCCCGAAACTCACTTGTGTTGTGAGTGGAGCTCTTATGGAACTCGCACCATTTTCCAGTGTCCTTTCTCGGCTTCGCGGCGTTGCTCTTTGCTTGCAGCTTTGGCTGGTTGTCTTGGGCTGTCCCGCCTTGGCTTTGTCCTTTGTTCTGTGGTTTAGGGGCACCTTTCCCCTGCTTTGGATTCGCAGATCCAAAGTCTCGCTTCTTTTGTTTAAACTTCTGCTCGACCTTGACGGCATACCGGTATGCTGCGCCGAGCGAGGGGATGTTTAGGAACTGTATTTCTTCCTGGATGTACTTGTGCAGGCAGCCACGGTATTTGAGTATCAAATGTTGCTCCGAATCCTTGATACCCAACTTTGTGCGAAGGGTATGGAAAAGATTGGTGAACTCCGGCACGTCTTGGTCCCTTCCCTGCCGCAGCGTGGTCCACTTTATGTATTCATCCTCATAGCTTCCGACAGGGTAGTACTGCTCCTTGATGGCATCCCGGAACGAATCCCAGGTGGGTGCGGCTGAAAATAGTGAGCCAGTACTTTCATCCTTCTGCTCGCAGTAGGTTTCCCACCAGTCCTTGACGTGGGGGGCTGCTTTGAGAAGAGCAAAAACAATCTTTTCCCGACTCGAAAATTCATGAACAGAAAAATAACCCTCTAGCAGATTTAACCATTTATCTACGGCATCGGCGTCTATCTGACCCTCGAATATGGGGATTTCAAAATTAACTTGTACCTTAAAGGGTGTGGCGTTTCCAGAGGAGCTGCTGGAAGCCGATGCGCCGCTTCTGGGTAGCCGCTGAAGGATCTGCGCAAAGCTGTCCATCATCGCGTTCCGTTGTCGCTCGAGCGCTTCTTCGAGCAAGATTTTGATGGGATCTCCTGCCCCCTCGTCTTTCTTCTCGTCCGCCATGGGAGGCCGTCGGGATTTGCGAGGCTGGTCCTGCAAAGGTTCAACCAGTTCAAGCCCTAACTCCTTATATCCCGACCTTGTTGGGGACATGCAGAGAAAAACAGAGAAAAAGCAGACCGCTCTGATACCACTGATCCGGATTTAAACAGGAACGCAACAAAGTACAGAGATAACCATATACACAAAGATGCAGCGGAAATAATACTTCATTTCATTAATGGAAAATACTGAAATATGCTTACAAACAGAAATGGCAATAAACTAGTTAGGGCGATGGTAGCTTATCTTTGAGAAGAGATGTGATGGCTACATGCCTCTGAACTGTTCTAAAAACTGTATTACAATGAGGCTCGAAGGCCTATTTATTGTTGAGAAACAATGGAAAACCCTTCACATCCCGAAACCTCACCCTAGAAGATGAAACGCCAAATTGTGGGCCCCGTTTGGGTAAATTGGTACATCAATTTCCCGGGGTCGTAACTTTGGCATACGATCTCCGTTTGACGCGTACGATAGCTCGTTAGAAAGATCTATCCGAGAACTACCACTTTGGGAAGGGCAACATTAGTCCATGGACCCATGTTGCCCCCAGATTCCCAAAAAAACGTCGTTTAGGGCCTCAAAACGGCTCCGGAAGTTCAGGACCCGAAAAACTGCTAAAAATAGTAAGTTGTGCTACAATTAAGGAAATTGAAAATGCTGAGAAAGACAATGGTGGGGGTCCAGGTGGACTTGGCAGGTGGCCACCAATATCCACCTGGATCACAAACAGTGATGAAGATGAACGAGGTAATGAATATAAGTTGTTAATGGCATTTGAAGATGATGATTATATGGATGCTATAGATGTGGATAACCTTTATGATGAAATTACTAGACTCAAGAGATGTATAGAAGAAAAGAATAAGATCATTGATACTCTACAATTTCAAATTGATGAAAAGGAAAAACATCTTGAAAAATTAGAAGGTGAAATTGTTGGTCTTAGAAAAGAGATTGAGAAAACAAAAGCTATTAATCTTAAGTTTGTCAAAGGATCTGAAACTTTGGAAGAGATTATCAATGTGTAGCGGTCTCCACTAAACAAGACAGGTCTGGGCTATAATGGAGAAACTTCTCAAGCATCCACCTCAAAAAGTTATCTTGATGCAGCAAGAAGAAATGAGCAAAAGCACAATGAAGATCATAAGGTAAAGCAGGGACGAATTACAAACAGAAACTATCAGGGGCAATCCATCTTAAGGGTGAACAAAAGCTACAACCAGCCACAGGTAAAATCTTCTCAATTTGGTTCAAGAATAGATGACAATAGAAATTACAATCAATTGGCTGGTAGATTCGATAACCGCATAAGTTTCTTCAATGGACAATGCTTTTCTTGCCATAACTTTGGTCACAAAGCAGCTCAATGTGTTGCATATAAAATGATCATGACTAGGGAAGCTCAAAAAAGAAGTATGACCGGGATTACAAAAAGGACCTATAACAACTTTTCGGTTCTTGAAAATGAAATTGAATGTTCTATTTGCAATAACTTTGGTCATGAAGACTCTGAATGCAGGAGCAGGTTTCAGCAAAAGAAGGAACAAGCCTCAAGCACCAAAACATGGAGAATAAAGGAACCACAAACAGAAAGATGTGGGATAGCATTTTATGCAGAGGGACAGGAAAATCTATGGTACATTGACAGTGGATGTTCGAAGCATATGACAGGTGATAAAGAAAAACTTGAGTCATATTCTGCTCTAGAAAAAGGAAAGAAAGTCTCTTTTGGAAATGATACTCCTGCAACTATAAAAGGAAAAGGCATTGCTCAGTTAAAAGAAAAGGTCAAGGCTGGAAATGTTTTGTATGTTGATGGATTGAAGCATAATCTTCTAAGTGTCAGCCAGATGTGTGATCAAAGAACCGAGGTTATATTCAGATCAAATGGATGTCTTGTTCGTGATCTTGATACAGGTAAAACAGTGATCAAAGGCAAAAGAAATCCAAATAATCCGTACATATTTGAAGAAGGACAATAATAATGCTATCTGAGCAAGGATGATGAGCAATGGTTATGGCATCGGAGGTTGGGACATCTAAGCTTTTCACAAATAAGGAAAGCATGCAAATATCAGGCAGTTCGCGATCTTCCAGATATCAAAATTCCTGACAACACCATATGCAAATCATGTCAGTTTGGAAAACAAACCAGAACTAACTTTCCAAAGAAAGAAGGATCAGCTAGCATGCCTCTTGAGCTAGTACACACAGATACATGCGTTCCTTTCAGGAAAAGAACACCTCGAGGAGAAGAATACTTGATATTATTCATTGACGATTTCTCCAGGTTTGTCTGGTTAGGACTTATGAAGCACAAAGATGAAGCATTCGAAAAATTCAAATCCTTCAAAGACTTGGTTGAAAATGAATCAGGTCACAAAATTAAGTGCCTCAGATCCGACAGAGGTGGGGAATTTACTTCAAATGAATTTTTCGATTTCTGTGAAGAACATGGGATAAGAAGAGAATTCTCTACAGCAAGAACTCCTCAGCAAAATGGAGTTGTGGAAAGAATGAACAGAACAGTCCAACAAATGGCTCGTGCTATGCTTGATGAGTCAGGAACTCCCGCAACTTTCTGGGGTGAAGCTGCACATGCTACCGTTGTTATTCTCAACAAAAAAAATGTCCGGGTGAATAGCACTCAAACTCCTCATGAGCTCTGGAGTGGTAGGACTCCTTCGGTAAAGCACTTCAAAATATTTGGGAGCAAATGCTATATCAAGAATACTGATGACCAGCTTGGAAAACTTGAACCTAGAGCAGATGAAGGCATTCTTCTTGGTTACTCTCCACATAGCGAAGCATACAAATGCTACAATAAAAGACTTGGCAGAATTGTTGACAACATTGATGTAGTGGTTGATGAGAAGGGATACATTCCTAGGCAAGTACATCATGAAGACATCGAAGAAGATGAAGGCTACCCCTAACGACAGAATGATGAAGAAGAAGAACCTCAAGAAGAACCTCAAGAAGAACCAGAGGAGCAAACAAGAATAGAAGAAAAGACTCCATCCAGATATGTCCAGAAGAATCATCCAGAATCTCAGATTATGGGGCAGAAAGAAGCAGGTGTACAAACAAGAGGAACAGTTGCAGAAGCTTCAAGCTATTTGGCATTACTCTCCACTACTGAACCACAAAATGTGAAAGAGGCATGCAAAGATGAATGTTGGGTAAAAGCAATGGATGAAGAACTTGAGCAGATCGAAAAGAATAACACTTGGGAGCTGGTTCCTAGACCAAAGGATAAGAATGTTATCGGAACAAAATGGGTCTTCAAAAATAAATTGAATGAAAATGGAGAAGTAATTAGAAACAAAGCCAGACTTGTTTGTAAAGGGTATGCACATCAAGAAGGAATAGACTTTGAAGAAACCTTTGCTCCTGTTGCAAGACTTGAGGCCATCCGAATGTTCCTTGCTCTCTCAAGTTTTCAAAGCTTCAAAGTATTTCAAATGGACGTGAAATCAGCCTTTCTAAATGGAGACTTGGAAGAAGAAGTATACATTGAACAACCAGATGGGTTCATTCTTGGAAATGATCCAAATCTTGTATGCAGATTGAAAAAGGCTCTCTATGGTCTCAAACAAGCTCCAAGGGCTTGGTACTACCGTTTGGACAAATATCTTCATCAACAAGGCTTTTCAAAAGGATCAACAGATAGCAATCTTTATATAAAAGTTGAAAATGACAAATTACTAATACTTGTTGTGTATGTAGATGACATTATTTTTGGCAGCAATGAAGAAGCTATGAGTCAAAGCTTTGCCTTGGTCATGCAGAAAGAATTTGAAATGTCCTTGCTAGGAGAACTGACTCAAACCAAGTATCTCAAACAGATTTTGAAGAAATATGGCATGGAAGATGCAAAACCAGTATGTACACCCATGGTCACAGGATGTAGCCTCAGTGCAAATGATGAATCTGCAGCAGTACATCAACCAACCTATAGATATATGATTGGAAGTTTACTTTATTTGACAGGTACTCGACCGGACATCATGCATGCAGTTGGAATAGTTGGAAGATTTCAGGCAAATCCGAAGGAGACTCATCTTCAGGCAGTGAAGAGAATTTTCAAATATCTTCAAGGGACTCAAAATTATGGCTTATGGTATCCTAGAGATACAGATCTTACACTTCATGCTTATACAGATGTAGATTGGGCCGGAAGCGTGGATGATCGGAAAAGCACAAGTGGTGGTGCGTTCTTTATGGGTTCCAGACTGGTATCTTGGTTCAGCAAGAAACAGAGTTCGATTGCCTTGTCTACAGCTGAAGCGGAATATGTTGCTGCTGCATCTTGTTGCACCCAACTCCTTTGGATGATGCAGACTTGCAGGATTTTCAAATCACTTGTACACCACCAATCCCCATCTTATGTGATAACACAAGTGCAATCAACATCTCAAAGAATCCTGTTATGCATTCAAAAACCAAGCACATACCAATCAAGTATCATTTTCTCCGGGAACAAGTGCTTGAACAGAAGGTCAAGTTGGAATGTTCCTTCTAAGGAACAAGTTGCTGATATACTCACCAAACCACTGCCCAGGGACACTTTTGAATACCTCAGGCAAAAGCTGGGGGTTGTTGATGCATCATCTTATTGCTGAATCTCTTCTGATTGATGGTACAGGTTCAGGGGGAGCATATAATGCATTGTTGGCATTATGGAGGATGTGCAGAAGGAGATCTTGGAAGTAGCTGCAATATGTCTCTATCTCTTTCATGGTGGATTATGGTTCTTCGCTGCAGGTCTGGTTCATATTCAGGGGGAGCATGTTCTTAGGGGGAGCATAACCCTTTGCCCTTGATGTCAAAGGGGGAGAATTAAGCTGAAGTTTGTGAGGTTGCCATCAAGTCCAAAGGGGGAGATTGTTGGCATTATGTTACAGATGTTGTACTTGATGGCAACCCCCATGGCAAGGCTCTCAATATATTGAAAATTAAGAAGTACGCAGGAGATCAGTTCAGAAAGTGCGTACCTGCAGGTACACCGTGAAGGGACCGCGGCCTGATACGCAGATAAGGCGTCCAGGAGGTGCGTACCCCAGTGCACACATTTCAAGGCAAAGAAAAGCACACGTGGGGTTTCTTATGTTTAACTAGCCGACGATATTTGTGTTTCTATGGTTTTGGCTCGTGGTATTGATCCATGATTTTAGGAGGAGCTTGCCTATATAAAGCAAAGGAGATCACTTGGCTATGCATATTTTGCAATTGAATATCTTAAGATCTGAAATATTGGGTTATGGTCTTAAAAGCTTGATCTATATGAAGATGAAAGTGAATCTGTGAAGGGTGATCTCTCGAGCGCACGATTAGATTTGGGCATCTGAGCATCTGTGCCACTCTGGTGGACTGCCTATTTGGCCCTAATCAAGAGTACGCAGGTGTTTAACAGGAGAGCGGCGTGGGTACGCAGAGCAGAAACAGAAGATCTGCGTGGGTACGCAGAGCAAAAACAGGAGACCTGCGTGGGTACGCAGAGCGACGAAGGTTTAGGTGCGTACGCGCAGTAACTGTACGCGACGCGATAGTATCTCTGGGCGCGTACCTGCAGCAATAGTACGCGGCGTAATAGTGTGACTAAGTGCGTACCTGCAGTAACAGTAAGCAGCGTGGTTGAAGAAACAGTGCGTGCACACGCAGTGCGGAAGAAGGGTCTCTGCGGGTATACGCAGGGGAGCAGAAGGTAAAGTGCGTACGCACGCAGACCAGAGAAAGAAGAACTGCGTATTTGTCTTAAGACATTTTTGTTTGGCTGTATTTTTCTGTTGATAAGGTGTTCTGGGTTTGGTTCTATTATTGTTGATTTGGTTACTACAGTTGACTAGGTGATTTTCTTATACTTGATGATCATTTGATGCTTATTGATCTAGTTTGAAAATTTATGAGAAGTGGTCCTTGTAAGAAAAGAAGTAGGGGGTTGCAGCTCCCTTCCAGGAGAGACTAGAAAACGAGAGAGAGAGTTGTAGCTCTCTGCAGGTTGTAGCCTGCGTACTGGTAAAGGACTGCACCAGTACAAAACCATTGTAAAAAGAGTTTCTAATTTGAAAGAAGATAGAGACATATTGCAGCAGGTGGTTTTCACCCACATTGGGTTTCCACCTTACATCTTGTGTTCTTTGGTGTGACTATCTGTTTTCTTTGTTCATGCTCATTATTTTATGGTACTGACATGCAAAAATAATTCAAAGAACAAATAAGGAAGATTTATTAAAAGAATTAGATAATACTGATTCACCCCCCCTCTCAGTATTATTTTCAACAGCATAGTGCCAATGGGCTGGACCCGAAAACATATAAAGTGGACCGGTAAAAGCGTATCGGGTCCACGCAGTTCGGCGATTCCATATGTGTGCCACCCCTCGATCCCTCCGACTGCCGATCCGCCGACGGATCCAGGACCGTTGGATCGGGCCCCAGATCTGACGGTCTAGATCTTGTCGCGCGGCCCCCACTTCGTAGCGCCCATATACTGCTCCGATTTCACGGAACCGAAAAGTTATCAAAAGCTAGTGTTAAAGGGTTTCGGGTCTGTTGGACTCGTTTCAATTGTAAATCCCCGATTTGGGTTTCCGCCGATGGGTCGGACCCGAAATAAAATAAATAGGGCCTGTATAAACTGATCGGGTCCGATGGGTTTTCAGCGTTTTTATGTGGCAACCCCATGACCTCGTCGATAGCGAATTACCGAGTCAATCTCAGCCGCCCATTCAGGCCCAGAGATCAAAGGCCCATATTTGATCGCATCACTCCTATATGGCTCCGACCAGCGGAGCCGAAAAGTAATAAAGCGCGACATAAAGGCATATCGGGTCCGCAAAGATTTTTACTGTGCGCCCCATATCTAGATCCGATAATTTATAAAGAGTAGTTGAAAGGGAGATCGGGTCCGATGCCCATTTCCATTCAAATCCACCGATAAGAGTTCGCCGATGGGCCGGACCCGATCTCAATAAAGAAAGGGCCTATAAGCATTTCGGGTCCGCAGAATTTCGGAAGCACTATGTTTTGGGACCAATGGTACACCCCGATGCGATTTAGCGCTGGCCGTTGGATCGGCCCACACCGGATCCAACGGCCAGGATTTAAAGGCTGCTACAGTGCCTGCCAAAAGCCAATTTTCCATTAAAATTTCATGTTTGTGACACATTTTCTGTGTTATTCGGAAATGGGCCGTTTTCAAAGGTTTTGTATTGGGCGCCCGCGCCCGCCCAGGTTTAAAGAAATAATGGTTTTTTCAGGCCATTCTTGGATCGCTCCAGGCCCAAATTGCCCCAAATAGCAGGCTTTCATCTCGACAGGCCTTCAGTGAACCTTTACCCATCCAGTTCATGATGTTAAGTGTTGCTAAAGAATTTTGAGTCGGCCAAGGGCCGACAAACACCCAGAAGCAACAAAGCGCCTCGCAGCAAATACTTGGGCTAAATAACGGCCCCTAATGAGATGATGTGACAGTTTAGAGCATTTTTAAATCCAAGAAAGATCGGGAAGCGACAAAGAGTATCAGGGAAGCGGCAGAGAGTATCAGTCAAGATCTTCCGAAGCAGTTCAAAACAGAAGGGCCCCAGCAGATTCGGCAAAGCATCATCAAGCCGTTATGGCTCCCCAACTTATAGTTATGGCCATGAGGCCAGCACACTACTCAAAGACCTCTCTCCACTCATTTTTGAGGCTGTTGCCTCATGCGCAGCCCTTGTTTACATGACTTGAGATGCCAGCTGCCCCAACGCAGCTGTTTCAGATATTTTATGCATTTATTTCCAGCATAGATTAGGTTCAAAAACAGTGATTGCAGAGATCTCTTTTGATCTGGTTTCAGAGATATTTTTGGGATATTTTCCCCCTTGACACCTGTTCAAGGGAAGTCTGTAGCTATTTTTCTTTATATACCA
This sequence comes from Pinus tabuliformis, assembly GCA_031772625.1. Taxonomy (NCBI): domain Eukaryota; kingdom Viridiplantae; phylum Streptophyta; class Pinopsida; order Pinales; family Pinaceae; genus Pinus; species Pinus tabuliformis. The sequence continues at coordinate 2,047,271,902 of CM062816.1, forward strand.
CCCTCTGCACTGTTTTAAGGGTCGGTTGGTTGTATAACTCCTCTAGAGACTCGCTCTGTATCTGATATGATTTCTTTAATCAAAGACTGCTTAAAGCTTGGAGGACGGACTGTTTGAAGTGGTTTTAATGGTTGAAGAGTGAATGATGGAATTCATGTGCTGCTATATGGAACAATAACTGTTTCTCACCTCTGTTATTTCAATTTCATACATGCTCAAGTAACAGAACAAGAGATTGGTATAGAATTTGCTTAGCTGCACTCTATGCTCAGTTTCTGTGGCTGCTTAATGTTTTCCTCTTGATTTAGGCATAAATATGAATTCCTTTATGGCTCATGTTTGATCTATTTCATATATGAATGACTGTTGTTTAAGAATTCTTAGCTACTCCTAGATAGAAGCTCATTCATCTTCCCTTTGTTAGGATGAGTGAGAGATTCTTTGTTGCCTCTCATTCCTTAGCCCTCATTCTATCCTTTTAAACTTAAGTGTTGTTTCATGAGTAGCTACCTTGCTTCTCATTCCTCCTGTGACCAAGAAAACGCACCAGCAGTCCTACTCCATGACTCCATGCCCAATGGTTTGAAACTTACCACACTATGCATTGCCTCTCTACTTGAAAACATCCTCCTTCCCACCAAACATAAACAAAACCCCTTGAACTCAATAACTAGCCTAATATCATCTTCAACAAAGCTAAATCATAAAGAGAGAGCCCTCTCTGGCTGTAGTTAGGCTAGGACCTGCAGTCCAAAGATTGGTTTGTGGTTACCTCGGCCGTATCCCTTTAAGGAGCTTTAGGGACAACCTGAGTGATAACAGAATGGTCTTTCAGTGGAAATTGGTTTGAGGGGTAGAGGTAAAAGTTTCCTCTTGCCTTCAAAAATTTGACATTTATGGCAAGAAGTAACAAACTTTTTGACATCAGCAAACAAGGTGGGCCTGTAAAATCCAGCCCTTAGAATTTTGTCAGCAGTTGATTTCCAGTACAAATGTCCACCACAGTCCCCTGCATGAAATTCTTTGAGTACCTTATCAACTTTATCTTTTATTAGACAATTTAATAGAACACCTTCATGATTTTTCCAAAAGAGAGCACTATCTAAAATACAAAACTTTGAAGCTTTCATTTTCAAAAACCTTTTCTTTGTTCTGGAAAACCCTGGAGGAGCCTGCAGGTTTAATAATATATAACATATATCAGCATACCAAGGTGATTCTAGGGAGGCCTGACTGATTTGTGGAGTCACCATCTCTTGTTCATTATCTAGTTCATTGATATTCAGGGATTGGCAACTAGTTTCAGTCATGAGTTTAGCCAATCCCTATCCTTTTATAAGCTTTGTAGGTTTTATTTCAATATCATACTCTAATATAGTAGCAATTCATTTACCTCTTTTGCCTTCAATCCCCTCTTGAGTCAGGATATCTTTGACAATAGTGCTTGGTACATAAGCTATTATATGATAGTATAGTATGTAGACTCTGAAATATTTGATGGCTTTCACAAGTGCATAAGCCTGTTTTTCCATGATTGGGTATTTTAGTGGTGCATCCCTCAGTGCTTTATTGAAAAAGGTTATGGGTTTTTCACATCCTTGATCATATTTCTGTAGTAAAACAACAGCAATAGTATGTTCTGATGCAAATGAAAAGATTATGAAGTCTCTGTCAAATTTTGGGCTTGTAAGGACTGGTGTTTTGGTTAAAGCTATTTTAATTTCTTCAAATGCTTGTTTGGCTTCTACTGTCCATTTAACCTTGGAATCTTTTTTCAGCATATTATTCAGCAATCTAATTAGCTCAGCCAAATTGGGTATGAATCTTCTTAAAAAGTTAATTTTCCCTAGGAAAGCTTGAAGTTCTTTGACATTTCTGGGGTGTGGTATTTGTAAAATGGCTTCTATTCTGTCAGGATCAATTTTGATGCTATCTTTTGAGATTATGTGACCTAACAGTTTGCCCTCTTCTAGACCGAATAATGACTTCTTTGGATTTAGTGATATACCATATTTTCTGCATGTTAAAAAGACTTGTCTTAGATGACCTAAATGCTGCTGATCTGATTTGGAAAATACAATGAGATCATCAAGGTATATGACTAGAAAATCATGAATTTCTTTAGAAAAAGCTATGTCCATTGCACGTTGGAAGGTTGCCCCTGCATTCTTGAGTCCAAATGGCATTTTCACATATTTGAAAGTTCCCCATGGGGTTGTAAAAGCAGTCTTTTCCTGATCATCAGGATGATTTGAATCTGGTTGAAGCCTAAGAATCCATCCAACAGTGAAATTCTAGAGGCACCTACTACCCTTTGTAGAATGTGATCCATCTTAGGGAAGGGGTAGTGATCTTTTAAGGAAACCTTATTTACATTCCTTAAATCTACACACAATATGATTTCTCCGGTTTTCTTCCTAGTGGGCACTAAATTAGAGACCCATTCTGAAATTCTGATAGGTGCAATTATCCTAGCTTCATACATTCTTTTGACTTCTTTTTCAATTGAAGGGAGTGGTACAAGATTGACCCTTTTGAGTTTTTGCTTGAAAGCTTTTTGATTTTCTTTGAGAGGTATTGTATGTTGAATCACAGAAGTGTCATAGGATTTGAGATCTTCATAGCTCCATGCAAAAACATCCTGGAATTCCTTGAAGAGTTCAACATATTTAAGCTTTTGGTCAGGAGGCAAACTTTTGGATAATTTAATCATTTTAGGATTTTCTTTGGTTCCTATGTTACAGTCCTAAATCTCTACATTTAGAGGTTACATTTTGGGTTTCCTCGGTATATCATTAGAATCAAAAATGTCTTCCAGAGGAGTTAATCCTGTGGGCAAATAGTTGTCTTTTAAATCAATAACTTCAGATTCTCCTCCAATAGTCTCATCAATGTCTATTTCTTTAAGCTCTTGCAACTCTTTGCTAGTAAATTTTGTTGGATGCAGCAATTTAGTGGCACTTACTGCTGAAATGGCTATTTCAATTTTGTCCATCTGATCAACTTCACAAACAGTGTCTGTGTCTATATTAGTGCTGGAAAATTCTTCTTTTAGGGTCAAGAAATTGTTGATCTGAGTGTCATTGTCAAACACTTGCCAGTTTTTTACATTGTCAGGTACAGTTGGCCTGTGTTTAATCTCAGCTGTAAAATGATGACTGGGTTCAAATGGCAGTTTACAAGCGCTGGAAAATGTTGCCAAACTGTGAGCATGCAAATTGTGTTTCCTTGGAATTTTGGCAAGCTGAGTTTCCAGAAAGGTATTGAGTATTTCAATTGCTGCTCCTCTATAAGATCTTAATCTGAGATCATTTGTGAGGAAATTCCATTTCATTTATTGAATGACTAAATCAGAGTCTCCTAATACTAATATCCTTACTGCCCCTAAGCTTTTGATCAATTTAAGTCCTAGAAAGAGGGCTTCATATTTAGCCATGTTATTAGTGCATCTAAAATTCAACCTATATGCATGTCCTTCAGCATGATCATTTTCCATGTTATGTACCCAAATTCCTGCTCCTGCTCCTAGTTTATTGACTGATCCATCAAATTCCAAGTGCCAAAGGATCTCATGTTTATAATTGGAATAAGGAGTTTTAGAAATTTGTTTGATAGGAAGATATGTTTCTTTTGTTTCATCTAATTTCTCTTGAGCATATGATATATCATTGTTCACACAATTTTTTTGAATTTGAACACTAGACTTTTCATTTATGAATTTTTCTTGATCTAATGCTGAAGCCTTGACATCAGTTGGGGGATAAATTTCAGTATTGTATAGGATGAAGGAGTCCATGTCAGAATGCATAGAGTAGATGGGAAAATTTTGGGGTTTCTCATGGCTACTCACCACGTATTTCATCAAAGTTTCTTGGTACAATCTCTTTGGCTGGCCAAATAGTGAAATGGTGGCATAGGATCGAGCTGTAGGGATCCCTGGAGCTTTGCACCCCAAGATCTAGACAACAACATGCCATATTTTGGCGGAATATCAGTAACCACTACATCCATTAAAATTGTCTTGGCAGGGTATTGAACTAATGATACACATAAATATTTGATCAACCCTAGACATCTGACCTGACTTGAATCAAAAGAGAAAAAGTCTTTGTATGGCCTGGTAATATCTAGGTCCAACTTCTCCATTACAGGTTTAGGCATTAAATTATGAGAATCTCCAGAATCAAACATTGCATTATGGAGTATCTTATCATGATTGTTCAGACTTACATAGAAAGGAGGGACCCCTCCGTCTATCGATTTTCCGTTTACCTCAGGGCCAAAAATTAATTCTGGTTGATCATCAAGGACATTTACTACATCTCTATTTTCTAAAATCTGAAGTGATCTGCTGATTTGTTCTCTATAGACATCATGCTTGGCAAATTCTGATAATGGAATTGCTATCTTTAACTTGCCTATTTCGGTCTCAAGGTTGAAAGGTTTTTCAATTTGTATTTTTGCAATTCGGGCAGCAAGATTTTCTTTTTTTGCTGTATTTTCTGTGTCTATCTCTTTTACAAGAATGTTGCTATGAGCTGAAGTTGCTTCTATGTGAATTTCTGGAGGTTCTTCCACAGTTTCTTTGAAAGGAATGGAATTTGAAGGCTATCTGTTAGGTTGCTGACTGTCTGATATATCTTCAACTATTGGATGATTTGGATTATGAATTGTTTTAGGAAAAGTTTGTACAGGAGGGTTCTTAACCTTAGCTTTGGTAGGTTTCTTGATTTCCTTCTGTTTATCGGTTTCAGGAACATCTATCCTCCTACTTCTAAGATTATATTGCTTGTGAACTTCATAGATGGCTGTGTCATATCCCTCCCTAAAATCAAATGACTCACCTGACTAGATTTGGAATTGATTAAGAGTATGAGCTTTTTGGTCTTCTTGGGTCAAGAAAATTTGTTGTTCACTATTGAGACCCATTAAGTTGATTTGAGTATCTTATGTTGGTTTACTAGAAGTTGAAGCTTCAGCATAGTTTTCTTGGAATGGAGATCTAATGTTTTGGTCAGGGCCAACCTTTCCAATATTGGGATTTTGATTTTTTCTAAAATTTGGGTTTCTTCCAGTATTGCTTGGTTGACCATCCCAAGAGGATTTTCTCTCAATTGTTTCTACTATATCACCAAGTCTATCCCTTCCTTTAATGATAGCATCTAATTTTTTCTCGAATGCAGAAGGTTCTTCTTTGATGGGTATCCTTCTTTCAGCTCTAGCTCGAGCTCGTTTAGAAATTAGGTTGGCCTCAACACTGACAGCTATACTCTACATGTCTTCTAAGATTCGAGGAGCTCTTTCCCTAAGCTTGGTATGCCATGTCAGAGTGAAATGCATCAAGGAATTTGATCACGGCCAAGTCTGGTGGAGGCCTGAGATTCTGAGGAATAGCATTGTATACATTATTAAATCTGGAATAGTAATCTTGAACAATTTCTTGTGAACCTCTCTTCAAGTTTTCATATTCTGATAAAATGTGGAGAGGATATTTCTTCTTTTCCCATCTGTTCAAAAAGGTCTGATAAAGAGCCTCTGGATCATTGATAGTGTTTGCAGGGAGTGCTCTAAACCAGGTTCTAACATCTCCAGTTAAGCTTTGGACAAAGACTTTCATTCTTACATCACCAGCATCAATTTCATAGTTTTCAAAATAATCAGTCATTTTCGTGGTATGTTGTTGAGCTGCGTAAGTGCCAGTACCATCAAAATAGGTGATTTTTCTTTGATAATCTTGAGGCATAGCCCCTGGATTTGCAGGTAATTGCAGGGGAGCATATCGGTTTTCCATGTTCACAGAGATCAGCGTGACAGCTGGAAGAGCAGGGATAACAGTTGAAATATGTGCTGTAGATGGGGGAGTGGAAAAGATGATTTGAAGTGCTAACGGTGAACTAGGAGAAGCAACAGTAATGGCAGAAAGGATTGGTGCTTTTCCCGGAGTAAGCTCAGTTTGGATAGGGTTCTTCTGATGTGTGTCAAGGTGTGAATTAGCAGAATTTTCTTGACTCTCTTGGCTTCTAAGGACCTTAGAAATTGAATTAGGATTTTCAAAGACTGGTGAGGGATTTGGATTGGGATTTGATCTGGTGTAACGGATCTTCTTCTTTGGAGCCAACTTTTGAATATATATTTTGGTTTTTCTTGGAATATGTTAACAATACAACTTTGACAGTATCTTATAGGAAGTTTTTAAATATGGGAGTTTTGAATTTTCGTAAGGATCAATTGAAATAAAGAACTGATCAAGTATTTGAGACAACTGTTCAAAGCATAAACTAGACTGGAGGTAGACTGAAGTAGTTTTTATTTACTCCTGCAATTGCATAGCTAAAGTAGTTTCAAAGGCTACCTGGCTAACTTCAGGCTCCATCTGTAGCTTTAAGAAATAAACAGCAGTGACAAACAATTATTCAGATCCCTAGTGGAGTCGCTAATGATGTCATCACTCAGGTTGTTCCCCAAAGTTGTAAGAAAGGGAATATGGCCAAGGTAACCATAGACCAATCTTTTAGATACAGATTCTAGCCAATCTACATTCATATAGGGCTCTCTCTTTATGATTTAGCTTTGTTTTGATATGTGTTAGGCTAGTTGTGAAGTACAAGGGTTTTGTTTTGTGTTTGGTTGGAGGAATGGAGATTTAACAGAACAGTGAGGTAAAACTGAAGAGTTTCAGTCCATTGGGCATGCTGGAGTCAAAGGAGGATAGCTTCCTAAATTAGGATTCTGAATAGATAAAGGTGTCACAGAGTAAGGTACTCAATCATGGAACAATTTGTAGGCTTAAATCAGATGGAATGGGGCCAATGGGTGAAGGAAAATTAAGAATCCTTCATCATGTTGATAAAGGGAAAATGGTTGAGTACTATTAAGGAGCAGTTAAGAATTCCTTAGCAAATATTCAGGATGAAAGAATCAGGGGAAATAGGAGCAATTAAGAATTCACTGTTTATGCTAATTCTGAAGAAAACATTGATAATAACAAAGAATGAACACAAAGTGCAATCAAGAAAATTCTAAGTTATTCTTTCTCTCTATTATTTAGATAATGAAACATAGATGATAAAACATAGATACTGTAAAACACAAGTTAGAAGGGACTTATGGATCCATAAGATGATTCAAGAATTCTGTAGCATGGTCCTTAGCAGCAATTCCTCATTTAGTAAGCCAGACAAAAATGGTTCCAACAACCTTTTATTCCAAAAAACTTCAGAATTGCAGCAAAGTCTGAGAATGCTTCCCAATCAACCAACCAACCCCTAATACTTCGTTTGGGGGGGGGGGGGGGTCTTTATACAAAAAACATCAAAATATCTTACATAATATCTGATAGAAATAATATCTGGTGATCATTAATGCATTTTACAAAGATAAAGACAGACAGTCTCGAAAACAGGGGAACAATAAATTGATGCAATAAATTGACGCTATGCTGGCTGTTCCGTCTTTATGAGAGGTACAGGAGCTAGGTGCTACAAGTCGGTTCACGACTGTCTTTTACTAGTACTCTGTATTGGTTACTCTGCCTTGGTTAGACTTTCTTTGACCCGTATGAGTGTGATTCACTCCTGTTCTCTGCATTATAGTAGATGGTCCAAAATTTTCAGTTGACCAAAGATAAGTTCATAGGATTTCTAACATACTTTGCCACCACTCTGGTCCTCGTAATTTATGTCTTTGCAGCTTCCTCAGAGTTTCGTCAGTCTCTGTGTACCTGAAGAAATTAGGCGGGATGGTGAATAGATGCTTCACCTCATGCTCAATGTAAAACAAATTTTCCAGGCTGTCATAGAAGGACTGGCCAGATGGAAGTGCTTTTTCTCTTGAAGTACTTGGTGATGTATTAACTTGATTAATAGCATATATATTTAATTTATATACATAGTCCTTGTGTTTCATCACATGATCATTATTTCCCAAAGGACTTGGCAAACCTTTTTGATGCAGGACTGTAAACTTCTCTGTGAAAGAATTAATCTCTACCTGGATGTCCTGGCATCTTCTGTCCAAATTTTGCATTAGAGTTCTCATGGTTAGAATCTGTTGATGTCTAGAATCGTGCCTGTTCTATCTCTAATGTCCAGTGCTTCTAGTTCTTCACTGGTCTTGGTATTCAAAAAATGTATTAGCCTGTTAGCTTGCTCAGGCATCTGTCCCAATAAGGCTCTTGTTTTTTGAATTTCCACTTGGGCCACTCTTATTAAATCAATTTACTCATAAATGGTTTTGATAGACCTCAACACATCACTAAGGGATTGAGTGATGTCGGTCCACAAAATTCCTCTGATTTATGCCAGAGGTTTATCCAGATAGAGATCCTTTTCTAATTCTCTCACATTATTCTCCAATGCTTTGATCTCCCTTGTTTTCTTTGCCACATTCATCTTGGATTTATCATAAATTTGGTCTAATTTTGCCAATTTTTCTTTTACCTATTTCAACTCTGATACTTGGAGTTTCAATTCCTCCATGGCTTTTACTAATTGCTCTATAGTCATAGCTGTACTGTTGTTTGGTGTTGTTGCTTTTGCTGAGGTACTTATGGTGATCTCTGCTGTTGATGCCGGGACAGTGGGCGGCACTGCTGTTATAAGTGTGGAGGGGGAAGTTGTGACTGTTGGAGCCACTTCAGGTGGCTGGGAGGTCGACTCTCCCTGCTTTTCTTGTAGAGCTTTCTCCAATGCCTGCTCTATCTAACTCAATCTCTCATTCAATCTCATGAGCAGGTCCATCATGTCCTCTTCTGATTTCTACTACAGAACATCTGCAGTCTATGGATGCATAGAAAGAGGCATTTTGAGCTGTTTTCTGAGGGCAACAATGTCCTCTTCTTTTTTCTTCATTAGTGCTTTTATGCCTTTGGCATCTTTGGGATCATGTCCCAGTTCAATGATAATATCTTCCAAGGATTTGATCCTGTTGTCCTTTGCTAGAGAATAAGATTTCTCTAAATCTAATTGAGCCGATGTATTATTCAAGGAGTTTTGTAATTTATGAGCCAACATTGCTTTATCAGCTACTGTGGAGTATACCATCTCTCCAGTCTGTTTGTGCAGCTCAATCTGGTCTATTGGATGGATGTCCTTGGCCAAGGGCTCCAGATCTGTCCTGATATAATCAGCTGCTGGTTGTGGTTGCTGCACCTTGGGCTTGAAATAACTCATGATCATATTCCCTTCTTTAATGTCATAGGTAGACATCAATCTTTACTGTTTTGTGGGGGCTATTTTAAGATATTGACTGTAAATTTGTAGCCTCAATGGATCATTTCTAGCCTTTATCTCTATGAATGTTCTTTTGATGTTAGAAGTCTGCTTACTCGGTGGCCTAGTGGATGAAACTTCCACACTATGTTGCCTTTCTAGCTCTTGCATATGTGAGCTAGTTGATGTCTCTATCACTGGGGAGGTCTGATGGCTGGTTAGCCTCTCACCTCTTAGACTTTCTATTGTTTTTTTAATGATTTCCTCTTCAGAGAGAGGATTCGGTCTTTGCCTTTTTGCACCTGCTATTCTGCAGGTCCACTGATAGTTGTGGCCTCTTCTATGTCTCTTTTCATGTCTTTTTCCTCATTTAGAGGAGACTGTAGTGCAGGAATCTCTGCTGCTTTGGTCTGGACTGGAGGAATTTGTCCCTCCTAATCAGTCATTTCTTGTTGCTCCGTGCCTGCCACTTCCTTGCCCTTAGAAGACCCTGTACCTGGTGCACTGGTTTCCTATAGAGGCTATTGTGAAGTTCCAGCAGAGGATGTACCCACTCCTGTTTCTTGAGGCAGCTTGAAAGATACCTGTCCAAAAGAGCCCAGGTCAAGGGTCTTTTCAAGATCTTTCATAGCTTGTTCCATCATTTCTTGCTGAGTAAGTTCTTCTATTAATGTACCCTCTACCCACTCATCCTGATTAGAAAATTGCTCTATTTTAGGGATCCTAAAATGTTTATAGGTCGATAGCCTATTTTTTACTTTTCTGTCACTTATAAAGCTATTTGGGTCATATGGCACACAACAGAAACTTTTCTTCAATTTAAGGTCTTCCCCCAATATCTTATCAGCATCTTCCCATGTCTCCCTCTTGTTAATGATAAAAGGGCCTAATTGGTTTCTTATTCTCAGCGGAGCCTTTTTCCTTACACTGAAACAGCGGGTTATATCTGCATTGATAAGTTGCCTGAAATACTCCAGTGCAAACAGTCTCATGGGCACATATTTGGGCAGCTTATAAGGGCACATTTCACAACCATAAATTCTGATTTCATTGTGATTCTGGTAGAGGTACCAGTCACCTATTCTGTAGTTTTTGGAGAGCTGTAAAATCTTCTTTATATCCCTAGAGAGCCTAGGAGGAGGAGATCCTATCAATAAAGTGGAGGCTGGATGTATAAACCAGTCAATGAATTCACAGTAGGTATAAGGGGATTCACAAACATTATGGAAGACTGAGGTCAAAAAGATCACAGACCTCCTCTCTCCTTTGGAATCCAATTTCCTGATGGGAAATGAAAAGATGTTTGTCTAATAATATAGCAGAAGGTGATATATGAATGAGGTGTACTTGAAGACTCCTTCTCTTTCTATATTTATGAATTGATCATTGATTTTATTGGCAATGAAAGAGGCATAATCATATTTGACAGCAGGGGGCTGTCCTGGAGTAAACATTGGCAACATGACAAAGATGGTCTCATCAAAAAATTCACTGGTATTGAATCCCAATATAAAGGATATCATGTCAAGAATAAGCTTGCCAGTTTCATTGAACCAGGAATGTACATAGGGAGGTGGGCCTTGGGGCTGGCAATCTGGCTTCATGAATAACTTAGCAATCCATGTTATTTTTGAACTGGGCAATTGAGAGCCTTGCTCAAGAAAAAATCCCATGGAAAGAGGAGCAAGGGGCTCAGTGGGATAGAAGTGTAACATCTCATTGATAGATTCATTAGTTATGTAAAAGAGAACAGTTTGTGATGGAGTCATAACTGCTTTACTGACAGGGTCATAGTTTGCACAACAATGGTGGATAATATCTGGGAACACATTGACTAAGGGAAGGTAATATCTGGGGAGATTAGATTCCCATATTCCATGGATATGAGAGTTACTCATATGACTATTTCTAATTCTACAAAATTCCTGTAGATGGTTCATATCACCAGATAACTCTTTAATTTGAAAATCTCTGTCGACCAAGGGTAACTAATCCTGGTCTTTGTGAGGTGCATTGAGGGGAGCGAAATTGAGGGCCGTAGGGGCTTCCATATTCAGTTCTTTGTGTTTTTAAACTGGAGGTCAAGTTTCTGTGGAAAAGTGGGAAAAATAGCAGCTCTGGCTGTCTTTTTCTGAGAGTTATGGACTGATTTTACTTGAATTTGGCCTTGTTGGGTAAAATTCACGGAGGAAAACCAAAATTACAGGTTCGGGAAGTGAAAACGGGGTAAATACCTATTTTTAGAGGCAAACAGTGCAATTTTAGGTTGACTGACGAGCTGCGGAGTAGGATGCTGGACTTTGTTTGGCCGGGTGGCGAACTGTATGCTTTAGCAGTTGCTTGGACGTAGTTTGCATGAAATAGTTTCGTAGAGAAAAAAAATGAAAACGGGCAAAAACGACACTTTCTCGACTTTTTAACAAAATTTGTTTTTTTGCGGGGCTTTTTGGTGCTTTTTGGTTAGATGACGTCATCGGGATGTGACGTTTTGTCGTGATGCAAGGGCATGGGAGGATGATGTGGCAGTGACGTGGCGATGACTTCAGCGGGCGGGGTCAGCGGGAGGGCGGTAAGCGTATTGGCCTGCATCGCTTATGGGCCAGATTGGTTTTGGTGGGGAGGGCCGTGAGCAGCACGAGGATGTGCCACGCGTCGAAGGTATGGGCGGCAATACCACAGTTCCCCAGGCGGTAAACTACGACGGTGGAGGGCCTTGCGATACGATTGTGGGCCGTTGGATGAGCTGGCCCAGATCTAATGGTTGGCGCTCTTCAGAGACGGTGGGGGTTTAATGCGCGGGCCCCATGTATAAAATCAAACGTTTTAATGTTTTTCAGGCTTGATATGATTGGTGGCAGGGTGATTTGTTAATCAATTAACGTGGGGTTAATTGATTCCAAAACAATGCTTGGGGGATGATTATTATAAGGTTTCAAATAAACCTTTAAATCCCTGTTCAAACAGAAATATGGCCGTAATTGACCGGGGGCAGGATTATTACATATTGGGTTTTTTATGTTATTTATACACAATATGGGTAGGGGTATTTACCAGGGATTTAATGTTATAATATTAATAGTTAATATGAGTAATGATGTGAGAATAAGCGTTAAGTTGTAAGGTTTTAACAACTTAGGCTTTAAGGGGACAAGTTTATATGTGATTTTGCACAAGAAATGTGGCTTCTTTGCCTAAAGCAAAAATGTTGTTTTACTTAGGCTTTTTCATGAAATGAGGTGGAGTGATTTAGGGGCATTGTGCAGATATCAATATCTCTGGGGGGAATTAGTAAATGATTAGGAGAAAGGATGAAGGGAAGTTAGTCATGCCTCACTTTATTTGTAACAAAACAGTTGCCATGGTACTTATGATAACAATAAGATGAACATCTTTGAGAGACAAAATTAATCATAAGCATGCTTCTGCAACACCAGAACTACCTGCCCAGCCTATTATACCTAACATTTTTTGTTCTTCTTCCATGGGTGCACTTGGATTAGCAAACCCTTACAAATTTGTTTTCTTTTCATGGGAATCCTACCTAAGTATGCCCTTATTTCTTCCAAGGCCTCAGATTAAACTGTTGAGCTCCTTTGCTTCTCTACCTATCTACCTATCTGCCAAGTTTAAACAGTTTGGACAGATTTTTATTCTCTATCTCTAAAACAGGAAATTCAAACATGCACTAGCCAGGATTAAGCTATTTGACCATTCATCAATTGTAGCATAAAGTTCAACAAACTGCACATGAAACTTTTAATTACAAGACATGAAATAGTAGTGGCATTTGGCCTTGCACACTTTCCTGGTCTTTTTTCCTTTGGGGTTCATTTCTTTCATTTTTTCTTTTGACCATTTCATTCTTTTTACCCTTTGATATTTCTTTTAGGGTATACCCTCTTTTCATTTTTTAATTTTTTGTTCTTTTCAAAATATGGAAAACCTTTGCAGCAGGGAAAGGATGAACATATTAGGATTTTTAACCAGTCAATCATGAAATATGACACCTATTGGTATAGGAGCATAACAAGTTTAAAGCCCAAGTAAAGGAAAAACTCAAAGAATGAAAAACATATGTAAGAACAAAGTTTTGCGCTACAAAAACAACTGTTTATTTCATAGCACATCCAAATAGACTGTTTTCATGCAACTTCAACATATGGCTAATTCAACATATGTTATATGATTAAAAGGAATAGTTTGTCCAGCAGGAGATTCAAGGAACACCATTTAAGACCAAGGCTACACTGTAGGGAACACTTTCCTAGTTTTCAGGACAGATAAAGGAGAAGTTATTGAAGGCCAACAAGAGGGTTATGGACATCATCAAATTTGAATTCATGGAGTTATAGGTGTCAAAGAGAATGTTTAATTCCTAGATAAGGTTGTTTTAATCATAATAAGGAGTTGTAATCCTAATTTTATTAGGACTCTAAGACAGTTAGTTAACTGTCATTTGTATTTAATACTCTGTTTTATGGTTAGAATAGGTGTCAATCATAGAAATTCAAATTCTCTTGATGAAGGATGAGGGAATCCTTGTTGTAAAAGCTATATATGAAGCAAGAGGTCAAATTAGGATGGGATTGAAAACTTTTTGGCCCAGCTGCTACTTTATGCTATGAACTATAATTAGTAATGCAGAGACAGTTTTCCTGAACAGATCTAAGTTCTCATGGGGTTAATGTTTTCTTGATTTATATGTTCCTTTGAATCATTTGTATTAGATCTTATTGCTATTACTCAAAATTCACAACCATGTTCTCTAACTTCCTTTAGAAATGAGATGACTGTGTCTTTTTACATTTTGTGACTAAACTATCTTTGAACTACCAACAGCAAGTTTCATTACTATTACTCAGAATTCATAACCCTATGCTCTGACTTCCTTTAGTAATGGAATTGTTGTGTTTAGTAGTATATCTCATTACTATTACTCAGAATTCACAACCATGTGCTTTGACTTTCTTTAGAAATGAGATGACTGTGTCTTTCTGCATTTTGTGAGTAAACTATCTTTGAACTACTAACAGTAAGTTTCATTACTATTACTCAGAACTCATAACCGTATGCTCTTACTTCCTTTAGTAATGGAATTACTGTGTTGACCTATTTTCTTGAGTGAATTATCTTTGTTTGAAAATCCCATTTGCCTCAGCTTCCATGTCTAGAAACTTTGCCACTGAATCTTTTAACTTGTTGACTCCATAACCCAATGGTAGCAAGGCTTCATCTTTCAACCTATAAACATACAAAACCACAAACCACAGAGTTAGCCATCTATCTATAATTTATATCATTAACCCTTGAAAGAGCCCTCTCAGGCTGAGGAGGCTAAGCCTCAGCTAAAAGATTGGTTTGAAATAGTTACAATGAGGTAGTCTGATTAGCAGCCTATCAGGGTCCTATTTTGGTGATAACGCCAATGTTCACCTGTTTAGTTTTCACTGGCGCGGTTATATCAGGGTTCTCAATCCGTGGTCCTTGAACCTCGCGGTGGCCTTCTGTTTCTGGAATGTTAATATTTAGTGGATCCTCATCCTCCTCTTCCGTAGTTACATTATAACATTCCAGCGCACAACTCAGATGAGTAGCCCATTCAAGTTGAATCGGGTCTAAAGGCTCCTGTGGTATCCTAAAGATGGCTACTTTCACCTCTTGTAGCGCTTCATCAATACTGTGAAACCCATCCTCAAAATTGAAGGTCATCATGAATCCTTTGCGCAGGATATCCCATTCACCTATCCCATGGTGGAGCTCCATTTCTATATACCAGTTCACTGGGATAACATATAGGGTATGATAGAACAGGTGCACCCATTCTGTTTGTGGCCTTTCTCCATAGGCCTGCGTCCACTTGGCCAGATGTGCACGTGGATCATCTTATCCATCATACTTGTCTGTCAGTCGCACGTTAGGCTTCCCAAATCGTGTTTGCGTTTGTGCCAATCATCAAAGCTCCCTTTGTGCATACCCCACCACCTTGTGGGCGTAGCGCACAGTACCCAGTCTAAGCCCTGGTAGCGTTGCTTTTCTAGTACCTCCCTTTCAAATGCATCCAAGAAGATCTCTACCTCATTTAGACCATCATAAGTAGGCAGATTCATTTCCTCTGACGATACACAGTGCAGCAACTGGGTCATCATATTGCAATCAACGTAGTTACTTCGTGTAACCAATTCTTCCATTGTTCTACTTCTTCGTCGAGATCCAAAGTGCAGGAACTCTCACGCTCCCATGTATGCCACCCATCCACGATGGGATTCACCCAGTCTTGATCTCGTGCTGTTATCTTGTAGATGCAGTCTGCATCATCATCACTCTCATAGTCGCGGATTGGTTTCGTATAGCGAGATCCCTCAACAGGATCTAGGGGTATTATTACACGTAGTGACTTCTTCTCAAAGATCATCTTCTTCTTCTTCAAATTAATTACCCCATTCATATCAGTAGCCCAGTCAATTCCCATGAGCGTAGGGTAGGGATTGTTTTCATCATCAATCTCTATTACTTCAAAATCTGCCAGCGTGCTTCCTCCCTCAATATCCACTGTTACTCCCTACAATCGCCCCATGGGTATGATTTTCTGCTGATTCACCATTCTCAACTGAATTAGAGACCATTGTAGTGCAGGTCTCCCCATTCACTCCCATGTCTGTTTCGGTAAAATATTCGCATATGATCCCAAATCCAAAATGACTTGATCCATCTCATATTCTCCGATCTGTGTGGTGAGTCTCATTTCACGCCCCGTCGTTGTTTTATGTTTTCCGATCTTTCGAACTATGGGTGGTTCTCCTAGCGTGGTCCTAACACATTTGTTGATGAGTTCCTGTAACCTTTTCACAGCCTTACTGTCACGTAGTAACTTCATACATGTTTCTAGGAAAGTTGTGAGCATGGAGGGATCGATCTCCAGCTGAGGTTTATCTTTGCTTCCTGAAGTGAAGGCTTCAGTGTGTTAGGATATTCCGACACATAGGACATAGTTAAGTTCAACTTGGTCTAGTATAGAGTTAGGTTAGAGTTAGGTAAAGTGTGTTTCTTTACCGTTGTACATTTTGTAACTTACAATCCGACGGTCACGATATGTAGTGATCCGACGGTTCACTCTCACCTCGGTATTACCGACACTTGATCCGTGGCTTGACACCCGATTGGTCCATGAGTTCTATTTAAAGCGCATGGAGGGTCATTGTTCGGGTAATCCGTGCATGAGAGAAGCTTATGTAAATTTTCATTCTTTGATTAATAAATTGCCTGTAGTACCCACGTTGGGACAGGCCGTGGACTGTTTCCCTCCTTGCACTCTGAGGGTTTTAACCACGTCAAAAATACTGGTGTATTGATTTAAGATCTGGTTGTGAGCGGTGTCCTTTTGGTATTCTTTCTGTGGAACTTACCCTGTAAATTCCTACATGGTATTAGAGCTATTTGAGGGCCGCGTCCGTTGGTGATCCAAATCTGAAGCCGGTAGAACTGCATGCGGCTGTCGTTTCCTAGATCTGCTGTTTTTGACTGCTTTCGGGCCGAGAGGACTGCTCTGTTGCGTTCGGAGCATCTGTTCCAGTGAGGAACCCCTTTCGTTTCACGCGAAAAGGTTTCCGGTAGCCCTAGCTGCGTCATTTTTCAGATCGGGAGGTATACAGTGTTTTTTTTGCAGTTTACTGTTATTTTCTCTCTGCTTATTTCGGTCTCAGTTTATTTAGCCTTTTTTTTTAACCGGATCTATACCTTTCATTTCTGCGTATGCTCTTTGCCCTGCGACTCTGTGCGATCTGGGCAAATCAGAAACAGAAAGGAAGGATTTTTCTCATGCGTATGCTCTTTTCCCTGCACCTTAGTGTGATCTCGGAAAATCAAAAACATTGAGAAAAATATTTAGTTTTTCGGCTAAAGCTAACTTTGAGATTTTTTTTAAATTTCTAGTTTTTTGGCTAAAGCTAACTTCGAGCCGCAAGGTTCGTTTTTCTTTGCATATTCGTGTTGGGTTTTGTGTTTTGTGTTTTGTAGGGAAAAAGAGCTTTCTCAAGGCAAGCACGCAAACCGAGGCCCCCCCCCCCCCTCTCTCTCTCTCTCTCTCTCTCTCTCTCTCTCAAATTTTTTGTATAGATCAATTGGTTCAAAGCTATTTTAAGAGAGTAGAGGTCTTGGGTTCAAGTCTCCATTTTGTGGGGGCGGATTTTTTCATTCCCGCACTTTTCCGGCTACTTCAACAATTATTTTTCAAAAAGCCATAACTTCTTCATCCGGAAGCCTTTTTCAGAGCCGTTTTTTTTAAAACCGCCTATTTTTTCGAGATCTATCCATTGGAACACTACTTTCAGCATCTTCAGCTTCAGTTTTTTTTAAAAAAAATGGAAAGTCCATGCCAAGTCATTCTTGACAACACTAACTACTTCCAATGGGTAGCCTACATCGAAGATTTACTTAGAAGTAAAGGTCTCTTCAGAATAGCCACAACCAAGAGAAGAAACCAAAAGATGAAGACAAGGCGGCAAAATGGGAAAATAGACAAGATCAAGCACGTGGTTTGATAGGGATGTCTATTTCTCCTGATCTTAGATTCCACATTGCGGAACTTGAGACTCCTCATGAAGCATTAGAAAAACTTGCTAAAGTTTTTGGGATTAAAAATGAAATTAGAGCCCATCAACTTGAAAATGAGCTGCTTACTTTGGATCCTAATAATTTTTCTTGCATTGAAGATTTCTTGTCCAAATTCAAGAACCTTAGATATCTCTGGAAGGTGTTAAAGTTAAGAAAGAAGATGGTAACCTTATTTATTCCATCCTTACTAAGTTGGGACCAGCCTACTCTGTATTTGTTTCCACTTTCCATTCTACAAGAGAAGCTTTCATTTGTCAAGGACAAGACTACAAGCCCCCTTCCTTTGACTCCTTTTGTGATTCCTTAATAAGAGAACAAGAAAAACTCTTACACCTTGGTCTTCTTAATCTTGGAAACTCTTCCACGAAAGCGTTAGCCGCCCAGCAGCAACCAAATTCAAAGAATCCTAAGAAGTCATATCCTCAAAAGAATGGTCCTAAACCATTTCAGCCTCAAAATGAAAGATCATTTCAGCAAAATGATAAGACCAATAAAAACAAATGGAAGAAGACTGATAGACATTGTAACTTTTGTAATCGAGATGGCCACTTAGAATCTAAATGCTTTAAGAAGATGGAAGCCTTGGAAGCCGCAATGAAGAAACATAACATCCATGTGGAGCCTACTTCAACTTCAACTTCCGGAATGGCACTTTCTGCATGTCATTGTCAATCATCTCAGTCTGGTTATGCATTAAATGTATCTTCTTCTTCTTCTCATTCTCATGAGTGGCTCATTGATTCTGGAGCCTCTTGTCACATGGCCAAAAACCAAGCCATGTTTTCTTCTTTAAATGATTGTAACACCAAAAATATATATATTGGTGATGATAGATCTCTTAATGTTGTAGGGACTGGAACTGTTCATCTAGACAATGGTCAGTTTAATGATGTATTATGTGTTCCAACCTTATCCTGCAACCTTCTATCTGTCTATCAGATAACTCATTCAGGTGAAGGTAAAATTGTTGAATTTTCACCTCATGATGTTGTAATCAAGGATCTAAAAGATCCTAAACAGATTCTAGCTACTGGTCTTGCTGATGATTCCAAAAGGTTGTATAAGTTTCACAACTTTGGGTCATCCAATCTTCCCTCAGTATTTGTTGCTCATAATGATGAAGTGAGCAAACTTTGGCATGAGCGATTTGGTCACTTAAACTATCGCTCCCTTCAGCATCTATGTAAAGAAAATATGGTGACAGGTCTTCCTATGGTATCTTGCAGAGATGGTGTTTGTTCCGGATGTGTACTCGGAAAACATCATCGGGACAGTTTTGACAAACGTGCCTCTTGGCACGCCTCAGCCCCTTTACAGCTTGTGCACAGTGATTTATGTGGTCCTCTTCCTGTTGCTTCATTCTCTGGCTGCAAGTACTTCTTAACTTTCATTGATGATTTCTCCAGACGCACTTGGGTATACTTCTTAAAACTCAAGAGCGAAGTATTTACCACTTTTTTGGCCTTCAAAGCATTTGTTGAAAAACAATCTGGACATCAAATTCTTAAGCTAAGAACTGATAATGGTGGAGAATATGTTAAAAACACATTCATCAACTTTTGCACCGAAAATGGAATTCAAATGCAACATACTGTTCCATACACTCCACAACAAAATGGTGTAGCTGAAAGGAAAAATCGCACCTTAAAGGAAATGGCTAATTGTATGCTGCAATCTAAAGGACTCAGTCTTAGTTTTTGGGCCGAAGCAATTAATTGTGCAAATTATATAATCAATCGCACTCCTACTAAGGTTCTAGAGAATATCACTCCAGAAGAAGCTTGGAGTTCCATTAAACCAGATGTAAGTCACTTTCGTGTGTTTGGAAGTGAAGCATGGGCCCATATTCCAGATGAAAAGCATAAAGCTTTAGAACCTAAGAGTGAGAAATGTACTTTTGTTGGATATTCTGAAGATGTAAAAGGTTATAGACTTATTCCATTTAAGTCCAAAAATGTTATCATTAGAAGAGATGTAAAATTTGATGAAAATAAATCGGCCTGCGAGCCTAGTCCGGCGGATGTGCCACCTCTTCCTATCTCTTCTATCTTTGAAAACATTTCTTCTTCAGATGATGAAAGCGAGGATGATAATCCTCCCCCACCTTCTCAGGATCCTCAACTTCCAAGATGGGTCCGTGCTACTCGGGATGCAGCAGGTGATCTTGCCGGTGATCCTACAGATCAGCGACGTACACGTTCTCAGTTTGAAAGAGCCTCTTCTTTACTGGCTCAAGCTCCAGTAAATCATGATCCTGACACTTTTGCAGAAGCTTCAGGCCATCCACATTGGGAAGCAGCTATGAATGAAGAATATCATTCATTGATGACAAATGATACATGGGATCTTGTTCCTCTACCAAAGGGACGCAAACTTGTTAGATGTAAATGGGTTTACAGAACCAAGTATGGACCAGATGGGAAAGTTGATAAACATAAAGCTCGTCTCGTTGCTAAGGGCTTTTCACAGGTTGAAGGCATTGACTACACTGAAACCTTTTCTCCTGTTGCCAAAATGAACTCTATCCGCCTTGTTCTTTCCCTTGCTGCCTCTTTAAAATGGGAAGTCCATCAGATGGATGTTAAATCTGCCTTCTTGCATGGGGACTTGCAGGAAGAAATCTATATGGAACAACCCATTGGCTTCATACAAACAGACTCCAGCCTTGTTTGTCGACTTAAGAAATCCCTTTATGGCCTCAAGCAAGCTCCTCGGGCTTGGTATGCCAAAATGGATAGCTTTCTTTTAGAATCTGGCTTTTCTAGGTGTCATTCTGACAATACTGTCTACACCAAGAAAGTGGGCAACTCTCTTATCATCCTTGTTCTTTATGTTGATGATCTTATTCTTACTGGTAGTGATCCCAACCTTATAAACCATGTGAAGTCCAACCTTAAAAAGAAATTTGAAATGACAGACTTAGGACATTTACACTATTTTCTCGGTCTTCAAGTCTTGCAATCCCAAGAGGGTATTTTCCTTTCCCAGTCCAAGTATGCTTGTGATATTCTTCGTCATTTTCACATGGAAGACTGTAAGCCAACCCCTTCTCCCTTTCAGTCTGGAGTCAAACTTTCAGTCTCTTGTACTCTCCTGAAGTTGATGCTACCTTATATCGTCAACTTGTCGGAAAACTCCTGTATTTAACCCATACTCGTCCTGATCTTTCCTTTGCTGTTGGCCTTGTTGCTCGTTTTATGCAAAACCCCCGTGAAAGTCATTGGAAAGCAGCTAAAAGAATACTTCGTTATGTTCGAGGTACAGTACAGTTTGGGATTCATTACAGTGCCAAAGCAGCTCCTCTGTTAGTTGGTTTCACTGATTCTGATTGGGCTGGTGACCCTGATGATCGGAAGTCTACTGCCGGTTATGTCTTCACTCTTGGTTCAGGACCTATTACATGGGCTTGTAAGAAACAGGCTTCCATTTCTCTTTCGTCAGCAGAAGCAGAGTATCGTGGTGCCGTGGAAGCTAGTAAGGAAGCCTTGTGGCTTCGTCAGATCCTATCAGAGTTTGGCCTTGAGCAGCAGCATTCAACCACACTTTGGTGTGATAATCAAAGTGCCATTCAGCTATGCAAAGATCCAGTCCAGCATCAGCGCAGCAAACACATTGAACTACACATGCACTTCATCAGAAAGCTCATTCATGACCATGTTCTTGAAGTGCAATATTGTCCAACAGATGATCAGGTTGCAGACATCTTCACAAAGGCTCTCACAGAGGCGAAGTTCACTAAACTTCGATATATGCTTGGAGTTCAGGAAGTTGTCACTAAGGGGGGATAGGCTCTAGTGCCTCCTTCCTTCTCCTATTGTGTCATATTTGTAAATCCTTCAATCCTATCCCAAGTTGTTCTTAAGGGGGGATGTTAGGATATTCCGACACATAGGACATAGTTAAGTTCAACTTGGTCTAGTATAGAGTTAGGTTAGAGTTAGGTAAAGTGTGTTTCTTTACCGTTGTACATTTTGTAACTTACAATCCGACGGTCACGATATGTAGTGATCCGACGGTTCACTCTCACCTCGGTATTACCGACACTTGATCCGTGGCTTAACACCCGATTGGTCCATGAGTTCTATTTAAAGCGCATGGAGGGTCATTGTTCGGGTAATCCGTGCATGAGAGAAGCTTATGTAAATTTTCATTCTTTGATTAATAAATTGCCTGTAGTACCCACGTTTGGACAGGCCGTGGACTGTTTCCCTCCTTGCACTCTGAGGGTTTTAACCACGTCAAAAATACTGGTGTATTGATTTGAGATCTGGTTGTGAGCGGTGTCCTTTTGGTATTCTTTCTGTGGAACTTACCCTGTAAATTCCTACACAGTGAAGTTCTTCTTAGCTTCCATGAAGGTTTCCTGAGCGCGCTCCAAATCAAACTCAACTTCTCTCACTGGGGCTTTGCAAACCCAAGTACTATCTTCCGGCTGTTTCCCGTTGTCATCTCCCGTCGTGATTCCACTTCGGAGCACTATATTTACGTTCATATCTTCCTCGTGTGGCTTAGACCTCATCATTTGTAGGTTCTGAGTCAAGGGAGGTCGTAGCACCCCTTTGTCACGTATCCTAACTATCAACATAGGACAATCTTCTGTCTCATGATCAAACAATGTGTAATACTTGCACGACAAGCGTGTTGGATTAGTGCAATCGCGGGCATAGTATCCTAGTCCTCCACAATTATAGAAAATAAACTATCTGCGACCTCTACCAGGTCCTCCTCTACCTCAGCCTCATCCGCGCCCTTGAAATCCTGTTCGCGCTAGCCCTGCATTCTGGTCAAGGGGCCATGTTTCAGCCTGAACTGTGTAGGTGGGAGTTCTATCCATCATCAATTCATAACTCCTAAAAGTACACTTGTCATGTCCCACCAACCTACAAAAGTTGCAGCACAACTATTGCGGAGTTTGTGTATACTTCTGTAACAAGTGGCAGTTATCCATGACATGCTTTCCAACTACTTGACAGATAGCACACAAAAAAGCAGGTGTCACGCGAGGTCCCTCTTGAGCTTCTAGCATTAAAGGCATCGGTCCTCCTCCTGCAAGGTAATTTGTAAAGACTGGGCAGTGGTCTTTGTCATGACCCTGACTCTTGAATTTCACGCACCATACTTCTTTTTTCACTGTTGGTCGAACCGTCCTGTCTTGCTTCAGACTTTACATCTCAAGACACAGGTTCTTTAACTGCGCATGGATCTACTGAACTCCTAGATTAGGATCTTGCATCGGGGTCTCGTGTAGTCTCATGGAAATCTCCAAGGCCTCTACCTGAGTTGTTTTCTTCTGCTAGGACAACACATTCCCTAGGTGTGGTAGTAGTGAAGCTACAAACCACTTGCGATGTTGTCCATTTTTCAGATTCATGTTTGCTTTGCAAATTGTACATTTCAGCCTCTGATCTAGTTCCCAAGGTGTCTCGCCTGGTAGCATCGTGATTTCTTTGAATCCAATAATCAACTGCACTTCAGATTTAAGCCTGCTAAATTCCCTATTCAGTGTTGTTTCGATGTCCTCTACTCTCGCATTCGGGTTATTGTTGGAGTACTTAATATACCAAGTTAGTGCGCAATCCTGCGGGGCACTAACTAGTGTTGCTTTCTTTATATGGTCATCTGTGACACCTTGAGATTCCCATACAGCCTTCACTATGAACTTGAATTGGTCTGGGTCCTCATTTCCCAAGCCTTGGAACAAAGGCAACTTCATTGTGTTCACCATATTGAATCACGGTGGTGGTGGAGGTAGTACGGGTGAAGATGGAGGTGATGGCGGTGAAGCTAGAAATGGTGTGGGCAGAGGTGGTATTCATGGAATTCTTTGTCTTATCAGATGAATAACACTTCGTGGAGAGACCTTCACGAGCCCTTCTTCGTCCTCTTGTAGAGGTGAAATCAAGGGGCTATTCTCTAGACCCTTATTTCCTTCATTTCTGTAAATTCTTTTGCTTCACGTAGACCCGAACATCGAGGTAACTGCATAACCTGCTTCTCGTAAAACAACATTTTAATCCAAGTATTCAAAGATTTAACGTACTTACCTCACGATCCTTTGAAAAAGTGTCACTATGCCTCACTATAGCCGACCGAGGTGTCAACCGTGAACTCAATAACAAATCATCCTATAATGTGATCGAGCCAATGATTGACGACGCACGTGATCTTATCCTCCGATGCTTCCAACATTCACACTAGCTCTGGGGTCCACACAATAGGACCGTCAAGTTTTCACCTTCCTTGGCTATCTGCTAGCTTCGTGGTCCACTCGTATAGCTTAGTAGGAAAGGAGGTGAAGAAGATTTCATGGATCTCCATATACAGGTAGTTGTCTAACCACTATTCTTTTGATAGTCGTGGGTTTCTATTTTCCTATGCCGCGAACTCGTGAATCCTTCTGTCCAACCAGCCTTCAATTTCTTTCTTAGTTGGATTCCAATGATACAATATCACAAATCTCTTATGCAGATTCTTGCCTCGGTAATGGAACTATTTGTTGGTTTGAAGGGGCCTGATCAAGGTTCAGTGTTAGTTAGCCAAACAAATCCCTACACTACTGGCCCTTTTGGCATCAGCCCATGGAGCACGGACTGAAGTCTCACCTGAAGTAGTATGGGGGGATGCTGGAACCAAGTTTCCACACCCTTGAGATGGTTGCGATGTCGGTTTATTCCAACTATACATTCCTTCGCGTAGGTTTCTTATCCTTCTGTTGTATCCTTCAGTACCTTCGCAAAGTGTTATAATCTGCTTTCGTGCAGCCCTAACCAAGGGTTGAAGTCCTTTCATGCTGTTAGGGCAGCGAACTGCGATATCTCCCAAACTAGGCTAAGTATCTTACTTATACTATTAAGAGATCTTAGTTAGCTTCACAAAAAGAGATGTTCTTACTTGCGTTCACTTAACCAATATAGTTATACACATTCGTGCATCATATAATAATTAGAAGTGAAATTCATACCCGATATAATAGATGCATAAACAGGAACTAAATACAAAAAAATGATTGAAAGCTTCTCTTTATTAATACTTTAAGATGATTAAAGACTTGAATCGCCTTGCACACTCAGCTGAGGGGTCCTCGCATTCAGCTGCGGATGACTAGGCCTCTACGCACTCAGCTGCAGAGCCTCTACCTACGCTACGAGCCAAAACTTAGACTTACACTTTAGAGCTATCTCTCATACATGTTCGATCTTATTCCATTATTGATTATGCTATCAAACTACTTAGAGCTTAGCTCTATTTATACAATCCCATGGTTCATGGACCATGGGTAGATCATCTACAACCGACATTACATTATCAAAATAAGGGCGAACAACCCTATGAATCTTTAACATCTACGCACTCTGCACCCACAAAATTCAGAGTCTTTATATTTGTATTACAAATTTGGACCAAAATATGGATTCTAAGCCCCAAAACCACCCTTGGGGGATCCCGCGCCCAACACATGGTGACAATGAGTATCCCAGCATCATGGCATCAAAGGGATATCAACCAAAACACCCATGTTGACAATGAGTATCCCGCCATCATGGAAACAAAGGGATCTCAATCAACATATACATAACAATCCATGATGAATACATCTCACATGAAATAGGCACAAAGATTCTGCATCACACATTAAGCAGGAATCGAAATAACATCATACATCGCATAAAAAATGATCAAAGAAGTACATGACAACAACACTTCATATACCTCAACTCTGCTGTTGGCTGGAAAATGTAATACTAAACTATTGAATCTGAATGTACCATCGAAATCATGGCGTCGAATGGCATAGAATCGACTGTCCACAATCTGAAATCTGACATCGTCATTCCAATATGGGAAATGGTTGAGAAATAGAAGGCTCGTATGCAAAAAATGACTACACCACTGAATTTTTGTCGTCTAGAGGTGTAAAATCAACTATCCATTTTCTGAATTCTGACACCGGCAAAATCTTGGCCTGTAGGAATATTTTAGATTCTCTCGCGATTCTCCAAAGATTCCCTCCTCTGGGTTGACTGGAGATCTGCAACTCAAATCAGAAAAATGATATCATCATTGAGATCCTTGCGAAATTATGAGAAGAATGAGTATAAAGTTGGTTGCATTATGGATCTGGGAAATTTTAGCCTCCAAGGAATCTGGAAGATTCCCTCAAGATTCTCAAAGATTCGCCTTTGCTGGGAATTTGAAAATACACTACTCAAAAGGTGAATCTGACCTAGCCATTGTGTTCCATGTGAAAATCTAAGAAAAATGACTATAAACTTGATTACATTCTAAATTTTTTTTTTACCTCCTAGGGAATCTTAAAGAATCCACATGAGAATATTCCCTAGAATATTCTGGGATCTGCCTCGATTTTCATGCCCAAGGCAGACCTCCTCTGTGGTGCCACAACTTCACTCTAACACCATTCCGCCATTTTGCCTTTCTACATCCATGCAAATGAATTTGAAGGCTTATATATAATTTGGTGGGCGAAGTTTACAAGAGTCACTGTTGGCTTGTTGGTTAGGTGGAGAAATAGAGAAGGGTAGGTTGGGGGATCAAACCCTGATCCCCTTAAAATGGCACACAGTTTGTTTTGTTTTGTAATCAAAATTAAAACTTTGTTATAACCGCAACTATGTTGGTTGGCATACCGTTTAAGTGTTAATACATGGTGACGATTTGAAAATGGTGTGCAGTTTTGGTGTGACTGTTTGAGTGGAGGTGCCCAGGTGGCTGGCTGGGTGGGTTCAAGCCCGTCGCCTCCAGGGTTGCTAACACATGGCGTATGGTGGTTGGGTGTGGGCTGGGTTCACTGAAGGTGGCCTGCCTGCCCCATATATTTATATGCGTTTGCACCATTGGAATCAGGGCGACGAGCACTTCGATCTAGTGTTGGTTTGGGGGAAATCTGACCACTTTGAATTTAACCCTTTTTGAGTCCTCTAGGACTTCTGCATGTGTCTAGAGCCACCTGGATCAATCCCCCCCATTGAGGAGATTTCGGTCCTCCAAAATCATGAAAAATAATGTGCCACTTCTTTGTACATGGTCTACACTTACAATTATATGATATGTCACCCTTCCTTCTCCTTCACCTTTGTCCTTCGGAGCCATAAGCGATGAGCTAATACCTACAACCTCTGCAAAACTATAGTACAATTCTGTAAATTACATGCTTAATTTACATGACCAACTACTGACCCAAGTGTCCCATACTTGCCACGAGTTTATAACACATACCTGGTGGTCAAGTTTACATCAAAATGGAAACAATAACCCAGCTATGAAAACAAGGCCAACATATCATTGTTGCTTCAACAAGTGATGGAAAACACCTCATCACTGCAACACACGATTTACAAAAATAAGGCCAAAAACTATGGTTGCATTGACAAGTGATAGAAACAAACATCACTTTCACAGTTTAAAATGCAACACAAGATAAGACTAGACATCATTGTTGCTTAACAAGTGATAGAAAACACATCATCACTTTTACATTTTAAAATGCAACAACTGATTTACAAAAGCATGACCATGACAAGCTAACATATCTAGAAACCATTTTTCACTTATTGATGTGAATAGGTCATCCTCCTGTGGTGGTTTTTCTTGTAGAACTACTTTTTCAATTGGTTCATGCACCGACGCTTTATCTTTAAGGCGCTGCTCTTGATGGAGGCTCCAACATGTGTCTCTTTGATGTCCACCTCTGTCATAATGACTACAATAGGTCTTCTTCCTCTAGATCTGCTTTACCTTCTTCTTTGCCTATTGTTGAGAGGGTCTTTCATGCCTCGTCCTTTTGTGTGCTACTATTCTTTTCCAACACTCAGCAAATGTATGGTTATGTAATCCACTAAAGGTACATGTTTTTCGATGCCATGTTTAATGTTCATGATTAACAACATGAGTATAATCGAAACGAACATTAGAATATCGATACTGGTTATACCTTTCCTTGCCTTCTCTGGTGTCATTATGGCGATGAGAGCTTGCCTCAGCTTCCCCTGCAATGGGCACTGTCATGGGATGATGGGGATGTGTTCCCATCATTCTCTTTCCTTAACGATTTCAACCATGTCTCGGAAGCATCTGACACCTTCGAGCACTCTCCTTCAGTGTATCCCAAGTTTGAAAATCGAGATCTCTACACAACCTCCAATGGTTGAGTTATGCCTTGGTTATTAACACCAAGTTCTTCTTCCTCCTTGTACCTCATCTTGGTAAGGAGGCTCATGTTTGTCCATGTAATAGGTATCTCCACATATCCAATAGAAATCATACTATGTGGGGATGAAACTGAAGGGAAATCAAAATACTTTACCTTCACTATCGAGTTGGAAAGAACTGATGAGGGCTTCTCATCATCGGTTGTTGGTGGTTTGTTACCTGTCTTGGCGCATTCCCCAACTTCCTTCTCGACATACCCAAGTCCTGCCTGATGGGGTAATTCCTCAACTTTGATGGGTCTAACAATGCCTTGGCCATTAATGCCCAAGCCTTTCCCTTCATACCCAATTTTCTTCAATAGTTTGGAGCCAATTCCTGTGGTATGGTTTTGAAAAATAGTGAAATCATCATCAGGAAACATACATGAAGATGGAGAACTACTTTTTACCTCACATGGGTCATGTTGCATCTTCTCCAAGGCCTCGTCTTTAGCTTGCAGCTATCATAGAAAACTATGTTTCTCCTCTTTCTCTTACTGTAGGAGAATCTTCAATTCAACATTATCTACTTGAAGACACTGGTTGTTGTGCTTTAGTTCTTCTAGGGCCTCTTCCATGGCTCACAACTGAAACTGTAATCGCTGCTTTTCCTTTGTTTCTTTTTGTAGAGCTTCATACATTATTTCCACCTTTTTGGACACTCTGAGCATGCTCTCGTACATCGCTTTCTCATCCTCGATCACTGCATGTTCCATTGTTCCCGCTCACAATTCACATCCATAAGAAGATCGCTCTGATACCAAACTTGATCTGAGTTGACTTAACTCATGGATTTAAACAAGATCTTTTACTTTTGTAAAGGAACATATATGCATGCTTTAAATAAGAGGGAACATGACAAGAATCAACAACATAAAGCACAAGATGTTGATAATGGAGTTCATCTAGTGTGGACTACGTCTCTGGGCCTAATGTCAAGATGGTGTTGGCCGCTTCATTCAGTGCTAGAAAATGGTGAAGATATACATGGACTATGTTTTCTATCATACAAGGATATGTGCCCTCATCATGAGTGGCAAGGTATCTCCATGAGATGTTTTGCTACAGGAACTATCACTCACAATAGACCTCCTATCAGCATGACATAAGCTGATAGATGGTGACAATGAGTATCCCGACATCATGGCATCAAAGGCATCTCAACCAAAACACCCATGGTGACAATGAGTATCCTTCCATCATGGCAACAAAGCAATCTCAATCAACATATACATAACAATCCATGATGAATACATCTCACATGAAATAGACATCAAGATTCTGCATCACAGATCAAGCAAGAATCGAAACAACATCATACATCGCACATCAAATTATCAAAGAAGTACATGACAACAACACTTCATATACCTCAAATCTGCTATTGGATGAAAAATATAATACTCAACTGCTGGATCTGAATGTACCGTAGAAATCATAGTGTCGAATGGCATAGAATCGTATGTCCACACTCTGAAATTTGACACCGTCATTCCAATCTGGAAAATGGCCAAGAAATAGAAGGCTCATATGCAAAAATTGACTACACCACTGAATATGTGTCGTCGAGAGGTGTAAAACCAACTATCCATTTTTTGAATTCTAGCACTGGCAAAATCCAAGCCTGTAGGAATCTTTTAGATTCCCTTACGATTCTTAAAAGATTCCCTCCTCTGGGTTGATTGGAGATCTGCAACCCAAATTAGAAAATTGATCTTACCATTGAGATCCTTGTGAAATTATGAGAAGAATGAGTATAAAGTTGGCCGCATTTTGGATCTGGGAAATTTTAGCCTCCAAGGAATCTGGAAGATTCCCTTAAGATTCTCCTATGAAAATCCACTACTCAAAATGTGAATCTGACCTAGCCATTGTGTTCCTTGCGAAAATCTAAGTAAAATGACTATAAAATTGATTACATTTTGACAAAAATAATTTCTACCTCCCAGGAAATCTTAAAGATTCCTCAAAGAATCTGCATGAGAATATTCCTTGGAATATTTTGGGCATTTGCCTCAATTTTTGTGCCCAGGGCGGACCCTCTCTACGGTGCCACAAGTACATTCTGACTCCATTCTATTGTTCCGCCTTTCTGCCTCCGTGCAAATGAATTTGAAGGCTTATATATAATTTGGTGGGCGAAGTTTACAAGAGTCACTATTGGCTTGTTGGTTAGGCAGAGAAATAGAGGAGGGTAGGTAGGGGGATCAAATCCCAATCCCCTCAAAATGGTGTGCAGTTGGTTTTGTTTTGTAACCAAAATTAAAACTTCGTTATAACTGTAACGTTGTTGTTTGGCATATCGTTTGAGTGGAGGCATTTGAGTGGCGGGCCGACCAAGATGGCTAGGCTGGTTCAAGCCCTGCCGCCTCCGAAGTTGCTAACACATGGCGTATGGTGGTTTGGTGTGGGCCGGGTCCATGGAGGTCGCCCGCCCACCCCATATATTTATATGCTTTTTATATGGCATGACCGTCGATATATGGTGGTTGGGGCCCGACGGGGTCACGGTCGCCGACCCATATTTAATAAAAAATTAATTTTAATGTTTGGGTCTGATGGAGGTGGCGAGGGTCATGGCCTGCTAGCTATTTGAATATTTTATTTTTATTTTTAAATAATAATGTATTTTATTAGATTTGATCTAATATAAGAGATATTAGACAGATTAAGTATCCAACAAATATGCCCACTCCTCGGGAGCCAGATTCCATGTCTGGGACTCGATCAATTTGTAGGACCATTAAACCTAGTCCACATGGCAACTTTGACCAAAAGTTTGACTAGCTCTTTCTCCCTCATACGAGATCGGATTTGAGTGTCATTTGCACCGTTGGAATCAGGGCGACGAGCACTTTGATCTGGTGTTGGTTTGGGAGAAATATGAACACTTTGAATTTTGACCCTTTCTGAGTCCTCTGGGACTTTTGCATGTTTCTGGAGCCACCTAATCATTTGTTGTGTTCATGTTTAAATTCAAATAAGTGGTATCAGAGTGGTATGCTCTTTCAATGCTTTTATTTGCATGTCCCCAATGAGGTTAGGATATAAGGAGTTAGGGCTTGAACTAGTCGAGCCTTTGCAAGACCAGCCTCGCAAATCCCGATGGCCTCCCATAGCGAAAGAAAAGAAAGACGAGGGAGTAGGAGATCCTTTCAAAATATTGCTTGAAGAAGCCCTTGAGTGACAGAGGAATACAATGATGGAAAACTTCGCCCATATCCTTCAACAACTACCCAAGGGTGACACATCTACTTCAAGCGGCTACTCTGGAAGTGCCACACTCTTTAAGGTACAAGTTAACTTTGACATTACCATATTTGAGGGTCAGATATATGTAGACGATGTAGATAAATGGTTAAATATGATAGAAGGATATTTTTATGTACATGATTTTTCCAGTCGGGAAAAGATTAATTTTGCTCTGCTCAAAGCCACCCCCCACACCCAGGGCTGGTGGGAAACCCACTGTGAGAAGAAGGATGAAAGTACACCGTCACTATTTTTGGTCACAGCCACTAAGGATTCATTCTAGGATGCCATCATGGAGTAGTACTACCTTGTTGGAAGCTATGAGGATAAATACATAAAGTGGACCATGCTGCGACAGGGAAGGGACCAAGACGTGCCAGAGTTTACAAATGTTTTTAATACCCTTCGCACGAAGTTGGGTATCAAATATTCTGAGAAACATTTGGCACTCAAGTATCACAGCTGCCTACATAGGTACATTCAGGATGAGATGGAGTTCTTGGAATTCTCCTCGCTTGGCACGACGTACTGATATGCTGTCAAGGTCTAGCAAAAGTTTAAACAGAAAAAGTGAGACTTTGGATTGTGAATCCAAAGCATGGGAAAGACACACCCAAACCACAGAGCAAAGGGTAGAGACAAGGCAAGGTGACCTAGGATAACTCACCAAAGCCACAAGAAAAGAACAACACTACAAAGAAATAGAAGGACACGAGAAAGTGGTGTGAGTTTCATAAGATCTCCACTCAAAACACAAGTGAGTCTCGATCTAAGCAGTCGTTGGTGGCCGAGATGAAGGATTTTGAGCTCGACGCATGTTATAACTGTCATTCAGAACTTGGAAAGGGGAATGAAAAAGGGAAGCAAATTATTGAGGTGGAGCCCAACACCACTGTAGCAACCACCAAGATCTAGAATATCGAGTCTGAAGATCCATAAGATGGGGAACACCTATTCCACTCACAAATATGGGTGAAGGGTTCTCTGTTGTAGTTCATTATCGATAGCGGAAGCCAAAAGAACCTCATTTTAGTAGAGGTCATGAAGTAGCTGAGCCTACCAACTACAAGACATCCATAGTCATGCACCATCGGGTGGTTTCACCAAGGACATGATCTCCGTGTTAGCCAACAATGTCGCCTTTCCTACAACATCGAGCCCTTCACGAATGAGGTACTATGTGATGTTTCTCCTCTTAAAGTGTGTGATGTATTATTAGGTTTTATACAGGAAAATAAACTCCTCATCATCTCAAAGGAGGAAGATAGTTTGGCTGAAGACAAGACCAATTTCACAGACTTATTTTCTAGGGTAATGCTCCCTAGGAACTAGCAGGATGAGTTATAATGCTCCCTATTCATGCGCCAGGGTCGTTAGTCCCTAGGGTAACTTGCTGTGTTTCCTTAGGGATAGCGTTAGTCAACTTGTGTGAGGTTCCAGAGGTCAAATGAGTGGGTTGACTAAATAATATCCCACTTTTTACTCATAAGTCAGCCCGAAAAGCAGGAAACATCCACCTTCGACCTATTTAAGCATATTTCTATTTCTAATGGAGTGTAATAGAAGGGGAAAGAGAAATAAAGGAAGGAAACATCTTGTATTTTGCCAAAGGGAACTCATGAGAGATTTGGCAAGGATAAGCCTCTCATTCGATATACTGAAGGCTTGGGGCATTGTGAAAGAGGTTGAAAGGTTGAAGGATTGCCAACTAATTGTTGAAACTTTGTATGCGATATAGTTTTTTACCAAGAGGTTAAGAAGAGAGAGAGAGAGAAAGGAGTTGGAGGATTGAGGGAAGCTTGATTCACCAGATGGTTGTAATCATCCTTTCCTATTAATAATATAGACCTGTAGTTGTGTTTTCTACTCGATGGTATTTATATTGTGTTCTGTTACATGTTGATGCAATGCCATAGTTTATGAGTAGCTTAGATGCATGCTATTTGATATCCTTATATATTATTGTCTTGATTATCAGATTTTATATGTTGTAGTATTACTTCTTGTCTTGTTTATATCTAGGTGTTGATCTAGGAGCTAGCAAAGAGGTCTTCCACTCTGCTACATTGGGTTCTCCAACAAAATTACATCAAGATCTGAGGTAATCTCTTCCCTCCTGCTTTGAATATTTTACATTAATATGGATATGTATATTCTTCTTTGTGCCAACTGCAGTTAATCTAATATGTCTGCCAAGGATCCCAGGAAGATCCTTGAGGGTATTCTAGCCACAACAACCCATGCATTAATCCTTATAGTAGAATTTTTGACTCTGCTGGGGACTATACTTAGTTCCTGGTTTTCTCCTACCAAGTTCCCAGATCTCTCTTTCTTCTGGGCCCTCCTATTCTTCTTGGTTCCCTTTCTGACCATTCAGGACTCTACAATGCCCTCCTCACTGTGCTCAGCATTTGTTCTGGCCTTGAAAGACTTTTTTTAGAGCTTCTACCCCCCTAACTCACCATAGTAGTGCAACCAGAGAGTTATAACACTCTTATGGCTTAGAGATAGAGTGTTAGTGCCGTCACTAACTCTCTGGGCCCTCTTCTAAAGTGCGTTAGCCAACCATATCCTGATTAGCAACTGGTTTTGTGAACTCTTGGGTTGGGGGAGCTGCCTATAGTCTATTCAAGGATCTCTACTTGTGCACTTTTGTTTGGTTGTCCTTTTCCTAACCATTTTTTATTTTTAGGAAAATAAGTTAAGTGTGTATGTTTTTCAAAAAAAGAAAATAAAAATTTGTTTAAAGTTTTTTTTTTTTGTTGAGTTGGTAGATTTTACATTTATTAGGTTAGTTGTTAGAGAGCGTTGCATGTCTGCAAGTTGTTCTTGTGTTTACTCCATTGGATGCATGGTGCCGATTGATGTATAAATGATTCTCTCATTATATAAATAACTCATTCATCGAACTGAAATTGAAAAGCATTTTCTGCATGGTTTGTGTCAGAGTCCCACAAAACTCCATACGTCAACACCCCTTCCGAAGACATTAATAAAGTACATTTAAAATCTATCTCGTAATAAAATAAATCAACAAATATTTTGAGTATATAGACATATTAGTCTAGGCTAGGATCTTGGGTTTGGCAGTTGTGAGTTAACTGCCCAAGATTGTAAAATCAACACTAGTGTCGTTAAAGCAGAAAATCCTACTGAACTCATACTATCTAGGGCCACTCCAGTTAAAGTAGATCTAAATGTGAGACAACATTGGAATGTGAGAGAAGGTAGCCCGCCTTTGATTTCATCTCCATTAGGTATTCTGTGTATTGTGGATCCCTTCAGGGGTATCGATGTTGAGTCGGGGACTAAGGTATCCTACCCACACAACGTATTGTCTGCAACCATGTCCCCCCAGTAGTGTATGTGATTTAAGGTAACCATAGTGGCCATAATTTTTAGGAACAAACACAAGGTGACTGGGGCAGACCACCCTGGTACCTAAATAGACGAAGCTACTATGTCTTTAGTTTTTTGTAGGGTGCTCATCTTCACAAGTGTTATAGACATTTTTGTGCCTTACAGCATTGAGCATGAAATGTCCATAATCCAAGGGATCCAAAGTCCCTAAAAGAGTTGTTCCTACCCCTAAAGGAACAAGGTCAACCAATGAAAACTTCTCCCAAAAGTTCTCCACCAAAAACCACTCAGAAACAGTCAATTCAGGATCAATTCAGAAGCTCTTCTAGCTGCCTGCGTTGCAATGCACCCTAGTACACTAGCTAGGTGCGTTGCAACACACCTAAAAGCACTACTAGGGTGCCCTGAGTGAGAAATGCCAAATGGAAATGTCATTCCTCAAGGTGTACAGACACTGGAAGCTTCCAGAATCTTCCTCAATCACACTTGCCTCAATGAATTCGACAAGTGATGAGTAAGAGGCTCTCAACCTCCAAGTGGAAGCAAGAACTGACAGAGAGAAGCCACAAGTCAAAACATAAGCTGAATCATCCTCTCTGCTTACATCTATATATGGATCTCTCACCCAGAGGTCCAGGAGGCTGGAATTTTGTACTTTGCAAAGAATTGTTGTTGGTTTGAGATTGAGATTAATACATTGGGTGATTTATGCTTTGTTGGAGGAGAGGAAGGGATTCCTTTGCTGGGAGGTAGATGCTGGATCGGAACTCACTTGGTTGTATCTCCTCTTGGACTTTCTTATTCTATCAATAAACTATTTGAGTTTCTCCTACATGTTGTGTATCAATGATGTTTTTTTATATTTGCATGTTTATCTTAATTTGATCTTGAGATTTTTATGAATGTATATCTGTATCTTCGTGTGGTTTCTCTCTCTTGTGATCTTGCAGGAATTCAGTGAAGCTGGGCCGGTAAGGGAGCTGGGAGCTAGGAACTACTGAAGAGAGGAGTGATTGGATCAACAAACTAGCGGAAGACACAGGTTAGTTACATCCTTCCTCCTCATTTACATTCCATAAAGAAGAATACTCAATTAGTTTTTCCTTTTTTGTTGCTAAGGCACTATCACACCTTAGAGTGGAATAGGGGCATTCCGAATGGATAATTTTCCCAAAAAAAAATTGGCGACCATACTGGGGATCGTATCTTGTTAGTTTATTTGTGTTTCTATTGTTCTTCTCATAAACGCAGGAGTGTCGAATCGAACTGCATTTGCCATTTTCAAATGCAAAGTAGAGATCTGCTACTCTAGTCCATTCGCTGGGCCTGTTTAAGATCTGAACATCTGATCCACAAGTGCTCTAACAGCCCTTTGTGATAGATCTTATCCTCCTTTAAATCATCCCTCTAATTGTACCTAATTGATAGCTTTTATCCGGCCAAAAACTG
Source organism: Pinus tabuliformis (assembly GCA_031772625.1). Taxonomy (NCBI): domain Eukaryota; kingdom Viridiplantae; phylum Streptophyta; class Pinopsida; order Pinales; family Pinaceae; genus Pinus; species Pinus tabuliformis. The sequence goes on from CM062816.1 coordinate 2,047,307,990, forward strand.
TAGATTAAACTGCAAACCGTGACCCAGAACCCAGAAACAACTCTCGTTTCTGCTCCAGAGCAGACTCTGTGAAGAGGTTCTGCATTTCAACGCAGGTCCCGTGAAGGCTACCCGCGCTGAAGTTCAGTTTCTCTGTGCTGGGGCTGCGCTGATCAGCCTTTGCCTTGTGCAGCTGTGGTTCCCTGCTTCCTTTTGCTCAGTTTTATCTATGTTTTTTGCAGCCTGTTATCAGTGTGTGTACCTATCTGAAACCCCTTTTCTTTGCCTCAATTCCGCCTCAGCTGTATAGAGAAACTGTATTTGTTCTTTGTGTATTTGTTACATCATTTGCAGTTTCCCATTACAAAAGTAAACTAGTCATACTGTCGCCCTTAGATCTAGACCTGTCGTAAGTGTCATTTTGATCTTAGGAGTGAGTTTGTTTGCTGTTCACAGTTGATTACGCTTTTACTTTTGTCTTTTGGTTTGAATTTATGCATTTCTAGTGTCGAAACAAGTAAATCATAAAGTGTCGTAATCGTCTTTTTTGATTTCGAAAAGGAAACTTGTTTGTGTTTTTCACTTGAAATCGAATTCAAATTTGTACAACAGCTTTCTTTTTAAGCATCAATATTAAGAAAGTGAAAACAAATACATGCATATGTGCATTTGCATTTTGACAGTTTATATGTTGATTTAGGAAAAGTGCATTTATAGTGTGCTCTATGCTCTTTGAGAAAAGATGGTGTCTTTCTTTTCCCCTTGTAGCTAGGATTTTCATTGTTGAAAAGATATAAAAGCTTGCTTATCATCTTTAGACTGCATTTAGGAATTGTATCATACATCTCGTGGTGATCCAAAAAGACAAACTTCTAAGAAATATCAACCTAAAATAAATTGAATGAACTTAACAATGCTTTGTAACTTAACGCATAACATAGAGGTCTAGGCTAGAGACGTGTTCCGGCGTCGTAAAACCTGGTCACTGGTCGCCTCACTGATGGTTGGGTGATTCCTCCTGAGAGACGATAAGTGCCAGTACGGATTGTGCTCCCACGTACCGTCGAGTATATATTGGGAGACCCCTATAGGCATAAAACCTTTATCCATAGGAAGCCGTGTCGGCCGCCCTACTGATCGCAATGCACTGAACACAGCATTCGGGAAGATTGACCGCCTGTACCTGTTATAGACATTTTTGTGCCTTACAGCATAGAGCATGAAATGTCAATAATCTAAGGGATCCAAAGTCCCTAAACATGTTGTTCTTACCCTTAGAGGAACAAGGTCAGCAAACCACAACACTTCAGATCAGTTCTCCACTGAAAAACACTCAAAAACAGGTCAATTTTGGATCAAAGCAGCTGCTCCACTGAGCATCTGCGCTGCATAGCAAGTGCAACAAAGGCTACCTGCGCTGCATAGCAAGTGCAACAAAGGCTACCTGCGCTGGGCGTACTTTGACATGTGGAGGAATCTTTTCTCAATGTGCCAGTGCCCAGGAAGCTTCCAAAATGACACTTGGATCAAAAGATTCGCCTAATGATGAGTTAAGAGCTTCTAAAACTCCAAGTGGAAGGTAGAAACTCCGAGTGAAGGACTGAAGAACAACTGGAGTTGAAGAGGACAACAAGTCACACATCAAGCTGACTTATCTTCACTCCAAAACTCTATATAAGGATCTCATCCCATGGGATCTAGAGGGCGGAATTTAGTGCAAAGGATTGCTGTTGGTTTACAGTTGTGAGCATTGGGTGATTGCTTGAGGGAGGTGAAGAAGAGATTTCTCTCCGTCGGGAAGGTGATGCTGGATTGGACCTCTCATGGTTGTATCACCGCCTGAACCTTACTTCCATATATTAATAAAGCATTTGAGGTTCTTCTATTCGCATGTGTTTCAATGATGTATTGTCTTACTTGCATTTTTTATTTATGCTAATCCTTGAATCATTTATGAATGCATGCTTCTTGTAGTTTCCTTTCTTTGTCTTGTTTGCAGGATCTTGTGTAGCTGGGCCCGTGAAAAGACTTGGAGCTGGGAGCAAGCGGCAAATAGAGGAGATTGGATCGACCATTTGCGCAAGACATCGGTAAGTGGATCTCTTCCTTTTATCTCTTGCATGTCATAAAGAAGAAACTTTAGATAGCTTTGCTTTCAGCTGTTGCTAAGGAACTGTCACCCTTAGAGTGGGTTAGGGTCATTCCGAGTTGGATACTTTCCCCCACAATAGACTGGCGACTCCGCTAGGGATCGTGTCTTGTTGGTAGCTTGTGTTTCTTGCTATTCGTTTCTTAAACAAGGGGAGTACCGAATCGAACTGCATTCGAGTTCTTCGAATGCAAAGTAGAGGGCAGCTACTCTAGCCCAGTGCTGGGCATGTTTATGATTTGAAGAGCTGATCCACAAGGACTCCTTTTAGCTCTTTGTGATAGTTTTCATCTTCCTTTAATCATCCTCTAGTGTATACTTGACTGACAGCCTCTGATTTGGCCAAAAACCGTTGATTTTTGAGCAAACTGTGACCCGGAATCTAAGAGAGACGAGAGTTGTCTCTTCAGTGCAGCTGCAGCAAAGGCTACCTACGCTGCAACGCAGGTGATCCGAATTTAAACAGGAACGCAATAGATTACAGAGATAACCATAAATACAGAGATGCGATAACCATAAAAACAGAGATGCAGCGGAAATAATACTTCATTTCATTACTGTAAAATACTGAAATATGTTTACAAACAGAAGTGGAAAGAAACCAGCTAGGGCGATGGTAGCTATCTCTGAGAAGAGATGTGCGGCTACATGCCTCTGAACTGTTCCGAACTGTATTACAATGAGGCTCGAAGGCCTATTTATTGTTGAGAAACAATGGAAAACCCTTCACATCCCGAAACCTAACCCTAGAAGATGAAACGCCAAATTGTGGGCCCCGTTTGGGTAAATTGGTACATCAATTTCCCGGGGTCGTAACTTTGGCATACGATCTTCGTTTGATGCGTACAATAGCTCGTTAGAAAGATCTATCCGAGCACTACCACTTTGGGAAGGGCAACATCGGTCTATAGACCCATGTTGCCCCCAGATTCCCAAAAAAACATCGTTTAGGGCCTCAAAACGGCTCCGGAAGTTCAGGACCCGAAAAACTGCTAAAAATAGTAAGTTGTGCTACAATTAAGGAAACTGAAAATGCTGAAAGAGACAGTTGTGGGGGTCCAAATGGGTTGGTGGGTGGCCACCAACATCCACCTGGATCATTCCTCCCCCCTTAGGAAGCAATGGTCCCCATTGCGTTGAGTTCCTCCATCTGCTGAACTTGTCCTGCAATCTGTGATGTGTCCAGTGATGGTGGGAAGCATGGTCGATGATGGTCCACATTGAATACTCGGTGCAAGCGAAGGAATGGAGGAATGCTGTGCTCCAAAGCATTGTTCCCCATAGCCTTGGTACTGCTGTAAGGACCATGTCGGAGTGGTCTGAGCTTCTGATGGGTTCTTGTAAGGCGTTCTTTCTGCAGATGTAACCAAACTTTGTCGCCCACCTGAAACTTGTGTGGTACCCATGTCCATGAGGAGAAGTTGTTCCTGTGTTCTGTCATGACCGTATCCTTTTGCTGCTGCTGCTGCATGGAGGAACCCTTTGCAGGGGTCATGGGTGTAGCAACGATCTTCCCCTTATTTTGGGAGTGAACCAGACAAATGAATTTCCTGGTCTGTGATATGAGCTTGCTGCCTTTCTTGGTAGTGATCAAGGATGTGGCAGTAGGTGGGGCTACCTCTGGTATCCTGTATAATGAATTATTCAAAGAAATAATGACAGCACGAGGCCTTGACTCATACACAGCATGTCGCCTCCATAAGTATGGCTGGCCTAATAATACATCACAAACATCCAGAGGTGTAACATCACACAATACCTCGTCTGTGAATGGTTTGATGCTGTAGGGAAGGCGGCACTGCTGGCGAACTTTCAGATCTCGTCCTTCATGAAGCCACCCGATACTGTACGGCTGTGGGTGTGGTGTAGTCGGTAGGCCCAACCGCTTCACGACCTCTGCTGAAACCAGGTTCTTTTGGCTACCACTGTCGACAATGAATCGCAGCGGTGAACCCTTCACCCACATCTGTGAGTGGAAAAGACGCTCCCCCTCCTCTGGATCTTCGGGCTCATTTTTCTTGATCTTGGCGGTGGCAACAGTGGCACTGGGATCCGCATCAATGATCTGCTTCCCTTTACCATTCCCCTTGTCGAGTTCTGGCTCAGGGTCGGAACATGCATCTGATTCGGAAGCCTTCAACTCGGCCACCAGCGACTGCTTGGTCCGACACTCACTTGTGTTATGAGTGGGACTCTTGTGGAACTCACACCACTTTCCTGTGTCCTTCCTCGGCTTCGTGGTGTTGTTCTTTTCTTGCGGCCTTGACGGGTTGTCTTGGGTCACCCCGCCTTGGCTTTGTCCTTTGGGCTTCGGATTTGCAGATCCAAAGTCTCGCTTCTTCTGTTTGAACTTTTGCTCGATTTTGACAGCATATCGGTATGCTGTGCCGAGTGAGGAGATGTTCAAGAACACCATCTCTTCCTGGATGTATTTGTGCAGGCAGCCACGGTATTTGAGTACCAGATGTAGCTCAGAATCTTTGATACCCAACTGTGTGCGAAGGGTATGAAAAATGTTTGTGAACTCCGGCACATCTTGGTCTCGCCCCTGCCGCAGTGTGGTCCATTTGATGTATTTGTCCTCATAGGTTCCGACAGGGTAATACTGCTCCTTGATGGCATCTCGGAAGTCATTCCAAGTGGGTGCGGCTGAAAATAGTGAGCCTGTACTTTCATCCTTCTGCTCGCAGTAGGTTTCCCACCAGTCCTTGACGTGGGGGGCTGCTTTGAGAAGAGCGAAAACAATCTTTTCCCGACTTGAAAATTCATGAACAGAAAAATACCCATCTAGCAGATTTAACCATTTATCTACGGCATCTGCGTCTATTTGACCCTCGAAGATGGGGATTTCAAAATTAACTTGTACCTTGAAGGGTGTGGCGTTTCCAGAGTCGCTTTTGGAAGCCGATGCGTCGCCTCTGGGTAGCCGCTGAAGAATCTGCGCAAAGCTATCCATCATCGCGTTCCTTTGCCGCTCGAGCGCTTCTTCGAGCAAGATTTTGATGGGATCTCCTGCCCCCTCGTCTTTCTTCTCGTCCGCCATGGGAGGCCGTCGGGATTTGCGAGGCTGGTCTTGCAAAGGTTCGACCAGTTCAAGCCCTAACTCCTTATATCCCGACCTCGTTGGGGACATGCAAAGAAAAACAGAGAAAAAGCAGACCGCTCTGATACCACTGATCCGAATTTAAACAGGAACGCAATAGATTACAGAGATAACCATAAATACAGAGATGCGATAACCATAAAAACAGAGATGCAGCGGAAATAATACTTCATTTCATTACTGTAAAATACTGAAATATGTTTACAAACAGAAGTGGAAAGAAACCAGCTAGGGCGATGGTAGCTATCTCTGAGAAGAGATGTGCGGCTACATGCCTCTGAACTGTTCCGAACTGTATTATAATGAGGCTCGAAGGCCTATTTATTGTTGAGAAACAATGGAAAACCCTTCACATCCCGAAACCTAACCCTAGAAGATGAAACGCCAAATTGTGGGCCCCGTTTGGGTAAATTGGTACATCAATTTCCCGGGGTCGTAACTTTGGCATACGATCTTCGTTTGATGCGTACAATAGCTCGTTAGAAAGATCTATCCGAGCACTACCACTTTGGGAAGGGCAACATCGGTCTATAGACCCATGTTGCCCCCAGATTCCCAAAAAAACATCGTTTAGGGCCTCAAAACGGCTCCGGAAGTTCAGGACCCGAAAAACTGCTAAAAATAGTAAGTTGTGCTACAATTAAGGAAACTGAAAATGCTGAAAGAGACAGTTGTGGGGGTCCAAATGGGTTGGTGGGTGGCCACCAACATCCACCTGGATCAGCAGGTCCCGAAGGGGCGACCTGCGCTGCATGTCAGATTGACAGTGCAGCACTTGCGCTGATCCAGTTTTGCCTTGTGCAACTGGGATTCCCCACTGTCTGTTGCCCAGTTTTCAGTATTGTTTTTGCAGCCTGTTGTCAACCTGTATACCCAGCCGAAACTACTTTTCTTTGCCTTCATTCCACCTCAGTTGTATGAAGAAACCGTGATTGTTCTTATTGTGCATGTGCATTTTGACAGTTTGCATGTCGATTTAGGAAAAGTGCATCAGTGTGTGCTCTATGATCTGTTTGAAAAGATGATGTCTTTCTTTTCCTTCAGTAGTTAAGGTTTTCATAAGTTGAAAGAATTGAAAAAGCTTGCTTATCATTCTTAGACTGCATTTAGGAGTTGTATCATACATCACGTGGTGATCCATAAAGGCAAACTGCTAAGCAAGATCAACCTAAAAAGAATTGAATTTATCTAACAACGCTTTGAAACATAACGAAACAAAGTAGAGGTCTAGGTAGAGACGTGAACCGGCGTCGTTAAACATAGTGACTGTTGATCTCTACGAAGGTGGGTGATTCCTCCTGAGGGACGATAGCACTAATACGGACTTGTGCCCCCGCGTACCGTCGCGTATATTGGGGGACCCCTATAGGAACAAAGCCTTTATCCATAGGAAGTCGTGTCGGCCGCCCTACTGATCGCGATGCAGTGAACACAGCATTCACGAAGATCGACCACTCGTACCGTAAAACGTATTCTGTGGTTTCGCGAAAGGTTTGGCACACCCTCTGCCTAGAACTCCAGAGTAGTTTCTTTTGGCCTTTTTCAAACTCTATAACTGAAAAAGTCCATCCGAGCATTTGTCACTTCGGGCTCGTTAATACATCGAAGGAGACTAGAGTCATCTTTAGCTTTTTCTCGACTCTTAAAAAGTGAAAAAGCAAGTTGTGTCTTAAAAAGCGTCTAAAATTAATTCATTTCGAAAACACATTTTACCCTGTGCATTGTTGGTTGATCAAGTAATCCGCAACCGTGGAAGAAAGTCAATCGATGAACCGTCGTTCGCGGAGGCGTACGAGTCAACCGTCTTTGTCTCTGGAATCGAAAACAACCCGGGCAAAGCGATCTCGTTCAAATGGTTCCAAATCTCCTGTCAAAGTTAGAACAAGTGTTCCGACGACATCCGAGGTTCCAGTTACTCCAAACATTTCTGGAAACGCTGCCCCTATTGAAGAAGTTCAACAGCCCCAGAAGGACAATAACACTGATCCTAGTCTGAGAGCAAATACTTGTGTTACTGAATCAGTTCCATCAGTGATCGGTTCAGAGAGTCTTGCTCCTCAAACAACTGTCGCTGTTGAAACAACCCCTTCTTCGGCACCAGAAATATTCTACGGACCTGACGGTCTTCCTCTTCCACCCGGTCTGATCGCAATAGAAGAAATTGTAGAAGATCCGCAAGCAACTACTCCAACACATTTTGGAGCAAGGATCACTCTACTTGCTACTGCATCAGAAGCTAGCCTATCACCCAGAGAAGTTCCTGAAGAATCACTAGGCAATCTATTGGATAGACTCAAAATGTCTGAACAACCGTCAACATCTAGGACTGTGCCAAATGATACAGCGACAGCAGAACTCCCTGCAGTCATTCCGACAATGTTCGCCGGCATACCATCTGTCCCTAACTCTCAACAGCTGGAGGGGGTCCCTTCGGGGGCCATGACGACAGTATGGTCTGTTCCTGTCTGTTCTCCCGGGATAATACCCAGTAACTCATATGTTGGAACTCAACAGATTGATCCTTTCGGAAATCAGTTTGGGCAATCCGCTCCTCGAGGTGTTATAAATCCTCTCGGTTCCGGACCACCACCGTATGGGGGGCAATATGTTTTTTCATTACCCCCTCCGGGAGGTTACCCATATGGGAGCTCACAACCATACTCAGGTTATACTGGAATAACTACAAGTGGTTGGATACCTATGCTACCCCAGCAACCAAGAGTTGTGTATTCTATGCAACAACAAATGCCTGTGACGAACATCCCGACAACACCAGCGATTGTGACTGTGTCGCAAGTTCAAACGATACCTGTTGCATGTCAACCTCAGTTTTCTCAGGTTGTAATGCAACAACCCTTTGACCCTGCAACCCAACCACAATCGCCGACTGGCGGGGCGACACAAGCACAAACGGGTACCCTTACCCCTCATCTTGGCCCAGTGGTAAGCATCGCACAACAACCAATGGTATCACAACCATGGTTGGTGCAGTATCAACAACCGCAGTTCCAGCAAGTGTACCAAGGTACCGAGCAACAAATTTTTGCGAACAATGGAGAACCGTACCTACAATATGGTCAAAACCAACCACTCTATGGTGGAGTAGTCCATCAACCGTGTCAATCATATCAGCATCAATTACATTATGCTGGTATGCAAAGACCAACTGCTTAGGCGATTCCATCGTACCCTGGGTACGCTTCACCTAACCTGAGTCAACAACTGCCATTCGTGGCAACTTTGGAGTTACCCGATTTACATCGGTTGACAAACGATTTGATTGCCTACGCCCCTTGGTGGCCAGCGATTCCTCACAAACTTCCCTCGGACATTCCTAAATTCAATGGAAATCCGGGTGAAGACCCGTCGAATCACGTCATGACTTTTCATCTGTGGTTTTCATCCAACACTCTGAACGATGATTCGATAAGGCTTCGCCTCTTCCAGAGGACATTGACAGGTCCGGCGGCCAAATGGTATATAGAATTGCCAAGAGCCTCTTTCGACAATTTCAGCTCCTTAGCCACGACTTTCTTAACCCATTTTCAATTACCTATCAGGTATGAAACAGGAACCGAGATACTAACCAACTTCAAACAGACGACAGCTACTCACATATCTGATCATATACATGAGTGGAGTCGCCATCGTAGGATGATGAAAACATACGTTCCTGAACAGCTATTAGCCGAATGGTTTATAAAGTCATTACTTCCAGCTATAACAGAAGATGTGGCCAAAGGGTGAGTCGTAACAGAGGAGCAAGTCATTGCTCGTGCTCAATATTTAGACTTGGTATATACTCAGTCTGGCACGCTCTATGAAAAAATACCTGATGCCCCCAGACCTGAATTTTCAATTCCTCCCCCTCCTAAATTGAATATTGACTCTCATGCCGGAGATGGCGTGATTGGCACTGCAAGCGCGAAGTCGAAAAAGGCTTCACCTCAGAAAGCCCGTAAGACTTCAGATCGAAATGCCCATGAAGAGATTCTTGCTTCGGAAGTAAATGCCATATCAGTAGATAAAGGCAAAGAAACCAATCAACCAGGAAGCAAGAAGAGGCAAAACAAAGGGAAGAAGAAGCAACAGGATGATCCGTCACCTGAAAAAACTTCTTCGAACTCTCCTGAGAAAGGGAAAAAGAAATGGTCCTGTATGATATGTGACGAAGATCACAAGACAACAGATTGTCCGTACAAAGCTAAGCTCAAGAGATTCTTTAAAAGTCCAAAGAACCTAGCTGTGTTGACTAATCCATTTCCCAATCCAGGTCAAAATATGGTTGATAGTGGAAATGCTTCCCCGTCGCAAGTGCTGATGTTGTCGATCTCTAAGCAGCAAAATGATGCTTTGATTTCGACGAGGAACAAAGATTACGGGAATCCGCAACTGTCAAACGAAAAAGGTAAAGATCAACCTAGTAGTTCGACAAGAACTTCGACAGAAGTTGTCCCACCCATAATGCCAGAATTAACGATAAAACCACCTAAGGGTGTAGTACACAAGTCGACTTTTAATCCTCGTGCCAGAGCGGCGCAGCATTATAACATAGTAGAAGATTTGGCTCAATCGCCATCCGCTATGTCGACTCTAGAAGTACTACAAAATTGTCCATCCCAAAGGCAGGCATTGTTATCGGCAATAGGGGGGTTGATCCTAAGGATTCCAATCTTGTGTCCTTTGATCACAAAGGGTATGACCCTCAGTTACCAGCTCAACTAGCTTTCCTTATTCAAGTGAAGGCCCTCAACAAAACTGTTCACAAAACAATTATTGACGAGGGGGCATCGACATGTATTATGTCAATGAGCTGCTGGAAAACATAAGGGTCACCAACCTTGTCGAGATCTTCGACAACACTAAAGGCTTTCGACGGTAGGACATATACCCCTTACGGTATCCTAAGTAACTTGAAAGTTGAACTAGGTGGGAAAATAGTAGAGATTGATGTTGAAGTCATAGATGGAAATCTGGATTACAACATCCTACTGGGAAGACCATGGATATATGCCATGGCAGCTGTCGTGTCGACTTATTTTAGGAAGATCGCTTTCCCGTTTGAAGGAGGGATTACGGTCGTAGACCAACAGAACTTCCTCCTTAATTGTTCGCAAGTTACGGGAAGCATTCCCATGATCCATGAAAGCGACCATTCAATCCAAGATATAGGAGTAGGCCTGTTGAAAGACCCCACGATGATGGGGACTTTCTCGCTACCAAATCATATGTACATAGGAAATGTACCATTGGTGGCTACCTGCAACATGATATCTTCCACGAAGGTCGCAAAAGACAAAGTCGTCATGGATCGGGCAATGGTGTTACACACAAGCCCAATCGAAATATTGTAGCAATCAATGTTTCAGGCATGGGAGGCGAGCCCAAATCAATGCTCGTCAAGAATTTGGGTAGATAGGTCAGGAGAATGTGGTACCCCTTTGGATCCTTGGTCACGAGTGCATGCAAGTGACGAAGGAATCCTACAGTCAATGTTGATTGAAGGGGCACCATGGGATGATAACCACCATCGTTCCCTTCCTCAGGAAGATACTCAAGGCGACCTATATCACCCTTCAGTATTTGAATTCCTAACAAATACTGTAAATACGGTGGACTCTGAGAGAAACCTATCCAATATAGAAGAAACTATAGCCATAAATATCTCGACCAAAAAAGACATTGTAGAAAATATTTATGTCGGCAATGGTCGTTCCCCTTCAGAACAAGAAATATATAAAGCTCTTTTCCGCGAATTTAGAGATGTCTTTGCTTGGTCATATGATGAAATGCCAGGCATTGACTCGAGTATCGTTGAACATGAAATTAAGATGTATCCTGATGTCAAACCAGTAAGACAACGGCTTCGACAGGTACACCCCAAGAAGGCCGCTGCCATTAAAGCAGAAGTTGAAAAGCTTCTCCATGCTGGTTTCATCTACCCGGTTCCTCTAACCGATTGGGTATCGAATATTGTCCCTGTTATGAAAAAACAAGGAAAAATACGAGTGTGCGTCGATTATAGGGATGTAAATAAAGCTTGTCCAAAGGTCAACTACCCTACACCCTTCATCGACCAGATAATTGATGAATGCGCCGGATGTGAAATCTTTTCGTTTATGGACGGATTTTCGGGGTATAATCAAATTAATATCCGCCCACAGGACCAGTCAAAGACTGCATTTATTTGTCCGTGGGGCACATTCGCTTATCGAAAATTACCCTTTGGTTTAAAGAACGCAGGGGCGACGTTTCAGAGAGCAATGAATTATGCTTTCCATGACATCAAGAACATCGTTCAACCTTATCTCGACGATCTTCCGGCTCATTCGCAAAAGCGGACTGATCATCCGCATCATTTAAGAGCAATATTTCTACGTTGCCGACACTACAAGATAAGACTCAATCCGCACAAATGTGTGTTTTGCGTCGGTTCTGGTCGTTTACTTGGCTTTATAGTCTCCAAGGATGGGATTCGTCTCGACCCTTGCAAGGTGCAGGCAATCATTAATTTGCCTCCACCTTCGAACTTGCTTCAGATTCAGAAACTCCAAGGGAAAGCAAACTTTCTGAGGAGGTTCATTCCAAATTACGCAGAACTTGCTAAAGGTTATACCCGTCTCCTGAAAAAGGATGTACCTTTCGTCTGGGACCAGGTTGCACAAGCTTCCTTTGATGCTTTGAAAGAAGCGCTAGTCAAAGCATCATTAATGTACGCCCCAGACTATCTAAGGGACTTTAACCTGTATCTGGCTGCAGCAGATACGACCATAGCAATGGTTATAGTTCAAGAAGTCGATGGAATTGAACACCCTATATATTATTTAAGTAAAAACTTAAATGATACAGAAAGTAGATATTCTCATGTTGAAAAGCTAGCATTGGCGGCTGTTCAAGCGATACAAAGATTTCGGCACTATGTCCTCTTTAGGAAGACCACCGTATTGTCAGATTGCAACCCCATGACTTATATACTGTCGCGACAGTTGCTTGGGGGCAAATATTCAAAGTGGATAGCTATCCTTCAAGAGTTTGATCTGGAATTTGTGAAATCCAAATCAAAGAAAGCTTTAGTTTTCGCAGAATTATTATGCGATCTCCCGTCATCGTACAACGATGAAACGTCCAAACAATCGATCGTGGACGAAAGTTTGTTTCTGATATCAGAAAGTGATGAGTGGTATGGAGATATAATATTTTATCTCCAAACCCAAAAGTTTCGGCCAGACACCTCTCACTCAGAACAAAAACGCATTCGATACCAAGCAAAAGACTACATGATCGTCGGTGATACACTTTACCGTCGTGGTGTCGATACGGTCCTGAGAAGGTGTCTAACCCATGAGGAAGCCGAAAAAGCCCTGAATGAATGTCATTCAGGCACCTGTGGGGGGCATCAATCTGGATATGCTACAGCACAAAGAATCTTACGAGCAGGATACTTCTGGCCAACCATGTTCAAAGATTGCATAACCGCAGTTAGAAGTTGCCATGCATGTCAGATTTTTGATAGCAAAACCAGAAGACCCCCCGCTCCTTTACAGCCCATAATAGCTGTGGGGCCTTTCGCCAAGTGGGGCATCGATTTCATGCAATGTAACCCCACCTCGACCGGGGGGCATGGGTATATTATAGTCGCAGTTGACTATTTTACCAAATGGGCCGAGGCGATGCCTACATTGGATAACACTGGTGAAACAACAACCCTTTTCTTTTTTAATCATGTGGTCGCTAGATTCGGAGTGCCACAGGCCATAGTAACAGATCATGGATCGCATTTTCGCAATCACATGATGGTTGAATTAACTGCCAAACTAGGACTGTCTCACGACAGCTCTACTCCGTACTATCCGCAAGCTGACGGACAAGTTGAAGCGATCAACAAAGTCCTGAAGCGCATGCTGCAAAGGATGGTGGGGGTTCACAAAAGAAGATGGCATTTGATCCTGTACTCGGTTTTGTGGGCCTACCGAACATCGGTAAGGAATGCCACTGGGTTCACACCGTTTCAACTGGTGTATGGCCTGGAAGCGATCCTACCAATCCAGTGTGAAATTTCGTCCCTTAAACTCGCAATTGATCTCCTCCCCGGAACCTCAGAAGAAGAAGCTCGTTTCTTGGAGTTAATCCAGTTGGATGAAACCCGTCGTGATGCCGCCTTGGCCAACGAAGCCCATAAGAAACGAGTCAAAGCGCAGTTCGACAAAAATGTCAAACCCCGTGTCTTCTCGGAAGGTGATTTGGTCTTGCTTTATGACCAAGAATCCGATAAATTGGGAGCTGGGAAATTCAAGTCCTTATGGATGGGCCCTTATATTGTTAAAAGTGTGTTAGCAAAAGGTGCCTACGAGTTGGTAGATTATGACGGAATTCCACTGGCGCAACCCCGCAACGGGTTGTACCTTAAGTGTTACTATGCCTAATAGTAACCTGTATGCTTTTGTTACATTTTTGTTTTCGCTAAAGCGTTTGTTCCGGTTTAAGTAATCCGCTTTTTACACTTATTGCAGATGTCAAATCCATTGGAACCGTGGGTTGGATATGCTGACGGAGCGAGTCGTAGTTCGAGGAACCTATCCTCTGCAGCGTGGGCCATTTTTGACCCAAGCGGCGAGTTAGTGAGTTTTAGAGGGGTATGTATTGGTCAATCAACAAATAATATCGCTGAGTATAGCGCGTTGATAGAGCTCCTCTCTGATGCCATCACACATGGCATACGCCGGCTAGTCGTCAGGCTAGACTCACAGCTTGTGGTACTACAACTCAATGGTACCTACTCTGTCCGAAATCCAGCTATTTATCGCAAGTTCCTAAGAGTTAAAATCTTGGAAAGACAGTTTGATTTTATCCAATATCAACACATTTCCAGAAACTTAAACACATTAACCGACTCATTAGCAAACTATGTGTTAGATAGACATTTGCAAAATTGATAAAAAGAGAAACATCATCGATGTTTCATACATGGATCACATAAAAACTGGAATAAACCCCGAAAATCAAAAATATATATAACTGTTTACGGTTTACATATAATGTTCTGTAACCAAGACAAAATCGGTCATACGACCCCAAAACTCAAAAAATGGCTGGGGGGCACCCTAGCCTAGTGATGCTCATGATAACATGCCACGGCCTGTGCGATCATGCGCAGAAGACGAGACCATCGTCTAGGAACACCAACAGTATGTCGCTGCAGTCGCAGAGGCAACTCGTCAATCCGTACATCCGGAATCCCGAAGGTAAGACCCTCGACCTGTTCCTGCATAGCTGCAAGAGTCTCGGCCAAGTCAAGGTCACGGAGAATAGCTCTCCCTGGAGCCTCCCCTGCTGGGGCAGCGGCCGGAACTCTCGGACGAACTGCTGGATGAACGGGGCCCACATCTGCATGCACACATGAGTTTGATTAGAGTCTTGATAGAGTAAAGCACAAGGACATTATAAATAAAAAATAGTAAACAGTGATAAGGTCAAAATATTTACCAAGATCACCCCACTGCTCGCCATCCGGTAGTACCAAATCCGGATCACCTCGGAAATCCATGCCAATATATGGATACTCGGAAAAAGCCATATCCTGCCGCTCGAACCACCTAAAGAAGGCATCAGTAAAAGTAATCTGAGATTGACCTGCATGTCTGGACATGTGGTCAACCCACCTCTGCATGCGTGGCTCAGTAGGAGATGGCAAGTCGAGAATAATATACTGAGGTTGCATCAAGGGTATCTTCTCCAGAGCGAAGGCAGTCAAAACTGAACCAAAGCCAAAATTCTTCAGTCTCCTGTCCTTTACTTTGGTCAACTGGTTTTTCATCTGAACCAGTACTGCATCACACCAGTTAAAAACTTTCGGCTGAAGACACTCCAGGGCGTGCTGCACGTATGACCTGTTGGCAACATGAGGGGATGCGCTGCCGGCCATCCGACAAATCGTGTACAGAATAGACCTGAGGGACCTGTCAGTGACATCACGGATAGAAACCTTGCCGTCTCTGCTCGGCTGGGATCCCTCCCTACAATACTGACGGATATAATCTTTTACGGAATTGCTCCCTCGGGCCGAACCGGACAAGGAAATGGGGGCACCCCGCCTTGACAACCCAGTCAAGAAGTAAATGTCCACTATGGTCAAAGGGATGGACCTGCGCCTAATCTGGAACACTTGGTTAACAGGATCCCAAGCATCAAGCAGGTACTGCAGTAAACGTATCTGTGCCCTCATGCTAGATATACGGAAGAATTTTAGCAAGCCACAGTTCTGCAACGCGCTCACGGTAACAGGATCATGGAGGGCAATCATGTCCTCCTCTTCATGCTCTCGTTCTCGCCACGTAAGAGTCATTCTGCTCCAATAAACTCTGCAAAACAAACAAGAGGAGGAGTAAGATCCCTGACTCAGTAAAGAAAATGGCAAAATTCTCATGAAAAAATATGCAACCAAAAAGTTTTCTGCGCCCAACGCAGGTGGGGAAGGGTCTCACCTGCGTTGGGAGACAAACTGCCTTTGAAAATGAGAACCCCCAACGCAGGTTTCGATATAGGGCACCTGCGCTGATGGCAGAGCGCCCTAGAGAAACCCCAGGGGCTCATGGGGGTAGGAAAACAAGCATAAAACTGAGAAATAAAACCATGAAAAGATAGAGCTAGGGTTTAGCTCCTACCTGGTGGAAACGGCACTGAAAATCGTCCACAGAATCTCCCGAAATCAGCTGGTGAAAAATCGAGGGGAAGAGGCACCTCCAAAGCTCCAACAAACCAAATGCACATGAAATGGTAAAATGAGAGGTAAAAACATCTTTTAATTGCTTTTTACGTAGTTCAAAGTGAAATAATTAGTATTTTTACTTCATGTTATCCATTTCTAACAAGTTTGTTGCAGCAATTGATGAAAACAGTACTATCTCTGGAAAAGAAAAACTAGTCATGGTAAAGTATGAATTTGACCTTATCAAACGAGCAGTTTTGGCAAAGTTCATGCTCGTTAAAAAATAAACGCAAGATCCGAGCAGTTTTAACGCGGAATTCATGCTCGTTAAAAAATAAACATAAGCAAGTGAGCAGGCTTCCTCTAGAGTTCAAGCTCATTCAGAAAAAATGAACCGGTAAATAACCATTTGAGACCGTAAATTCATCAGCCATAAAAGCCTTGGTCGTGTTTGTGCACCGTCACCTCCACTTTTCATTTGGCCGATCATTCACATCCACTTGATTGTTTACCTATTTTGAGGAACAGCTGCGAAGAGTGATCCCACCTAGCCATCCTTGTAATACTGCCGTGATTGGAAAATTCCAACCTGTACCTGGAATCTGCTGCTATCCCTGTTTATCACTCGTTCCTCAAAAGACGAGTCTTCTTTGAGCTCTTTTCACTGACTCGTAAAAAATGAAAAGTTTGCCGAGTTTTGGCCTTCCAGCTCGTTAAAAGGACCGGAAGAGCTATCCCTCCTCTAGATTTTAATCTTTTTGGACCTGAGGGATTATTGCACAAAAAGATCGAGCGCTTGTCTAGTTCGGCTCGATAAAGATATCGAACATTCATCCCTTCTGTATTGTTTTATACTTTTTCGGACTTAAGGGATTAGATGACGAAAAAGGACCCCTGGAGTCCACTTTATGTACCCTTTTCAGACTCTCTAAAAATGAAAAGGACCGAGTTGTCTTTGTCGCTGGGCTCGTTAAAAATATTAGATAGCGACAAACTTGTCTTTAGACGAGAACGAGTTTCCCTATCGTTAGGCTCGTTAAAACATAGCGGTGGGCTTGCCCGAAGGGCAGGTTATAGAACAAGCATATGTTATCCTCCTCAAGCTTGACAAAAAATAAAGAGGTACTGGTCAGAAATGACTGGGGAAAAATTGGGAGAACCTCAAAGCTTAATGGTAGCAAGTCGCTCTTGAACATGACACTTTTGCCTCCGTAAATATCGGGTTGGGTTATTATCATTCACCGGTCCCTTCACCATGGTCTCGCCATACCATCCATACATGGGGTAATGCTACCGATCCATCACATCAGTGTCGTTATATGTTCAAGAGATGTCATTCAGAAAGTGTCAACCGGGTCCCATCCACTACCATACATCATCTTTCATCCTTCCATGACCGCCACCCTGAATCATATTTCACAGATCGTTTTCACCATCATCACTAGCTCCGTTCCGTGTCACTGATGTGGGATTCATTAAGGCCCTCCTTTGACGGATCACTTCTTGTCGACATCAGCTCATTATCCAAGAAGTTGGTCTAGGAACACCCCCTCAGTACTTTGAAGCTTGCATGCCTCAATGGCAAGTTTCTCACTCCCGGCGATAGGTATACATTAATGACCTTCGACCAGTTGACTTTGCGTGGTGTTCGACGTCAGATCCTATATTCACACCACGTGAATTGTGCTGCAGTACCTTGAGGGTCATCATCATTATCGGTGATTCCTCTCGCGCTTGTTAACAGTTTACATTATTGACTGGTAATCAAGCGATGTCTTTCCATGTTCGACTTCAAGAAATTCTCACATGGATCGACTTGTACTAGAGTGAAGATCGGACAAGTTTGAAGACCCCGGATCTAGTTTCATCCATCCGGGCTGCGATATATATTCAGGAGATAAAAACATAGACATGTGCAGCAGATGATCATCCTACTAAAAGGATGATAATTAAAAGCAGAGAATTATCAGTCTATTATCAGACGATCGTCTGTCTATGTACAACAAATGTATTTATAAAGCTGAGCATGGGAAATGCCCGCATCAGCTAGATCATGAAAAGAAAGTATGAAAAGATAATGTATTGTATTGTATTTTGTTACAGGTCACCTCCCGACGATTGAATGAACTTCGGATCCTCCTAATAAAGCATTTCACCCGATAAACGACCTCATACTTTAGGGGGCAACTGTTATAGACATTTTTGTGCCTTACAGCATAGAGCATGAAATGTCAATAATCTAAGGGATCCAAAGTCCCTAAACATGTTGTTCTTACCCTTAGAGGAACAAGGTCAGCAAACCACAGCACTTCAGATCAGTTCTCCACTGAAAAACACTCAAAAACAGGTCAATTTTGGATCAAAGCAGCTACTCCGCTGCATAGCAAGTGCAACAAAGGCTACCTGCGCTGCATAGCAAGTGCAACAAAGGCTACCTGCGCTGGGCGTACTTTGACATGTGGAGGAATCTTTTCTCAATGTGCCAGTGCCCAGGAAGCTTCCAAAATGACACTTGGATCAAAAGATTCGCCTAATGATGAGTTAAGAGCTTCTAAAACTCCAAGTGGAAGGTAGAAACTCCGAGTGAAGGACTGAAGAACAACTGGAGTTGAAGAGGACAACAAGTCACACATCAAGCTGACTTATCTTCACTCCAAAACTCTATATAAGGATCTCATCCCATGGGATCTAGAGGGCGGAATTTAGTGCAAAGGATTGTTGTTGGTT
Source organism: Pinus tabuliformis (assembly GCA_031772625.1). NCBI lineage: Eukaryota > Viridiplantae > Streptophyta > Pinopsida > Pinales > Pinaceae > Pinus > Pinus tabuliformis. The sequence goes on from CM062816.1 coordinate 2,047,326,653, forward strand.
TACAGTTGTGAGCATTGGGTGATTGCTTGAGGGAGGTGAAGAAGAGATTTCTCTCCGTCGGGAAGGTGATGCTGGATTGGACCTCTCATGGTTGTATCACCGCCTGAACCTTACTTCCATATATTAATAAAGCATTTGAGGTTCTTCTATTCGCATGTGTTTCAATGATGTATTGTCTTACTTGCGTTTTTGATTTATGCTAATCCTTGAATCATTTATGAATGCATGCTTCTTGTAGTTTCCTTTCTTTGTCTTGTTTGCAGGATCTCGTGTAGCTGGGCCCGTGAAAAGACTTGGAGCTGGGAGCAAGCGGCAAATAGAGGAGATTGGATCGACCATTTGCGCAAGACATCGGTAAGTGGATCTCTTCCTTTTATCTCTTGCATGTCATAAAGAAGAAACTTTAGATAGCTTTGCTTTCAGCTGTTGCTAAGGAACTGTCACCCTTAGAGTGGGTTAGGGTCATTCCGAGTTGGATACTTTCCCCCACAACAATACCCTAAAAAGTATTCTGTGGTTTTGCGAAAAGTTTGGCACACCCTCTACCTAGAACTCCAGAGCAGTCCCTTTCGTTCCTTTTCAGACTCCTTAACGGAAAAGGTCCATCTGAGCACTTGTCACTTCAGGCTCATTAAAAATCGAAGGAGACTAGAGTCATCTTTTTCTTTTTCTGGACTCTTTAAAATTGAAAAATCAAGTTGTGTCTAAGCGTCGTTAAAATTTATTTTAAACAGAATAATCACCCTCTTTCCTGCGTTGATCTTTAGGTTGAGAAAATGGAGCCTACCAACCAAGGAATTCCCCTTGGTGGAAATCCTAGTCCCTTCTCCTCTTGGGGAGATGTTGGTGCACCCCATATGGCCACACTGTCGCTTCAAGGACTGACAATTGGCCTGCCAGTCTGGCTCTTCTCAACCAATGTCGTTCAGAACACCACTATTCCTGAACAGTCGAATCAACAATTAGACGAGTCCAGAATTTCCCACCAACCTTCTACTTCCTCTCATTCCTCCTCTCTTCCTTCCTCTTCGCGTGACGGGACCGGTAAAACTAAAAACCAAGCTCTGAAGGAGAAGAAGGAAAAGAAGAAGAAAGAGAAAAAGAAGAAGGAGCCAAAGGCAAATAAGGGAAAACAAGTGTCGTCTGATGAAAATTCACACACAGCATTGACTAGACCTAAATCGCCATGTGTCATCTGCAAGGGAGACCACTTTCACAGAGATTGTCCTTGCATCCCTCGGATACTAAGGGACTGGTCTCCCCGTTTGCACAATCCGGTGTCATCAACTTCTGATAGCCATGTTGAAAGTACACTGTCAACTAGCGAAAGTGAAGTTCTAGGACAAAAAGGGAGAACTAGACCTCCCTGTAGACTGTGCGAAGGCAACCATGCCCTCCACCGTTTTCCCTTCTTAGACGAGGCTAAAAGAGTCTTGGAAGATCGTCCGGTTTCACCGTTACGACTTCCTCCTGGATATAAAAAACTCTTGCCAAGTCCTCCATTAGTTGAGAATCTAGCTGGCCTGCTCAAGTGGTCAGATGAAGCGTCTATCATTGAGGATAAACCTACTGAATCCATACCAGACGAAAGTCAAAAGGTCGAGGCGGCAGTTGACCCGGTCTTGCCTTCAGAGGTATTATCTTTGAATGATACAGTCACTGAAGAGGATAAGGATGACACCATCCAGATTCTTTTCATCAACACAGACTCCGACGAACACGGGGGCAATCCACCCATTCCTTTATCGCAGGAAGGAAGTTCGTCAGAGCAATATCCGGCCGTCTACTCGGTCCCACCACCAAGCAACCTGGTTGTATCCTTCGACTGGAACCAACTAGGCAGACCCGGTTGCCAGCAAGCATACCATTCCGAATTATCATCCAAATATACAGAATGGTCATGGCTGGCACCATCATTGATGAGGGGGCATCTGTGAGTATCCTTTCCTCTATTTCTTGGAAAGCGCTTGGTTCGCCATCGCTTTTGCTTGAAATGAGAAATCTGACAGGCTTCAATAAAGGAACCAGTCGACCTTTAGGGATCCTCCCCAATGTGCCTATCACATTGAAAGGGAAGACCGTTCAAATGAATGTGATGGTAGTTCAAGGACCCTTGGATTATAACCTACTCCATGGATGAGACTATATTTATTGTATGGGAGCCATCGTCTCCTCACTCTTTAGAGTAATGTGTTTTCCGCACGAAGGAAGAGTGGTCAAGCTCGTGGACCAACTTTCATTTCCCGGATCACGCATCGCAAATAGTCATATACCATCCCTAAATGGTCTCTTCACGCAAGAAATGTCTCGAGTCCCAGTCCGTCCTCTCGATGAGCGCGAGTAATTCGGAAGGATATGACTGAAAACCAGGGGGCATGCGTCCTGGTCTGCTTCGGCAGGAAAACTTTGGGTATAGGGTAGGTTTCGCGGGAGAATATGACTAGTCCGTACCCCGTCCGTGATTGGAAGAGGGGTTGTTCTAGAATAATATTCTTTTGTCAAAGTTATGTGAGTTGACATAATTGAGTCAATCACCTTTGTTTATCGTGGTAGACATCACCGAAGAAGTGTTTTATTTGCTGTGCGAATAGAACAATCTTTGGGTGACCTGTAAGAGGTAGGCCTCTCTCGCTAAAACAAATGTTTTATCGGACTAAAGTAGGGGTAACTTTGAAACTCTGTTTTATACCTGGGGGCATGCAAACCTTTTGGAGTGCAAGCAAGGGGCGGCTATTTATTTTTTAAATTTTTAGGACCTCTAACCCTTTAAACTCATAGGATTAGTCGTTACCGAACTTGCATAACGAAAGGATCCAGGGCAAAGCTTTGTAAGGTGCAAGCTCCATAGAAAATGGCATCTTAAATGAGACATTCTTATCATATGACTGGATTAATCGAGCAGTTTTAGCACATAGTTCATGCTCGTTAAAAAATAAACATAAGACCGAGCAGTGTTTTTCCGCATTTAAGCTCGTTAAAAAATGAACTACCCTCCAGTAAATAACCACCGTGAATGTAACATTATCAGCCATTAAAGCCTTGGTCGTGTTTGCACTGTCACCTCCACTTTTCCATTGGCCAATCATTCACCTCCATATTGATTGTTTACCCATTTTGAGGAACAGCTGCGAAGAGTGATTTCACTAGCCATCCTTGTGACACTGTCGTGATTGGAAAATTCCAACCCTTACCTGGAATCAACTGCTACCCGTTTGTCACTCGTTCCTCAAAAGACAAGTCTTCTTTAAGCTCTTTTCATCTGACTCGTAAAATATGAAAATATTGCCGAGTTTTGGCCTTCCAGCTCGTTAAAGCGACTGGAAGTGCTATCCCTCCTCTAGATTTTAATCTTTTTGGACCTGAGGGATTATTGCACAAAAAGATCGAGCGCTTGTTTTGTTCGGCTCGTTAAAACTATCGAAAATTCATCCCTTCTGTATTGTTTTATACTTTTTCGAACTTAAGGGATTAGATGACGAAAACGGAACTTTGGAGTTATCTTTACGTACCTTTTCAGACTCTCTAACAATGAAAAGGACCGAGTTATCTTTGTCGTTAGACTCGTTAAAAACATTAATAGCGACAAACTTGTCTTTAGACGAGAACGAGTTTCACTATCGCTAGGCTCGTTAAAACATAGCGATGGGTTTGCCCGAAGGGAAAATTATAGAACAAGCATATGTTATCTTCCTCAAGCTTGACAAAAATAAAGAGGTACTGGTCAGCAATGACTGGGGAAAAATTGGGAAGAAACTCAAAGAACCTTTATTGGTAGCAAGTCGCTCTTGAACATGACACTTCTGCTCCGTGCCTGAGTCGGGTTGGGTTGTTTCATTCACCGGTCACATCACCATGGTCTCGCCATACCATCCACCTTTGGGGTAAATGCTACCAATCCATCATATAAGTGTCGCCGATATGTTCAAGAGAAGTCATCCAGAGAAGTCAACCGTGTCCCATCCACTACCATACATTATACTTCATTCTTTCATGACCGCCACCCTGAACCATATATCATCAGATCATTTTCACCTCCATCAAAATCATTTGCTCCGTTCCGTGTCACTGATGTGGGATACATTAAGGCCCTCCTTTGACGGATCACTTCTTGTCGACATCAGCTCATTATCCAAGAAGTTGATCTAGGAACACCCCCTTCAGTACTTTGAAGCTTGCATGCCTCAATGGCAAGTTTCTCACTTCCGGCGACAAGTATACATCAATGACCTTCGACCGAAAGATTTTGCGTGGTGTTCGACGCCAAGTCCTTTATTCACACCACGTGAATTGTACTGTAGTACCTTGAGGGTCATTATCATTATCGGTGATTCCTCTCGCGCTTGTTAACAGTTTACATCATTGACTGGTAATCAAGCGATGTCTTTCCATGTTCGACTGCAGAGCATTTCTCACATGGATCGACTTGTACTTAGAGTGAAGATCGGACGAGATTGAAGACCCCGGATCTAGTTTCATCCATCTGGGCTGCGATATATATTCAGAAAAAATAAAGACATTGACATGTACAACGTTGCAGCACAGATAATCATCCTACCAAAAGGATGATGTTTTCATCAAAATCATCAGTCTACCATCAGACGATTGTCTGTTCTATGTACAGAAAAATGAATTTATAAAGCTGAGCATGGGAATGCCCGCCTCAGCTAGATCATGAAAACAGTATGAAAAATAATGTATTGTATTGTATCTTATTACAGGTCTCCTCCCAGCATTGGAAGAACTTCGGATCCTCCTAATAAAGCATTTCACCCGATAAACGGCCTCATACTTTAGGGGGCAACTGTTATAGAAATTTTTGTGCCTTACAGCATTGAGCATGAAATGTCCATAATCCAAGGGATCCAAAGTCCCTAAAAGAGTTGTTCCTGGACCTAAAGGAACAAGGTCAACTAATGACAGCTTCTCCCAGAAGTTCTCCACCAAAAACCACTCAGAAACAGTCAATTCAGGATCAATTCAGAAGCTCTTCTAGCTGCCTGCGTTGCAATGCACCCCAGTACACTAGCTAGGTGCGTTGCAACGCACCTAAAAGCACTACCAGGGTGCGCTGAGCAAGAAATTCCAAATGGAAATGTCATTCCGCAAGGTGTACAGACACTGGAAGCTTCCAGAATCTTCCTCAATGACACTTGCCTCAATGAATTCGACTAGTGATGAGTAAGAGGCTCTCAACCTCCAAGTGGAAGCAAGAACTGACAGAGAGAAGCCACAAGTCAAAACATAAGCTGAATCATCCTCTCTGCTTACATCTATATATGGATGTCTCACCCAGAGGTCCAGTAGGCTGGGATTTTGTACTTTGCAAAGAATTGCTGTTGGTTTGAGATTGAGATTAGTACATTGGGTGATTTATGCTTTTTTGGAGGAGAGGAAGGGATTCCTTTGCTGGGAGGTAGATGCTGGATCGGAACTCACTTGGTTGTATCTCCTCTTGGACTTTCTTATTCTATCAATAAACTATTTGAGTTTCTCCTACATGTTGTGTATCAATGATGTTTTGTTATATTTGCATGTTTAGCTTAATCTGATCTTGAGCTTTTTATGAATGTATATCTGTATCTTCGTGTAGTTTCTCTCTCTTGTGATCTTGCAGGAATTCGGTGAAGCTGGGCCGGTAAGGGAGCTGGGAGCTAGGAACTACTGAAGAGAGGAGTGATTGGATCAACAAACTAGCGGAAGACACAGGTTAGTTACATCCTTCCTCCTCATTTACATTCCATAAAGAAGAATACTCAATTAGGTTTTCCTTGTTTGTTGCTAAGGCACTATCACACCTTAGAGTGGGATAGGGGCATTCCGAATGGATGCTTTTCCCAACAAAAACGAGGGTACTTCTCCCCTTAATTTGAGGTTCGGGTGAAGCTCAAGAGTTATTGTAACTATACATTTGGATAGCTCTCTCTTCTATCCATTGTGATACTTGGTTTCATGTCCAAAAAACGGTGGTTATTAGAGAGAGTCATATCCCCTTCTTACTGATTCACTTTTAGAGTATTTTTTATTTTTTAGGTGTTGGTTTGTTATCACTGAGACTATAATCAATATCACTATAATTTTTTTTGATAAAATATATCATTTACCATGGCTACATATGACCCTTGTCATCAATATTGGTGACAACAAGGTCGTGCTCCACTAGCTGTGGAGGATTCATTGAGCTTTGGTGATTCAGATTACCCCTCTTCAGGTAATCATTCTCTAGTATCTAACACTGAATCAAACAATACATCCCGGGACTCAATACTACCAAAAGATTTTTTCACTAAAGGTTTTGCACCTCCTTATAATCCTCCCATTACTGATCCTTTGGGATCAGTATTGATTCAAGTTGCACCTGTACGTACCATGTATTAAACTATACATACATCCACTATAATGTTGGTGGCTAACGGGCCATGGGATTTTGTGGACAAGTTTGGTCCACCGTCACTTCCCTAGCTGATAGCTAGTAATACACAACTAATTGGAAACCTCGCTATCCAAACTATGCCAAGTCCGAGCAACTTAGTTACACCTAACATGAGCGGAACCCCATAGATACCAATTTCTACCCCTTTTGTGTCTTCTCCTAGACCTTCGACTAACACTCTAAATAGCACTGTTAGCACGGGTCCCTTAAGTAATCCCTTTGGCTGGAATACGGTCCCTTACGTAATCCCTTTGGTTGGAATCTTTGTTTAGTTCAAACCCCCAGGTTCGAATGTCAAGGGGCACTGTTCCCAACATGCACATACTAGTAGGGGGCATTACAATTCTCCCTTTGCTTATAGGACAAGCTGGACAATCATTAGTTGTCACCAATCCTCCATATGTCAATCAAGTGCATATGACCAACTACCTAGCTGGTGGGATCCCTCAACCTGGTCTCGCTCAATCCATTTGGGAACCCCATTTTGAACCTCAATTAAGGCAAGGATGTAATTATTATCCTGGGGGAAATCAAGCTTATATCCCCTAGCCTAACATCCCATATGGATAGCCACACTATATGACTGTTCCTCAAGGAAACTACTATTCAGTAAACCGTATGTATAATTTTTGGAGCAATATGATGGGCGGACCGCAAGGTCCCTCAAGTCATTCGTCATCACCCTAGTCAAACTCGGGAGCACCAAATAATTTTCCCTTTTTGGCAAAACTCAACATCCCTGATCTATACAAACTAATCAATGACCTCATCTACCATAACTTACATTTTCCCCCAATCCCACACAAAATACCTCCCGACATCCCACAGTTTGAAGGAAATGAGGTGATGATCTGAGTACACATGTCACCATCTATCATCTATGGTGCGTATCAAACTCCATGGTGGATGAAAATATCCAACTTTGGCTCTTCCCCCAAACCCTCACTGCAATGCAGCCAAGTGGTACATTGATTTATCACGTGCGTCAGTTAATACCTTTGGTTCCTTGGTGATGGAATTTTTAAAGCACTTTCAGCTACCCATCCGCTATGAAACCAGGACGAAACGCCTCACTACCTTATGCCACGACACCTCCACCCACATATTCGATCACATTCATGAATGGAGAAGTAGGCAAAGGCTAGTCAAAGCCCCCATTCTGGATTATCTATTAACAGATTGGTTTTGTAAATATCTTCTTCCCCAAATTGCTAAGGACATTGCGTTAGGTTGTGCGGTCACTGAATACCAATCCATTCGTCATGCCCAACACTTAGATTTGATTTATTCACAGTCTGGCACAATAATGACGTAATCCCCAATGCCCCCAGAACTTCCAATGCTCCTGGTACTTAGCAACCCGACGTACACGCTGATGATATTATTGGTGCTACCTCTAGGTATACTGTGAAACAACTTAGCAGACACATTTCCCATTTTTCTGTTGAAACCACTACCAAATTGGTTTCCCTTCCTACTGTTGCGATAGACTCTATGCAATCTACACAAAATCCAACGACAAGAATAAGAAGAATAAGAAAAAGACCACTCCTTCTGAGGACCAGCCAACGAAGAAATCCAACCCAAAGTAGAAAGCTGCTACACCACCTGATAGTGGAATGGACAAATTTGTCAAGTTCCCTTGCAAAATATGTGTGGAAGACCATATGACACATCGATGTCCGTGTCTCTAAGAATGCACAGATCTTCTTGCTCAAAATGACACTGGTCGGACCCCCGTGGTCCTACAAAACCTTTTCTCTGCTTAGTAGCAGCAAGATCTAATTGTGAACCCGCCTCAACCCTTGCAAGGGGGAAATGATAGTTCACATCATCCTTCCTCTGGTGAAGGATTGTCATCCGTTTACACCTTTGAAATGGTTGATCTTCAAACTCGAGCAAAAACTTATGGAGCTCTAATCGCTAATGCTCAGCACACTGCCTCGAGTTCAAATCCACTGCCACCCAATGATCTTCATATTGAAAGGTTTTTTGCTGATCTTGTAATTCACCCCCCAAAAGGGGCACTTCATCACAAAACACATAATACATCTACATGTGCTGCCCAAAACTACAGTATTCTAGAAGACTTGGCACAAGCACCATTAGCTATGTCTAAACTCGAAGTATTGCAAACTTGTCCAGTAGAAAGGAAAGCCTTTCTTTTGGCTATTGGTGCGGTTGACCCTCAGGATTCCATGCTAGAAATATTTGACATGGAGAAATGTAAAGCTCCGCTTTCCCACCAGCTTTCATTTCAGCAATTTTTTTCCAAAGTTCAAGGTGTACATAGAACTGTCATTGACGAAGGCGCTTCGACCTAAGTCATGTCTACTTCATGTTGGATCGCCCTGGGTTCTCCAACCCTCTCTCTGCCGTCAAATTCCCTTAAAGCATTCAATGGCCATACATTCATCCCAAAAGGTTACCTTGCCGACTACCCCATCACTTTGAGTGGGAAAACAGTGATGGTGGACATTGAAGTCGTGGATTGAAAACTCGACTATAATCTTCTTTTGGGCCATAGTTGAACTTATGCCATGACTGCCATCATGTCTATGGTTTTTTGCATCATCCTATTTCCATTGGATGGAAGAATAACCACAGTGGACAAACTTTCCTTCTGTACCACATATTATCCTTGTTTCCTAGCGGCACTATACCTTTAGTGGGTAGAATACTTGACTCTTATGTCATTATTGGTATCGATATTTTGAAGGGTTCTTCCTTAATGGATTTCTTTCCTCTCCCATCACCCACAGTTCCACAGATGGTTTCTGTGGTCTTCACTATTCCTCAAGACCCAACCGATCCCTAGATCCTCTCGGTCCCTTCAGACATTGACTCTTATGGAGAACAAATGTTGTTGTCACCAGTAAAATTGGCTAATCAAGCCATTCAATCTGCATCTGATTCTCCTGTCACTTTGGTCATGGCCAATGGTACCATCTCCTCTTCCAGAACTGCTTCCTCTAATGATCTCCTCAATCAAGTCCTACCTTTGGATGAAGTTATTTGAGAGATCATGTGTTTGGAGGAGCAACCTTGGGAAAACTCTCACCATTGTGTTACGATATCTGATTCTGACGTGACCCCTATACAAATCCTGTACTTTGAACCAACTGAGGTTGTTCCCTTGAGTTATAACATTTTCCAAACTTTGGATTCCGAAGGGAACATGTGAAATCTTTCAAAAACAATGTTCATTTATATCTCAATCAAGACAGGCATCATGGAAAATATATAGATTGTAACCGATTGCAATCCTGAGGAAATTACAAGCTTCACCTGCCTTTTCAAGGAATTCTACGATATATTCACTTGGACTTATGAGGAAACACTTGGTATAGATCCATCTATCGTCAAGCGTCAGATCAAAGTTTATAACCATGCCAGGCCTGTCCGCCAAATACTCTGACCATTCCGCCCCTGCAAAAATGCAGCGATCAAGACTGAGGTGGAAAAATTGTTATGTGTTGGTTTTGTTTACCCTGTTCCTTTGACAAAATAGGTTTCGAATCTGGTTCCTGTAGATAAAAAATTGGGTACCATCCCAGTCTGTGTCGACTACTGGGATTTGAACATTGCGTGTCCAAAAGATAATTATCCGACATTGTTCATTGACCATATAATCGACGATTCTTTCGGCTACGAATCCTTGTCATTTATGGATGGTTTCTCATGCTATAACCAGATCGCCATAAAACCTGCGGATCAACACAAAACTGCCTTCATTTTCCCTTGGGGAATATTTGCATATAGAAAACTCCCATTCAGTATAAAGAATGATGGAGAAACATTTCAATGGGCCATGGAATACACATTCCATGATATCAGACACATTGTTCAAGCTTACTTGGATGACCTTCCAACAGATTCCAAGAAGTGAGCCAACACCTAATTCATCTTTGAGCAATTTTTCTTAGGTGCAGTTCTATAACATATGTCTTAATATGCACAAATGCATATTATTTTTCGAGACTGGATGCCTACTTGGTTTCATTATCTCCAAACATAGGATTAGGGTTGATCCTGGCAAGGTAAAGGAAATTACTCAGTTACCCATGCCATAATCCATTTTACAGCTCCAACGTTTTCAAGGGAAAGCAAACTTCTTACGATGATTCATCATAAACTATGCCGAGATGATGAATGGCTTTATGCGCCTACTAAAGAAAGGAGTACCATACTTGTGGGATGATCAAGCCCAATGATCATTTGATGCCTTGAAAGAGGCAGTTATATCTTCCCCACTGCTTAGTGCTCCCACCTATTCGATTGAATTTCTCTTATACCTGGAAGCCTCACCATCCTCTATTGGTATGGTGTTGGTTCAAACCCATGATGATCTTAGTGAGCATGTGATCTATTATATCTCAAAAGACCTGGTTGGGCCCAAACTCCAATATTCACATTAGGAAAAGTTGTCCTTGGCAGTTGTCTTTGTTGTCAATCGCTTTCGACACTATATACTGCTACGACAGACTACCATCATCACTTTGGAGAATCCCATGAGACACATTTTGTCTCATCAATTCATCGGAGGGAAATATTCCAAATGGATTGTTATCATCCAACAATTTGATTTGGTTTTCACCACTACCAAGGTTAAAAAATCTTTAGTCTTCACTGAAATATTGTTGGATCTTCCCATCATTGATCCAAATAAGATAGCCTGTGATCCTCTTCTGGATAAATTTTTATATATATTTTGAATCAAATGACCCTTGGTACAGTGACATTCTTGTTTACCTCCAAGCGCAATGATTATGCCCCGATCTATCGCCAGGTGACCATCATCTCATATGCCACCAAGCTCGACACTATTTAGTGTTGAAGGATACTTTATATCGTTGTGGCACTGATACAATTCTTCTACATTTCCTCACTCATGTAGAGGCATAACATGTTTTAAATGACTTCCATGTTGGGGCATGTGGCGGTCACATTTCTGGCATGGCTATTTCCTAGAAAATTCTATGCACAAAATACTACTTGCTAACCTTGTTTAAATATTGTATGAAGGAAATCCAATAGTATCACCCTAATCAAATATTTACCAAGAAAATGCACTCACACCCGGCCCCCCTACACCCAGTTATCTTCATCAACCCATTTTCCAAATGGGGCATTGACTTTGTCACATGCAACGCCACTTCCTCTGATGGACAAAACTACATTATTGACACTGTGGACTACTTTACGAAATGGGCCAAAGCCATTCCCATTTTCTAGGCCAATGGAGAATCACCAATGGAGAATCACGATGTTATTCCTCTTCAATTAGGTGATCTATCATTTTGGCGTGCCCCACATGATTGCTATGGACCATGGTTCTCACTTTCAGAACCACATGATGTTTGACTTAACATGGTTGCTTAGTTTTAGGCAAGAGCATTCTTCCTCATACTACCCCCAGGCTAATGGCCAAGTGGAAGCCATTAACGATGTCCTAGAAACCATGATCTATCGGTTAGTAGGAAATCACAAAACCCACTAGCACCGTATGTTAAATCTTGGTTTGTGGGCATACCAAACCTCAGTCAAAACTGCAACAAGCTTTACACCATTCCAACTCACTTATGGCTTGGAAGAAATGCTACCTATCGAGTGCCATATTCCTTCACTAAAATTAATTGCTGAACTCTTTCCCGACATCACTGCTGAAGAAGATCACTTACTATCTCTCAATCAGCTAGATGAGACTCGTTGAGATTTCTCACTAGTGCTCGAAGCCCACAAGTGTTGAGTCAAAGCCCAATATGAAAAAAATGTTAAGCCTCATTCTTACCAAGAGGGTGATCTTGTTCTACTCTATGATTAAAATCATGATCTCTTTGGGGAAGGAATGCTTCAACCATTGTGGATCGGTCCCTATGTCATCACCAAGGCCCTCTCAAAAGGTGCCTATGAACTTGAAGACTGTGAAGGAATCCTGCTTACGAAGCCTCGAAATGTTCTGTATCTGAAAAGGTACTATCCCTAGTATTTCACTAGGCATTTACTTTGTAATTTTATGTATTTATAAGTTTTTCTTGTTTTGTTGTGACTCGATTTTTTGGATTTTTATGAGTATTTGTCTCATACATGTCTCTTATTTTGCATATTTTTTCATCACCCTTACCATACATAGGATACACATATGGTTCCAGTCATCACACATGGCACATTGCATCAGCTGCTAGGGTCATTTACACACCTGAGTCAAAAATACTTAGTTCCGAGGGAGTTTTTCTTGGAACTACCACCAACAATATTGTTGAGTATATGTCTGTAATTACACTTCTCACTAAAGCGTCATCTCGGGACATCTCCAATTTGTTGGTCAGGTTAGACTCTTAGCTAGTCATTATGAAATTTAAAAATCATTGTCACATTCACAATCCAATCTTTTTACATCATTATTTAAGGGTATGACTCTTGGAACGTCAATTTGAGTTTCTTATATATGAATACATCCCTCAAGAATTTAATACAGTTACTGACTCCTTAGCAAATTATGTATTAGATTGTCATCTGTCTCATTCATTATAGATACCTGCATGAAAGTAAAATTTTACACAGTTAAAAATTTACAAAAACATGAAAAAACACATTTACATCATAAAACGAAAAAATATCTGTTTATATATATAATGAGTCTACTCTTTTACATCAAAAATTCCCAAAACTTGGGTGTTTTAAGTACAAAATGGCTTTACTAAGCCTCACTATGACACCCACTAGCTATATCATGCTATTGCTAAGACTACTCCTGATGATAACTCAGAAAAACTCTATCTAACCTCCTAAGAAGAACCAAAAATCGCTTAGGCACATCCACTGTGTGTCATTGCATATGAGACGATATCTTCCTCATGGGAAGAGGTAGGAAACCCATGCTTAGACCTTCAAGGTTCCTAAGAACCTCACAAAGACTTTGCGTGTCATCTCCCTCTTCGGAAGTTGCTGCACCTGCTCCAACTCCAAGTAGCTGGTCCCCTTGCCCTTCTTGGCAGGGCATGCCCACAGGACGTATTAGTGACACATCTGTGTCAAGTAAACACTTCATGTAAATACTTGTTTACCCATAAATAAAAATAATTACATAACTTTCAAGAGTTAAAAAATACTTTTTGTACTTTAAATGAAATCCTCTTACCTTGTGGCCTCCACTGAGTTCGAGGTGGAAACATTAGCTTTGGATCTCTCATGAAATCCATTCTTGCATAGGCATAATCATCGATCATGAGAATCTGGCCACTAAGCCACTTGAAGAAAGCATCTTCGAATAAGTGTCGAATCGCCCCCCCTCCGGTTTCAGGAACTAGGGAAGCCCATCGCCCCTACCTTGGCTCCTTGGGATCAACCTGACCCAAACTCATTCGAGGCCTCAGCACGAGAACTCTCTCAAGAAATAAGGATACAATACGAGTACCATACCCAACCTCTCTTTGGGTTTGAGTCTTACAATCTGTTAGTTCTGCCTTCACCTGGCGAAGAACTCCCTCACACCAGTTGAATATCTAGGACTGCAAACAGTTAATGGCTAGTAACAACTGAGCTTTTGTAGCTACATGCAGGCTCTTGGATCCCGACAAGAACAAAATCATCCAAAGAATGGCCCTAATAGGCCTAGTCCTGATCCACTCAATGGGGACCATGTTACTAACCACTCCATTGCTTAGCCTGCAGTGAGTCTAGACCAACTCAATGGTGGTTTGTGGATCTACTCTGCCACCAGTCAAGTTTACTCATGCACCTCTACATGATAAACTTGTAAGAAATTAAATGTCATCTATTTTGATTGCAAGCTCATGATCCTCAATCCTGTACACAACTTGTTGTTCATCCCATCGTTGGATAATCCAATTGATAATTTCTTCCTAACCCTTCATCAGGTCAATTCTAGCGTACCTCATGATCCTCGATCTTGGACACACCTTGTTACACAAAAATATCGTCATCATGATTATTTGCAGTCAGTATGGGTCTATCATCACTTGTAATATCCTCCTAAGCAAGTCTCAGACCTCAGCTCTTCAAGTCAAGCTTTGAAAATGAGAGGAAGACATTGAAAATCAATGAAACTCTGGTTTCACACTTTCTCTCACTGTTACCTGCGGTCCCGCACCTTCTGTTTACAAAAAATACAGACCTGCCCGCTCTGTCCCTAAAGGTGTGGGTGTCGACCCCTGTGAAAGTCAAAAAGGCGCAAGTTTATTCTAAAAAACTCACTTTGGGTTAATTCTAGATGATTCTAGAAGGAATTTTGACGTGGACTTTCCGCTCTTAGGTGGTTCATGCATCCCAAAAGAGAAGGAGCTAATCCCTTGATGAGAGGAGCTATCGCTTTGAAGGAGGGCTTTATCCCTTTGAAGGAGGACCTAGTAACTTCCCTCCATTGCACTATAAATTCAGGCATTGGGCTGGTTGCTAGAGAGGTTAGAAGCTGAAGATTTTTGAGGGTAAATGCTGGTGAAATTAAGACTTCCTAGTTGAGCTTAAGAGGAGAGATCACATACCTTTTTGGCTTCATTGGGAAGTGAGTGAAACTTGTCAAAGTAGAGGAGACTTCTTGCTGGACCCTGGGAAGAGCTTGTACAGTGTCAAGGCACAGGTTGTGAAGTTCTTCTTCTTTTGAATTAATACAATCAAACTCATTTTTCTCAACAAGTATATCATGTTATTTGTTTCATGAACTCCTTGACTTTCATGTTAAATATGTTTTATGATATTGGATTTTCAGGTGCTATTTAATTTGTTTGCTTGTTTGTGTTTGCAGATTTGTGACAAAGGAGCTCATCTGGATCGAAGGAGCGAGGGGATCCACAAACTTGCGTTGGACCTAAGGTAGGATTAAAACACTTGTTTGCCTTTGATTACAAAAGCATATTTAGAGAAAGATAGTGTGTGATTGGTTTTCTTGTCATTAGGTCTTCTTTAGATTCTAGGAAGGTCTATCTTGTCTGCAAGATCGACTTATTCCGTGTGACAAAATGGCGACCATACTGGGGACTTGATTTTTTCCTTGTTTTTACTTTGACCTGAGAAACTGTGTTTTTTTGTTTCTGTTTTTGGCTTGTTGTCTGTAAATTTTGGTAGAGTTTGTAGATCCAGGGTTATTTTTCGTTTTTCATAGCTTTGGGAGAGGACCGCACCCTATCCTTTTGACACAGTGCATACCTATCCACACTTTTGATTTTAGCACAGAGCGGTACCACACCTGTGTGAACTGTGGGCCTGCGGACCCTGCTAAAATTTTGAAAAGCTTAAGATTTTCTCTTTCAGTCAGTTTAGTTTTTGTGTAGATCTTGTTATCCCCTGCCCAGACCTGCATATGACTTGTTAAGAACTTTCCTTAGGATAATTCCATTGGCATTCTCGTTTTAAGCTTTTATCAATTGGGTGTTTTGAGTCTCTTTTTTGAGAAATTCTTAATTTTATTTCCTTTGGTCATTACTTGGAGGTTTGTCTCAGTCTTTTCACAATTTTGAATTTTTTTTCTTTTGTTTTTGAAAAACAATTTCCCCCTTATTCGCCCGGGGGGGGGGGGCTAAATTGTGTTAATCGCCTGAGCATTAATCGCCTTTGAGTGTTTTTTATTTTTTGATGTTTGGAACTCTCAGCCAATTTTCTTGACTTGCACTTGATTGGTTCTTAGATTACATTAGAATCATCTTGTGTTTGAGAATTCTCTTGCATAAATCACATTTGCATAATTAGAATTCTCATTTTCAGAATATGAATGAAAAATGTGCATAGATTAGATTTGCATACTTTTCAAGTGAATTGTGCATAGATTACAATTGCATGGTTGACATTCTAAAAACTCAATGGTAGATTTAGACAGCTTTCTTTGATTTGAATTTACATATTTTTATTCTTGTTTTTAACACACAAAAATAAAAATAAAAAACAGCTTGGGAATTAATTTGCATTAATTTTTCTCTATGAAATTAGTGCATTAGAGAATTTGTTATATTTTCTCTTAGTGATCATTTTTTTGCATTGTTGGAAGTGAATGGAAACTCTCTCCTTACTTTAGTTAGGATTCATCGAATTGAAAGGATTACATTATCATATTCGATTGCATTCAGTTTTGAGTCGGGTCATAACACCATTGGTTTCGTATTCATTTACACTTTTGAGTAATAACAGCCTAAATAACACAACACTTAATTAAAATTCATCTAGTAGTTTTTACATTTTTAGGGCTCTTTCCATCAATCTAGCTTAGGCTAGTTTCTTGGAGTAGGAGAGTAATTAACTCTCCAAGACAGTAAAAACAAACAAGTAGCTGTATATTGTGGTAGGAAGAAATCCAATTGTTGCATTTATGCTCTGGGAAAGCTCCTCTTAAAGGAGAAGCACGAGATCGTGTCCGAACTAGTGTGGGAATCAATCCTTCCTCATTGGGAACGACGCCAGATATTCACGTATTAGAAATGGTAAACCTCGGATTAACCATTGTCGAGGAGCCTGGGGTCACTTGCTGGTAAACCTTGGATTATGTCAAGGAGCCTTCAAGGGGATTGAGCTTGCTACTCTGCCCTTGTGTGCGTATCAGATCGTAGACTGTTCCCCCAGGTATATTTGTTTCAGTTGGTAACCTTAGTGACCATATTCTATAGGATTATTTCCTAAGGTGACGGTGGAGGGAAGATCCCACTGTACGGTTTCGTGGAGAAACTTGTGCCAGTCTACTCATTAAGCAGGCTGTCGGGGTAACTGTTCGAACTGCCATTTCTGTATTGAATTCTGCGACGTTGGATTTCATCACCAACTAGTGTTTTCGGTACGGAAAGTTACTGTTTGTGTGTGGTTTGACTCCTAGATTTGATAGCGCATGTTAATTTGCTTGTTTTTACTTTTAGAGACCATAGGTGTGAATTGTGAATTGTTAATTTTAGTTTTAAATTGTTAATAAAATTCACTAAAGTTGAATATAATGGCATCTGTTCCAGAATTTACCAACCAAGGAACCCCTCTTAACGAGGATCCTAGTACTTTTCTTTTCTTTGGAAATGTTGGTCCTCCTAATATGGCTACATTGTTATTACCTGGATTTACAATAGGTTTACTGATATGGTTATTTTCAACTTCGTTGGCCCCAAATACTCCAATTGTTCCACCTCAACGGAGTTCACCATCTCAACATCACCAACCTTCTGTTGACGCTTTACCTTCTTCGCCTAATTTTTCTTCCTCCATTTCTTCCTCTTTGCTTGGTAAAACCCTTGATGCTAATAACCAGGTGGCTAAGAAGAAGAAGAAAGGGAAGAAGAAGAAGAAGAAGAAGAAGAAAGATAAGAAATAAGTCGACCAACCAACCACGACTGTAAGTGTTATTTGTATTGAGGAAAACTCTGACATGCATCGTAAACCCAAATACCCTTGCAGGCTTTGTAAGGGTGACCACTTCCTTATCAATTGTCTTGGTATTCCAAAGGTCGTGGAAGTATGGTCAGAAAAATCTCATCAACTTTCCATTGATCCATCAACCAGTGATAGTCAGGTTCCTGGGAAAAAGGGTAAAGTTAGGTTTCCTGGTAAGTTATGCAAAGGGAGTCATCAAACTCACATTTGCCCTCACATGGATGAAGCCTCAAAATTGTTGGAAAACCTTATTGTTCCACAACAAGAATTTCCAACTGGTTATCGTAAACTTTCTCCCAACCTATCGTCAACTGACGGAGTGATTGATCTAATTTCAAGTACAGTCGATCACACTCTTCCATTGGAGAGTGAAACTCATGTCACTCAGGTTGATGATCCATTAGTTGATCAAGTGGTCGATTCGATTTCACATTCGATCGATACCACTTTCCCTTTAGAGAGTGAAATTCATACCGCTCAGTTTCTTTTTTTTACATCAGATTCCTCTACGTCGAGGGGCATTTCACCTGTTTCTTTAGAACCCCCTCCAAGTACTGAGGTCTTTTCCTTTGATTGGAATAGATTGACAGAACCTCGTCTTCCTTCCTCCATCCCTTTCCAAATCATTGTCAAGGTTGGTGGTAGGGACATGCATCGCACACAGGTAGATGAAGGTGCTTCTGTTAGTATTTTATCCTCAATTGCTTGGAAAGCTTTGGGTTCCCCTCAAATTGCGCCTATTACGCAGAATCTGAAAGCTTTTAATAGAACCATTAGTGAACCTTTAGGGATCCTTCCTAAGTTTTCTATTACCTTGGAAGGTAAAACTGTCTGTATTGATCTTATGGTAGTTCGAGGTCCCTTGGATTTCAATTTACTCCTTGGGCGAGTCTATGTTTATGCAATGAAAGCTGTCGTACCGACACTCTTTCGCGTGATGTCTTTCCCTCACAATGGAAATATTGTGACTGTAGACCAACTTTCGTTCCCTAGTCTTGTTACAACTACCAATAATATGATAGCCCTAAATGTTCTTGATTCTCAAGTGGTATCTACCCCGCCACGGGTTAATTATGTGGCAATAGGTCCCATGTTTTCAGTTACCGATGTAAGTGAGCCTCTCACTGTCTGCTCATCTTATTTTGATTTAGATCTGGTAATTGACATGGAAAATTCTATGGGATTACTTGAACATGATGTTCTTATCCCTTTTGAGTCCCTTGACATGTGTTCCTTCCAGAGAACTATTCTTCCTTCTGATGAAGACCTCTTGGAAGCCATGATCAAGGTGTCTCCATTGACATGTCTTTCTTCCAGTTGGAAGCCATGATCAAGGTGTCTCCATTGACATGTCTTTCTTCCAGTTGGAAGCCATGATCAGTGAGCATGAGGATAGTTCTTTTCCTGTGCCAACCTCGTTAAAAAGTGAAACAGGTGTCCACGAGGATAATTTTTTCCTGTATCAACCTCGTTAAAAAATGAATCAGTTGTTTTGAGGATAGTTCCTGTTACTGAGTCAACCTCGTTAAAAAATGAATTAGGTATGAGGACAGTTCTTTTCCTGTGTCAACCTCGTTTAAAAATGAATCTGTTGCTCGAGGAAAGTTTCTTTTACTGAGTCAACCTCGTTAAAAAATGAATTAGGTTTGAGGATAGTTCCTGTTACTAAGTCAACCTCGTTAGAAAATGAATTAGGTGCAGAGGATTGTTCCTGTTACTTAGTCAACCTCGTTAAAAAATGAATCAAGTATGAGGATAGTTCTATTCTTGTGTCAACCTCCTTAAAAAATGAAACAACTCCCTTTTCAAGTTAAATCTTGAAAGTAAACCTTCATTTCATCCACCTCGTTGAATGCAATGAAGTTTGGGGGGCATGTACCTCACTTTGCATCATTATGCTAGGGGCATGCGAACTTCTGGAGCATAGTTCCTTGTCTTGTGTCAAGCTCGTTAAAAAATGAAACAAGGAGTCTTGAGCATAATTCCTTGTCTTGTGTCAAGCTCTTTAAAAAATGAAACAAGGGTAGGTTATATAGGTAGATTGTAGAGAGTAGAAGTGAGAATAGTTTTGTTCCTGTGTCAACCTCGTTAAAAAATGAGACAGGGTGTTAGAGGATAGTTCTTGTTACTGATTCAACCTCATTAAAAAATGAATCAGGTAGATTTTAGGATATATAGGTAGATTGTAGAGAGTATTCATGAGCATAGTTCTTTATCTTGTGCCAAGCTCATTTAAAAAATGAAACAAGGGTTTTGAGGATAACTCTTTTCCTGTGTCAACCTCACTAAAAAATGAAACAACTCCCATGAGTCTTTCCAAGATTTCGAAAGTAAACCTTCACTTCATCCACTTGGTTGAATGCAATGAAGCTTGGGGGGCATGCACCTCGATTTGCGTCATTATGCTGGGGGCATTCGAACTTATAAAAAGCATATTTTTTCGTTTCAAGCTTGCATAAACATGAAATTGGATCCGAGCATAGTTCTTTTCCTGTGTCAAGATCGTTAAAAAATGAAACAAATCCTCCTCTAATTGAGTCGAGAGTTTGGCTAGATCTCATAAATGTTAAGTTGTATATTTAGGTTAGTTATTTCAGTTTTTTGCATAATTTTCTTATAGTTTTAGGTCGAGTATTTCAAATGATCTTGTAACTAAACCTTCATTTCATCCACCTAGTTGAATGAAATGAAGCTGGGGGGCATGCGCTCTAGTAGTTACGCTTAGGGGGCATCAAGCACAGTTTTCTCTCTGTTTCAAGCTTGTGTAAAAATGAAACTAATTTGAAGCATAGTTTTTCTCTGTTTCAAGCTTTTGTAAAAATGAAACCTATCTCGAGTCAATTTTAGTTATTTTCAAGACTCATTAAACTCATGAAAATCTCGAGATTATTTTGCTATCTTTCATTCTCGTAAAACAAATGAAAATTCCGAGTTCTTTCCGTCTTTTCCTGCTCGTAAATTAATTGAAAGTCGGCCATATGAGTACATTTTTATCATTTTTTCAAACTCATTAAAACTTACGAAAAAGTGAAAACCATGAGTACATTTTTATCATTTTTTCGAACTCGTTAAAACCTATGAAAAAGTGAAACCTTGGAGTTCTCCTTTAAGCCCTTTTCAGACTCTCAAAATATGAAAAGATTGCTGAGTTTTTCTTTTTAAACTCGTTAAAATGGAATTAAAAAGACGGTCCACTTATAGCTCTTTTCCGACCGTAAAAACATGAAAAGATTGCTGGATTTTTGTTGTTTCAAATTCGATATTGGTTATAAAACGACGTGTCGTTCATCGCTTTTTTAATTTTTCGGATCAAGGGCACTAATTACGAAAAGTACTCCTTGGTCGTAAAGGTCAAGCAGTTCTCTCAAGTATTATTTTATACTTTTTCGGGCTTGGGAGACACAAACTTACGAAAAAGGTCAACCCTGGAGTCTTCTTAAGTTTTTTCAGACTCTCTAAAATAGAAAAACGCCAAGTTTCTCCTATACTGGACTCGTTAAAATTTCACAGTAAAGGACTTGTTCAATTACAAACGGGAACGAACCACTCCTTCTTAGGGTTTGAATTTAAACTAAGTTGGACTCATCTGAAGGATGAGCTTATAATCAAGGAAATGTTATCCTCCTCAAGCTTGTCAAAAATAAAGAGGTACTTGCTAGAAATGGTGGGGGAAAAGAGAGAAAAATGAGCCTGTTTGTCATACTTTGTAACCACTCTTGAACACGACACTTTTATTCACCTGGGTTGGGAAATCCTTTGCCTAACAGTTGATCAAACCACATTGAAAGTCTTCAGCCGTTTCTGGGTATTAACTTTGGGTCAATTGTCACCAAGCCATCTGTCGTGTCGTTATGTGTTCAAGAGGCCACTTCCAATAAGCTATTCATCTGCAAAATATCTGTCATCCATCTTGACCATCCCTGAGTCAGTCCTTGCAACTAAATTTCTTCAACTTGATCTATGATTTCGTGTTGTGGGCTTGCCTGCGACGGATTGCTTTCTATCAACTTTAGCTCATTATCTAGAAAGATAATCTAGAAATCGTCAATACCTTGGGATCTGCATGCCTCAATGGCAGGTTTCTCGCCTTTGATGACAGGTTGCATCATTGACCTTCGATCAAAGGATTCCGTGACATGTTCGACATCAACACATTTATCCACATCTCATGGATTGTACTGGGTACTTTGAGAGGCATTGACATCACTGGTGGTTTCTCTCACACTTGTTAACAGTTTACATCATTGACTGGTAATAAAGTGGTTTCTACCATGTTTGACATCAACATATTCATTCGCATCGATAGGATCATACTGTTTCGGGAAGTAGAAATGAGGACCCTGGATCTAGTTTCTACAATCCAGGATCCGAGGAATTTTGTATTCATTATATAATGGACTATTCATAAACAGATGGCTGCATCCATACTATGTCCACATGAGTCTATACTTGTGATTTTTTACAAGATCATTCCTGTATCAGAGCAGTAGTTAGTTTTCTAAGTTAATTTTGATCTGAGTATGGGAATGCCTACCTCAGCGATGATATGATATCATGTATATATCTTGCATTGAATGTTTTTACAGGTTCCAACCGGGCTCTCCACAGGATGATCCTCAAAATGATAAAGTACTTCACTCTTCCTAAATGATAAATAAAATCCTCATCTACTACAGACTTCGCACTTTAGAGGGAAATCGGTTACACAAAATATCGTCATCATGATTATTTGCAGTCAGTATGGGTCTATCATCACTTGTACTGTCCTCCTAAGCAAGTCTCAGACCTCAGCTCTTCAAGTCAAGCTTTGAAAATGAGAGAAAGACATTGAAAATCAATGAAACTCTGGCTCCGCACTTTCTCTCACTATTACCTGTGGTCCCACACCTTCTGTTTACAAAAACTGTGGACCTGCCCACTCTGTCCCTAAAGGTGTGGGTGCGGACCACTATGAAAGTAAAAAAGGTTCAAGTTTATTCTAAAAAACTCACTTTGGGTTAATTCTATATGATTCTAGAAGGAATTTTGACGTGGATTTTCCGCTCTTAGGTGGTTCATGCATCCCAAAAGAGAAGGAGCTAATCCCTTGATGAGAGGAGCTATCCCTTTGAAGGAGGGCTTTATCCCTTCGAAGGAGGACCTAGTAACTTCCCTCCATTGCACTATAAATTCAAGCATTGGGCTGGTTGCTAGAGAGGTTAGAAGCTGAAGATTTTTGAGGGTAAATGCTGGTGAAATTAAGAATTCCTAGTTGAGCTTAAGAGGAGAGATCACATACCTTTTTGGCTTCATTGGGAAGTGAGTGAAACTTGTCAAAGTAGAGGAGACTTCTTGCTGGACCCTGGGAAGAGCTTGTACAACGTCAAGACACAGGTTGTAAAGTTCTTCTTCTTTTGAATTAATACAATCAAACTCATTTTTCTCAACAAGTATCTCATGTTATTTGTTTCATGAACTCCTTGACTTTCATGTTAAATGTGTTTTATGATATTGGCTTTTTAGTTGCTATTTAATTTGTTTGCTTGTTTGTGTTTGCAGATTCATGACAAAGGAGCTCATCTGGATCGAAGGAGCGAGGGCATCCACAAACTTGCATTGGACCTAAGGTAGGCCTAAAACACTTGTTTGCCTTTGATTACAAAAGCATATTTAGAGAAAGATAGTGTGTGATTGGTTTGCTTGTCTTTAGGTCTTCTTTAGATTCTAGGAAGGTCTATCTTGTCTGCAAGATCGACTTATTCCGTGTGACACACCTTGTTGGTCATCCCATCGTTGGATAATCCAACTGAAAATTTCTTCCTAACCCTTCATCAGGTCAATTCTAGCATACTTCATCAAACCACACCTACGCAAAGCAAGTAAGCATGCAGGATCATTAAGAACTTGTATTTCTTCATTGTCTTGAGCTCTTTCACTCCAAAGACTCATGTTGATGGCTCAAAACCTACATCAAATCACCTAATAATCAGTTAGTTTGGTGGTAAAATCCATAGGAAATCATGCATGGAGGTTTTGACTTGCACCCAGGTAACCTAACGCTACTCCCCAAGGCCCACTGGGTGTGATAATGCACTCCTGCAGGTCGTGAAGAGTGTTTAACGCTCCTCCAGCCCTGGGAGGTAGCGTTAGGCATAGTAAAATGACTAGGTGTTGGCTTGAGAGGGCCTGACCTAGGTTCAATGTTAATTAGCCAAATAAAACCTTACACTACTGGCCCTTTCGGCATCATCCCATAGAGCGCGGAATGAAGTCTCACCAGAAGTATTATGGTGTGATGCTGGAACCAAGTTTCTGCACCTTGAGATGGTTGTGATGTTGTTTGATTCACTCTATCCCTACCTTCCCATAGGTTGCTTCACTCTAGGGATTTCAAGACGAGCCCTCTATTCCAGCCCTCAATACCTCCGCGAAAGAGCATGATTGAACTTCATGCAGACCTAACCACTACCTAGGCTCTTCCGTGCTGCTATGGCAATGTGCCTTTGAGATTCCCCAATTAATCTAAGTGACTTTCTTCTCTTATCAAACAATTATAGTTAACACTGCGTAAACAGATATTCGTAAATGCGTTCAATTATTCAATGTAATTGCATTGATTCACGCATCATATAAGCATAATAAAGGAAATTCATACATAACATATCCAAATGCATCAACAGAACAAAGACATAGAAATTTTAGAATATCTCTCTTTATTAATATCTTCCAAGTGTTTATAGACTATGTTCACCCTATGCACCCAGCTGCAGGGGTCCACACACTCAACTGCAGACTTCTTTCCTAGGCCTCTGTGCACTCACCTGTAGAGCCTCTACCTATGCTATGACCCAAGACGTAGAACTTTTACTTCACAGCTATGACTCTCTTACATACTTCATCATTGTCTATCTCTAAAGCTACTTAGAGATTAGTTCTTTTTTATACAATCCCATGGTCTATGGGCCATGGGTAGATCTCTTACAATTGACTTTACTTTACAAAACTAAGGGAATACTACCCTTTATGAAACATGACACCTTCGCGATCCACGACCAGAGAATGTGGAGACTTTAACATTTTATTACAAAATTTGACTCAAACATGGGCTTTTAGCCCCAAAACCGCCCTTGGGGGATCCCTCTCCCAATAGGCCCTCAACACAAACATCGTGATTCGCCCTCGAGTCACTTGGTAGGCATGGAGATCTTTGTGTGAAGCCCATCCAGCTCGACCCGTATGACCGCTACCTTGGCCATGTACTGAGATGCCGCTTGCTTCGCATCTTCCACTATCTTCTTGGTCACTAGTTATGCCCTGTCAGCTTGAAGCTTTTGTTGCGTCACTTGCATAGTGGCGAGCTTATTCCAACAGGGGCTTTAGTCATGCCTTCAACACTACTTCCTTGTGTAGTACTGTGTCCATCTATTCCTTCAGCTACTTCGTCTCCTGCAGCTTGGTGAGCCTATGTGTCAGCGCGATGGTTCATGATGTGCCCTTAACTTCATCGTAGCACTGTTGTAGCTTGCATGCTTCTATCTCTAGCCTCTGTATATTTGGGCCCTCCTACAAGCTTGCCAAGATCTCAAATTACTGCTTGAACAACTACGTGCAGTTTTCTATTGCACTCTCCACCGCCGCTATTGCCTCTGTAATAGTGGTCGCTCACTGTTCCTTTACATTTGGTGGTGTGGAAGGCTGGGCCATCAACTGTAGCTTGGTAATTTGCAGGTTCAACTCCAACTGAACCTGTGCCATCTCAGTCTGAGTGTCACACACCCCTGTGGCCAACTTGCGGATGCGTACCTCGATTAGCTCCTCCTCTGGAATGACCAACTCTGGGACCATTCGACACACCTCCTCAGCAACATGCATAATCCTCTTTCTCTGATTGGTCGCCTCGGTCTCAGCGGTAATGGAAACATTTCTCTATAGGGCCATCTGTTCATTGTTAATCGGTTGTTCGCTGATTACTTAGAGGGTGTGGTGCTCACGGGCCCTCATTTATGCAATTACTCCATCCTGCAAAAGGTGGAGTGCTTCACGTGGAAGCGTTGCCAGGTTCAGCCCAACTCCTTTCAGGCCACTGACAGTGGGCCTGTTAGCCTCATTTTATCTTGTTAGTGCTCCATCTGGTAGCACTATCGCACTGGAAGCGTTCATGCACAGCATATCGGCAACCTCTGAATTGCCGATAACCAATCTGGTAGACATCGTACCAGCGAGGTCTTGGTCACCTTCGATTTCTTCCTAGACCCTCCCTCTTCCAATGCATCCAAAAAGATATCTACCTCATTCAGGCCATCATAAGTAGGCAGATTTCTTACATTCGAGGACACACAGCACAATGATCGGGTCATCATGTCATAGTTCAGCGTAGTCACTTCATGTAACCAATTCTCCCAGCATTCTAACTCCTCATCGGAGTCTGAATTGTAGGAACTCTCGCGATCCTATGTAATTCAACCATTCGTGGTGGGATTCGCCTAATCTTGGTCTCGCATTGTTATCTTATAGATACAGTCCAAATCATTAACACTCTCATAATCGTGCACTGGTTCCGTATAGTGCAATCCTTCAGCAGGATCTAGAGGTACTATTACGCGTAGCGATTTCTTCTCAAATATTAACTTTCACTTCTTTAGGTTAATTACCCCATTCATATCAGTATCCCAGTCAATTCCCAAGAGCGTAGGATAGGGATTTATGTCGTCCACTATCTCTATTACTTAAGAATCGGCCAGCGTGCTTGCACCTTCAATATCCACAGTCACCCCCTGCATCCGGCCCATGGGGATGATCTTCTACTGATTTTCCATCCTCAGCTGAATCAGAGACCATTGCGGCATTGGTCTCCCCATCCAGTCCCAAGTCTGCTTTGGTAGGATGTTCACATCTGAACCTAGGTCCAAAATAACTTGATCCATTTCATACTCTCCTATCTATGCGGTCAGTCTCATCTCTCGTCCTGTCCTTGTCTTATGCTTGCCAATCTTTCGTACTACGCGCGGCTCACTCAGCGCGGTTCCAACACATCTATTGATGAGCTCTTGTAACCATTTCACAGCCTTACTATCATGCAGTAACTTCATATAGGTCTCCAGGAAAGTTGTGAGCATAGAGGGGTCCATCTCTGGATCAGGCTTATCCTTGCTTCCTGAGGTGGATGCCTTAGTGAAGCTCTTCATGGCTTCCATGAAGGTTTCATGTGTGCGCTCCAAATCAAACTCAACCTCCTTCATCGGAGCTTTGCAAACCCATGTACTATATTCTGGTTATTTCCCCTTGTCATCTCTCGTCGCAATTCCACTTTTGAGTACTATATTTACGTTTGGATCTTCTTCGCATGTCTCAGACCTCATCATATGCAGGTTTTGAGTCGGCGGAGGTGGTACACCGCTTTGTCATGTATCCTTGCTATCAACATAGGACAATCTTCCATTTTATCATAAAAGAGTGTGCAATACATGCAAGACGGGCATGTTGGGTTGGTGCAATCATGGGCATAATGTCTTGGTCCTCTGTAATTGTAGCAGTTCAATTGTCCTCAACCTCTAACAGGTCCTCATCTGCCTCTGCCTCATTCCTTCCCCTGCAATCCTTTCTGCGCCATCCCTGCGCTTTGGTCAGGGGGCCACGTTTCGGCCCGAATCCTATAGGTAGGAGTTCTATCCATCATCAATTCCTAACTCCTGAAATTATGCTTATCATGCCCTACCGACCTGCAAAAGTTGCAGAACAGCTATTGCAGTGTTTATACAAACTTCTGCAGTAGATGACAATTATCCATGGCATGTTTTCCTACTACCTAACATATAGCGCACCACAATGTGGGCCCCACGCTAGGTCTTATTTGAGCTTATGGCCTCAAAGGCATTGGTCCTCCTCCTACAATATGGTTCACAAAGACCAGGCAATGGTCCTAGTCATGCCCCTGACTCTTTCATTTCAAGCACCATAACTCCTTGTGCACCTTTGGTTGAACTGTCCTGTCCTGCTTCAGACTTTGCATTTCAAGGCACAGATTCTTCGGTTGCACATGAATCTACTGAACCCCCAGATTTGGATCTTGCATCTGAGTTTGATGCAGTCTCATTGCAATCTCCAAGGCCTCCGCCTGAGTTGTTATCTTTTGTTGTGACAAAGCAACCCTTAAGTGTGGCAATAGCAAAGCCACAAACCACTCGCAATGCTTTCCGTCTGTCAAATTCATGTTGGCTTGGTGGATTGTACACTTCAACCTTTGATCTAGTTCCCAATGCATTTCACTTGGTTGCATTATGATCTCCTTGAATCCCATAATCTACAGTGCCTCATATTTAGGCCTACTGAACTCTCTATTCAATACTATTTGGATGTCTACCACTCTAGCATTTGGGTTGTCATTAGAGTACTTGATATACCAGGTTAGTGTGCAATCTTGCAAAGCACTAACCAATGTCGCCTTATTTATATGATCATTTGTAACACCTTGAGCTTCCCATAAAACTTTCACAACGAACTAGAATTGGTCCGGATCCTCATTTCCGAAGCCTTTGAACAAAGGCAACTTCACTAAATTTTCCATACCGAACTACGACGGAGGTGGAGGTGGTACGGGGGAAGTTGGAGGTGGTGTGGGTAGAGGTGGTATTTGTGGGAATCCTTGTCTTATTAACTAAATAGAACTTCGTGGAGAAACCTTTGCTATCCCTTCCTCGTCACCTCGCAGAGGTGAAATTAGTGGACTATACTCCAGAACCTTTTTTCCTTCGTTCTTGTAAGTTTTTCCTCTTCGCATAGTTCTGAACATCAAGGTAGCTACATAACTCATTTTTCAAACAATAGCATTTTAATCTAGGTATTCAAATATTTCATGTACTTACCTTGTGGTCCTTTGAAAAATTGCCACTCCACCTCGTTGTAGCTGACTGAGGTGTCAATTGCGAACTCAGTCACAAACCCTCCTATGATGTGATCGAGCCAGTGCGGGTGATATTGTCCTTAGATTCTTCCAATTTCTTTATTAGCTCCGGGGTCTAAACAATAGGGCCATCAAGTTTCCACCTTCCTTGGCTATCTACTAGCTTCGCGATCCACTCGTATAGCTCAATTGGGAAGGAGAAAAAAAATATCTCATGCATATCTGTATACAGGTATGACCAGCCACTGTTCCGTTGTCGGTCATGGGTTTCTATGCTCCTACACCATGAATTCGTGGATATTTCTATCCAACTAGTCTCCAATCTCTTTCTTAGTTGGATTCCAGTGATACGACATCACACATCTCTTATGTAGATTTCGATCCATCTCTTATGTAGATTCCGATCCCGACAACAAATCCATTTGTTGGCTTGAGGGGGCCTGACCCAAGTTCAACATTTATTAGCCAAACAAATCCCTACATTATTGGCCCTTTCGGCATCATCTTGCGGAACGTGGACTAAAGTCTCACCCGAAGCAGTATAGGGGGATGATGGAACCAAGTTTCTGCACCTTGAGATGGTTGTGATGTCGTTTGATTCCTTCTATCCCTGCCTTCGCACAGGTTGCTTCACTTTAGGGCTTTCAAGACGAGGCCTCTATTCCCGCCCTCAATACCACTGCGAAGAGCACAATCGACCTTCGTGCATCCCTAACCTTCTTCCCAAGTACTTCCGCGCTACTATGGCAGAGTGCTGTTGAGATTCCCCAAATAATCTAAGTGACTTGCTTCTCTTATCAAACAATTATAGTTAGCACCACGTAAATAGATATTCATAAATGTGTTCAATTATTTAATGTAACTGCATTCATTCAGCCATCATATAAGCATAATAAAGGAAATTCATACATAACATATCCATATGCATAAACCGAAGAAAGAATCAGAAATTGTAGAATATATCTCTTTATTAATATCTTCCAAGTGTTTACAGACTCTGTCCACTCTGTGCACCCAGATGTAGGGGTCCGCGCACTCAGCTGTGGACTTCTACCCTAGGCCTCTGTGCACCCAACTGTACAGCCTCTACCTATAATACTACCCAAGACCTAGAACTTTTACTTCAGAGCTATGAATTTCTTACATAATTCATCATTCTCTGCCTCTAAAACTACTTAGAGCTTAGTTCATTTTTATACAATCCCATGGTTCGTGGACCATGGGTAGATCTCTTATAGTTGACTTTACTTTACAAAACTAAGGGTGGACTACCATTTATGATACATGATACCTTCATGCTCTGTGACCACAAAATGTGGAGACTTTACCATTTTATTGCAAAATTTGGCTCAAAACTACCCTTGGGGGATGCCACTCCCAACACTAGGGCTTCCCCAAAATAAAGCATTTCACACCAAAAACAGCTGAAAAAGGTAATAAAATGAAAGATGATGGTTAGACCATCTACCTAGAACAGACAACAAGTCGAATGGTCACCTGGATTGCTCGGGGAAGATCTACTCCTTTTTAACTCCAGAACACTCTCACAGAACTCAAATAGTGAAAATGAAGGCTTCGAAACCTTATTATAGTCACTTTGGAGGTATGACTCACCTTAGTTAGTAATTTAAATCAAATTTTTTCATTCCTATGTCATTTATCATATGCCATTTTGATATGTTTTCAATATTACCTGTGCTCTGATAAAGAAGTTTAGTGTTGAATTGTAGAAATGACCATGTTTGACTCAATACGAGCGCTTTATTTTATGGGATCTTTTCTCACTCTTGAACTGAAAAATTCCTGAGTTATCATCGCCAGGCTCATAAAACTCCTACGATGATGACATGCACGCTTTCTTTTTTGGGACCTTTTCTCTCTAAAAAATTGAACAATCCCCAAGTTTTTTCCTTCTTCGGGCTCATTAAATCAATGAAGAAGGAATGAGCAATTCTTTTATCTCTTTTTCATTGCTCATTAAACTGAAAAAAGATATATCAAGTTTTCTTCATTTGACTCATTAAAATTTGATGAAGAGCTATTGAGTTTTTCTTCGTATGACTCATTAAAATTTCATGAATAATATCGAGTTTACTCCACCCCCTCGTACTCGTAACAAAATGAGGAAAACATCTATTGAGCATAGGTTTATCACTTTATCCGAACTCAATAGAATAACTTACAGAAAAGGAACTGTGGTGGGTATACTATTAAGCCTTTATCACACCTGGTTATAAACTATGACAAAGGGACACCCTTGGAGTTTCTCTTTATGATCTTTTCAGACACTCTAAAGATGAAAAGACCACCGAGTTTACCCGTATAGACTCGTTAAATTTAATCAAATGGGGAGAAATTGGACAGCACAATTCTAAATGTTTGTATTCGGAAATATTTTTTGGCAGCAGTTGTTCCCTTGAACATGGCAATCCCTCAACAAAACCTCCCTTTTTTCAGCCTCTCAGATGAACCTTAAAATCCTTTGAGTTTAGCCTATATAATTTGATGTTCCTGCATCCCTGTATCCTAACACTCTTTGGTGTTCATGAGTCTAAAGTTTCTTGGTTAACCTTTGTGTCATGCCTTTTATTGTTCATGGGATTCCTTTGTCCTCTACTTCCTATATCAACTGTCGCTCATATACTTCTATTATGCCCTCTGTTTGTTTGCCCATTTCTCAAAATTTATCTTCAAAAACAATCATTCTTGTCCCATTTCGTGTCGAATGATGCAGGACACATTATTTCCTACCTTACAACAAGTCTCTTCCTATCGACTTCAACACTTTATCTCGGAAGGAGATCCAGAGACATATTAGTGCCCTAGAACTTGCAATCATTAGGGGTAGGTAACCTTGTTTTTTATTGAGGGTTTTCTTTATTGGCTCCCGTTTGAATGATTCTATGAGTGTTCGATTGCAACATCATTATTCACATTCACTAGATTGTACTGCGCATCTTGGATACCATCATCATTATCAGTGGCCATCCTCGCATCTGTTAAGAATTTTCATTATTGACTAGTAATCTGATGATTTCACACATGTTCGACCTCAATGCCTTTATTCACGTGTTGAAATATGTTGTTTAGATGAAGCGACAATCAAGACCTTGGGTAGAGGCTTACATCACTTAGCCTTGTTTCCTCTCCCAAGCTATGTATATTTGTTTTCAAAGACAACTTCTCAAGATGATCCTATTATGACATATTTTCCACATTGTGCTTATTGGTGGACATGATCGTCATACCTCTTTGTTGAGAAATCACTCTGACATAGCTCTGATCCTCTCTCTCTTTTTTCCAAAATGGAAATTCTAAATTATTTTGGCCATCGTCTTCCTCTCTAATCTCACACTTTAGGGGGGATGTGTTATATAGGAACATGACCTCGTCATAAACTCATAGGAGGAAGATAGTTTGGCTGAAGACAAGACCAAGTTCACATGCTTATTTTCTAGGGTAATGCTCCCCAGGAATTAGTAGGATGAGTTATGTTAGAGCCTAGATTTGCCTCAGGCTGAAAAGGTAAGGTTCTAGGTCCACATCAAACCATGTTCAGCCTCATAGCTAGCCCTACAAGGACAGGAGAGGGCTCTCTCTGGGTCAATCTCAGCGAAAAGTATTTCAATGAGGCTTGAGATGACTTAAAATGGGAAGACTGATTTTAGGCTAGTAAACAGATATGAAAGACGTAGTTTATTAAGTGACTTAATTTTCTGGACTGTATGGGACAAAGGACAGCTTGAGCTGAGAAATTAACTTAAAGACACAGAGTATTTCGTGAGGCAAGATAGGCAGGAGGTTTAGCAATAAAAAGTGTGGAATGAAAAGACTGTTGAGAAGCTGAAAAGGGCATGCATAATGAATCCTTTTCAGATAGAAGAAAAGACACAAAGCATGAATGCCTTCCCAAGGTAGAGCAGTAAACTGGATTCTACCTTTCCTACTTAAAAGCATTCAACTGGAAATGATCATGAATGGACAGTAAAACATAACAAGATACATATGAAACAGAGAAGAAACATATTGCTAAACTCACACCACAGGAATCTCATGAATTAGAGCTGCATCATTCTATTAATCTCCTAGGCAAAATTGTACAGTGAAAGCGCTGGGATTTTCCTCCACACTACTCCCAGAAATTCCAACCCTTTACAAATGATTTTTCAATACAATAAATAGACTCGATCTGTGGGAGAACATATCGACACTAATGGGGAGTTGTTTAATCATTAACTAATAAAAGCTGGAAAGCCAACCACCTATTATGAAAAAGAGCAGCGTTATAACAGCTCAAGAACTGGAAACTAAAGATAGAGAACAAAATAATCTTCAAAAGCTGCGCTACACTTGAAATCTGTATGATAACCCACAAGGAGGCAACACCTGTAGCATAGATCTCATAACTGAAGACAAACATAGGCAATCCAACCTATCTGCCTGCTGTTGTAGATATCTTCGCTTTGTATTTAGGCATTTGGTTTTTGAATTTTCACCTTCTCGTTTGAATAAATTCTATTTTAATAAAAATAGAAAATCCCACCCATAATAATAGAAACCAAAAACCAACGCTGCCAATAGAATAGCTTGTGGTGACACGTAGCAGCAGGGCATCAATAATTATTACAACAATTGGTCCGTCTATACACTCTAACATGTGAGAAGCTTCGAATGTCTCTAGAATACTGACAATCTCCCAGAAATCTGGCCTCTTTTTTGGATTTGGAAACCGACGTTCTGCAAGCGGACAATGTTCTGGAAATACGAGCCTATCATGCTCAGGTGCCATCCAGCGATATGTGCCTCGATCTTCATGAATATAACCATGGTTTAAAGCAATGCCAACGTCCACTAACACTAATGAATTTAATCGATCTGAGTTTTATCGAAGCAGTGATGATTTTTCGTTTTGGAGGCTCTATGCGCTGCACACAAGCCCAGTGCACTGCGACCTATCGTCAACATGATTCTGACTTCCTTTTGGGAGAGAACCTTAATCCAAATAATATTTTTCAAACCAGAAACATGTAGTCTGGATTGTTTCGTTTCATTACCACGTTTCTTTTTCTCAGTACCAACTGCTTCCAGGACCGAGGAATGTTGTTTTGGCAAGAATTGTTTCTTTCTCAGGCTCAAGAGCGTGAAGGATCAAATCTGGACAAAGAGCATTGATGGAGGCTTGAACTGTCAATTCTGTGCGATTTCTGGGTGATTTGGACGAGTTTGGACCCTTTTTAAGGCCTCTGGCTATATGCGCTGCGTGGGAGGCCCAATGCGCCGCGCCTCCTGGATGTGCCGCGCCCATGTAATTTTACACTGGATGGTCGCGCCCAGTGTACCGCGCTAGTCACCCTATGCCTCGTGCACACTCTAAATGCAGTCTTGGCTTGAAGATTCCTATGTTTTTCCTTCTCTCCACTAGACTTCTACTTCAATCGCCCTCTTGAGTGAAAATATCATTAATAAACATTGAAATCTCTTCAAAAGACATGGCTTTGATTTTCTCTGTATAAAGACCCATTTTGTAGAGTTTCAAATTTGACATTTCTTCACCTTTAATGCAATTCTATTCTTTCAAATTTCCTTTCGATTTTTTGAACTTGAATGATGGCTTCTTGGTTGATTTTTGCAGGAGATGGTGGCATGTCTTGACAAACGAAGACAAGGGCTGCGCCTGGAGAATTCAATAACTGAAGAATGTTTGAAAATGTTACAAAAGACAAAATGTTGAGTTTTCTTCAAAACAGAGTTTTGAAGGACAGTCATAATCCATCAATATGACAATGAAATTCATGAAATAAAAACATGTGTAGAACCTCCCTCTGGCCTGCTGGCATTTGGACACTTTAACGACTCAATTTGGGAAACCCTAGACCTATGATTGACATGACTCTTTGCCCATTAAAAGATCAAACATTGACTGTCATGGACATTAATAAACATTGATGAAAAGACCTAAGCCAGCAGGTACAAGACATGAGGGGAATGAATGACAAAGCCCTGCTGTTAGATTATGGCATGCTTTTAAATGGAATGCAAGTGATCGAGCAGAATGGGACACCTAAAAATGAAATGCAAAAATAGTTTTGATCTCTGACGGAGGACTAACAAGACCGACTCTAACATTGGCTCCAATGGGGATGGTAGCTCCAGCTCCTTGGAGGTGCCAAGAACAGCAGATCTTTGGGTGAGCAGACAGTCCCTTCGTCCATTGGGCTATGGAGTCCAAATCAAAACCAGAATGTTAACTGATTTATTGACTGAAAATTTGACTCAAACTAACTCAACTTTAATTGAAATGACTGCTGAAATGACTGAAAAAACTTGAATTTAACAAACTAACTCAAAATGACTAAGACCTGAACTTAAAACTTAAATCTTGGTGGTAGTACATGACCACCTGTGTTTCTTACAAGACAATATACGATCAAACCATATCAAAATGCCAATGTAACCAATCAAGAAGATGCCTTCTTGACTGATTCTCCTGATTAGATCTTCTGGTCAACCGTAGATACTTGTAAATGGGCATCCAAAAACATAATTGACCATGATCTCCTTCATCAATGAACACAACAATAATAACCTTCACTGCTGACTGCAACAGAGTTGCCATTGGATCCTGAAAAACATGAAGATTTAGCTCTTGCTGAAGAAACTGGGTGTCTTTTTCTTTCAATTCTGATCTTCCTTCATAATATACTTCAATAAAAGTATGTTCCTGGTCCTCAAATAATTCTGAACAAGTAGATGAGCAGTTTTCCTCTTCAAAGAACATTTCAAAACATGAACCATAGGAAGAATAATCTGAAATGGAATCCTGAATGGTCTGATCTTCTGTAGTCTGAATATATTTTAGGTTACCTTCATATGATATGACAACCAGATTCTCATTACATTCATCAATCAAGAGAAAGGAAACTTCAGATGTATGGTGAAACCCAACACTAACATTTCTATCGTCTACAATAAATTCATCCAGAGAAACCTTTTCACTTACTTGACCGCAGATCTCATCTTGTTGTTTATGAACTGACTGGATTACCTCTTTATGAAGGCCTTGTTCTGATGACATGAGAACATTTGGATCCATAACTCTATCTTCTTCATTCCAGATGATTTCAACAGTAGAGTTCTCCTTCATGGGATTCAATACAAGGTATTCTTGATCTTCACAATCTGAATCTAGCTCTGAAATGGCTGATTTAACGTTATCACATTCTGAACTTGAAACTTGACTTCCTTGCGTGCTGTTTTCTCCTATGGACAGATCTTCTTGACCATGTGCACATTGCAGATCTACGTTAACTTGAACTGGAACATGACCGTTCAAGAGTTGATCTATCTCGTCTTCAGACAGAGGAGATAATACTTTTTGTTTTCTCTTTCTCAAACAGTGATTGTCTTCATTAATTTCAAGTGAAGGAGTGTACAAATTTTCCTCATACTGCTGATCCATTTCATGTAATTCCTGTTGACTGTAAAGATGCAAAATTTCTTCATTTTCCACTGTACTAAGATCTTGATCCTGCTGCAAAGTTTCTTGAACATATTCATGAGTATGCCTCTCTTTATGCTGTTGAAATGGATTTTCATACAGGTCTTCCATGATTTCTCTGTCCATGAAGTCATCATGTCCATAAAAATTCTCAAGATCTTCAATAAAACTATGAACATGGCTACAACAGTTCTGAACTAAAGTCAAGGATGGATATGATTATTTATACATTTCAAAGAATACTGTATGAAATCTTTTAGACAATAAATAGAAGCAAGTGACAAACTTTCATACCAATATCGGGCTTCATCTTCCAGCGTAGCCATAAACATTTTCATCAAACACTCTTCAGGAAAATTGATCTTTAACTTATGCACATGAATGTGAAATTTCACCAGATGAAGAGCAACGTCATTACCTTCCACATTTCTGAACATAGGAAAATTCTGAAGCCAATCCACCTTGTGCATTTTATTCAAAAAACCTGGGATGTGATCTCGGCTCATGGGAGCGTATCTTCTTGCAATCCGATCCATCTTGAAAATCTTAAAGCTACTGATCTTTCTACAGTGGAGTCACCATGAAGGATTGATTTCTGGATTTTTTAGTGAATGGAGTCGCCAGGTGAATGATTTCAGCCTTCTTATGTTTGACCGTTGTCCACCATCAAAAATCAGCTCTGAACTTGATATATGTATAGGGGCAAGACAATCTATAGGCAAACCCTTTTCTTCCCCAGTGGAGTTGCCACTATTTTAGAGCCTAGATTTGCCTCAGGCTGAAAAGGCAAGGTTCTAGGTCCACATCAAACTAGACTCAGCCTCGTAGCTAGCCCTACGAGGACAGGAGAGGGCTCTCTCCGGGTCAATCTTAGCGAAAAGTATTTTAATGAGGCTTGAGATGACTTAAAATGGGAAGATTGATTTTAGGCTAGTAAACAGATATGAAAGAGGTAGTTTATTGAGTGACTGAATTTTCTAGGCTGTATGGGACAAAGGACAGCCTGAGCTGAGAAATTAACTCAAAGACACAGAGTATTTCATGAGGCAAGATAGGCAGGAGGTTTAGCAATAAAACTGAAAAAATGTGGAATGAAAAGACTGTTGAGAAGATGAAAAGGGCAGGCATAATGAATCCTTTTCAAACAAAAGAAAAGACACAAAGCATGAAAGCCTTCCCAAGGTAGAGCAGTAAACTGGATTCTACCTTTCCTACTTAAAAGCATTCAACTGGAAATGATCATGAATGGATAGTAAAACATAACAAGATACATATGAAACAGAGAAGAAACATATTGCTAAACTCACAACACAGGAATCTCATGAATCAGAGCTGCATCATTCTATTAATCTCCTGGCCAAAATTGTACAGTGAAAGCGATGGGATTTTCCTCCACACTACTCCCAGAAATTCCAACCCTTTACAAATGATTTTTCAATACAATAAATAGACTCAATCTATGGGAGAATAATAGGGAGCTATTTAATCATTAACTAATAAAAGCTGGAAATCCAACCACCTATTCTGAAAAAGAGTAGTGTTATAACAGCTCAAGAACTGGAAACTAAAGATGGAGAACAAAATAATCGTCAAAAGCTCCATTACACTTGAAATTTGTTTGATAACCCACAAGGAGGCAACACCTGTAGGGTAGATCTCGTAACTGAAGACAAACATATGCAATCCAACCTATCTTCCTACTGTTGTAGATATCTTCACTTTGTATTTAGGCATTTGGTTTTTGACTTTTCACCTTCTCATTTGAATAAAACCTATTTTAATAAAAATAGAAAATCCCACCCATAATAATAGCAACCAAAAACCAACACTGCCAACAGAATAGCTTGTGGAGACACGTAGCAGCAGGGCATCAATAATTATTACAGCAATTGCTCCGTCTATACACTTTGACATGTGAGAAGCTTCGAATTGCTCTAGAATACTGACAATCTCCCAGAATTCTGGCCTCTTTTCTGGATTTGGAAACCAACGTTCTGCAAGCGGACAATGTTCTGGAAATATGGGCCTAGCATGCTCAGGTGCCATCCAGCGATATGTGCCTCGATATTCATGCATATAACCATGGTTTAAAGCAATGCCAATGTCCACTAACACTAATGAGTTGAATCGATATGAGTTTTATCAAAGCAGTGATGATTTTTCGTTTTGGAGGCTCTGTGCGCCGCGCATAAGCCCAATGCGCCGCGACCTATCGTCAACACGATTTCGGCTTCCTTTTGGGAGCAAACCTTAATCCAAATAATCTTTTGCAAACCAGGAACATATAGTCTAGACTGTTTCGTTTCATTACCACATTTATTTTTATCAGTACCAACTGCTTCAAGGACCGAGGAATGTTGTTTTGGCAAGAATTGTTTCTTTCTCAGGCTCAAGAGTGTGAAGGATCAAATTTGGACAAAGACCATTGATGGAGGCTTGACTTGTCAATTCCGTGCGATTTCTGGGTGATTTGGACGAGTTTGGACCCTTTTTAAGGCCTCTGGCTGTATGCGCCACGTGGAAGGCCCAATGCGCCGCGCCCGTGTAATTTTACACTGGATGGTCACGCCCAGTGCGCCGCACAGCCCATGTGCGTCGCGCTAGTCACCCTATGCACTGCGCGCACTCTAAACACAGTCTTGGCTTGAAGATTTCTATGTTTTGCCTTCTCTCCACTAGACTTCCACTTCAGTCATCCTCTTGAGTTCAAATAGCATTAATAAACATTGAAGTCTCTTCAAAATACATGGCTTTGATTTTCTTTGTATAAAGACCCATTTTGTAGTGTTTCAAAATTGACATTTCTTCACCTTTAATGCCATTTCGTTCATTCAAATTTCCTTTTGTTTTTCTAAGCTTGAATGATGGCTTCTTGGTTGATTTTTGCAGGAGATGGTCGCATGTCTTGACAAAGGAAGACAAGGGCTGCGCCTGGAGAATTCAATAACTAAAGAATTTTTGAAAATGTTACAAAAGACAAAATGTTGAGTTTTCTTCAAAACAGAGTTTTGAAGGACAGTCATAATC
Source organism: Pinus tabuliformis (assembly GCA_031772625.1). Taxonomy (NCBI): domain Eukaryota; kingdom Viridiplantae; phylum Streptophyta; class Pinopsida; order Pinales; family Pinaceae; genus Pinus; species Pinus tabuliformis. The sequence continues at coordinate 2,047,365,845 of CM062816.1, forward strand.
CATCAATATGACGATGAAATTCGTGAAATAGAAACTTGTGTAGAACCTCCCTCTGGCCTGCTGGCATTTGGACACTTTAACGACTCAATTTGGGAAAACCTAGACCTATGATTGACACGAATCTTTTCCCATTAAAATATCAAACATTGACTGTCATGGAATTTAATAAACATTGATGAAAAGACCTAAGCTAGCAGGTACAAGACATGAGGGGAATGAATGACAATGCCCTTCTTTCAAATTATGGCATGCTCCTAAATGGAATGCAGGTGATCGAGCAGAATGGGACACCTAAAAATGAAATGCAAAAAGAGTTTTGATCTCTAACGGAGGATTGACAAGACCGACTCTAACAAGTTATAACAATCCCCATGCATGAGACAGGGGCGCGAGTCTCTAGGGTAACTCACTTTGTTTCCTTAGGGACAACGTTAGTCAACTTTTGTGCGGTTCCAAAGGTCAAATGAGTAGGTTGACTGAATATTATCCAACTTTTCACTCATATGTTAGCCCGAAAAGGAGAAAACATCCACCTTTGACCTGTTTAAGGATATTTCTATTTCTAACTGAGTCTAATAGAAGGGGAAAGAGAAATAAAGCAAGGAAACATCCTATCTTTTTCCAAAGGGAACTCATGAGAGAGTTGGAAAGGATAATCCTCTCATTCTATATATGAGAGGCTTGGGGCATTGTGAAATAGGTCGAAATATTGACAAATTTCCAACTAATTGTCAGAACTTTGTATGAGATATAGTTTTTTACCAAGAGGTTAAGAAGAGAGAGAAAGAAAGGAGATGGAGGATTAAGGGAAGATTGATTCACCAGATGGTTGTAATCATCCTTTAATATTAATAATATAAACCTGCAGTTGTGTTGTCTACTCTATGGTGTTTATATTGTGTTCTCTTAAATGTTGATGAAATGCCATAGTTTATGAGTAGCTTAGATGCATGTTATTTGATATCCTTATATATTATTGTCTTGATTATTAGAGTTTATATGTTGTGTTGGCTTACTAGGCCTGACCTAGGTTCAGAGTTGATTTAGCCAAGCAAATCCCGGTACTACTGGCCCTTTTGGAAATAGTCCACGGAGCGCGGACTAAGGTCTCACCCGAAGTAGTATGGGAGGGTGCTAGAACCAGGTTTCCGCACCCTAGAGATGTCTGATGAGTTCAAGTGGTCTACGATCCGACCCTGCGCACAAGTCACTTCGCACACTCTCCCATACCTCGCAGCCTCAGATATTGCCTTCACGCAGCCCTACTCAAGGCTTGAACGTTGTGCTTTTGCATTATTACCCAAGACCTTACTGATATTCCAACATTAGTTGATTATTTTAGCCTACTTGCATGCTTTACGTTCTACTTAACAATATAAACCATTCATATATGTGCGTGTAGTAAAGAAACAATATATTCTTAAATTATATCAAACATGTATTAACTCAAGAACAAATACATAGAATTATGATAAAACTTCTCTTTATTAATTCTTTCCTTGGTTACAGACCCGACTCCGCCCTGCGCACTTAGCTGTGGACTACTAGGCCTCTGCGTACTCAGCTGCAGAGCCTTTTCCTACTCTACGACACAAAGAAACACTTCACTTAGTCACTTAGACTCTTTCTTCTCTCTACTACTTCGCTATATTTTACACTTAGAGCCTCGCTCTATGAAATTACATTACAAAACTAGGGTGTACAACCCTGTGACTCTATCATACTCTTTGCACCCATAGTTCGTGGAGCATTACAACATAATTCGGTCAAAACTTGGGCTTTGAGCCCAAAACATGCCTTGCAGGGATTCCATGCCCAACAGGCCCCCAATAGAAGCATCGTGACTCGCCCTCGAGTCACTTCGGTCGGTGTGATGATCTTTGCATGGAGTCTCTCCAACTGTTCTCGAACTGTGTGGAGATCAATAGCGCACTGAGCTGTTGCTTGTTGGATTTGCTGCATACGTTGTTCTGAGACTTCCATATCCAAACTTCTTCCATATATCTGTACCGGTATCTAATGCATATTTTTATAGTCTCGTGCCCTTGTCCGGATCCTTAGAGCACGAAGACTATGCTTCTGTCGACTAGTTAGATAGCCGACTCACCCATGTAGTGCTTCAAGCGGCTACCATTCACTTTGCCTGGGAAGGGTTCTCCATTTAGATTGACTAGTTAGACCGCACCTCCGTCTATGACCTCATTAACCATGTATGGTCCCAACCAATGCATTATGAATTTTCTCAGAAGTTTTTCAAACTTACTGTCATACAACAACATTAAATCATTTACCTTGAAAGTGCGCAACTTAATATGGCGATTGTGCCAAGCCTTTTCATGCTACTTTTGTACCTGCTGATGAAAACCAACCAAGAACTATTCCTCCTCAAGTTCTTCCAAATGCGCGTGCCTTTCCTCCAGAGCTTCACAGTCCATCATCCCTATGAGCGATGCTATGCATGGACTAGGTACAATATATTCCATCGGAATGACAGCATCCATGCCATAAACTAACCGGAAAGGTGTTTGTCCCGTTAGTTTCTTTCACGTTATCCTGTAAGCCCATAGCACTGTAGGTACGCGTAGGTCCCAATCACTTCGCTGCATGTTGCACACTTTGTTCAACGTAGTCTCTAGTATTTTGTTGAATGCTTCGATTGTCCCATTGGCTTGTGGGTGATATGGTGTGATTTTCTGGTGATACACCTAGAACTCTTCTGTGAGTGCACTGATGGTTTCATTCAGGAAATGTGTACCGCGATCACTCATTAAGATTTCCAGACAACCAAATCGAGTGAAAACGTGTTCAAAAAAAAACTTTACAGCCGTAGCTACCATGCAATCTTTGACCAGCTGCGCTTCCACCCATCGTGTCAGGTACTCTATCGCGGTGATGATGTAGCGCACACCCGTTTTTCCTTGAGGTTTGATAGGTCCCACAAATTTGATTTCCCATTTCTCGAATGATTGCAGTGTCATTTGTGGATTCAATGACATCTTGTCCCTCCACGATGGTTTTTTGGTCCTTTGACATATATCACAGGCATTATAGTGTGCTTTTGAATGTTGCTGAAGGGTTGGCCACCACGACCCTGCGCGAAGAATCTTTTGAGTTGTCGCTCGTCTTGCATAGTGTCCTCCTGCAGCGCCCACACATGCTTCCGCAAGTTTATGACTTTGTTCAAATTCGGTTACGTACGTTCGCAATATCTCATCATTTCTCATTTTATACAGGTGCAGGGTGATGACAGAAAAATTAACTGCGCACACCACCAATTCCTTCTTCTGTTGGATAGAGTACTCCTTCAGTACAGTCCCTATTGTCAGAAAGTGGATTATATCTTCGAAGTGTCCATCTGCGACAGACATAGCAAAGAGTTGTGCGTTAGGTAATCCTTCCTCCAAACTAGTAGGTTCCTCGCTTGTATCAATATGCGACAAGTGATATGGTCTTTCGTTTAGGCGTCCAGGTTTTACCACGACCTCAAAGTCGTATTCTTGGAACAATAAGAGCCACCTACATATGTGCCTCCCCTTTATTGTGGAATGGTCTGTATACATCTTGAAATGTTCTCCTAGAAAATAGTGCTGGTATTTTTGGAGCGCGTATACCATCGCCAACCCCTTACGCTCAGGTGTGGAATAGTTCTTCTCGAATTTGGCCAATCTATGACTTGCAAATGCGATAGGGTGATCCAAGCCCTCTCCGCCCTATTGTGTGAGCACTCCTCCCAGCGCGATACATGATGCATCAACATGGACATGAAACTCCACATCCCATTTTGGGAAGACCAGGATTGGAGCAGATGCCAATTTCCTCTTTAGGACATCCAGGATCTTCATGCAATCATCATTCCAACAAAATGTGACATCCTTTTTCAATAGTTTCTCCATCAGCATGGTGATTTTGGCATAGCTTTTGATGAACTTCGTATAGTACCCTGTGTGTCCGAAGGTAGCGCGCAACTGTTTAACACTTCACGGTGCTTCCAAATTCAGAATTATAGCAATCTTCACGGGGTCTACCATTAGTCCCTATTTGCAGACCACATGTCCCAGTAGGTTCCCAAAGGGAATGAGGAATGTAAAATTCTTAAAGTTCAGCGCAATCTGGTGTCATCGGCAAGTATCCAGCATCAAGCATAAGCTTACTACATGGTGCTTAACCAATCCAAAGACAATCCAATCATCTAGATAGACCTATAGGAATTTGTGGATATATTATTTCAAGGCGAAAACAACTATGTGAGAAAATATGGTTGATGCATTCTTTAACCCAAATGACATGACGGTGTATTGAAATAGCCCCATTCAGTGGCGAAGGTGGTCTTGCTCCTATCTTCTAGTGCAATTTTGATATGGTGGTACCCTGGGAACCCATCGATGAAGGAATATGCTTCTTGCCCGTCGACATTTTCTAATAATTCATCTGTAAATGGTGTCGGGAATGGGTCGTGTACACAGGCGTCATTCAACTTCCTGAGTTCCACGCATATTCTTATCTCACCCTTCTTCTTTTTCTCCTGCACTACTTGTTACACTGTAACTTGTCACTGTCTTCATCCCAGTCTTCCTACTATGTCATGTGTCCAAAGTCATACATGCTCATGTTATAAAAATGCTCTCTGATGTTGCCAAATGACCCACTTTTCCAAAGGTTTCTACCTCATCACGTCTGTTGGCTAAATAAACGCGCTGAAGTGCGCTCCAAAACAGTCTAGAATCGTTGCCATCGCAGAAGTACACCCAATTCCTGCAATGGTCCGATTTTATGTGCCAGCGCAACTGTCGCTTGTAATATTCAATGATGACCTGACTAGCTACGTTATCTAATAGCGACGTCAGCGCGAAAGATCAGTTATGTACCCACGATGATCCAGATTGGGAAAATTTGTTCCAACAGTCGGCCTTCCAGATAACTCCAGACCTGGTTGTTGGCATAGTTTATGTCGCCCTCCTTTCTCCGGCGTGGCTATTCCGTCATTTGTGCTGCCTTCCTTGGAGATAAGCTCACTCTTCCACCTTTCATGGAGACTCCTTCTCCTATTTAAACTCTCACCATTACTATGTGCTGCTAGTTTTTGGATAGTTTTTGGAATGGTTGCTGATATTGCTGTTAGTGTTTGTGAGTTTGCTAGATAGCTGGTGTGAGTGTGACAAGTGTGGGATTGTTGATAGCTTGAGGAAGGTTGTGAAGTGCCCTTGATCTTGTGTAAAACTTGTGAGTGAGAGAGACTTGTGTATTGGGAGATCCATCTTCAAAGAGTGAATGCTTGAGGAACATGTTGGTCAGACCCTTTTGAGAAGGCTTGTGACGTCAAGACTTTGGTTGTAAGCTTACTCTTCTTTGATTATTAATGCAATCAATGATGTTTTCCTATGTCTTGTATGTAATGTACTTGATAGCTCATGACTTCTTGAATTTGTGAGTAAATAGATCATTGTTGTTCCATTTAAGTGCTTTGTTGTATTTCCTTTGCATTGTTTCAGGTTGATTACTCATTAGGAGAAGGAAGCGGAAGCTGGAGCAGCGCAATAGAACTCCATCGACCACCGGTTGAGGTAGGCCTCCAACTATGACTATTTAAGGAAAGCTATTGTTGATCTGTCCTTGTTTGTGACTAGACCCACTCTAGGGCTAGACGGGTTGCCTCTGTCCGTAGAGGGAACACTTTCCTGCATCACACTACCATAGGGCTCACCCAGTGGGATTCTTCCACCAGATCAATAATTCTGGCTGCGAGCATTTTGTCTAGTTCTACGTGGAAATTTTCCTTATACTTCGGATTCAAGCGGTAAGGCCTCTGCTTAACCGGATTCGCGTTAGGTTTTAGGGTGATCTTCATCATCCCTAAGTCGCCAACGATCCCTTTTAAGTCCATAATCTTGGTCAGGAATAAGTCTTGGTACTCGCAAAGTAACTCAGCGACCTTATCCACCATGGCATCATCCCAATAATCACCGAGTGTTGCATACTTTGGTTCAGCCTCTGTCCCAATGTTTACGTACTTCATTTTTAGTGGCGTGGTGATGTTAGGATCTTCAATCAATGGTCCCTGAACCTCGCGGTAGCCTTCAATTTCTGGAATATTAATTTTCCGTGGATCCTCATCATCCTCCTCAATATTTGCATTGTAACACTTCAACGTGTAGCTCAGCTGGGTCACCCATTCCGGCTGAAGCGCTTCCCTTGGCTTCAGGGGTATTTTGAAGATAATTTCTTTTACTGCTTGTAGCACATCATCAACAGTATCACACCAATGATCCTCAAACGTGAAAGTTAACAGGAATCCTTCGCGCAAGATATCCCATTGGCTTGTTCGATGGTGGAGCTCCGTCTTAGTATACCAATTCATGGGTATGATATCCAGGGTATGACAGAATAGATGCACCCACTTAGGTTGTGGCTCTTCCTCGTAGACCTTGGTCCATTTCGCGAGGTGTGCATGTGGATCATTCTGTCCGTCATATTTATCTTTTAGCGGCATCTGAGGCATCCCAAATTGCATGCACATCATTCTTCTGTAGTCGCACCATTCCTCAAACTTCTTTTGGTGTGTACCCCACCACCTTGTGGGCATACTACGCAGTACCCATTTCAGAGCATCAAATCGCTGTTGTTCTGGCACTTATCTTTCAAATTTGTTCAGGCAATCATCCACCACTGTTAACCCATCATACATAGGCAGTCCCTCACCTATGTTTCCACGTAGTGTAGTGACCTTATCATCATGTTGTAGTTGAGCGTGGTTACCTCGTGTAATAGGTTCTGCCATCATTCTATCTCCTCGTCCGAATTTGAGGTGTAGGAGCTTTCACTCTCCCACGAAATCCTACCATCTTTTGTTGCATTCACCCAGTCCTACTCCTACGTGGTTATCTTGTAGATACAATTTAGATCGTCATCGCTATCGTAGTTGCACACTGGCTTTGTGTAGCGTGATGCTTCCACAGGGTCTAAAGGTACCACTACACGCAGTGAATTTTTCTCAAAAATCATCTTATGCTTCTTTATATTTATCACTCCATTCATGTTAGTGGCCCAATCTATTCCCAGTAGTGCGGGATAGGGATTGTTGTCATCAACAATCTCTATCACTTCAAAATCTACAAGCGCACGTGCACCTTTGATATCTACCATTATTCCATGCAATCTTCCCATCGGTAGGATATTTTGTTGGTTTGCCATTCACAATTGAATAGAAGACCATTGCAATGTGGGCCTACCCACGCGCTCCCACATCTGCTTTGGTAGGACATTCACTTCTGATCCTAGATCCAAAATCACTTGATCCATCTCACATTCTTTGATTTGTGTAGTCAATCTCATCTCCCTTCCTATTCGCGTTGTGTGCTTTCCAAGCTTCCAGACTACGTGCGGTTCTCCTGGTCCAACACATCTAGTGATGAGTTCTTGCAGCCCCTTCACCGCTTTAGTGTTGTGGAACATCTTCATGCATGTCTCCAAAAAGGCAGTGAGCATTGATGGGTCCATCTCCGGTTCTAGTTTGTCTTTACTACTTGAAGTGGAGGCCTCTGTGAAGCTCTTCTTAGCTTCCATGAATGTATCCTTAGCACTCTCCAAATCAAATTCTGGTTCATTTGTTGGAGCCTTGCGAATCCAGGTACTCTCTTCGGGTTGCTTGCCCTTGTCATCTCCTATCGTGATGCCTCTTCAGAGCATGATGTTTACATTCGGGTCCTCCTCGCATAGCTCAGACCTTATCATTTGCAGGTTTTTAGTCGGGGGAGGTTGGAGTGTTCCTCTATCACGCAACTTGCTATTAGTTTCGGGCAGTCCTCCATCTCATGATTAAATTGGGTACAATATAAACATGATTCTCTCGTCGGATTTGTACAATCGCAAGCATAATGCTCTATCCCTCTACAATTGTAACAGATCAGTTGTGTGCGACCCCTTCCTAGCCCCATTGCACCTCGACCTTGTCCGTACCCCTGAAATCTAGTGTGCGCCATCCTTGCATTTTGATCGAGGGCTCACATTTTGGTCTGAACTCTGTAGGTAGGAGTCTGATCCATCATCAGTTCATAACTTCTATAGGTATGCTCATCATGGCCTACTTACCTACAGAAATTACAGAACAACTACTGGGACATCTGTGTATACTTCTGTAGTAGATGGAAGTTATCTGTAGCATGCTTCCCTCTTATTTCACAAATCGTGCACCATAATGCAGGCACTACGCTTGGTCGTGCTTGTGTCTCTAGTCTCAATGGAATTGGTCCTCCTCCTGCCAGGTAGTTCGCGAAGACTTGACAATGGTCATTGTCATGTCCCTGGCCTTTGTAATTTATGCACCATACCTCCTCATGCACTTTTGGGCAATTTGTCCTATCTTGTTTCAAGCTCTGCATCTCAAGAAACAAGCTTTTAAACTACGCGTGGATTTGTTGGACGCCTAGGTTAGGACCTTGTATTGAGGTCTCATGCAGTCTCATTGCGATATCCAAGGCCTCAGCCTGAGTAGATAACTTCTACTAAGACAACGTGGTCCTTAGATGTGGCGTTAGTGATGCTACGAACCATGCGTGGTGTTGCCCATCCATCAAGGTCATGTTGGCTTCATGAATCATACCCTTCATCTTTGATCTAGCTCCTAGGGGGTCTCACCTGGAAGCATCGTGATCTCGTTAAATCTAATAATCGACTACGTCTTTGATTTTGGCCTGCTAAATTCCCTGTTTAGCACAGCTTGGATATCCGCGAACCCTATGTTTGGATTTTCATTGGAATGCTTGATGTACCACATTAGTGTGTGATCCTGCAGGGCACTGACCAACATTGCTTTCTTTATATTGTCATCCGTGACTCCCTACGCTTCCCATACACCCTTTACCATGAACCAAAATTGGTTTGTATCTTCATTCCCTACTCCTTTGAACACTAGCAATTTTATTGCGCTTGCCATATTGAACTATGGTGGTGGCGGAAGTGGTGTGGGCAAAGATGGGGGTGAAGATGGTGAAACTGGCAGTGGTGTAGGTACGGGTGGTATGCATGGAATTTTTTTCCTTATAAGATTGACCGCACTTCTTGGTGAAAATTTCGTGAGCTCCTCCTTGCTCTCCTGCGGAGGTGAAATCAAGGGACTAGTCCTTAATTCTTCGCTACCTTCATTTCTGTAGATCCTCCCACTTCGCGTAGCCCAAGACATCAATTTATTCGCATAACTCACTTTTCACACAGTAGCATTTTAATCCAAGTGTTCAAATATTTAACGTACTTACCTCGTGATCCTTTAAGGAAGCGTCGTTCTGCCTCGCTATAGCTGACTGAAGTATCTATGGGAACTCGGTGATAAACCCTCCTATAATTCGATCGAGCCAATGGTCCACAACGCATGTGATCTTATCTTCTGATGCTTCTAGTTTGCATACCAACTCTAGAGTCCACACGATAGGTTTGTCGAGCCTACACCTTCCCTGACTGTTTGCCAGCTTCACGATCCACTCGTACAACTCAGAGGGGAAGGATGCAAATAAAATTTTGTAGATTTCTGTATATAAGTAGTGCTCTAACTACTCTTCCTTCGATACTCACGGATTCCAGTGACACGACATCAGACATATCTTATGCAGATCCCAGTCACAACAATGGAACCATTTGTTAGCTTATTGGGGCCTGACCTAGGTTCAGAGGTTATTTAGAAAAACAAATCCTGGTACTACTGGCCCTTTTGGCAATAGTTCGCGGAGCATGGACTGAGGTCTCAGCCGAAGTAGTATGGGAGGATGGTAGAACCAGGTTTCCACACCTTGGAGATGTCTGATGAGTTCAAGTGGTTTGCGGTTCGACCCTGCGCGCAAGTCACTTCGCGCACTCTCCCATACCTCGCAGCCTGAGATACAACCCTACTCAAGGGTTGAACGCTGTGCTTCTGCATTTCTACGCAAGACCTTACTAATATTCCAACGCTAATTGATTATTTTAGCCTACTTGCATGCTTTACATTCTACTTAACAATATAAACCATTCATACAGGTGTGTGCAGTAAAGAAACAATATATTCTCAAATTATATCAAACATGTATTAACTCAAGAACAGATACACATAATTATGATAAAACTTCTCTTTATTAATTCTTTCCTCGGTTACAGACTGTGCAGTAAAGAAACAATATATTCTCAAATTATATCAAACATGTATTAACTCAAGAACAGATACACATAATTATGATAAAATTTCTCTTTATTAATTCTTTCCTCGGTTACAGACTCAACTTTGCCATACGGACTTAGCTGCAGGGGTCCGCGCACTCAACTGCAAACTACTAGGCTTCTGCGCACTCAGCTGTAGAGCCTTCTCCTACTCTACGACCCAAAGACACACTTCACTTAGTCACTTAGAATCTTTCTTCTCTCTACTACTTCACTATGTTTTACACTTAGAGCCTTGCTCTATTTTTACAATCCCATGGTCCGCGGACCCTGGGTAGGCCAACATTACATTACAAAATTAGGGCGGACAACCTTGTGACTCTATCATACTCTTTGCACCCGTAGTTCACAGAGCTTTACAACACAATTCTATCAAAACTTTGGCTTTGAGCCCAAAAACATGCCTTGGGGGGATTCCATGCCCAACATGTTGTAGTATTACTGCTTGTCTTGTTTATATGTCGGTGTTGATATAGGAGCTAGAAAAGAGGTCTTCCGCTATGCTACATTCGGTTCTCTAGCAAAATTGCATCAAGATCTAAGGTAATCTCTTCCCTCCTGCTTTGAATATCATACATTAATATGGATATGTATATTCTTCTTTGTGCCAATTGCAGTTAATCTGATCTGTCTGCCAACGATCCCAGTAAGATCCTTGAGGGTATTCTAACCACAACCACCCATGCATTAATCCCTATAAAATTAGGTCAACCATACTTATGGAAGCGACATGTTGTATATGAGTCTAGACCTTGCTCTATTATTATTTATTCTTGTCTATTTTATAAGCAGGTGTTGATCTAGGAGCTAGCAAAGAGGTCTTCGACTCTGCTACATTAGGTTCTCTAGAAAAACTGCATCAAGATGTGAGGTAATGTCTTCCCTCCTGCTTTAAAAATCATACATTAATATGGATATGTATATGCTTATTTGTGCCAGCTGCAGTTAATTTGATATGTTTGCCAAGGATCCCGGGAATATCCTTGAGGGTATTCTAGCCACAATAACCTGTTCATTCATCCCTATAGCATTAGGTCAACCATACTTATGGAAGTGGCATGTTGTATATGAGTCTAGACCCTACTCTATTATTATTTCTTTGGGTACTAAGTTATCCAGGGTACCAGAGGTAGTCCCACCTACCGCCACCTCTTTGATCTCTACTAAGAAATGCAGTAAGCTCATCTCCTAGTTTGGGAATTTTTTTTCCTTTCTGATTCACTCTCAATGTAAGGGCAAGGTCGTAGCCACATCCATGGCCCTGGGTAGGGCTTCCTTCAGGCAACATAAGCAGGTGGACGTGGTTGTGGAAGAATATAGGGACATATTCTCTTCACCCACAGGGGTACCCTTGCATTGTCAGTTGAAGCATACAATCGATCTAACTCCTAGAGCATTGCTACCCAACGAGCCAATATATTGCTGCTCCATTCTAGAAAATGAAGAGATCAAGTGGAAAATCCAGGAGTTGCTTCAAAAAGGGCACATCCGACCAAGTTCATCACCTTGTGGGAGCCCGATTGTACTTGTACAGAAGAAGGATGGGACTTGGAGGCTCGACATCGATTATCAGGCACTAAAAAATATCACTATCAAGAACATGTATCCAATCCCACAAATTTATGACCTACTAGACCAACTCAAGGGGGCCGTGCATTCCAGCAATATCGATCTGAAGTCTGGTTATCACTAGGTTCCAATTAAGCCCATGGATGTATGAAAGACCACCTTTAAATACAAGGAAGGATTTTTTGAATGGTTGGTTATGTTGTTCGGGTTGAAAAACGCCCCTACCACTTTTATGAGCCTAATGGATGACATATTGCTACCCTTCACTAAATCATTTGTGGTGGTTTATCTGGATGACATGCTCATCTTCAGCAAGATTTGGGAAGAACACTTGCAACACATTCAACAGGTCCTTCAAAACCTTCGATAACACAAAATGTGTGCCAACTTGGAGAACGCAGCTTTGGCATTAGCCAAGTCCAATACTTGGGTTCATCATAGATGAGCATGGCGTGCATGTGGACTTGACCAAGATCCAAGTCATTCAGGATCAGCTAGCCCAGACCACTCTAACAGAGCTTCACAGCTTTTTCAGCCTTGCAAATTTTTATCGGAGGTTCATGTTGGGATTTTCCCATATCACTTGGCCGTTGAGTCAGATTACTGAGGGTGGGGTGAAATAAAAGTTCTCCTGGTCCGAGTCCCAATAGAAGGTGTTCGTTGAGTTGAAGCACCACCTATATTCTGCATCGGTACTCACATTGCCAGACCTACAAAGGCCATTGGAAATTGAGACAGATACCTCACACTATGTTATTGTTGCAGTCCTCTCCCAACACGGGCATCCAATGGCTTGTCATAGTGAGACACTTTCCGATACAATTCGGAAGTACCCCACCTATGATAAAGAGATGTATTCCATCATGCTTGCTGACAGTCGAAGCACTACATTTTTGGGAAGGAGATGGTTATCAACACTAACCACTGACCTCTTTTGTTTATATAGATAGAGGGGAAGTTTTAGAACAATCTCCATCAAGAATGGTCTACATATCTGCAACAATTCCACTTGAACATTAAATACAAAAGGGTAGCACCAATCATTTTGCAGACTGCCTCAACCGACCCCCGGTTGTGGCACTGACTACTGTTCTCAAATCTTGTGGTCACAAGATCTATGGATGGCTGCAAATATACAAAAATGATCCAGAGTTTGCCTCCATATACCAGATGCTAGTAGATGGAAGGCAAGTTCCTAATTTCCACCTTCAGGATGCATTATTATGCAAGGAAGTTTTTCTAGTGCTCCACCACTACTATAACACCCTGTCTTTGTATCACCCTTTTTCACGTTGCTAATGTTTGGCCACTATGACTACATGCCAACCACTGCACAACTTTGATGTTGCATTTGTCCTACTACTGACACTGCTGCCAACTCTGCATCTACACTACAACTCCCTCTCTATTGTTGTTGCTGCTACTGCAACTCTAGAAACTAAGAAGTATCCTAAATATTGAATCACTGTGTTCAGTATGATGCATCTGTCTCCCGAGTCCCTGACTACTAATAGCCTCTGCACTATCCACTTAAGGAATATTTTTTGTTTCTAACTCTCTTACCGAGTGTTATGCTCTTAACCTGCAAAAATGATACCCAATACCGAATATGCGAAGAAATGATACCCGGAACACAGAATAGAAATGATTTTATTATTCAGAGAGTAATGTTCACTTGCCTCTTTGAGGGGACAACCTCTAATAGAGTAGAGCTCGATTACCAAATAAGACATGATACTCCTCGCAGGGAGTCTCTATCCTTTATATATGACTTATACATGCAATACCACGGGCCAATACCATGGGTTTATTAGTACCATCTATCTAATACTACGGCCCATTTGCAACTAACTATGGTCCCGTCATTAATTTCGGGTTAACCACTTACAAATATTAATATGGGCTTTATTGACTCTTGACTATGACGTGATCCCATGACATAAATAAGGGGGTTAGGGTGGGACCCTAACATGCCCTCCCCCTTAAGACTAGCCTTGTCCTCAAGGCTGAAGCTGCGGAAACTGCAGAAGAATAATGGCTGGTTCCCAAGTTGCATCTTTCAGAGAGGTGTCTTTCCATTTGACTAGGACTTCCTTAATCACGCGGCCGCGCAGGTGTTTGTTTCTTGTGTCTAGAACTTGTTCGGGTTGAAACCAGATTGACCCTTCTTCGTCCAATTCAGGTAGACTGGTTTGAACTCGGCAATTGTTCCCGATCACTTTCTTGAGGCACGATACATGGAAAACTGGATGGATTTTTGCAGTGGGTGGCAAAGCCAACTTGTACGCTACTTCTCCAATGCGCTGAAGTACTTGGTATGGTCCGTAGAATTTTGGAGATAGCTTCTGACAACCCTTGTCTTTGAGTGATGTTTGCTTATATGGTTGCAGCCTCAAAAAGACCTGATACCCTTCTTGAAATTGGCGCTCTGAGCGATGCTGGTCTACCTGTTGCTTCATGCGGTTCTGAGCTTGATGAAGATTCTCTCTAAGATGGGCGAGCATGGTTGCGCGGTGTTGTAGGAGTTGATCCACTGCTTGTACTTTGGAGCACCCCTTGAGATAAGAAGTAGGGGAAGGCGGAAGTTGACCATATACTGCTTCATAGGGAGTCATATTGGTGGTGGCATGATAGTTGGTGTTATACCACCATTCAGCCAGAGGTAACCACTGCACCCAAAGGTGTTGCTTTTCTGAAGTGAAACACCTAAGGTGGGTTTCTAGACATTTGTTGACGGCTTCAGTTTGACCATCCATTTGCGGATGATAGGAAGTACTGAGTTTTAGTTGAGTGCCTTGTATCCTGAAGAGTTCCTACCAAAAATTACTGGTGAAGATCGGTTCGCGATCGGACACAATAGAAGTGGGCATGCCATGCAATTTGAAAATCTGATCCATGAAATATTGAGCGACGAAAGTTGGTGTAAATGGGTGGGGTAGTGCGCAGAAATGAGCATACTTCGATAGTCGGTCCACAACCACCATGATGACTGACTTGTTTCTGGACTTTGGAAGACCTGTAATGAAATCCATAGAAATTTCCGTCCAAATGGATGTCGGAATGGGCAATGGTTGTAATGTGCCTGGTGTGTTGACTGTTTCCCCTTTGTGGCGTTGAAAGACATCACATTCTGCTACAAAAGTAAGGATGTCCTTTTTCATGCCTGTCCAAAAAAATGATCTTCTGGTGCGAGCATACGTCTTCTGAAAGCCCGAATGTCCTGCAATGGGCAATGAGTGCAATTTTGCCAAAATGCGACCTTTGAGGGTGAATGTTGGGGATATTACGACTCTGTCCTTGTAGCGAAGAATATCATCCTGCGACGAGTAGCCCTTGGTGGAATTTGGATCTACCTGCAATTGAGAAATGAGTTGGGATAGCCCGGGGTGTGAAAACCATTCCTTGCGAGCCTCTTCAATCCATTCTGGAATAGGGAGGGAAATTGCTAGTAGAGTACTTTCTTCCTCAAATTGGCGAGGCAAGGCATCTGCTACACCATTGTCTTTCCCTTTCTTGTAAATGATCTCTTAATCATATCCCAACATTTTGGCGAGCCATTTATTTTGTTGTGGGGAGGATAGGTGTTGCTCCAAAAAATATTTAATACTGTGATGATCTGTGCGGATTTGGAAACATCGCCCCAATAAGTAAGGTCACCAGGTCTCAACGGCATGTAAGATGGCCATAATTTCTTTTTCGTAGGTAGATTGGCCTAGATTCCTCCCACTTAGTTGTTGGCTTGTGAAGGCCAAAGGTCGCCCTTCCTGCATTAAGACCGCCCCAATACCGGTCCCCAAAGCATCACATTCAATGACAAAGGATTTGGTGAAGTCAGGTAGTGCTAAGACTGGAGTGGAACACATGGTGTTTTTGAGAGCGGTAAATGCCTGTTGTGCTTCCTCATTCCAGAAGAAGGAATTTTTCTTTAGGAGTTGAGTGAGGGGCTTTGCTATGCGGCCATATTTGCGGACAAATTTACGATAATAGCCTGTGAGACCCAAAAATCCTCTAAAGCTCTTCAAAGTCTTAGGTTGAGGCCATTCTTGCATTGCCTGGATCTTTTTGTGGTCCACCTTGACACCTTCACGCCCCACAATGTGGCCCAAATACTCAACTTCTTCCATGCCAAACGCACACATGGAAATCTTGACAAATAATTTATGCTTGCGGAGCAAGTGTAAGAGTAGATCTACATGCTAAAGATGTGTAGCCCAAGTGCCACTATAGATGAGGATGTCATCGAAGAAGACAAGGACAAATTTCCTGAGATATGGTTTGAGAATGTGATTCATAAGGCTCTGAAAAGTAGAGGGGGCATTACAAATAGCAAATGGCATGACCAGTAACTCATAATGGCCTTCATGAGTTCGGAAAGCAGCCTTGGGAATGTCGACTTCCTTCATGCGAATTTGGTGGTAGCCTGAGCGAAGATCCAACTTAGTGAAGAATTGAGCCCCATTGAGTTCGTCCAGCAGATCGTCAACCACCAGAATGGGAAATTTATCTTTGACTGTCAACTTATTGAGGGTCCTGAAGTTGGGACACATCTGCCACTCCCCATCTTTCTTGAGTACCATGACCACTGGGGATGAATAAGGACTAATACTGGGACGAATGACACCTGCTTCCAAAATTTCCTTGATGATTTTTTCTATTTCATTGTTTTGGGTGAACAGATATCTGTAGGGCTGCACATTTGGGGGTTGGGCCCCTGGAACCAAGGTGATGCTATGATCATGTTCCCCTCATGAGGGTGGAAGCTCATGAGGCTTGTCAAAGACCGGCAGATGGTTATTTAAAATCTATTGCATCTCAGGATGAATTGGCAGAGACTTGGTTTCAACGACTTGGATGGCGTTAAATTGAGCTACCACTCCATGATTTCCCTTTTTTAACAATTTTTCCATCCAATGCGAGCTGATGATAGAGGGGGCTCCCGCCTGGAGTCCACGGAGGATATGTGT
This sequence comes from Pinus tabuliformis, assembly GCA_031772625.1. Taxonomy (NCBI): domain Eukaryota; kingdom Viridiplantae; phylum Streptophyta; class Pinopsida; order Pinales; family Pinaceae; genus Pinus; species Pinus tabuliformis. Next base: position 2,047,382,557 of record CM062816.1, read on the forward strand.
GTAGTTGTTCTGCTTAAAACTCATATATAACTCCTGAAAATCCATTGTGATTGGCCCAAGCGTGCGGAGCCATTCAGCGCCGAGGACAATGCCGTAACCCCCCATGTGTATGGCAAACATGTGGGTTTTCAACTGATAATCCTCCATTTGAAGTTTGACATTTTCACAGCGGCCTTCACATTTCATTGTGCCCCCATCCGCAATTTGGACTTGGAAGTTAGAAACTGCTCTTACAAAACAATGCACTGCTTCTGCGATTTTTTGATGGATGAAATTATGGGTACTTCCACTATCAATCAAGACTACTGCTGGGCGATGTTTAAGAAAACCCCTGATTTTTAGAGTTTTAGGGGAAGAAATCCCTGCCAACGCATGCAGCGAAATAACTGGTTTGTCAGAGACATTCTCCTTTGGGTTGTCTTGTTCTAGTGCCTGATGTTCCTCAAGTGGTGGATCTTCCTCTGTTGAGCTGTAGTCAGTGGCATCTATTTGAAAAAAATTGGGCTCCTTGCATTTATGACTTGGGGAGTATTTTTCATCAGAGTAGTAACATAGTCCTTACTTCCTTCTTTTGGCCATTTCCACCGGTGACACCTTTTGGACCTTAAGTGTTTGAGTCGTGTTGTGAGCCTGTGGGAGACGACCTTTAGTGGGGAAATTTGGGCGACTGTATTGGGCTGCTAATGCACGTTCCACGTTACGGGCTACCTTGCAAGCCTCTGTCCAAGTGGGAGGGTGGTGCAGTAAGACTTGAGCTTTGATGGCTTCTTTAAGACCACTGATAAAACATTCCGTGTAGAAATCATTTGAGAGACCCCAAGTGTGGAAGGCTAAGGCTTCAAAAGCTGTAATATATTCATCCACGGTACCTGTCTGTCGGAGCTTGGTAAGACGACCCAAAAAAGAGTCCTCCTGTTCAAAGCGGTCTCGAAGAGCTTTGGTAAATTGGGTCCACATCTTAAAAGGTCCATTGCAACGTTGATGCCATTCCCACCATTGCCACCGTTCATTGTCCAAGTACATGCTCCCCAACATAAGCTTAGTCGCATCATCGAAGATATGATTCAGTTTGAAATACTGATCCATTTGTGCTATCCATGCGGATGGGTGAGAATCATCAAATTTATGCATATCCAACTTGGGAGGTCGCTGACTGGGTGGTGGGTGGGTGTGCCAGACGTGAGGAGAGTGGCTAGACTCACCCTCATTGTATACATTGTCATTATACGCCTCCTCATGGGCTGGCTCCTTGTCCTTCGGGAGTAATTGCTGGACCTGGAGAGATAGTCCGTTAAGCTTCCTATTGATGGATTGGATGGATTTGTCAAGTTCGTCCAGTCTTTCATTGGCCATTGCTTGAGCTCTAGTTTCTACCATACACCAACCTGATGAAAAATTGGGACCGCCAAAATTTTTCACTAATAATTGAATGGTACCATCGTGCTCAGCTCGTCGTCCTGATTCTGATTTTTTTTTTTTTGAAAACTCCTAACGGAGTTCTACTCCTTCCTGATCAATACTGCAGTCGCCAAATCCTCAAAATTTCAATGCGGCCAAACTTCCTACGAAAATTATACCTCGGTATAGGAACCCTTCACAACAACTCCGATCTGGTGGATCTGAGAGATATGAATGCGGATCGGCTGGCTCTAATAGATCAGAATGACTTATTTTCGAACTTGAGACTACGGGATTGATGTCGGCTGCTTCTGCACCACTTTGCACCAGCAGATCTAGAATAGATGATGTGGGATCCCGAGAGAAAAGGGAACTACAATCTTGACGAGTGTCAGGTGCTACAGATCGCAATATACATAAGGGTCTGGCAGTAGTACTCGGCCCAATGTTTCAGGGCTCTAACTAAGGAGGATCGATCGTACCCTTACCGGTACAACCTGACTACCCTATCGTACGGGTGAGTAATCTCTCCGAGTGTTGTTCTCAGTGTACTGTAGCCACAATATGGTCGACGGTTTATCTATGGCGAGGTTTCAAGGGAGCCTAGGGGCTTCCGATATACCCAGAGGGTACGTGGAAGACAGTCTGTGCGCGGTTCTGTCTAATGCGCTACTACTCAAAGGGGTACCCATAGGGGTTACAAGGGAGTCCAATAGACGTGACCACCTCTTGTATTTCCTGCGTGCATGCCTCCCCAAATCTGCAGGTTTATGCGCTCAACGACAGATCCCGTGGTTTAAAGACGCCGGAACACATCTCAAGCCAAATTTTTTTTTGCTAAGAATTTGGCGATCCCACCGGCCCTGGAAAGTGCTCTGATACCACTTGTTATGCTCTTAACCTGCAAAATCGATACCCAATACTGAATATGCGAAGAAAATATACCCAGAACACAGAATAGCAATGATTTTATTATTCAGAGAGTAATGTTCACTTGCCTCTTCGAGGGGGAAACCTCCAATAGAGCAGAGCTCGATTACCAAATAAGACACGATACTCCTCGCAGGGAGTCTCTATCCTTTATATATGACTTATACATGCAATACCACGGGCCAATACCGTGGGTTTATTAATACCATCTATCTAATACTACGGCCCATTTGCAACTAACTGTGGTCCCGTCATTAATTGCGGGTTAACCACTTACAAATATTAATATGGGCTCTATTGACTCTTGACTATGACGTGATCCCATGAAATAAATAAGGGGGTTAGGGTGGGACCCTAACACCGAGCCCCTTACGCTTCCAAAAATCCAACTGGATGTTGGGAAATATATAAGATCCTGCACCGCTTGCTCCATCGCCAAGCTAACCATAAAGAATCAAGGCCCGTACACTCCTCTTCCTACTCCCATCCAACCATGGGAATCCATCTCCATGGACTATATGTCGGGCCTCCCTTCTACCAAGCATGGTAACGACTGTGTATTTGTGGTTGTGGACATATTTTCTAACATGGATATATTGGTGTGCTGCAAGGAGAGTATCACAATAGAGAACATTGTCAAAGTCTTTGTTGAACGAGTATGGGTACATTTTGGGATCCTGCATACCATTATATGAGATCGTGATAGCAGGTTCCTAAGCACATTCTAGTCAAGGCTACAGACACAATTGGACACCAATCTCAAAAAATCGACTACCTTCCATCCTTAGACTTATGGCAAGACATAGGTCGTCAATAGGATGATAGTGCACATACTCTGCATGTACAACTCCAAGCATCCTCAAACCTGGGATAAGAGTCTTCCATATGTGTAACACAGTTATAATAGAGCTCTCCATAGCTCAACTGGTCATAGTCCCTTTAAAGTGGGTCTCAAATTTCAACCATTGTGTTTGATAGATGTTTCCATGCCTCTTGTGACTACGTAGACCAAATCCAGACATGTACTGTGTGAGGCTGATGAAGTAACCAGATTTATTGAATGCATCCAACACATCTAACAATATGTCCATGAAATTTTGGATAAATCAAATGCCAAGTACAAGCAACGACATGATAAACATCAGGTGCCACACAAGTTTCAGGTGGGCGACAATGTTTGGTTGTATTTGCAGAAGGAATGCCTTACTAAAGCCTATCAGAAACTTAGACCACTTCGATATGGTCCTTACACGATTACCAAGGTTGTGGGAGACAATGCATTTGAGCTAAGCATTCCCACATTCCTTGGCTTGCACCTAGTATTTAATGTGGATCACCTTCGACCATACTTCCCATCATTGCTCAATGCTGGACACATCAAACATTGCAACACAACTCACACATACATAGTTAAATCTAGACTGCATGGAAAAAGCTACAACAGATCAGATCATGGAAACACATATCAAGAACACTCGACAACAAAGGATCAAACTATATCGAGTTACCAAAGTAGGTCAACTCCTTCACCAGTGCAAGTGGCTCACTAGGGACCAAGTTCAACAAAAGTTTCCCCATCTCATGGAGGAACTCAATGCAATGGGGACCATTACTTCCTAAGGGGGAAGGAATGATCCAGGTGGTTATTGGTGGCCGCCCACTTATTCCACTTAGACGCCCACCATTGTTTCTTTCAGTTTTTCAGTTTCCTTAATTGTAGCACAATTTACTATTTTTGGCAGTTTTTTAGGGCTGAACTTCTAGAGTCGTTTTGAGGCCCTAAATGAAGTTTTTTTGGCAAATCACTGGAGGCGAAGATGAGTTTTCAACTTGATATTTTCTTTCAGTAGGTGTAGTCCTCGAAAATATCTATCTGAGGACTACAACAACTAACAACAAATATTGAGTTGAAAACTCATATTCGTCGCCGATGATTTTCCAAAAAAACATTTAGGGCCTCAATACGACTCTGGAAGTTTGGGACTCGAGAAACTACCAAAAATAGTAAATTGTGCTACAATTAAGGAAACTGAAAAAATGAAAGAAACAATGGTGGGGGTCTAAATGGAATAGGTGGGTGGCCACCAATATCCACCTAGATAAATGCATTTTAAACTTTCCTGGAAACTGTGCAAACTTACTGTCATATAGAAGGACAAGATTTCCTTCCTGGAACGTCTTCTACTTGATATGTAGTTCATGCTAAGAGTTTTCTCTTGCTTTCTGCACTTGCTGATGAAATCTTGCTAGAAATATGTCTTCCTCTAATGTGAGTAACCGAGCTATTCTTTCCTTCATTATGTCAAGGTCGGCCAATTTTCTAAAGGATGCAATCCTTAAGCTGGGCACAATATACTCCATGGGCATCATAACCTCTTGCCCATAAATCGACCTGAAAGGTGTTTGATGTTGGCTTGTGGGGGCCTGTCCTAGGTTTAGTTTTAATTATCCAAACAAATCCCTACACTACTGGCCCTTTCGACATCAGCCCGTGGATCATGGACCAAAGTCTCACCCGAAGCAGAATGGGGGGATGTTGGAACCAAGTTTCTGCACCGTGAGATGGTCGTGATGTCGGATTATCCCTTCTATTCGCACCTTCACGTAGGTTACTTAGTTCTTGGGCTTGCCAGACTAGCCCTCTATCCCGCCCTTCAGTACCTCCATGAAAAGGTACAATTGACCTTTGCGTAGCCCTAACCTGCGGCTCAGGTACTTTCGCGCTGCTAGGGAAGCATACCGTGTAGATTCCCACACTATTCTAAGTTTCTTACTTATCTTATTAAACAATTATAGTTAGCACCGCGTAAACAGATGTTCTTACTTGTGTTCACTAAACCAATGTAATTACATTCATTCATGCATCATGTAAGCATTATAGATGAAATTCCTACATAATACAACAAAATGTAGTAACTGGAAGAAAGACATAGAATTTGGTGAATACTTCTCTTTATTGATATCTTTAAGTGATTACAGACTCTATTCACCCTACGCACACAGCTACAATGGTCTGCACACATAGTTGCAAACTTCCACCCTAGGCCTCTGCGCACTCAGCTGCAGAGCCTCTACCTACGCTACGACCCAAAACTTAGACTTCTTACTTCGGAGCTATGACTCTCTAAGACTTATCTTCCTCCCTAAAGCTTACTTAGCTCTTTTTATACAATCCCATGATCTACGGACCATGGGTAGATCTTTTACTGCCAAATTTACTTTACAAAACTAAGGGTGGACAACCCTTTATGACTCATGACACCTTCGCACTCCACGACCACAAAATGCGGATTCTTCACAAGTTTATTACAAAATTTGACCAAAACATGGGCTTTTAGCCCCAAAAATGTCCTTGGGGGATCCCATTCCTGTTAGAAAATTATATATTACAGAGGAATGGAACACATAAAATATTGCAAAAATATAAACACAGAAAACGTACAAAACAAGAGAGACATAGATATACATGGTTCACCTAGTTTGGGCTATGTCCACCCCGAATAGCCAGTCCTTCCTTTCTATTATCCAGCAAAATGAAGAGACACATCCTACAACAAATCCGCTATAATATCCTCTGTTTTCTCTCACAGTCTCACCTCTGTGTTTCTCGCTCACAGAATACACATCTATATCTCAACCTCAAATACAATACCCTCATACAAAGAGAGGGGGTTGCCTTCTATGGCAAAAAAAACCCTAAACTAAACATAAGTTCTATCGTCAAATCATCTACCTAATGAACGGCCCAGATTGACTAGAAATTACTATACTTTTACAAGGCAATTTTACATTTGTTTTTAGCTTCGGGGGCGCTGCCCCCGAGCCCTCACTGGGGGACCGCTGGCCCCCGAACCCCCCATCTAGGAGGGATGGGCCCACACGGACCCCCATGGGGGGGACAAGTCCCCCCCGCGTGGAGGGGTGTACAAACTTCCTGGGGTATACATCCGGCTGAAACAAAGACCTCTCCACACACAACAATCTCCCACTTGGAGAATGATTGTAGAAACTCCACCGCTGCTTCATTTTCTCGACAATGACTCCTCTTTGGACCCGGCTATTTCTCATCTTCATCGTCATCCTTGAAGACCAATTGAAACTGAGTATATTCTCAGTTTCTCCCTGGTTACAACTTTTATTAGCATATCTGCAGGATTCTGGCTAGTGTGTATCTTTTCCAGCTTCAACTCTCCATCTTCCAACACTGATCGTATGAAATGGTAATTGAGCTGTATGTGTTTAGTCCTAGAATGAAATGCTGAGTTCTTTGCAAGATGAATGGCACTTTCACTATCACTATATAACGTGCCCATATCATGCTCCTTACCCAATTCACCCATAAACCTTTGTAACCAAATCATTTTTTTACTAGCCTCTGTAGCAGCAACATACTCTACTTCTGTTGTTGAAAGTGCAACAACACTTTGGATTTTTGAAACCCAACTGACAACTGTTCCTCCAACATTAAATACATATCCTGTAGTGCTCCTCCTGTTATCTCTGTCACCTGCCATATCTGCGTCAACATATCCCTGTAGAGAAATGTTTGAACCATGAAAGCATAATGCTTGATTTGTGGTACCTTTCAAATATCTAAGATCCATTTCACTGCCATCCAATGTTCCTTTCCTGGATTGTTCATGTACCTGCTTACAAGTCCCACTGCATGTGCAATATCAGGCCTTGTGCAGACCATTGCATACATTAAGCTTCCGACTGCTGATGCATATGGAACTTTAGACATATAATCCATGTCTTTTTGGGTCTTTGGGCACATTTCCTTGCTAAGTTTGAAATGGCTAGCAAAAGGTGTACTAACTAGTTTTTCATTTTGCATATTAAATCTTTTCAACACCTTTTGTATGTACTCATTTTGAGACAATGTTAATTTGCGATTTTTCCTATCTCTAGTTATTCTCATACCAAGGATTTGTTTTGCAGCTCCCAAATCCTTCATTGCAAATGAATTTTCCAATTTTCTTTTGAGTACATTTATTTCCTACATGTTAGATGCTGCAACAAGCATGTCATCCACATACAATAACAATATAATATAGCTGCCATCATTTTTCTTTTTCAGATAAACACAATGATCAGAGTGACATCTAGTATAACCTTGTTCAGACATAAACTTGTCAAATTTTAGATACCACTGCCTTGGAGCCTGTTTTAAGCCATACAAGATCTTCTTCAACTTGCACACTAGTTTCTCCTTCCCTTTCACCTCATATCTTTGTGGTTGCTGCATATATATCTCTTCCTCCAAATCCCCATGGAGAAAGGTTGTCTTTACATCTAACTGCTCAAGATGCAAATCTTCAGCTGCTACAAGACTTAAAATAATTCTGATTGAAGTCATTTTAACAACAGGAGAAAATATTTCATCAAAATCAATACCTTTCTTCTGTGCAAACCCCTTCACCACAAGTCTAGCTTTGTACCTCTGTTTTCCTCCATCTTCTTCCTTCAGCCTGTAAACCCATTTATTATTCAATGTAGTTTTTCCTACAGGAAACCTGACTAAATCCCAAGTTTGGTTATGCATTAAGGAGTCCATCTCTTCTTCCATGGCTACCTCCCACTTCTTCCTGCATTGCTTCTTCATAACATTCGGGTTCACCAGAATTAGTGAACAATAAATAAGATAATGAAGGAGAGTATCGTTCAGGGGTTCTGCTTATCCTGGTAGATCTTATAACACCACTTTCAGGTGTTTGGGGTGCCTGTTGCTGTTGTGGTGGTTGCTGTTGTTGATTATTATTATTTTCAGGCACCTTTACTTTTTCAGTGATTTCATCAAGAACTGCGTATTCCTTGTTTTCCTTTTCCTATTTCTTTTCCTGCAACTAATTCTTATACAAGAACTTTTCATTGAATATTACATCTCTGCTCCTAATGATTTTGTGATTTTCGTAATCATATAAGCGATAACCAAAATCATTAACACCATATCCAATAAAGGTGCATTTCTTTGACTTTGTCTCAAGCTTTGTTCTATTTTATTTATCAATATGGACAAAGGCCTCACAACCAAAAGGCTTTAAAAAAGAGTAGTTTACCTTTTTACCTGTCCATGCTTCCTCCGGAACACCACCATCCAAGGAACTTGAAGGCCCTCTGTTTATTAGATAAACAACAATATCTACAGCATCTGCCCAAAACTGTAAAGGCAATCCTGCATGCAATCTCATGCACCTTGCACGCTCCATGATTGTTCTGTTCATCCTTTCTGACACACCATTTTCTTGTGGTGTTCTTGGAACTGTCTTCTCTCTGCGAATTCCATGTTCTGAAAAGTACCTATCAAACTCTTTGCTGCAATACTCACCTCCATTGTCTGACCTAAGACACTTCAATTTCTTTCCTGTCTCAATCTCAACCAAAGCTTTCCATTTCTTAAAAGTATCAGATACATCAAATTTATTCTTAATACAATAAATCCAAGTTTTTCTAGTTGCATCATTAATAAAGGTAACATAATAATGAGAGCCACCGAGAGATGATACCTGAGCAGGTCCCCATACGTCTGTATGCACAAGCTCTAATTTTTCGTTCTTCTTTTCTTTCCCAACTCTGAGAAATCTGACTCTCTTCTGTTTTCCATAAATGCAATTCTCACAGAAGTCCAAATCAACATTCTTCAAACTCGGAAACAAATTCCTTGAGTGAAGAATCTTCATCCCCTTTTCACTCATGTGTCCGAGCCTATGATGCCATAATGCTGCATCTACTCCTTTGGAAGTTAAAGCATTAACAGAGTTAGAAATACCATTGCATAAATACAATGTTTTTCGCCTTTTGCTATTACCAGGGCTTCTTTGGTGACCTTCCAAGCTTTGTCTGTGAAATTTGTCACACAACCTTCAATGCCTAACTGCCCTGTTGAAATCAGATTTTTCTTTAGATATGGAACATGCATTACCTCCTTTATTAGCCATTGGTTTCCATTCTGCTGTTTTACAAGAACCTTACCCATTCCAACGATTTTACATGGTTTATCATCACCCAGACGAACTTGTCCAAAATCTCCTTGAACATAGTCATGAAAGTATTTCTTATCAGGTGTGGCATGGAATGAAGCCCCTGAATCTACCACCCAGGAATCAGTAATATTTTCGAAAGAAAGAACCAAAGCATATTGTAACACCTCACCTGTCACATTTGCTTCATGATTGTTTTCTTGTTGTGCATCTCCTTTTCCCTTCCGATATCTACAGTCTTTCTTTAGGTGTCCTTTCTTTCCACATTTCTAGCACACTATCCCTGATCTGGACTTGGATCTGCCTTTCCTTGATTTACTGCGATATCCTGAGCTCTTTCCCCTTTCCATTTTTCTTCCTCTAGACTCTGATCTCAAAGCATTTCCTGATGTCTCACCGGAGCTTTTCAGTCGCATTTCCTTGCTAAGGATAGCACCGACAACATCATCAAAATTTAAAGTACTAGATCCAGAAACAGAGTTACTAATGGCCATTACCAAACCATTCCAACTTTCTGGTAATGAGCACAAGAATAACAGAGCTCTAACTTCATCATCAAAGTTTACCCCTACAGAACTTAACTGACTTGTAACTGTATTAAAATCATTTATATGGTTTGCAACAGATCCACCTTCCGACATATTCATATTAAATAACCATTTCATAAGAAATACCTTGTTTGAGGCCGAGGGTTTTTCATATAGTTTCGACAACGTCTGCATCAAACCCTCTGTAGTAGTTTCCTTCGAAATGTTGAAGGTGACTGACGTAGCAAGGCACAACCGTATTGCTCTGAGTGCCTTTCTATGGAGAAGGTTCCATTGTTCATCTTTCATACCCGTCGGCATCTTTCTTTTTCCGCCCAATGGTAGGTATAGATCTTTCTGATACAGATAATCTTCCACAGCGAGAAGTTTTGGCCGTTTCTGCATCTTCCACAGCGAGAAGTTTTGGCTGTTAAATTTCTCGACCCTAAACTTACCATCTTCTGCCATTTCTCCCACTCAAACCAGGAACCCTTCTTTCCTGCAAGTTTATCAGCCAAATAGACCTTCGGCTCCGATACCAGTTGTTAGAAAATTATATATTACGGAGCAATAGAACACATAAAATATTGCAGAAATATAAACACAGAAAACACACAAAACAAGAGAGACACAGATATACGTGGTTCACCCAGTTTGGGCTACGTCCACCCCGAATAGCCAGTCCTTCCTTTCTATTATCCAGCAAAATGAAGAGATACAACCTACAACAAATCCGTTGTAATATCCTCTGTTTTCTCTCACAGTCTCACCTCTGTGTTTCTCGCTCACAGAATACACATCTATATCTTAGCCTCAAATACAATACGCTCACACAAAGAGAGGGGGTTGCCTTCTAGGGGAAAAAAACCCTAAACTAAACATAAGTTCTACCGTCAGATCATCTGCCTAATGAACGGCCCAGATTGACTAGAAATTACTATGCTTTTACAAGGAAATTTTACATTTGTTTTTAGCTTCGGGGGCGCTACCCCCGAGCCCCCGCCGGGGGACCGTTGGCCCCCGAACCCCCCAGTCAGGGGGGATGGGCCCCCTGGACCCCCGCAGGGGGGCAAGTCCCCCCCCGCGTGGAGGGGTGTACAAACTTCCTGGGGTATACATCCGGCTGAAACAAAGACCTCTGAACAATCATGCTCCACACACAACAATTCCCAACAGGCCACCAACACAAACATCGTGACTCACCCTCAATTCACTCAGTAGAAGTGGAGATATTTGCATGAAGCCCTTCTAGCTCAACTTGTATGACCACAACCTCAACCATGCACTGTGTGGCCGCATGCTTCGCGTCTTCCACTGTCTGCTCGGCCGCTGCTCCTGAACTGTCGGCCTGTAGCTTTTGCTGAGTCGCTTTCAAAGTTGCAAGATTGCCTTCAATAGATCATGTCACTGTGTAAGCCTCATCCAACCAGGGCTTTAGTCTTGCCTTCAACACTATTTCCTTGTGTAGTGCTGCATCCATCTGTTCCCTTAGTTGCTTGGCCTCCTACAGCTTTGCTAGTCTTTGTGTCAGCGCAACGATTCATGTTGTGCCCTTAACCTCATCATAGTGCTATTGTAGCTCACACACTTCTGTCTCTGGCCTCTGTACATTGGGGTCCTCCTGCAAGCTTGTCAGGACCTCAAATGATTGCTCAAAAGGTTGCGTGCAGTCCGTTATTGCACTATCCACTACTGCTACTGCTTCTGTGATAGTGGTCGCTAGTTGTTCCTTCAATTATGGAGGCATTGAAGGCTAGACCTTCAACTGTAACTCTATGATTTGCAAGTTCAACTCCAACTGAACCCTTTGCATCTCAGTATGAGTGTCGAGCACACCTGGGGCTAGCTTGCGGATGCGTAACTTGACTGGCTCCTTCTCTGGAATGGCCAACTCCGGGACCATTCGGCATGCCTCCTCAATGACCTGCATAATGCACTTTCTCTGACTGGTCGCCTCGGTCGCAACATTTCTCTATAGTGCCATCTGCTAATTGTTGATCTGTTGTTCACTGATAACCTGAAGGGCACGGTTCTCATGGGTCCTCAGCTCTGCAATCACTCCATCCTGCAAGAGGTGGAGTGCTTCATGCGTGAGCATTGCCAGGTTCAACCCTAATCCCTTTAGGGCACTTAAAATGGGTCTGTCAGCCTCATTCTCTATGGTTAGTGCTCCATCAGGCAACACGATCGAGTTGGAGGCCTTCGTGTGTAACATCTCGGTAGCTTCTGAGCTGTCGATAGCCAAGCTAGTAGATACCGTACCAGCCTCCTATGTGCGGGTCTACAGTTCTTGCAATCTTGTCTGGATAGATCATAGGATGATCTACTGTTGCTACTCAAATTGTTGCAGGGCCTCCATGGTGACATTCCTCACTGTGTCCCCCATATCATGCAAGTCTCCTTCTGTTCGCGTAATAGGGTCTAGTGATGTCTTGGTAGGTTTTGATTTCTTTTTGGACCCTCCTTTCTCCTGCTACCTTGGGCGCTTGATGTGGGTGGACGTCTCTTGAGGGTCTATGTTGTGTTGTTCTATCTCCTTCTCTATCTCAGGTGAAGGTGACCTCGCACCTTTGTTAGAGCCCCGCTCTGTCCCACTTGTCTGCTTCACTGTCTGCTGCGTGATCTCACACTCCACCTGGGTCTTATCAACGACCTCCTTTTTCCTCTTCTCTACCAGCTGTGTCATCTTAAGCTTGGCCTTCTCCATCTTCTTCTGTGCCACGAACTTCCTCCCTCTCACCGCCAAGACTATTGTAGTGCGCCACATTGCCAGCATTAATCAAGTACCACATCAATGGCATCATCCACTGCTAGATAAGGAAAGTCGTACCATTTCTGTGTAGGGTCCTTCTGTGCCCTGATGGATACATGATGGAAGTCTACTTTAAATTCGGCGTAGCCTTGAAGGTTAGCATGCACCGTAGGCGACAATGACGGTTTGCGGTTGATGGCCATCTGGATGTTCATCTCCATCAAGATCCAAAAGATCTCGCTGTCCTTGACTTGTTGCGCATCCTTGGTCACCCATAATGAAGTGTACTTCGCTACTTCTGGGAGGTCTAGCATGACCGAAGGGAACTGGCTGTCCTCTGGAAGCTCCCACACTACCAGCACAATTGACAGAAAGAGCCATGCGTAGTGGAACACCTTGCTGAGCTCATGTGCTTCGCGACAATTCGCCAAGAACTCTCTGTGAAGGTAGTCCGACCAATTGAACTGGACTCCTTCAGCGCACTGGGCTGCTAGTGCAATGACAGTCACCGACACCTCATCGGTGTGACACTTCCTCATCACCTTCCCCCCTAAGGTATGTGTGGCTACCTTCACAGTGGGGTCATAGATGTTGGATATAGCATATCTGCGCAACTTCTTCACCAATTTAAACTTTTCCTTCATAGACTCCACAAGGGCTTGTTCACCACCTTTTTCGCCAAATATCATGGCCAGATTTTCCATTGTGTAACACAATCACGTTATCTGGTGAATCAATCTATCAGTGATGGGTATTGGCTCCTCCAACCATAGACACCATCATGCACCAAGCACAACAACTAGCTTGATGACCAATACCATCACCAGGGTGCGGTTGTAGTACGACACCCAAAACAAGTTGAGAAACCCTGCCTTGTCTACTCCTCTGAGCCACCTCTATGGCTCCAATGTGGTCATTCTAGTGTTTGTATCAATGATGTGGTGCATCAGCTACTCAGTCTCTAGGTGTGGGAACTTCTTGTGGTCGACCAAGTCCCAGTCTTCAAGTTTGAGTAGTGGCACTCGTGCCAAGTGCGGTCTGTCGAAAACAATCTCATCCGACAAAATAGGGGTTTGCAAGGGTGTCTTGCTCTCATTGATGTCATTTGACACCTTAGTCTTGGGTTTGAACGGAGGAATGTACTTAAGCAATTGAGTAATAGGGTCTGCACACTGGGCTTCAACCTCCTCCACTTCAACTCCCAAATCCTCATCATCCATTGGGATGTCTTCAATGTCTTCCTCCTCTAGCTCCAAATTTAAGGTCTTGCCCTTCTCCTGTGCGGTGGGTTTTGGTGTGTTTCTCCTTGGTGATGCACTCATCGTATGGCAGGCTGCTTGCCCTTTTTATCTGTTATATACCTAGGGGGGATAATATGGGGTACCAATGGAGGTACCCAAGGTAATAATGTAATAATGGGATGGGCCATAGTAATAAATAAGGTGGTTAACCCATGTCATGTAAGGGACCACAAGTAGTTAATAATTATGTAAGGGGCCCATGGTATTAATTGATGGTATAAGGAAACCATGGTAATGATGCATGGTATTTTATGTATGAGGCCTATATAAAGGCTAGAGACTCCACATATGGAGAGGAAGTGAAGTATTCTTGTATGAACAAGCATATGGCTTGTGGAGTGTTCTCCTTCCTTAAGGAGTGAATGTATGGTGTTGCCCTACCATAAGGGTTTGATAATAAAGAAGCATTTATCTATATTTTTCTCTTGTTATTATTGGGTTATTGCTATTATCTTATATTCTTGGGCTATATCTACAACAAGTGGTATCAGAGCACTTTCTTGGGCAAACCGTGGAGAATTTTTTTTTTTTTCATTTTTGCAGGGTTTCTGAGGCAGCGACTTTGCAGATCAGATCTGTATGTTTTGGTGCTAGATCTGCAGAATCTAATTTCAGATCTGTATTCTTTGGGAAAAAACACCTGATTTCAAAAAAAAAATTGGTCGAATCGGAGTTCGGATGAAGGAGATATCACTAATCTAAAAATCAGTGGGGTTGTAGACAATTTTCAGGGCAGCGATTTTGCGGCGCAGATCTAGACGTCCTGTAACAAGATCTGCAAAATCTAATTGCAGATCTGGATTCTTTGGGAAAAAATACCCAACTTCAAAAAAAAAAACAGTCGAATCAGAGTCCGGATGAGGGAGATATCGCTGATTTAAAATCAGCTCTTTTTGCAGAAATTTTGGGTGACGGCGGGAGAGTAGCAACGCAGATCTGGAATTCTAGTGCCTGGATCAGGATTTCTATCAAATGGGCAGATGCAGAATGATTGCTCCATTTCTAAAAATAGGTCATAATAATAATTCTGAGCAATATTGACAAAACTGTGACAATTACACATTTTCGCCAAGTAAGTGAATTTTTTCCAAACCATTCATGGCTTCTAGCAAGTATCTTTTATTTACAGGAAAAGATAATGGTCCTACTATTGAAGAATACATAAAACAAAAGAAGTGGGTATGGACAAACAATTGGAAATTGTGGGCAGTGCAGGATTTTAGAGATGAGGCGGCCACATGGTGGGGATTACTTAACCAAAAGAAGTGTTCCAACCTGCCCGATGAAGAATTTGAAAAGTTACTTTTAGACAGATGGTCTCATGCTAGAAAACAAGATAAGGAGAAACATGTGGGGTTATTTCCTACTGGTATATCCTTATTTCAGGTTCATGGATTGATTCAGAAGGAGAAACTCATTGTGTCTATATATCCGAGTTCCCAGCAAAATCTCATAAATGTCAACTTGGCAAAAAAATTGCAAGTCCCAGCAAAACATTTTGAAAATACACAGGTTGACGATAAGGATGTTCAAATTTATAAGGATTTGAAACTTTCTATGGATAAGTATGTGTTTCATGGTGATTTTTATGCTTCAGAGATGGATAATATCGATGTTGTTTTGGGATATCCTTGGATGGAATCTGTAGGTACTATCAATATTAATGTGCAGAAAAAATTCCTGAAGCTATGGTATAAAAATAAGAAAATTACATTACAGGATATTTCCATCCATAAACAGGGAGAGCACATGGAGGCGGAAGCAGATGATGTTCAAGGGACTGACATATCAGATGATGAGCCTTTGATGATCGACAATCAAACACAAACAGAGGCTGCAGAAGAAAAGGTTACAGGTAATGATACATCAGAGGAGGGCTTAGTGGTTGAAGTCATATTGAAAAAGAAGACACCACAACAGGCACCACAGCAAGATGAAGTCAAGCAAAAGCCATCGTGGGTTAAAACTTCAACATATCATCACCCACATCACCCCGCACGACAACCATCATGGAAACCAAGTAGTCACATGATGGATAGAAAGGAGACACGATCCACCTACTGCACATCAACACAGAAGAGCTGCCACGGTCAACTTCCATCTCAAGCGAGCGAGGCACCAGCGAGATCGAGGGTTCACCTTTCTCTTGGATGGCTAGATGCACGTGCATGGTATCAGTGGATTACTCTTTTAAGTAGATCTTATTATTTGTGTTCTTCCCATGTTTCGGGAACGAAACATGCTTAGGGGGGTGGAATGTTATATACCTAGGGGGGATAATATGGGGTACCAAGGGAGGTACCCAAGGTAATAATGTAATAATGGGATGGGCCATAGTAATAAATAAGGTGGTTAACCCATGTCATGTAAGGGACCACAAGTAGTTAATAATAATGTAATGGGCCCATGGTATTAGTTGATGGTATGAGGAAACCATGGTAATGATGCATGGTATTGTATGTATGAGGCCTATATAAAGGCTAGAGACTCCACATATGAAGATGAAGAGAAGTATTATTGTATGAACAGGCATATGGCTTGTGGAGTGCTCTCCTTCCTTAAGGAGTGAATGCATGGTGTTGCCCTACCTTAAGGGTTTGATAATAAAGTGAATCATTTATATCTATTTCTATCTTATTGTTCCTGGGTTTATTTCCATTATCATATATTTCTGGGTTAGATATACAACATTATCCTTTGTGGTCTCCTTGGTGGGTTCATCATTGGTGTCGACGTTCTAAGTGATTTAGGGACTTCGATGACCTTTAGAGCAGCTACTCCTGCATCCATTTCAACTTCCAGCACTGACTCCTCTACTCCGGTGTCTATTACTTCTGTGGGTGCCAACATAATGCTTTCCAATAGTGCTTGCGATGTCTCTGGAAAGTTTACAAATGCTGGAGTCTCTTTCAAAGCCTTGAAGAATTCTCAGTTCATAAGTACCTGAGAGCTCAACAACTCAATTCTCAAATTGCGAGGTGTTTTTTGATGGAGAGCCACTTTTAATTTATTGGGAATTTTGAATTCAAATCTGATCGTTTCCCCCAAATTCAGTTCATTAATGCCAGGTTGGCGGCATATTTTCAAGGATCTGAGCCATAAATTTCATCTTAAATGTTGGCCACCCACTCCATTTGGCTACACCTCTACCATCAAATAGGGTAGCGCAACTCCCTTGCACTGCCGCGAACCCTGTGACACATAGTCCTCAAATTGAACAGCTCCCTAACCCGAGCAATGTAGTTTATAGTCCCGCACCTCCTTTCAGCTACCTGGAGCACTGAGATTGTGCTACCTTCCTCTAGTCACATGGCTGAACCACCAGTGTATGGCTTCAACTGACTGCCATTCACCTTTCCTAGGAAGGCCTCTCCATTCAATTTGACCAACTATACCACTCCTCTGTCAGTAATTTCCTTAATGACATAGGGCCCTAACCAGTGCATTCTAAATTTCCCTCTAAATTTATCAAACTTACTGTCATATAACAAAACCAGGCCATTTACCTTAAAGGTGTGCTGCTTAATGTGTCGATCATGCCATGCTTTTTCGCGCTGCTTTTGGACCTGTTGGTGAAATCCAGCTAGAAATATCTCTTCCTCAATCTCATCCATCTGTGCAAGCCTTTCCTACAGGGCTCTGCAATTTTTCATAGCCATGAGCGCCATTATGTGTAGAATAGGCATAATATATTCCATAGGAATTAGTGCTTCAACACCATAGATAAGCGTAAAGGGGGTTTGTCTAGTCAACCTTTTGCATGTCGTTCGATAAGCCCATAGTATTGCAGGTATGCGTAGGTCGAAATCAATTTGCTGAGCATTGCAAACCTAGGTTAGCACGTTCTCCAGCACTTTATTGAATGCTTCCACCATCCTGCTAGCCTGTGGGTGATAATGTGTGCTCTTTTGGTGACATACCTGAAATTCCTCCATCAGCGCACTGATCGTTTCATTCAGAAAGTGTGTACCACAATCAATAATTAAGATCTTTGGACAACCAAATTGCATCAATACATACTCAACGAGCAATTTTGAAGCAATTGTGCATATGCAATCCTTCACAGGTTGTGCCTCCGCCCAACGAGTCAAATACTCCGTCGCGGTGATAATGTACCTCGCTTCCATTTTTCCTTGGGGCTGGATGGGTCCTACAAAATCTATCGCCCATTTCTCAAAGGGTTGTAGTGTCATCTATGGATTTAGAGGCATCTCATCCCTCCGCGATGGTTGTCCAGTCCTTTGACACACATCACACGCCTATAAATATGATTTTGAGTCCTGATGGAGGGTTAGCCACCAAAACCCTGCATGTAGAATCTTCTGTGCGGTCACGCTCCCTGCATAATGTCCTCCCATGGCACCCACATGAGTGTCCATGAGGATGATACTTCTTTCAAACTCAAGTACATATTGTCACAATATCTCATCAGAGCCCATTTTGTACATATTCCTAGCAATGATAGAGAAATCTGTCGCGTGCACCACTAATTCCTTCTTCTACTAGACACTGTATCCTTCCAGGGTAGTTCCTGTCGTTTGGAAGTGTATTATATCCTCAAAATGAACATTCGCAATGCATACTGTAAAAAGTTGTACGTCGGGAAATCCTTCTTCCAAATTAGTGGGTTCTTCCCCTGTTTCAATGCACGACAGATGGTCTGGTCCCGTGTTTAGTCATCCAGGCTTCATAATAACTTCAAAATCATACTCCTGGAATAGTAATTGCCATTTGCAGATTATCCCCCCCAACACAGGTTTATTGACCAGGTATTTCAGTGAGGAGTGATCTGTATACATCTTAAAATGGCCTCCCAGCAAGTAGTGCCTAAACGTCTGGAGCGCATACAACATGGCTAACGATTCATGGTCGGTGGTGGAATAATTTTTCTCCGCCTTGGATAACCCTCTGATTTCAAACGCAATAGGATGGTCCAAGTCTCCTCTTCCAGCCTCTGTTAGTATTGCTCCTAGCACTATACACAATGCGTTAACATGTACATGAAATTCCATCCAATCCGGGAAGATTAAAATCGGCATGGTGACCATCTTTTGTTTCAATACATCGAAGCTCTTTTTACAGTCCTCATTCCAGTAGAAAGTGACATCCTTTCTTAACAACTTTTCCATAGGTGCGGTGATCTAGGCATAGCCTTTGATAAACTTTCTGTAATATTCCGTATGTCCTAAGGTAGTGCGAAATTTTTTCACACTCCTCAATGCTTCCAAGTTCAGTATCACTGCTATCTTCGCGGTGTCTACCATCAGTCCCTGTTTGCAAACCACATGACCCAACAGGGTCCCAAAAGGGACACAAAATAGACATTTATTCATATTGAGCATGATCTAGTATCTTCAACAAGTATCTAGCATCAGGCGTGAACTGGCGACATGGCATTTCACCAACCCAAACAATCCATTCATCAAAGTATACTTCCAGGAACTTGTGAATAAATTCCTTGAACGCATCAATGACTACGCGCGAAAAAATTGTAGGCACATTCTTTAATTCAAACGACATTATGGTGTACTGGAAACAACCCCACTCAGTTGTGAAGGTTGTCTTTCTCCTATCCTCCCGCACGATTTTGATCTGGTGGTACCCCAAGAACCCATCAGTGAAGCAATATGCTTCCTAGCCACCTACATTGTCCAACACTTCATTAGTGAACGTAGTCAGGAAAGGATCATGTACGCAAGCATCATTCAACTTTCTGAGATCCACGCATATCCTTATTTCATCCTTCTGCTTCTTCTCTTGTACCACCATTGGGCTTACCCAATCAGACTCTTCCATAGGTTCAATGATGCCTGGCGCGAGCATCTTATCTAGCTCTAAGCAGACCTTCTCCTTATACTTCGTATTGAGACGGTAAGGTCTTTGCTTAACTGGATTCATGTTGGGCTTCAATGTGATCTTCATAACACCCAGGTCCTGAATTATCCCCTTCATATCCATAAACTTGGTAGGGAATAAATCCTGGTATTCACGGAACAATTCAATGACCTTATCCACCATTGCGTCATCCCAGTAATCTCCAATCTTCGTGAATTTGGGTTCTGCCTCCATACCAATGTTTACTTGTTTTGTTTTCAATGACGCAGTTATATCAGGATTCTTAATATGCGGTCCTTCAACCTCGCGGTGACCTTCTATTTAAGGGATTTTAATATTTCACGGATCCTCATCCTCTTCTTCAGCGGTTTCATTATAGCATACCAGTGCATGACTCATCTGAATAGCCCACTCGGGCTGAATCTGGTCTAAAGGATCCTGTGGTATCCTAAAGATTGTTTCTTTCACCTCTTGTAGTGCCTCATCATATACAGTCAAACCCATCTTCAAAATTGAATGTCATTATGAATCCCTCATGTAAAATATCCCATTCACCTATACCATGGTGAAGCTCTGTTTCTATGTACCAATTCATCGGGACAACGTCCAGGGTATGACGGAACAAGTGCACGCATGCAGGTTGGGGCCTCTCTCCATAAGCTTGTGCCCATTTGGCCAAGTGCATGTACATATCATCCTTCCCATCATAGTTGTCTGTTATTCACACCTTTGGCTTCCGAAAGCGTGTTCTCATCATCCTCCTACATTTGCACCAATCATCAAAGATTCCCTTATGTGTACCCCACCATCTTGCGGGCGTAGTGCGTAGTGCCTAGTCCAATGCTTGGAAGCGCTTCTTTTTTTGTCTCTCCCTTTCAAATGCATCCAAAAATATATATACATTAGTTAGGCCATCATAAGTGGGCATATTCCTTACCTCTGACGACACACAACGCAATGACTGGGTCATCATGTTGCAGCTCAATGTAGTCACTTCATGTAACCGATTCTATCAGCACTCTAATTCTTCATCGGAGTCCGAGGTGCAGGAACTCTCGTGATCCCATGTAATTTGTCCTTCTGCTGTTGGATTCACTCAATTTTGGTCTTGCACTGTTATCCTATAGATACAGTCCAGATCTTCATCACTCTCGTAATCGTGGACTGGTTTAGTATAGCACGATCCTTCAGCAAGATCTAGGGGTACTATTAAATGTAGCGATTTCTTCTCAAATATCATCTTTCGCTTCTTTAGGTTTATTACCCCGTTCATATCAGTAGCCCAATCAATTCCTAGGAGTGCAGGATAGGGGTTGCCATCATCCACAATTTCTATTACTTCAAAGGCAACCAGCACACTTGCACCTTCAATATCTACAATCACCTTTTGTAGTTGCCCCATGGGGATGATGTTTTGCTGGTTCACCATCCTTAGCTGAATCGGAGACCATTGCAGCACGGGTCTCCCCATCCGTTCCCAAGTATACTTTGGTAGGACGTTTGCCTCTATCACCAGGTCTAAAATAACCTGATCCATTTCATATTCTCCTATCTATGCGGTCAGCCTCATCTCCCGTCACGTCCTTGTTTTATGCTTATCAATCTTTCATACTACGTACGGCTCACCTAGAGTGGTTCTGGCGCATCTATTTATGAGCTCCTATAACCCCTTCATAGCTTTACTATCACACAATAACTTCATACAAGTTTCCAAAAAACTTGTAAGCATAGAAGGTTCCATCTCCTGATTAGGCTTATCCTTGCTTCCCGAGGTCGAGGCCTCAGCGAAGCTCTTCTTAGATTCCATGAATGTTTCACATCCGCATTCCAAATCAAACTCAGCCTCCTTCGCTAGAGCTTTACCAACCCATATACTATCTTTGGGTTGTTTCCCCTTGTCATCTCCTGTTGTGATTCCACTTCGGAGCACTATATTCATGTTCGGGTCCTCTTCGTGTGGCTCATACCTCATCATATACATGTTTTGAGTCGACTGAGGTGGTAGCACCCCTTTATCATGTATCCTTACTATTAGTGTAGGACATCCTTCCATTTCAAGATCAAACAACGTGAAATACTTGCATGTCGGACGTGTTGGGTTAGTGCAATCGTGGGCATAGTGTCTTGGTCCTCAACAATTGTAGCAGATTAGTTGTCCCCACCTCTGGCAAGTCCTCCTCCACCTCGGCCTTGTATGTGCCCCTGAAATTCTGTCCGCGCAATCCCCACGCTCTGGTCAGGGGGCCGCATTTCTTCCTAAACCCTATAGGTGGAAGTTCTATCCATCATCAATTCATAACTCCTGCAATTACGCTCATCATTCCCTTCTGACCTACAAAAGTTACAAAACAACTGTTGCGGTGTCTGTACAAATTTTTGCAGCAAATTATAGTTATTCGTGGCATGTTTTCCTGCTATCTAACATATAGAGCACCACAATGTTGGGCTCACGCTCGGTCCTATTTGAGCTTCTGGCCTCAAAGGCATTGATCCTCCTCTTGTAATATAATTCGCAAAGACTGGGAAATGGTCTTTGTCATGCCCTTGACCCTTGCATTTCATGCATCATACCTCTTTGCTTACCTCTCGTCGAACTGTTATGTCTGGCTTAAAACTTTGCATCTCAGGGAAAATAATTCTCAACTACGCATGGATCCGTTGAATCCCCAAATTTGGATCTTGCATCGTCGTTTCATGCAGTCGCATTCCAATCTCTAAGGCCCCTACCTGAGTTGTTATCTTCTGCTGCGACAATACAACCCTTAAGTGTGGTAGGAGTGAAGCCACAAACCACTTGTGATGTTGTCCATTTGTTAATTTCATGTTAGCTTCACGGATTTTACACTTCAGTCTCTGATCTAATTCCCAAGGTGTCTCGCTTGTTTGCAACACGATTTCCTTGAACCCTACAATTGACTGTGCCTCAGATTTAGGCCTACTAAATTCTATATTCAGTGTTGTCTGAATGTCTGCCACTCCAGCATTTGGGTTATTGTTAGAGTACTTGATATACCAGGTTAGCATGCGATCCTGCAGAGCACTAACCAAAGTTGCCTTCTTCATGTGATCATCTGTAACGGCTTGAGCTAACCATACAACTTTTACAATGAACCAGAATTGGTTCAAATCCTCATTTCCCAAGCCTTTAAAAAAAGTAGCTTTACTAAGTTTTCCATACTAAAATACAGTGGAGGTAAAGGTGGTACGGGTAAAGTTGCAGGCGATGGTGGTGAAGTTGGAGGTGGTGTGGATGGAGGTGGTAGTTGTGGGAATCCTTGTCTTATTAACTAAATATCACTTTGCGGAGAAGTCTGTGCTACTCCCTCTTTGTCACCTCGCGGAGGTGAAATCAATGGACTATTGGTGGGATCCAGTATTGTAGCAATAATGCTACAACTCCTGGGGCTCCCTATCTCTAATTTTATCAACCCGGTAGTTCGCACAAACTTGGAAGCGACGGTGTTGTATGCACAAGTACTAGCTCTTGTCGCAGCTGTCACTTGGTCAGCTGGCACAAGTCCGCTAGGGCTCAAGCCAACTTCTATATGCTCTCAGAAGAAGCTTTCTAAATGATGGATGATGGCTATCTCAAGGGAAATTGATCTACTTTGCAACAATGAACTGAAAGCCAACCAAAGCATGGAAACCCTAGTAAACCCTAATCTGACTAGTTTAACCTCTATGATGCAATGGTGAAAGTGAAAATGTCTAAAAAGGATGCCAATACCTCTAATGATGTGAAATGCATGAACTCAAACTACTTCTATGGAAAAGAACATGGTTTTTGTATTTTTGCTTAAGTGGATGAAGTGATTATGACTTTGTTTCTTATTAGGGTTTGGCTGTGCAGAGGTGGTGCGAAGGGAGAGAAAGCTTGGGAAAGGTCAGGATGGCTAGGAGAGGTCCCAGAGGGTCCTTAGCATTAGTCCACAGAGGTCTACAACGTTCAGATGCTTGGCAACCAAGTTTGCAGGCTTCTACAGGATGTCTGCAAGGGATCCTACAGGAACCTAAGGAATTCTACAGGAAGTCTGCTAACTTCTACAGGATGTGCTATAAGTGGAAGTTTTGGGTGATGGTGAAGTGATGGGATGGTTTGGGTGGATAGGTAAGGTGGAGATGGAGCTTGTGATGGCTCAGGGGCAGAGGAATAAGATGGAGAGAGAGTGCACGGAGTTGGTTGGTGGATAGAAGGATGGCAGCAACGAAAGGTCAAGAAGATGAAAGTACGTGGCAATGGATGAGTTGGAAGGCAAACAAGCTGAACAGAGGTCGAGTAGGTGGCTTGAGGAGAGGTGAAGAAGAAGAAGATGTGGAATGATATGGAGCAATGTAAATAAAACAAATGACTTGTGTCTTGCACCAAAAACGAGAATTCATTAACCAGTGCTACCTGTGCTATTAAATCAATAAACAGTGATTTAAATCATGAAGAAAAGTAGTGCATGGAATTGCAATGACGAGGTATGGCTCAAGAGCGAAAGTGCATGGAAGGATCCACGATTAAACCGACTGTGTTGCAGCTTGCATGAGAGTAGAAAAGACTGCGTTTTGTTTTTTTTTGGTGGTTGGTATAGACTGCACCCCAATCCCTAAACAGAGATGGTAGTGATCTCTAACAACCTTTTCTTGGAGCTCTTGTGTATTACAAACCTCCTATCCGAATCTAAGCAGCTGAAAGTAATTTAATCATAAACCAATCCTACTCAATCCTATTAAAGAAATCAAATCAGCAAACTATGTTCTTGAAATGCATATCAAAACAAGTAAACAAAGTGCTGGAAAGAAAGGTAAATAACACTACAAGAAGAGGAGATCTATTGCTCTCAGGTTGGGCCCTAACCTGAGAGCCATAGCTCCCTTAAAAGCTCAGAATTAGATCCAAATCTGCTTGCCTTTATTCATAATCAAAAGTCCGATATCATGCCAAAACTGGCTTACAAAAACAAACACCGAGCTATGCTCCAAAAATTACAATATCAGTCCAAAAGTTCAAAAAGCTCCTAACAAAGGCTACGGCCTTCATATTTATACAAAATGAAGATCAAGCTGGCTTCCTCCATTCGTGGAGCTTGGCTGTCCAACTGAGAGTCAAACTACTGTAAAACTGCTGATCCTGTAGAACGTGTTGGCTGCCTTTAAGCTCGGTGGGGAGAGTTGTTAGAGCTCGGAGTGAAGGTGAAAATCACGAGGAGGGTCATCAAGACTGTGGACAACCTCCCTATGAACCCGCAATGTCACCTTTGTTGTCTCCTTGTCTCCTTTTGCGTGGTCTTTTTCTCTCTTTAATGCCAAGAACCTGAAATCATCATGTATTAGTCACATAGATATAATGCTTGCCCTTCTTCCTACAAACAACACGAATATACTAAGAAATGAATGCATAAGTGGTAAAATATGAATGGTTGAGCAAGGCAAGTAGGCCAATATGAGCCCAAATTGTACCAAAATTTGGGGTTCATCATCACCCCCCAGCTAAACTGTTTGCTCATCCTTGAGCAACTTTCCTCCGGCTCCTTGTCCTTGGCCGAGAACTAGAGCCCGGAGCATGCTCTTCCTTTCCTGTTCTTGGTGGCCCTGCCTTTTCTGCCCCTGGCGGTGATGAGGGTGGCACTTCCTCCCCCTTTTCCGTTTCCTTGAGCCGGGCTTCGGAAGCCGATTGGCCTATTCTTCATGTCCAGGAAGTTATTTTTGGGCTTCCCTTCTCGGGGGTGGCCAATGTTTTAGAGGGGGATATTTTACTGGGTGGAGTAGAGACACCCCCTGAAACTGTTTGGCTGCTGGGTGGAGGGTGCGGCTTGCCCGTGTTGATTCTCTTACTTCTCCTGGCTTCAAAAGGTAGAGGGATCTCCCCCTCTTTATTTAACAGTTTTGGGCTTCCTGTAGAAGACCCGGTTTTAGCCACTCTCGGGCTTCCTGTAGAAGCCCCTGCTTTGGTAATTTTCGGGCTTCCTGTAGAAGACCCTTTCTCTGTCTTCGGGCTTCCTGTAGAAGCCTGTTTCTCAATGATTTTCGGGCTTCCTGTAGAAGCCCCTTTTTCCAATTTCGGGCTTCTTGTAGAAGCCTTTGTCTCTGTTTTCGGGCTTCCTATAGAAGCTTGTTTCTGCTTTCCTGTAGACATGGGTGTCACTACCTTTTCTTGCTTAGCCGCATGGGTTTTGCTTTTTGCTTTGGTTGCAGGTGCTGATGAGGTACTTGGGCTGACGTGGACCACCTCAGCTTTGTCCACTCTGCTCTTCAACCTCTTTTCTCTTGCTGACAAGATGGGTGTGCCACCTTTTTCTTTGTCATCCTTTTCCTCATGCTTCTTCTTTTGTTCTTTCTTCTACACTGTGGTCGGGGTCTTCTGGCCTTTTTCTCTCTTTCCCTCGGCCACTGCTTCTTGTTCCTCACTGCTGGAGGACCCCGTTTCTTCAATCAACATTTTAATGTCTCCATCTCTTGTCAAATTCCGGAATGATTCCCATGAGAGGGGAACCTTATATGAATGCAGCGCATCCTCTACAAGAAGCTTGATCAACCCATGGTGGGCTATCTGATCTGGTATGCCCTCTTTTAGCTTTGTGGCACACTAAATTAGAGACTGCAACAGGAAATAAGGAATGCTCAGTTTTTGTTCTACAGGAAGATCAATCCGATGCCTCAATTCAATGAGCAACCGAAAGTGATATGCATACACGATGATAAAACGGCCTTCACAAGTTATATATTTCATGATTTGCAAACTGACTTCATTCCATGGTGGCAGCAAGCTGGTTCTTCGCACCCCATTTTTGTCCTCTGAGAATTCCTCCTCAGGTGGAAAGAATTCCTTCTTGGATTGCTCGCTCAACTTTCTTTCTTCCTTATCCCATGGCAAACCCATCGGAAGTTCAATGATTCGACTGATATATTGCGGGGTGAGCTTGAGGCTTAGACCTCTGAAGTTCACTGTGGCCAGTGTCTTGGATTTCGGCTTCATAGCCTGCAAAAATTATTCTGCCACTTCATCATCGTACCCCTGCAATTTGTCACAAAAAGATATCCATTGAATCAGTGGGTTCCCGTCTTATAAAACCACCCGGCATGATAAAACAAGTTTCTTAACCAGAGGTGGTGATTGTGGAAGAGATTTTGGTTTACTGAGACAGAGCGTAGAATGTCATGCACATAACCCACAAAACGTATCCCTGAGGACTTAACACAGTTTTAATTACTCAACATCCTGTAGAATGATAGTATAGGCACAGCAGACAACAATTTCACCGTTTCTCTATGACCAGACTATGGACGACAATTCTGCCACCTTTAATAACCAGTTGCATGAAGAGTTCAGGGTTACCTCTTTAATTGGCCACCTTTTTACGTGAGGCACCCGCTTTCCTATAGAAAACTGTGTTCCTATAGGATGACAGCGTTCCTGTAGAATGACATCGTTCCTGTAGAATGAAGCGCGCGGTTTTCAGGAGAGATTGCAGTCGGTCTGCGCCTTGGGCGTGCTTCTCAATCACTCTGATAGCCAAAGGCTCGGCGTATCACACTGCAGAAGGATCAGGATGGCCGCTCGAGTTCAAACCGGTGGTTGCGAAATGCATGAATGCAATCTAGCCGATTAGATTTTGAATTCGGCAGAATCCGTGGCGCGAGGGTGAGTTGTCCCCGCCGGACCGTTGGGTGACGTCACCCCATCATTCAACTGTGCGTTCACTTGCTGTCGCACCAATTCCCGCGGATCTGCCGCCGCCTCTTCTGTTGAACTCGTTTCCTCGACGGGATTTCTCTCACGTGCATGCTGCCCATTCTTTTTGTTACGGCCGCCACCCATACATCCAACTAGACCATTAACTGGCCGATGTGGCCGGCCAACTGACCATACTGCCGCTCAACCCATTCACCTTTACACTTAAGCAATCAATCAAAGTAACATTCATGCAGTCTGATGGAAGGAAGGGTCGAGACACTTACCTGCGTGGCTGTACACGATGTTTCGGCTCTTTGGACGCTGATGAGTCGATTTACCTGCTGCTGGCGGACTTACACAGGCCCGGAGGTCCATGTTCATGAGCTGTCGTCGATGGATGGGATGCTTCAGTTGCATGCGCCCACGTTTCCCTTCAGATGTCCTGCATGGTGAATGGTATCCACTCTAGCAGGTTTAACTGTTACAGGACTCCCGCGGGATGTCTTGGAATAGTTCTTCCTCCTTGGGTGCATGCTGCACGACGATGGATGGCCTCACGATCATGCTCTCGGAGCCTCGGGCTGACTGTGATGAATATGGTGCGAGATCTCTAGCGTTTTTTCCATTTACGGGTTGCTTTTTTTCTCGAGACTCATCGATCTGCTTTGCTGGTGCAGGTACTTGGTTGCATGTCGACAAGGACGGTGGAGCAAGATAACAGCAATGTGCATGGTTGACAACCGTGGCATGCATGCATCCAAACCAATCTCATGAAATGAATTCTGGCCCGTTCTGAGCTTCTACAGGAAGCTTCCTGTAGAAATACAACGTTTCCTATAGAAAGGATGCGTTCCTGTAGAGAGTCTGCACCTTCCTGTAGAATATCTGCATCTTCCTGTAGAAACTCTGCATTTTCCTGTAGAAAATCTGCGTCTTCTTGTAGAAGACTCAAGCTGGAATAAAATTGCACATACCTTGGAGAAAATGAGGATTCTTGGAGAGGTGTTGGTGAGGTGTCCTTTCTGCATGACGAGGACCCTTGGCTTTGAGTTGAGAGGCTTCCTCTCCTCCATAGAACACCTGCATGCAATTTTACATAATGAATTTGCTGACCTTGTTTTTCTTTTCTTTTTTTTCTTTTTTCTCTTTTTTTTTGAAAGATAACAGGGGCGCCTCATTGAGGTTTTCACCCTTGCCATCTGCCTTGAGCGCCTCAAAGAGGTTTTCACTCAAGGATCTTTTTCCAATCTCTTTTTTTTTTTTGAAAGGACAATAGAGGCGCCTCAATGAGGTTTTCACCACTACCACCTGCCTTGGGCGCCTCAGAAAGGTTTTCACCCAAGGATCTTTATTATTATTTTATATATATATATATATTAGATTCTTCAGGGTATGCCCAAAGCAGAGGCAGAATTCTTCTCTATGACCAACACTGCCTTCTCCATAGTTTTGATGAACTCTTGTCTTGAGGGAGGCTTCCTGTAGATCTTCAATCGATGCCCATTGACAAGCATGGGGATGGCTTCCTCATCAATGGTCCTAATAATCACGGATCCATTGTCATGACATTTTTCCACTGAATATGGCCCTAGCCATCTGGTTCTCAGCTTCCCCTTGAAATCTTTGTATCTGGAGTCGTACAACAAAGCCCAATCTCCCGGCTGAAATTGCTTGTCATGGAGATGTTGGTCATGCCACACCTTTCTCTGAAGTTGAACCACTTCTGAGTGAAGGAGGGCCTGCATTCGGTGCTCATCTAGGCCATTCAGCTGCAATAGCCTTTCTTGTTGTGCATGGCTGAGATCTAGGTACAGCTGAGCTGCCATCCTCAAAGTGTTGTATTCAAACTCAATGGACAGCAAAGCTTTCTTCCCATAGACCAGCTCATAAGGTGTGAAGCCGGTGGTAGTCTTCCAAGTGGTGTTGTAAGCCCATGTGGCTTCAACCAGGCGATCTGCCCAGTCCTTTCTGCTGCTGCTCACTACCTTAGTCAAGATCCCTTCTAATGCTCTATTGGTGACTTCCACCTGCCCATTTGCTTGAGGGTGATAGCGGGTGGAAGTCCTATTCTTGATCTTGTGATGAGCTAGTAGATCTTCAACCAGGTTGGAGGTGAACTGGCTCCCTTGATCGGTGACCAGCTCTCTTGGATAGCCAAACTTATAGAAGATGTTTTCTCTTAGGAACTCGGCCACCTTTTCTTCTGTTGCTGCTTTGATTGCTTTGGTCTCTGCCCACTTTGTCAGGTAGTCAGTACACACAATGATGTAAGACCTTTGCCTCGAAGGAGGGTTGATTGGGCCCACAAAGTCCATGCCCCACTTCTCAAATGGCTCAAGAGTCACTTGAGGTTGGAGAGGCATCTCATCCTTTTGGGTCGGTTTCCCCATTCTTTGGCATTGGTCACACTGGCTGACATATCTTCTGACATCTTGATGAAGTGTGGGCCAATAGTAGCCTACCTGCAGGATCTTGAAGGCAGTTCTCTTTGCTGCAAAATGTCCTCCACAAGGCCCATCATGACAAGCGAGGACGATATCAAAGACTTCCTCCTGCCTTACACAACGCCTTAAGATTTGATCGGGGCCAAGCTTGAACAGATTGCCCCCGATCCAAGTAAATGAGGCACTTTTTCTGATGATTCTGCTCTTCTCTCTGGAAGATAGGTGCGGAGGGAACTGTGCTGAAACAAGGTAGTTTGCTATATCAGCAAACCATGGAGAGAGTACTGAAATAGCAAACAGATGTTCATCGGGCATCTGGTCATCCACCGTTCCATCCTCATCTGCAGACAAATCCAATCTAGATAAAAAATCAGCAACAACATTTTCTCTACCTGGTTTGTCAACAATGGTCAAATCAAACTGCTGCAACAAAAGTAACCATCTAATAATACGAACATTCACATCTGGTTTATTCATTAAATATCTAATTGCAGCATGGTCTGTATGTACAAAGGTTTGATAGCCAGTAATATAATGTCAGAACTTGTTCAGTGCATGGACCACAGCCAAGAATTATTTCTCGGTTACAGTGTAATTCAGCTAAGCTTTGGACAAGTTTTTGCTAACAAAGTAAATGGCATATGGAAGTTTTTGCTCAACCTGTCCTAAAGCTGCACCTATGGCTTTGTTCGAGGCATCAGTGTGGATGTGGAAAGGTAGGGCCTAGTTTGGACCTCTCAGGATTGGGGCTGACACCAACTTGTCCTTCAATTCATTTAAAGCCCTCTGACAATCGTCAGTCCATTTAAACTCCACATCTTTTGCCAACAGGCCAAACAATGGCGAGGCTAGCTTGCTGAAATCTTTAATGAATCTCCAGTAGTATCCTGCTAATCCCAAGAAACTCCGAACATCCCTTACCTTTTGAGGAGGTGCAACCTTATTGATGAGAGCAATTTTGTTAGGATCCACCTGCAACCCTTGGCAAGAAATGGTATGGCCTAGCACGGTCCCTTCAGTCATTAGGAATTCGCATTTTTCAGGACTAAGGGACAAGTTCATCTCAATGCATTTGGTTAGGACTTTTCCCAGATGGGACAATGCTTCTTGGAAGTTGGCCCCATAAGGAGTAAAGTCATCCATATAGATTTCCACTGCATCATGGACCAGCTCCGAGAAGATGCTCAAAACAGCTCTCTGGAAGGTAGCAGGAGCATTGCATAGCCCAAAGGGAAGGACTCGGTAGGCAAAGGTACCCCAAGGACAAGTGAAGGTGGTCTTATCTTGGTCTTCTGGGCTGATTTGGATTTTGTTGTACCCGCTAAACCCATCCAGGAAAGAGAAGAACTTCTTTCCTGCCAGTCCATCCAGCACTTGATCTATGAAAGGTAGAGGGAAATGGTCTTTCTTGGTAGCTTTGTTCAATTCCCGGTAGTCCACACAGATTCTCCATTTCCCATTTTTCTTGGGAACCAACACCAGAGGGGACACCCATTCACTATCTGAGATGGGGTAGATGAATCCGGCATCCAACAGTTTTTGCAATTCTTCCTTGACAATGTCCTTAAGGGCTGGATTCATTCTCCTCTGGGGTTGCCTAACCGGCTTACAATCCTCTTTGATGTATATGTGATGGGTACAAACCGAAGGATGGACTCCTTTCATCTCCTTATAGCTCCAAGAAAAAGCATCTAGGTGACTGGCCAACAGGCTACACAGCTCCTTTTCCTGGGAAGGAGATAGAGAGGAGCTGATCTTCAACGTTCTCTCAGGGCCGAACTCCACATTCTTGACTCTGGGAGTGACAGGGTTGGTTATACAAAGATCCACTAAAGCGCTAGCTTGGGCATCCTCCACCAATTTCTCTAAGGATAGTGTACTGGAAGGTGGATTCCGGATCAAGGTCTCAATCAAGTCATCCTCGGTTGGGGGGTCTCTTCTAGTGGTCTCTAAGGTGCACAGAGGTGCTGAGTACACCTCGTCTTCCTCTCCTTCTTCTAACCAGAGTGGTAAGTCATGCTCTAAGGAGGGTTGGGCAGGAGGGTATAAGAATAGCTGTTTGGACATAGGACCATTTTTGATGGTCATATTTCCTGCACGACAACTTATGTAAGCATCTGTAGTGGCTAACCAAGGCCTTCCCAAAATGAGAGGATATCCAGTAAGCTTTGCCTTGGGTTGCAAAACCAAGAAATCTGTAGGATATTCCCAAGAGTCGATAGATACCAAGACATCCTCCACAATCCCTTCGGGGGTCACAGTGGAGCGATCTGCTAATTGCAGTACTATCGGGGTCTTCCTCAAGGAACCCTGAAGATTGAGTTTGAGCATGGTGTCCCTGGTCATCACATTAATGGCAGCCCCCAGATCAATCAAGATGTGAGGTATGATGGTGCCATTGATGTGGACATCTACTACAGGACTTCCAGGATCTAGGTACTTTGGGCAGATGACTTGTCCTAACATAAGGTCAGACAGTTGTCCTATGACATTGATGGTTGAAGCATCTTTCTTCCGCCTGCCTGGGTGTTTGAAGCACTTTTCCTTAACCAGTTTGTTGTATATTGGCACATCCTTGATGGCTTGGAGAAGTGGTATCTTTACACACAACTGCTTGAGCTCACCCATAAGCTCATCCTCCTCTGGGTTGGGTTGTGTGGTGGCTGTTAGTCTCTCAGGAAAGGGTGGAATAGCCTTTGGTTCACTTTCCTGTTTATCTTCCTCATCCTCTGGGGGAGGAGGTTGGCGATCTGGTAGAGTCTTTCCAGATCGAAGGTTGATCTCCTGGATCTCCACAACATAGGTAGGGCATGAGGTTTCCCCAGTGTATACCTGCTGGGCCTGTCGATTGTTGGGGTTGGGGTTCGGTTGAGCAGACATTTGAGGTTGCCTTGGAGGAGCAGGAGGTAATGGCTGAGGTTGAACCGGTGGTGGAGGCAAAATGGCAGGAGGAGTGTTGTACTGGGGCCTCCACCCCGACTGAGGTGCATTCCACTGAGGCTGTGGCTGGGTATGTGAATGATATGAATGAGAAGTAGGTCGAGTGGGGTACTGAGGTGGATAAGACCATGGAGGAGGCATGGACCAGGAAGGATGAGCAGGGGGACCCCAGGAAGGCATAGGAGTCGATTGGTTGGGGCTGTAATAAGCTTGAGGTGCCCCTTGCATCCCCTGTTGATAAGGTCTAGATCCTTGTGGCCTCCTTTGGTTGAGGTAATAGAGAGGTTCAGTGGGAGCTTCTGTCCCTTGGTACATGGCTTTAAACCCAGGTAAGGTTGGACACTGATTTGTGGGATGGTCCTCCTCACAAACGAAACATACTTCAACCGAATGCAATGGGCATTCGTTCTTAGGGTGTCTCCTTGTGCACCTAGGGCAGAAGACAGCCAAGGCTCTCTCAGCTTCTTCTTTCTTCTGCTGGATCATGAATGTGTCCAGCTGCATGGCAATGGTCTATCTCACCTCACTCTTGAGATATTCTAATTGATTTGCAAGCTCATGTTTGGAGAAAGGGACACTAGTTGAGAGGAGGTTTCCCCTACCTCGTTTCTAGCTGCCCTGGAGTGGTTTCTAAACACAGTCTTGATGTCCTCATAAGGCAGTTGGTAAATGTCCCCCCCAGCTAACATGTGAAGGGTATCTAAGGGGTCGTCAGGGACTCCTCGGAGCAGGACCAACTTGAGGGATTCAGGTTCAAGTGTGCACCTGGCCCGCTTATAGCTTAGTTGGAACCTCTCCTCATAATCCTCTAAGGACTCATCATTTACCATGGTCATCCTAAAGATTTCTCCCTTGGTTTCCTTAGACCTACAATAATCCCTGTACTTGGTATTGAAAGCTTGCTGCATCTGAGCCCAAGTGGTGATACTATTCCCAGGTAAGCCCATGAACCAACGTAATGCTGCATCCTTAAGAGCTGAAGGGAAGAGTTTCAGCTTTTGCTCATCTTCAGTATAGTCATAGGTTCTACAGAGGACAACAAACTCAAACAGGAAGGTATCAGGATCTTCAGTAGTCAGACCATGGAAGTGAGGTAAGGCGGAGGGGCTAATGTTCTTCATTTTCATCTCTCCATTGGTCTCTCGGATGGGGAAGGCACCTTCTATTCTCTCATCTTCTCTTCTATTGTCAGCCATAGCTTTAGATGGAGTGGTTTCTAACTCTTCTTCTACTATAGGATCTTTGTATATCTCGGGATGTTCACCTATAGGTTCTTCTGGGTCACTGTCACCAAAGAAGAGAGAAGGGTGACTCAGTGATGTGGTGGGGGTGTTGGGTAGGAATTTACCTGATTTATCTCGGTTCCTATGAGGCATGAAATGGAAAAGACTTTCTTTTTTGATTGTTTTTGCTTTTTCTTTTGTAACTGCAAAACTGAAACAGATTGATCTACAACTAACTATAAAGATGCAGAATTAAACTGAAAGCAGGAAAGAACTAATCTACTTTGCTCAAATGAAATTACAGAAATGAAACACTAGTCTACGCTTGCAGAAATGAAAGGCTAATCTATGAAAGCAGGAATTCCTAATCTATGAAAGCAGGAAATGCTAATCTATGAAAGCAGGAAATGTCTATGCTACTTTTGCAGAATGGAAATGAAATAAACTACTTAGCAGAAGGAAAGAGTAAGAAAATAGAAGAAAAGCAACAATTACTAATACTCTGACGCTTCCCCAGCAACGGCACAAAAAATATGGTGGGCT
Source organism: Pinus tabuliformis (assembly GCA_031772625.1). Classification (NCBI taxonomy): domain Eukaryota; kingdom Viridiplantae; phylum Streptophyta; class Pinopsida; order Pinales; family Pinaceae; genus Pinus; species Pinus tabuliformis. The sequence continues at coordinate 2,047,417,090 of CM062816.1, forward strand.
CCAGTATTGTAGCAATAATGCTACAACTCCTGGGGCTCCCTATCTCTAATTTTATCAACCCGGTAGTTCGTACAAACTTGGAAGTGACGGTGCTGTATGCACAAGTACTATCTCTTGTCGCAACTGTCACTTGGTCAGCTGGCACAAGTCCGCTAGGGCTCAAGCCAACTTCTATATGCTCTCAGAAGAAGCTTTCTAAATGATGGACGAAGGCTATCTCAAGGGAAATTGATCTACTTTGCAACAATGAACTGAAAGCCAACCAAAGCATGGAAACCCTAGTAAACCCTAATCTGACTAGTTTAACCTCTATGATGCAATGGTGAAAGTGCAAATGTCTAAAAAGGATGCCATTACCTCTAATGATGTGAAATGCATGAACTCAAACTACTTCTATGAAAAAGAACATGGTTTTTGTATTTTTGCTTAAGTGGATGAAGTGATTATGACTTTGTTTCTTATTAGGGTTTGGCTGTGCAGAGGTGGTGCGCAGGGAGAGAAAGCTTGGGAAAGGTCAGGATGGCTAGGAGAGGTCCCAGAGGGTCCCTAGCATTAGTCCACACAGGTCTACAATGTTTGGATGCTCGACAACCAAGTTTGCAGGCTTCTACAGGATGTCTGTAGGGGATCCTACAGGAAACTAAGGAATTCTACAGGAAGTCTGCTAACTTCTACAGGATGTGCTGTAAGTGGAAGTTTTGGGTGATGGTGAAGTGATGGGATGGTTTGGGTGGATAGGTAAGGTGGAGATGGAGCTTGTGATGGCTCAGGGGCAGAGGAACAAGATGGAGAGAGAGTGCACGGAGTTGGTTGGTGGATAGAAGGATGGCAGCAACGAAAGGTCAAGAAGATGAAGCTACGTGGAAATGGATGAGTTGGAAGGCAAATGAGCTGAACAGAGGTCGAGTAGGTGGCTTGAGGAGAGGTGAAGAAGAAGAAGAAGGAAGTGGAATGATATGGAGCAGTGTAAATAAAACAAATGACTTGTGTCTTGCACCAAAAATGAGAATTCATTAACCAATGCTACCTGTGCTATTAAATCAATAAACAATGATGTAAATCATAAAGAAAAGTAGTGCATGGAATTGCAATGACGAGGTATGGCTCAAGAGCGAAAGTGCATGGAAGGATCCACGATTAAACCGACTGTGTTGCAGCTTGCATGAGAGTAGAAAAGACTGCGTTTTGTTTTTTTTTTGGTGGTTGGTATAGACTGCACCCCAATCCCTAAACAGAGATGGCAGTGATCTCTAACAACTTTTTCTTGGATCTCCTGTGTATTACAAACCTCCTATCGGAAATCTAAGCAGCTGAAAGTAATTTAATCATAAACCAATCCTACTCAATCCTATTAAAGAAATCAAATCATCAAACTATGTTCTTGAAATGCATATCAAAACAAGTAAACAAAGTGCTGGAAAGAAAGTTAAATAACACTACAAGAAGAGGATATCTATTGATCTCAGGTTGGGCCCTAACCTGAGAGGTATAGCTCCCTTAAAAGCTCAGAATTAGATCCAAATCTGCTTGCCTTTATTCATAATCAAAAGTCTGATATCATGCCAAAACTGGCTTACAAAAACAAACACCGAGCTATGCTCCAAAAATTACAATATCAGTCCAAAAGTTCAAAAAGCTCCTAACAAAGGCTACGGCCTTCATATTTATACAAAATGAAGATCAAGCTGGCTTCCTCCATTCGTGGAGCTTGGCTGTCCAACTGAGAGTCAAACTACTGTAAAACTGCTGATCATGTAGAACGTGTTGGTTGCCTTTAAGCTCGGCGGGGAGATCTGTTAGAGCTCGGAGTGAAGGTGAAAATCACGAGGAGGGTCATCAAGATTGTGGACAACCTCCCTATGAACCCGCAATGTCACCTTTGCTGTCTCCTTGTCTCCTTTTGCGTGGTCTTTTGCTCTCTTTAATGCCAAGAACCTGAAATCATCATGTATTAGTCACATAGATATAATGCCTGCCCTTCTTCCTACAAACAACACGAATATACTAAGAAATGAATGCATAAGTGGTAAAATATGAATGGTTGAGCAAGGCAAGTAGGCCAATATGAGCCCAAATTGTACCAAAATTTGGGGCTCATCAACTATATTCAGGACCCTTTCTTCCTTTGTTCGTGTAAGCTTTTCTGCTTTGAATAGCTCCAAACATCAAGGTAGCATCGTAACCCACTTTTCACACAATAACATTTTAATTAAGGTATTCAAAGATTTCAAGTACTTACCTCGCAGTCCTTTGAAAAAGAGCAGCTCTGCCTCATTGTAGCAGACTAAGTTGTTGACCGCAAATTCAGTCACAAATCCACCTATGATGCGATCGAGCCAATGATCAATAGTGCGAGCGATCTTGTCCTCATATGCTTCCAATTTATGTACTAGCTTTAGGGTCCAAACAATAGGACCATCAAGTCTCCACCTTCCTTGGCTATCTGATAGCTTCGCGATCCACTCTTATAGTTCGACTGGAAAGGAGCAAAAAAATATTTCATGGATATCTATATATAGGTATCTATCCAGCCACTGTTCCTTTGTCAGTCGTAGGTTTCTATTCTCCTATGTTGTGAATTCGTGGATCTTCTTATCCAACCAGTCTTTGATCTCTTTCTTAGTCAGATTCAAGTGATACAACATCACAAATCTCTTGTGCAGATTCTGGTCCTGACTACGGAACCATTTTCTGGCTTATGGGGGCCTGACCTAGGTTCAATGTTAATTAGCCAAACAAATCCCTACACTACTGGCCCTTTCAGTGTCAGCCTGCAGAGGGCGGACCAAAGTATCATTTAGAGCAATATTGGTGGACGCTGGAACCAAGTTTCCACACACTGAGATGGTTGTGTTGTCAGATTATCCCTTCTATTCCTACTTTCATGTAGGTTACTTAATTCTAGGGCTTACTAGACTAGGCCTCTATCCCACCCTTCAGTACCTTCACAAAATGGTACGATTGACTTTCGTACATCCCTAACCTGTGTCTCAGGTACTTTTGTGCTCCTAGGGCAGCGTACCGTGTAGATTACCAAACTAGTCTAAGTTTCTTACTTATCTTATTAAACAATTATAGTTAGCACTATGTAAACATATGTTCTTACTTGCGTTCATTGAACTAGCATAATTACATTCATTCATGCATCACATAAGCATTATAAATGAAATTCCTACATAATACAACAAAATGCAGTAACCGGAAGAAAGACACAAAATTTTCCAAATACTTCTCTTTATTGATATCTTTAAGTGATTGCAGACTCTATTCACCATGCGCACACAGCTGCAGGGGTCCGTGCACTCAGTTGCGGACTTCCACCCTAGGTCTCTGCGCACTTAGCTATAGAGTCTCTACCTACACTATGACTCGAAGCTTAGACTTCTTACTTCGGAGCTATGACTCTCTAAGATTTATCTTCCTCCCTAGAGCTTACTTACCTAGCACTTTTTGTACAATCCCATGGTCTGCGGACCATTGGTATATCATTTACAGCCAACTTTATTTTACAAAACTAAGGGCAGACAACCCTTTATGACTCATGACACCTTCGCACTCCGTGACCATAAAACACGGAGTATTTACAAGTTTATTACAAAATTTGACCAAAATATGGGCTTTTAGTCCCAAAACTATCCTTGGGGGATCCCGTTCCCAACATTTGACCTGTGATATTTTTGCATGTGGTTCTATAAGCCCATATCGCTGCTGGAATTCTCATATCCCAGTCATCTCTGTTCACGTTGCATACTTTGGTTAGTGCATTCTTTAGAATTTTATGGAATGTTTCCATAGTTTCATTTTCTCGAGGATGATAAGGAGTGCTCTCTTGGTGGTAAACTTGAAATTCCTCAGTTAATGCTTCAATGGTCTTATTCAGGAAATGTGATCCTTGATTACTCATCAAAACCATTGGACACCCAAATCTAGACAAAATATATTAAAAAATGAACTTTGCAGTAATTTCTGCAATGCAATCCTTTACTTCTTGCAGCTTAGCCCACCTTGTCAAATAATCAGCTGTTATGATTATATACCTCGCACCAGTTTTCTTACTAGGTGGGTTTATAGGTCCAATGAAATGAATAGCCCATTTATCGAAGGTTTGTAATGTTACTTGTGGAACTAGTGGCATTTCATCCCTCCTTGATGGCTTCCCAATTCTTTGACATACATCACATACTTGACAATATTCCTTTGCATCCTTGTGTAGTGGGTGATGCATGTGCATTAGGTAGAGCCCATAAAAATGATAAGTTATTAAAGTCAGAACAAGAGCTTAGCAATGTGATGGATTGATCACATGTCAAGGATAGAACATTTTAAATTTTATTTGTGAAAAGTTTTTGATAGTCAGTTAATATTAGTTAGGATTATCTACTTAAAAGAAATGATTTTATAGTTAGTAGGTAGTTAGGGCTAAGGGAAAATTGGTTCACATCCATGAAATCATTTGTTAGACAGTTGTTTTAATTTTTGGGGAGAGAGGAGGAACATTTTTGGTTTTGAAAGTTTTGGTGTGAGATTGAAGTTAATTGAACAACATTTCTTAGACCAATGGCTTTTTGTATTAGAAAATCGAATGTGTGAGACAATTATTTCAATATATGTTTGTGAGGTTTGTGAACCATAATATTAATATCTAGATTTTGAAATTGATTTGGTCTTTAAATTGCTGCGTTGAATGAGGATTTCCTGCACTATATTTTCTATATTATTTACATTTAAATGAGAATCTAGAGAATCATATTTTAGTTAATCTTATAATCGAGTACTTTTGCATCCAATATTGTCTATTGGAAAGAGTCATTTTACATTATAGATTCAAGAATACAGAGCACTTTGTATCAAGCAAACAAAAGAAAGAAAATTCATAAAGGAAAATTGTCATCAAATTTGCGGGTCAATTTTTGATCAAATGAAGACAAAATTTGAAAATCTGGCATCTGAGTTTTGTGCAGAGCAGTGTCCATTTAGTAACTTGAGAGCGATTTTCCAAAAATATCCTTGGTTGGGGAGTTACGAAGGGATATTTAAACTGTGTTTTACATACTGTGTGGTTGAAAAAAAACGATTTGTTGTTCCTCTTGTAACAACACTATAGTTTTATGTGAGAGCAATGTTTTGTTGTTCCTCTTGTGACAACATTGTAGTTTGTTGTGAGAGAAATCATTTTCTGTTCTTTCTATAACAACACTGTAGTTTGCTGAGAGAGCAATTATTGTTCTTCCTCCTATAACAACACTGTAAGATGATGAGATAGCAACCATCAAATTGCGGGCCACCAATTTATGGTATCAAAGTCTTAACATTGTTGGTCTCTATAGTATAGAGAGATGAATAGGCGAGTAGGAAGGACATGAGGTCATGGAGGCAAACCCGTGGGTAGTGCAGAACTCGAGGAAGAGATAAGGAGACTGCAAATTCGGTTAGAAGCCATGGAAGTAGGGGGGCAACGAGATCCTAAAGGTGGAGATGTTAGTGAGGCCAAAGAGGAACTTGAAGAAGAAGTAGCAACACCTGTTGAAGAAGCTGTTGAGATTAAGTTGTTGAGAGTAGTATTGGGCTTATGTTCAACGCGTAAGCCTGACATCTCTATTTATGATGGTAGTTTGAGAGACGAGAATCTACTAGATTGGATCAATGAGACAGACAAGTATTTTGAGTACAAGGAAATTGACAAGGATAAGAGAGTCAAGTTTCCTGTGACAAGGTTGAAAGGCCATGTTGCACTAGGGTGGAACAATGTACAGGCTGAAAGAAGGAAGAAGGACAAACAATTGATGGAGAACTAGGATAGAATGGTGGCAAATATGAAGAGTAAGTTTTTGCCAAAGGATTACCAGCTAGATCTTTACAAACAAATGAAAAATATTAAAAAATAGACAATGACAGTGAAACAATACACCGAAGCATTTTACAAGGTGAATTTGAGAGCAAGCTATGTAGATGATACCCCAGAAAAGACAACAAGGTATATCAATGGTTTGAGGCTAGATATTCAAGATGAAATCATCCTACTTTCTACAAGGACAATAGAAGAAGCATACCAGTGCACTTTGAAGGAAAAAGAAAAGATGGCTAGGAAGCAAAGCTTTGGTAGAGGACATGGTTTTCCCAAAGGGAAAGAACAAACAAATGGAAGAGGAAAGTTTCCTGCGCAAAATAATGGTGAAGGAAACTTATATCAGCAAGGACAATCAAAGAAAGAAGGTGGCAGAAGATGAGGAATACCTTACGAGAGTGGTAGAGGTATAGGAAGAGGCAGAGAGACTATCTACGGGAATTTCATATGTAACAAATTGGGTCACCAATCTTTTGAATGTCCTGAGAATGAAAATACTGGACAACAAGGTGCACACATAGCTCAAACTGAAGTAGTAGAGGCACAAGTACCAGAGATAGAGAATGTTCCAGAGATCGGAGAGGTTTTGATGATGCACAAAGTCCCGTTAAAACCAACAAAGGAGACTGCTGAACCAGTTCAAAGGAAATCCTTATTCAAGACAATGCGTAAGGCAAAAGGAAAATACTGCAAATTGGTGATTGACAATGGAAGTAGAGAAAATCTAGTTTCCCAAGAAATGGTGGAAAAATTGGGATTGAAAAAGATTAAGCACCCCACACCTTATAAGGTATCATGTTTGAAGAAAGGACACTAATTATTGGTGCATGAACAAAGTGAAGTTGAGTTTCAGATAGGCAGTTATAAAGACAAGGTTCTCTATGACATAATTGTAATGGATGCTCGTCACATTCTTTTGGGTCAACCATGGAAGTTTGATAGGAAGGTGACACATGATGGAGAGAGCAATTGTTATAATTTCGAAAAGGATGGCATCAAGCACACTCTTTTACAATTTAAAGAGGAAAGTACAGCTAAAACAAGCAACCCAAAATCATTGCTACTTAGCAAAAAGGAATTTCTATAACAGATGGAAGAAGAAGAGGTAAGCTGTGTAGTGATTTGCAAGCCAAAGGTAGTACTTTTGCACACTGAAATTGTAGATTTACCTATTGAAGTTCAGGAATTGTTGCATGAGTTTCACGATATTGTAGTTGATGAATTGCCAAGTGATTTGCCACCCAAAAGAAGCATCAAACATCACATAGACATGATACTAGGAGCAAGTCTTTCAAACAAGGCTGCATATCGGATGACACCCAAAGAGAATGAGTAAGTGTGAAGAAATTCCAAGAATTTTTGGACAAAGGATTAATAAGAGAAAGTTTGAGTCTGTGTGCCATACCTATAGTACTAAGTCCAAAGAAGGATGGAGAATGGAGAATGTGCATTGACTTTAGAGAAATCAATAATATCATCATTCATTATAGGTTTCCATTGCCACAGATGGATGATATGATGGATCGCTTCAGTGGAGAAACTTACTTCTCAAATATTGACTTGAAAAGTGGTTATCATCAAATTTAGATCAAAGAAGGAGACAAGTGGAAGGAAACTTTCAAGACCAATGAAGGCTTGTATGAGTCGATGGTCATGCCATTTGGTATGTCAAATTCACCCAATACCTTTATGTGGCTGATGAATGAAGTCTTGAAGGAGTTCATTGGTAGGTTTTTCATTATTTACTTGGATGACATTTTAATTTTCAGTCAAACTAAAGAAGAGCACTTAAGACATTTGAAGTATGTTTTAGAGATATTGCAGCAAAAAAAGCTATTGATTAACATGAAGAAGTTTCCTTTTATGAAGAGTGAGCTTGTATACTTTGGTTTTGTCATTTATAAGGATGGATTGAAAATGGATCCAGAAAGGATAGAGGCAATTGTAAATTGTTCCTCACCTAAGAATATTTTTGAGGTGAGAAGTTTTCATTACTTAGCTAGCTTCTATAGAAAATTTATCTATAATTTTAGTGGCATTTGTGCACCTATCATTGACACCATCAAGAAGAATAGGAAACCATTTTATTGGACATTAGTAGTAGTTTTTTTTTTTCAACTATTGAAGAAGAATATCACTGAGAAGCCAGTGTTGAAGTTTCCAGACTTCAATTAGCCCTTTCAAGTGAGATGTGATGCTAGTGGGATAGCCGTTGGAGCTGAACTAAGCCAAAAAGATAAGCCTATTGCACATTTCAGTGAGAATTTTAATGAGTCAAAACAGAAATACTCTTCCTATGAAAAAGAATTTTATGTGGTGGTTCAAGCTTTGAAACATTTGAGGCATTACTTGATGCCTAACGAGTTTGTTCTATACACAATAATTTTTCCTTACTATACATTATGTAGTAACATAAGTTAAATCATAAACATGAAAAGTGGGTGGATTTCCTTCAAAATTTCACTTTTGTTTTGAAGCACATTAGTGGGAAGGAAAATAAGGTTTCTGATGCCTTGAGTAGGAGATGCTTAATCATGCAGGAAAGTCAGATACAAATTTTAGGCTTTCATTATTTGAAGGACTTATATGACATTGATGCTGATTTTAAAGAATCTTTTGCACCATGAAAAAATCTAGTCAATAGGGACAACCATCCATGGAAAGAATTTATGTTGTAGGATGGGCTATTGTTCAAGAACAATCAGCTATGTATTCCCAATTTCTCAATGAGGGAAAACTTGGTCCATGAAAATCATAATGGTGAGTTGGTTGGACTCTTTGGTGTTGAGAAAACACTTGGGAAGCTGAGTCACTTCTACTTTTCACCTAAAATGAAGGCAGATGTACAAATGTATGTTAGTAAGTGCAAGGTATGTCAACATGCGAAAGGGAGAAGTATGAATGATGGACTATACATATCATTACGCATTCCAAACAGACCTTGGAATTCAGTGAGTATGGACTTTGTTCTGGGTTTACTGAGAACTCAACGAGGTAATCATTCAATCATTGTAGTTGTGGATAGATTTACTAAGATAGTTTATTTCATTCTATGTTTCAAAACTAGTGACGCCACCCATGAGGCTAATTTATTTTTTTATTAGATTGTTCAGTTGTGTGTTTTTCCAAAAGTATAATCTCTGATAGGGATACAAGATTCATTGGACATTTCTAGAGGACCTTGTGGAAGAAACTTGGTACTAAGCTAAATTTTAGCTAAGCCTACAATCCACAATCTGATGGGAAAAAAGAGGTTGTAAACAGGAGTTTGGGTAATTTGTTGAGGAGTTTAGTAGGTGATTGATCAAAGCAGTGGGATCCTATGCTAACCCAGGCTGAGTTTGCATATAATGACTCACCAAATAGGAGAACATGAAAGAGTCCATTTTAGATCTTGTACAACATGCATTTGAGGGGAATTTGTGAGCTAAAAGCCTTGGAAAAGCTTGAGCATAGAAGTGTTGATGGAGAGGATTTTGCAACAACCATGAGTGAGTTGCACGAGCAAGTAAAACAAAGATTACAAGATACAAGAAATAACTACATGAAATGAGAAAATGCACACAGGAAAGAGGTAAAATTTGAAGTGGGATATGCTTTCCTAGCTCACCTATGAAAGGAGAGGTTTCCAAGGGGAGAATATAAAAAATTGAAAATGAGGAAGATAGGACCTTGTAAGATCCTCCATAAGTTTTTCAACGAATGCTTATGAGCTAGATTTACCTCCAAGAATTGGCATTTCACCCATTTTTAATGTAGAGGATTTGTATCCCTACACAGTAGGTGATGCGGATCAGGCTTCTGGGAATATTGACAAGGATGAAGGAAAATAACAGTAGCAGTTGAACAAAATGCCTATGGCAAAGAGTTCATAGGCTGAACAGATCTTAGATACATGTGTTTCCAAGAAGACCAGAAGATAAGAATACTTGAAATATCTTGTGAAGTGGAATGACCGTCCGATGGAGGATTGTAGTTGGATGGATGAAGCAGCACTACAGAAAGAAGGTCATTCTATAGAAGATCTTATGAGTAGGAGCTCAAATAATTTTCTTTCTTCGGGAGTCCGATGCAGGTGCATTAGACCAAGCACATAAAAATGATAAGTTATGAAAGTTAGACCAAGAGCCTAACAATGTGATGGATTGATCACATGTCAAGGCTAGAAAATTTTAAAGTTTATTGGTGAAAATATTTTTATATTTAGTTAATATTAGGTAGGAATATCTAGTTAAAAGAAATGATTTTATAGTTAGTAGGTAGTTAGGGCTAAGGGAAAATTGGTTCACATCCATGAAATTTTCTTGGACAATTTTTTTTAGTTTTGGGGAGAGAGGAGGAAAATTTTTGGATGCGGGAAGTTTTGGTGTGAGATTGAATTTAATTGAACAACATTTCTTAGAACAATGGATTTTTGTATCAAAAAATCAAATTCGTAAGTGTGTGTGAGACAATTATTTGCATATGTATTTGTGAGGTTTGTGAACCAGAATATCAATATCTAGAGATTGAAATTGATTTGGTCTTTAAATTGCTGTGTTGAATGAGGAATTCCTACACTGTATTTTCTCTATTATTTACATTTAAATGAGAACATGGAGAATCATATTTCAGTTAATCTTCTAATCCAGTACTTTTGCATCCAAGATTGTGTATTGGAAAGAGTCATTTTACATTACATATTTGAGAATACATAGCACTCTGTATCAAGCCAACAAAAGAAAGAAAATTCGTAAAGGAAAACTGTCATCAAATTTGCGGGTCAATTTCTGATCAAAGGAAGACGAAATTCGAAATTCTGGCATCTGGGTTTTGTGCAGAGCAGGGTCTATTTGGTAACTCGTGATCGATTTTCCAAAAATATCCTTGGTTGGGGAGTTACGAAGGGATCTTTAAACTGTGTTTTTACAGACTGCGTGGCTGGAAAAAAATGATTTGTTGTTCCTCCTGTAACAACACTGTAGTTTTCTATGAGAGAAATGATTTGTTGTTCCTCCTGTAATAACACTGTAGTTTGACGTGAGAGAAATGATTTGTTTTTCCTCCTATAACAACATTGTAGTTTGGTGTGAGAGCAATGATTTGTTGTTCTTCCTATAACAACACTGTAGTTTGTTGAGAGATGAATGATTGGTGTTCCTTCTATAACAGCACTGTAAGCTACTGAGATAACAACCATCAATTTGTGGGCCATCAGTGGGCCACCATAATCCTTCTCTTAAGACCTTCTGTGTAGTAACCTTCCTTGTATAATGTCCACCAGCTACGCCTCCATGAGCTTAAGTCAAAATACTATGTATTTCATGTTTGGGACATACCTGCGCAATATTTCATTTGATCCCATATTACACAAATATCCTACAATCAACAAAAAATTAGTTGCCTTTACCACCAACTCCTTCTTCTATAGCGTACTGTACTCCGTAGGGGCCATTCCTGTAGCTAAGAATTGAATAATGTCTGTGAAGTGATCATATGCAACCTTTACTACAAAAAACTATGTGTCAAGAAGATTATCTTCAATGCTTGTTGGTTCTTCTCCTATTTACAACCTTGATAGATGATTAGGCCAAACATTCAACCTTTCTAGTTTAACAACCACCTCAAAATCATACTCCTGAAACAACAACAACCATCTACAATTTTTCTCTCCTCGGACATGCTTATTGACCAGATATTTCAATATAGAATGATCTGTGAACATCTTAAAATGTGACCCCAACAAATAATGTTTGAATTTCTACAATGCATATACCATGACCAAGCCTTCTCTTTCTGTGGTAGTGTAGTTGTTCTCTGCTTTAGATAAGTTCTTGCTTGCAATAGCTATAGGGTGATCTATTTCTCCTGCACCAAGCTATGAAAATACTATTGTTACACTAAAAAATGTCACCATGGCTATTTACAGTTAGTATGGCTCTATCAATAGTCATGCTATCCTCTTAGGCAAGTCTTATGCCTCTGCTCTCCATGTCAAACTCCAAAAAGAGAGAAAGTCTTTATAAATGTATTTATCTCTGGGTACGCAGGTTCTCTCAACCTTACCTGCGGGTACGCACCCAATGTTCACAAAAGCTGCGTCCTTGTACGCTCTGTATGTAAAGGGGCAGGTGCGTCCCCCTGTAAAGGTCAAAATGTGCAAGTTTCATCTTTAAAAAGTTACTTGTGGTCATTTCTAGAGCATTCTAGAAGGTTGTTCGACGTGTATTGAGCGCCTCCAGATGGTTCATGTACCCCTATCAAAGAGGAACTTATCCCATCAATGAGGGAGCTATCCCATCCAAAGAGGGGATTATCCCATTGATGGTGGACCTGAATAACTTCCTCTAGACCACTATAAATACAGGCATTGGGCCAGAAGGAGGGGAGGTTGGAAGCTAAACATTTCTAAGGGTAGATGCTGCAGGAATTAGGACTCCCATTTAGAAGCTTGTGAGGAGAGATTGCCATCTTTGCTTGTTCTATTTTGAAGTGGGTGAGCTTTGTCAAAGTAAAGGAGAACTCTTGATGGACCCTGGGAGGGACTTGCACAACACCAAGGCTCAGGTTGTAATTGTTCCTTTTGTTTCCTATTAATGCAAATGAGTCCATTCTTCTCAATAACTTGTTATTTATGAGTTCTTTCATGTACTCCTTGGTCTATGTGTTAAATATGTTTTATTCTATGAGATTATCAAGTGCTATTTAATCGTTTGATTGTTAGTGGATGCAGGTTTCAAAGTGAAGGAGGAGCTCATCCGGATCAGCGGAGCTGGACTGCTACAACAGCGTTGGACTACAGGTAGGATCTAAACACTTGATTTCTTATATAGTAAATGCATGTTTAGAGAAGGATTTCTCTTGTTTGTCTTGTTTGTCACTAGAGAGTCTTAGGCTCCTAGGGAGGTTGGTTGTGTCCGCACAATCGACTCTTTCCACCTGACAACTATTCCCAAAGCTATGCAAGATGCATCTACATGAAAATGAAACTCCTTATTCCAATCTAGGAAAACTAATATAGGCACAATTACCATATTCTCTTTCAATATATCGAGACTTTTTTGGCATTCTTCATTCCATCGAAAGGTCACATATTTATTCAATAGCTTCTCCATTGGGGAAGTTATCTGTGCATACCCCCTAATGAATTTTTTGTAATATCCAGTGTGTCCTAATGTAGTGTGAAAATGCCTCATTTTTTTGGTGGAGGTAATTTCACAATAACAAATATCTTTGCAGGATCCACCATCAAACCCTACTTGCATAGAACATGCCCCAAAAATATGCTACAAGGCACACAAAATATGCATTTCTTTAAGTTCAATGAGATCTAGTGTTGTCTATAGATGTCAAACATAAGCCTTAATCTCGCAACATGATTTTTCAACAATTCAAAGACTTTCCAATCATCAAAGTATACCTCCAGAAATTTGTGTATATACTCCTTAAATGTTGCGACCACAACTCTTGAAAATATAGCAGGAATGCTCTTCAACCCAAAAGGAATCACTATATACTGATATTAGCCCCACTCCATTGCAAATGTGGAATTATGCCTATACTCTGGTATAATCCTAATATGATGATAGCCAAAAAATCCATCTGTAAATGAATAGGCCTCCTGTCCTCCTACATTATCCAACACCTCATCTATAAAGGGTGTAGGAAATGGATCATGCACACATGCATCATTTAATTTTCTTAGATCCAGCAAATCCTAATTTCTCCTTTAGACTTCTTTTCTTGGACCACCATAGGACTTACCCATTCTGATTTTTCCATAGGTTCTATGATCCCTGCTGTTATCATTTTATCTAACTCCTCTTTCACCTTTTCTTTGTATTTTGGGTTCAATTTGTAGGGTCTTTTGTTGACAGGCTTCACATCAGGTTTAAGGGGAATCCTCATGACTACCAGATCCCCTAATATGCCCTTCATTTTTGAATTTTTTGTGGGAAATAATTCCTGGTATTCATGTAGAAGATCTGTCATTTTGCTGACTATTTCTTCATCCCAATAATCTCCCATCGTTGCAAGCTTTGGCTCCTCTTATGATCCTATATTCACCTTATTTTTCTTCAATGGCTTTGTTATATTAGGTATTTCTAACTCAAGTCCATTCACTTCATGGTAGCCTTCAGATTTTGCTATGTTAATATTGCGAGGGTCTTCATATTCTTCTATAGTGATGTTGTAGCATTCCAGTATATTCTGTAGCTGTGCAGCCCAATTTGGCTGCCAAGTGAGTGGGATTTCATTCTCAAAAATATTCGTTTTAACTATATGAAGGGATGAATCTATATATGGATAATCATCTTCAAAATTGAATGTCAATATAAACCCTTCAACCAAATCTACACAATTTTCAATACCATGGTGCAATTCTGTTTCTAGGTGCCAATTCATAGGAATTGTCTCTAATATGTGGATAAAACTGTCTACCCATTCCTATTGTTGAATATCTTCCCATACTATAGTGCATTGGTGAATATTCTCCGTAGGATCAGTTTTACCATCATACTTCACCTCTATTTTTGTATATATTGACCCAAGTTTGATCCACATTAATCTTCGACACTACTACCAATCTGCTATATTTATTGTATGTGCACCCCACCATATAGGAGGAGTACGTATCAGGGCTACATCCAAAGATAACAACATTTTATCTTTTGGTAGTTTTCTTTCAAGGAAAGTTCTTACATTACCGAAACCATCATAGTAAGGAAAATTACACACCTCAGAAGTTATACATCGAAGTGATTTAGTGATCCTTGCACATCACCTTGTAGACACTTCGTGTAGCCTATTCCGCCAATTTTCCAATTCTTCTTTTCAATATGAGGTACAATAAATGTCTTGTTCCCAAATCAATTTTCCATCTGCAATGGGGTTAATCCATTCCTCTTCTTTGGTTGTTACTTGATAGATATTATCTATATTTGTTGCGTAATACTCATCTTTGATAGGATCTGTATATTTTTTCCCTTATGATGGGTCCAATGGAATAATTACTCTCGTGTTGTCCTTTTAAAATACCATTTGTCTTTTATTTAAGTTGATTATAGCCTGATTATCAAATGCCCAATCCAGTCCAAGCAATGCTGGATAGGGGTTGTTGTCATCCACAATTTCTATTACTTCAAAATCAATAGTAGTGAGCACTCATTCAATGTCTACTGTAATGCTTGATAATATTCCTAGAGAAACAATATTTTGTTGATTTTTAATTATCAACTAAATTGGTGACCATTGTAACTTCGGCTTACCCATCAATTCCCAAGGCTACTTTGGTAAAATATTGGCATCAGATCTTAAATCTAGAATAACCTAATCCATGTCATATTCTCCGATATGCGTAGTGAGTCTCATTTCTTTTCCAGTCCTTCCCTTATGTCGATTTAAATTATTAACTGCATGTACTTATTTATAAGAACATGAATCTCTCAATTCCTACAACCCTTCTACCACTTTCTAGTTTCTTAACAACTTCATGCAAGTTCATAGGAAAGAATTTAAAATAGCTAGATCCATCTTGTGTCACAACTGATATTATGTTGTAGTTATTCTTCTGTTTTCGTTGAGCGCTAGAGGTCAAAGTCCCAATATCCATAAAGCTTCGTCTTTCTTCCATGAACACTTATTTTTTACTTCTAAACATCAAAGGCATGAGCTTTCTCCATGGTCTTTCTTACCCATGTGGCTTCAACTTCCTTCTTTCCATATGCTTTATCATTTCCAGTTGCATCTCCACTCCTTGTTACAATATTAATGTGAGGTTCATCGGTCCTCGGTTCTGCAGTCATCATCTCAATGTTATTTGTCTACTGTTGATTTTTCTTTTTCTTTAATTTTTTACATGATAAAATGATTTTCAATACTTACACGTCGTGGTAGAATTCTGATAGTCTCTTACGAAGTGACCTACTTGGCCACAGTTGTAGCAGATAATCTGTCCACGACCTTGAATAGTTCTGCCACCTCAACCTCATCCTTGATATCTACCTCGAACACCGTGTTGTCCACTTCCTTCATGTTCTTGTTCCCTAGCTTGCATTCTATATGTGTCAGCACCGTGGTCCATCATCAATTCATAAGCTCGACAGTTATTTTCATAATGTCCCATCGATTTACAGAACTTGCAAAATAAATTCTTTGGAGTCTGCACATATTTTTGCAACAAATAACAATATTTAGAGTGATGTTCACCTCTAGTTTTCCATATCTTACACCATAAGTTGGATCTAACATTCAAAGGATTAGGTGCTCCACTAGCCATGTCATTTCTGAAGAGAGGGAATTTCTCTTTAGAGTGGGCTTCTGATTTTCACTTTGTACACCACACTTCTTTATGGAATTCTTTACTTTTCTTCATATCTTTTAACTGTAGAGACAAATTTTCCATCTGACTCTAAATCTTCTACATACTCGCATTGGTATCTCCTATCGACGAAGCTTCTAATTTCATTGCATGCTCCAGATCTTCAGCTTGAATTTTTATCTTTTGTTGTGGAAAAGGAAATCTAATATGTGACAGTAGTGCAACTATGAACCATTCCTTATGCTGTTGTGGAGCTATGTCAAAGCTCACCTGATCCAATAATACCTTGAATCTTTTGTAGATTTTCCTATAGATTCATAGCTCATGTAATGTAATAAAACACAAGACAAGAATCTACTCTACTCTTTAAACAACATAAACCATTAGATTGATAAAACAATAATAGACAAGAGGAAGATAATCAAAGACACATAACAAAATTGTTTCTATGGGGAAAGCCACTATTCAAAACCCCAACTATCTATTGCATTAATCAGAAGTCTGAGTGATAATACAAATCTTGTTCTCACAAGAACAATTCAGCACAAGTATGTTCAACTCTCTGCCTCACAAACCCGCACTGACCAACACTTATCCAGTTTTTTTTGCCTACAGAGCCCCTATTTCCTTGCACAATTCCTAAGAGGAATATCCCATATTTAATTGGTAATTACTTTTTCCATAACTGCACAATCCAAATCAAGGTCTTCTTCCTATTGCATGCATGATATGTACAACTTGGATCACTCTACAACTGATAGTATAATGTCTGTGAACTCTAGTCTCAACTGGGTCTTTCTATGAAATGACATGCATGAGTTTCTCATGAGGGAATCTTCAGTTAGCTGGAGTATCAATGAAGATTCACTAGTGCACCTACTCATTACTAGACCTATACTAGTTACACCAATAGTTAGAACTAGTTTAATTGACTATAACTTAGTTAGACTAAGTTATCTAATTACAACTCAAATAAACTCATCTTGGACCCCTAAAATTTAGGGAGAACATATACATGAATGCATAAAGACTTCCAAATCAAAATTCCTAAGTTAATTAAACTTAATTAACTATTTACAAGTTGCTATGAGAATAGAATTCAATTTTAATTCTCTGTTTAATTCAAGGCCAAATTAAACTGGAATTTCTAGTTGCCATTTCTCAACACTCCCTCTCAACAATAAAGGGATTGTTGGTTGTGGAGCCTAATTATCTTCTGTATTCAAAGATTTCAGTTGGATGTATACCCCAGGAAGACTGTACACCCCTCCATGCGGGGCGGGGGGGGGGGGGGGGGGGGTGTGGGGGGGTAAATCCACCCCAGCTGGGGGGTCTGGGGGCCACTGGTCCCCCGGTGGGGATTCAGGGGCAGCGCTCCCGAAGCTAAAAATAGATGTAAAATTACCTTGCAAAATTCTAGTAATTTCTAGTCAATCTGGGTCGTTCATTAGGTGTGTGATGCAGGAAAGTGTTCCCTCTGCAGACAGAGGAAAACCCTCTAGCCCTAGAGTGGGTCTAGTCACAAACGAGGACATATCAACAATTTCTTTCCTTAAACAGTCATAGTCGGAGGCCTACCTCAACTGGTGATCGATGGAGTTCCATTGCGCTGCTCCAGCTTCCGCTTCCTTCTCCTAATGAGTAATCAACCTGAAACAATGCAAAGGAAATGCAACAAAACACATAATCAAAACAACAATGATCTATTTACTCACAAAGTCAAGACGTCATGAGCTATCGAGTACATTACATACAAGACATAGGAAAACATCATTGATTGCATTAATACGGAAATAAGAGTAAGCTTACAACCAAAGTCTTGACATCACAAGCCTTCTCAGAAGGGTCCAACCAGCGTGTTCCTCAAGCATCCACTCTTTGAAGATGGATCTCCCAACATACAAGTCTCTCTCACTCACAAGTTTTACACAAGATTAAGGGCACTTCACAACCTTCCACAAGTTATCAAAAATCCCACACTTTTCACACTCACACCAGCTATCTAGCAAACTCACAAACACTAACAACGCTGCTCCACTAGCCAACTATCAGCAACCATTCCAAAAACTATCCAAAAGCTAGCAGCACATAGCAATGCTGAGAATTTAAATAGGAGAAGGAGTCTCCATGAAAGGTGGAAGAGTGAGCTTATCTCCAAGGAAGGTAGCACAAATGACGGAACAACCACGCTAGAGAAAGGAGGGTGACATAAACTATGCCAACAACCAGGTCTGGAGTCATCTAAAAGGCTGACTGTTGGAGCAAATTCACCCAATCGAGATCATCGCAGGCACATAACTGATCTTTTACACTGACATCGCTATTGAATAACGTAGCTAGTCAGGTCATTGCTGAAGATTACAAGCGATCTCGTGTTGGCACATAAAATCAAACCATCGCGTGAATAAGGTGTACTTCCATGATGGCAGCACTTTTGGACTGTTTAGGAGCGCCCTTCAGGGCATTTATTTAGCCAACAGAAGCAATGAGGCAGATAACTTAGGGAAAGTGGGTAATTTGGAAACATCAAAGAGAATTTGTCTAATATGAACATGTATGACTTGGACACATGACGCAGTAGGAAGACTGGAATGAAGACAATGACAAATTGTTGTGTAACAGATGCCCCCTAAAGTATGAAGCCCGAGAGAGAGGGAGGGGTGAAATGCTTTACGAAACTGACTGAGCTGGAACACCATCTGAAAGAACCTGCAAGCAAGTACAACTGATATCTTTGATAATGAAGTACATGTAGTCTAGGCATGGGCGCAGCCATCCAAAAGACATACGAAATAGGTCTGTGGTATGGACACAGCCATCCAGCTAATGAGACCATGATGATGATAAAGGTATGGTCGCAGCTATCCATGAAGACTCAGGTATGGTCGCAGCCATCCATCAACGAGTCATGTAATCATAAACCAATCCACCCAACCCGAACATGTGTAATCTGAGTTTGGGGTCTTGAACCCATCCGGTCATAGTACAAATTCTAGCATACGAATAGATGTGCTGAGGTCGAGCATGATAGAAAGTCACTTGATTACCGGTCAATGATGAAAAACCATTAACAAGCGTGAGAGAAACCACCAATAATGCTAATGGATCTCAAGGTACTGTCGAGGACAATCCACGAAGTGTGAAAACGAAGTTGGAGTCGAACACTCGTGGAATCACCCAATCGACAACCAATAGTGAAAGTCGACCGTCAGGTGCGAAGAACTTGCCATCGAGGTGTTAGCGCTGGAATCTGCCTTAGGCTGAGGGAAGGCGAGACTCAAGGCCAGATCAAACAATGCTTAGCCTCGTAGCTAGCCCTACGAGGACAGGAGAGGGCTCTCTCCGGGTCTATCTCGGCAAAAAGTTTTCAAAGGAGCTGAGATGACTAATAATGGATATTTATTTTAGGCTAGTAAATGGATAGGTAGGTTTGATTTAAATTTTTTTGGGGTTTTGTTGGAAAAAGGGAAAAACGAAATTTGGGCTCGGGGATGAGACCAGATCTTTGCAGAATTCGAGTTGGGGCAAGGTAGGTAGTAGCTTTGATGCATTTTGATCATATGTATGGATGGATCAGAATGAAAAGGAGCTAAAAAGGGAAAGGGGAAACATGGATCCTCTCCAGACTGGTGAAAACATATAAAACTAAACAAATTTAAAGGCAGAGCACTAAAATCAATGGATTCAACCTCACTTACTCATTCATTTAGTTTCAGAAGCAAAAGAAGGGAATGACATACATTAAAACATTAAAGAAATTAAAAATAATTGAGAGAACAAATCATCAAAACTGAAAACCACATGAATCCCAATAGGTGCTGCAAAACCTCTGATCTTTCCTTAGCCAAAATGCAGAAGATATGTACAATAGTGTGCCAAAACTTTCCCAATAGTCCAGCCCTTGCTACTGACTGAAAATCTACATAATATAGACCATGCCAGCCTATCTCCTAGCCTCTAGGGGTCGATCGCCTCCTTCTAGGATCAGTTTGAACTAATTCTAAACATAGAGTTGAAAACTGGGCATCCAAACAACTTGCCTCTAAAAGAAGGGAAACTGATTCATTACATTAAATTTTTTCTATTTTGTGAATGAATCATCTAGAATAGGTAAATAAGTGCCAAAGTTACATCATACACATCAAATTACATCAAGATAAGTCACATACTACATCAGAAGGTGAAAATGGTGAAAACTGGCCGAATTCCTGAGCTGGAAGATGAAAATTTGACCAAAAATATCTATGCGCTGCGCGCCTGAGCTCTATGCGTCACGCGCCTTTTAGCCTACTTTTGGGGCACTTGCCGACATCAAAATCAAGCATGCAATAGCTGGTTGGAAATCCCTGGATGTCTTCTATCCAGTCCAAGTGGAATTTCCCAATGTGGAGCTCATTTGCCCCTTCAAAATTTCATTCTCCCACAAGTACTTCCTGCTGGTGCAAAAGGTGGCAGAAAGGTGATTTTCATGGTGTTTTTAACCCTTTTGATCATCCAGAACTTGATGAAATGCCTTGGCCATACTAGAGCATGTATAACTTAACATGAAAAATCCAAAACTATAAATTTTTCCTCCAGCAAGTGTCCCAATCATAAACGCACGCATCGACGCGCTACGCGTTGGGCTGAAAAATCTGTTTTGCAAGCCAAAAATTTCAAAATGACAAAAATTTCTCTGAATTTGCTCAAATTCGGAGCGAATACCCTCCATCATGTTTCATGCTCAGCCACCAAAGCCTCAGCCAAAATCCAAAGTGGATTAGGCCTCTTTCGCTGTTTTAGTGCTCTGCTCAACCTCCTTTTAAAAATCTTTATTTTTTCTTTGCTGACATGCATGCGAGCCCAATAGTGATGTTTCATATGATGAAGCATGTCTTTGTCTCTATTGGCCTTCGCCAACATCTCCTCTAGATGTCGATTGATTTTCTCAAGCCAAAATTGCCGCTCAAAAGGTGTCAAATCGCCAGGTCTTTTTCGGGCCAACTTTCGGTCTTCACGGAATTGTCGCAGCTCTATAAGTGTATGTTGTCCTCTAGCTGCTTATTTCACTGCTCCAAATATTTGATCAGACATTCTACCTTCAGCAACTTCTCATTCAAGTTTTCAATCTCAGCCTTCTGCTTTTGGATGACCTCTTTCAGTTTCAAGCCCGGATAGCTCCCATCCACATCACTGAGTGTAACATCAATATCACGGCCTCCTAATGGGCTCTCCTCATGCATCGGCCTCTTGCCTCTGTCCTGAACCTGTACCTGTGCTGAAGAAGAAGGTGAGACCCCTTCCATGCCATGTGGAGATAACACTCGTCGTGTAGCTGCAAATAAGGCCCTGTGGCCTCACTGGTATGTCAGATGCACTGGAGCACTAATATGCTCGGTCTTAGGAATGTCAAACTGATGTGAAGGCTCTCCCTCATCATGAACTACTTCGGGAGGCGGCTGTAGTGTTGTGAAGAAGTCACGGGAGATGAAATCCTCCCAAGTAATGTCCTGCTATGTGAGCTGTTGTACCGCAATGATTTTGATAAGCACGTAATGATATATACTTCTATGCTGCTGTGGTGGGGTCTTCCTCTTTACAAGATATGTCATCCTCTCTATATTGCGATACATGAAGTATGGAATGCTCATCATACGTACCTTGTGAAATGCATCAACAAACGAATATGGTACGTATAGAGGCGCGAGAATCTACCCTCACAACTGAAATATCGAATGATAAGCTTCATCAAGGGTGCAAACTCATCCTTTAGAAATCTGAATGGAAATACCTTTCTTAGCTGCCTTATAAACCCAAGTTTGATGTATGGCTCATAGTAGAATTTATCTAGCTACTGGCTTTTGTTCCATTCCTCTCCTACATTTGGTATTCTGGTGGCCTGAGCAATGGTTTCTGGTAACAGAATGAAATTTACTCCGGCAAGATTTACATGGACATCATGTAAGTGTAGAACAAATAGACGAGCTAGTTCATGATGATGATGAGTTTGTGAAATCAACTCACAATAGTGGTAACATGACTGATAGCGAAAACAATAAATTGTAAGCGAGCAAGCATGCAATTGAGCCAAAGAAGTAGGTTCCTCCCTGAGATGCTTACCACTTTTGCCACTTTTATGAGACCTCTGTGGTACATTAATTTCTGCTGTGGAATCACTGTCATACTCCTATTCATAAACTGAATCCATCTCTGACATTGTGCTGAAATCAGAATGTTTGCAAAATGTACGCTGATATAGGTATAGTGAAGGAAAAAATTTAAATGCATGTTTTACTCCTAAAATGTGTCACATGTGCATCAAAGTATCATAGGAAAGCCACAATGAGAATAGTTTTGTCAAATGAGTTTGCCTGAAAAAACAGTGTGAAAATGACAATGGCCATAATAATAACAGCAGTGATGAAATGGCAAAGAGAGGGCATAAGGCTAAGGTAAATAATGAGCATGAACACCACTGAAAATAGATGACACAGACATAATTAACCCACACAGTCCCTAATGTTTGCTTCAAACACTAAGAAGTGAATTTGGAAATCAACATAGGGTTTTACATTTCACACTTTTTTCTCCACATTCAACACACCATAATCATGTCTAAAATTCACTGAGCAATCATAAAGAACCTACTTGCAAGCAGTTGGAGGCAATTTGGCATGAATCTGGATGAAGGAGCAAAAATTTTTGGCTCTGAATTTGTATGTGTAGCATGCTTACCCAATGCGTAGCGCGCTCCCATTGCGTAGCGTGCATGTAATTTTGCACAGGCCGGTGAAGCCTAGTGCATAGCGCACTCCCAATGCATAGCGCGCCTTCTCTGTGCGTAGCGCGCACTTCCACTTCAACTCCACAACCTTCAAACGCTTCCAATTTGTCTTCAACACTCTGATTTGGTTTTGCTTTGGAAAACTTGTGAAAATGATTTGTTTTCCATGCTTTATATGGGTTGCAAAATATCTCATAAACCATAACCCATTTTTATAATGTTTGGCTTTTGGCACTTTATCATTTAATGCAATTCTGTCTTTGGCTTTTCACTTTTTTTTCTAAATCTTGCACTGATGAAATGTCTTGATTTTTTGCAGAGATTTTGTCATTTTTCTTTGGCAAACATCAGAGGCTTGCTGTGAAACTTCTTATGGTGAAACAAATACATCAATATTACACAAACTAGATTTGACAGTTTCCAATTCAAAACAGAGTTTTGAACTAAAAATGTCTGCAAATGTTTTTGGGAATAAAAATATGAAATGGGAAACTTTTGAAACCAACCTCATGGCCTGCGAGCTTTTATCACATGTATCCAAAGACTTGAAACCCTAGACTCTAGGACTAAAGACTCTTTTTAACGAAAATAATCATTTGTGACTGTGATGATGTGACCTGAACTTCAGTGATTTATGAGGAATTTTAATTAGCCCTGCAGGTACAAGCATGAGGAAAGACAAGATGACTAGACCCTCTCGTCATTCAATGGCATGCCCCTAGTGAAATGAAACGAAGTGGAATGAGCGAGACACCTAAGAATGATATGCAAAAAAGCGAACAGATCTCTGACGGAGGGCTGTAAGGACCGACTCTAACATGAGGCATGCAAGCTCTAAGGTACCAAAGGGGATCTCTAGATCAATCTCCTGGATAATGAGCTGATGTCAAGAGGAGATGACCCATCATAGGAGGTCCATAATGTTTCCCCCATCAATGACATGAGATAAGGAACAATTGGTAGATGGTGAAACAGAGAGTCAGAGGAGAAGGAAAGGGTGTAAATTGTAGAAGGATTATACTCTTGAACATGGTGGCGACAGGACTCCGGAGGGTGGCAGCATTCAGATACCAAGGGATCAGAGGCTCGATGGAGATGGCATGAATAAGATGGAATGAGGCTAAATGACAACCCAAACCCGTGCAGGCCAAATGACGATGTATGGATGTCGCAACTCGACAAGAAGCAAAAGTGTCGATGTTCAAGAGTGACTAGCTGCCATAGACAATCAATGATAAACCTGTTGTTGAGTCCAACCTAGTAATAATTTAATGAGCCCTAGGAAGGAGAAGCTTGAGTCTCATCATGGTGATGAGTCCAATGTCGTCAGGGTTTAACGAGTCTGACATAGGTGAAACTCGGAGTCTTTTTCATGTTTAGAGAGTTTGAAAAAGACACGGAAGAGAAAACTCTAGGGGGGTCCTTTTTCGTAAATTTGTGTCTCTCGAGCTCGAAAAAGTATAAAACGATACTCGAAAGAACCACCCAACCATTACGATTGAGGAGTACTTTTCGTAGCTAGTGACCTAAACCTGAAAAAGTAGAAAAGTGATCGAAACCACGTCGTTTCGTAACCAATAATGAACCCGAAACGACAAAGGCCCGACAATCTTTTCATGTTTACACGGTTGGAAAAAAGCTTAAAGGTGACTGCCTCTTGTCTCTTTTAACGAGTCAAGAGGAAGACTCGGCTATATTTTCATTTTTCAAGTCGGAAAAGAGCTTAAGGACGACTTTATGGATCAAGTGTATACAAAACTGTCATAACTCCGCTACTTGTAGCTCTGCACAAAAACAAGTCACACGTAAACCCATTCGAGATAAAATGAACAATATACATAGTCAAAATTTGACTAACCATGTGGCAAAAGAATGAGAAAAAAACCCTCATTTATAAAATATAATTTTTAAATTTCCAAAATTTGCTATAAAAAGGGGTTAATCCAATCATTTTTCCCATAGTTACTATTCATTGCACTGTGGATCATTTTGGAGCATTGAAGTTGGCGAGCTAAATTCGTCTTTGTTCATCCACCATTCACCCTAAAATTTGTTCCAGGTAATTAGTCCTTGTCCCGCACTTCAATTTCATACCTTTTCCATGCATTTTGAATGTTAAATGTGTTAATTTGGGTGGATTTTTGGACCGAGTTCCGCCGCTCGATCATCGCGGTTATAGCCTTCGGGTCCACGATGATTGAAAAAATTGACACATACCGCACTCCGATCATCGCTGAAAAGTGGTGTACTTCCGCGATGACCGCGAAAAAAAATGAACTAGAGACCTCGCGTCATCGCGTCTATTTTTAAAGCAGACGCGATGACGATGCAAACTTATGTTTTATACAAATTACGCATTGAATTTTGATAAACGAAGTGTTGATTCAATTTTCTTCATCATGCAGGTGTTACACAGCAATTTGTCACCGTTTGTCACCGTCCCTGTTACCCCTCACCCTCACACTGGAGGACTCATTCCGGGACCTGTGAAAAGTGACATGACCTGAGACCACTTGGATCATATTCCTCTAAGTATGAGCTTCATATGCCCTGAAGACATCTCCTGCAAAATACCCATGAAAACAGCGCTTTTTGCATTAGCATGGGTCCACAGTTCATCGACCGTGCCAATGAGGGAAATCCTCTAAAAAGGCGCGCCATTGGCACTCTGTCTCAGAGTCGCACTCGCATCAACCGAATTGAGTAAAGTTTTTAACCAACAATCTCCCGAAGGTTCTCT
Organism: Pinus tabuliformis; assembly: GCA_031772625.1. Classification (NCBI taxonomy): domain Eukaryota; kingdom Viridiplantae; phylum Streptophyta; class Pinopsida; order Pinales; family Pinaceae; genus Pinus; species Pinus tabuliformis. The sequence goes on from CM062816.1 coordinate 2,047,442,738, forward strand.
TCAACCTATTCACCAACTGAATCTATGTTGAGCTAGGATGGTTTGGCTTCGAATCTCCATAGAAGGGAAGCGGTTTTCCACCTTTCATGGAAGTTTCCAAGTGATAAAGCCAATCCCATGAATAATGTGGTTGATCCTATCTCTTTCCTCTCTATCTATAAAAGCTTGTCTCTATGCCTTGAGCAAGCTAGTAGTTTTAGTCAGTAATTCTAGCATAGTGATAGAGAGTTTGAAGCTGCAAGAGCCTTCTTTGCACCCATAAGGCCAAATCTAAGTAAGGAGATTCTTGTCACCCAAAGAGAGAGAGGCTTGTTCCTATCCCAACAAGCTTTGCAAGACTTGTGTAGCTGACTACCCAGCCAAAGGAGGATTTGACGTCAGAACAATGGTTGTATTCTTCTTTGTTATTTATCAATAATAGATGACTATCATTATGGTTCCACTCTCATTGTCTTATGTTTGATGTTGAGTATATCTTTTCTGACTGATATATAATTGCATCTACTAGATTTTATACTTGTATTCGTGTTATTATTTGCATGTGCAGGTGTCCAATCACAGAGATCGTGGGGATCGTGACCATCCGAGGCAAAGGAACGAGAGCGACATCTCTTCTACGAACACTTGCGTTGGAATCCAAGTAGGTTCTCACCATCCACTTTTTATTTGCAATTAGGAACTTGCGTGATAGCATTGTGTGATTGTTGCTAGACCCGGTCTGGGCTAGTAGGGATCGTCTCTGTACACAGAGAAGATTTACCTCCACAACAATTTGGCGACTCCACTGGGGAGTCTTATCTCTTTGGTTTCTCATTTGATTACTTAGATAGCTTTCTGGGTTAGATTTCTTGTTGTCTCTTGCTTCCTAGTCTACCTGGATATTGTTTTCAAGCCCTGGATTGTTGGTTTTCATTTTTGATTTAGCAAACTTGATTAGCATGCTTTTTAGCCTTACAGTCGCGCCAATTGGCGCAAGTTGCTCAAAGACAACCCGTGCCAATCCCATAAAAGCGCGAGTTGCAGCCTGATAGTCGCGTCAGGCTTGTCAACTTTTCTAGTTTGCTTGTTTTCGAGCCCTCTGAGCTTGGATTGGTATCTTACCACGTCTTTTTCATTTACTGGAGTGTGTTTGATCCTTGTTTGACTAGTTTTAAACCTCCATCCTTTGGGTGTTTGCCTTTTTCTATCGATTTCACATTTTAGCCCTAGGGCATCTAGTGGCTTTGTGCATCGAGCCTTCCGTAGGAGTCTTGGGTTCTTTGATCGTCCAGTCGAATTTGTGATTACCTTTTTGCGCTTGATCAGTAGTTGTCAAAGCCTTTTATTGATATTCAAGTGATTTTCTCCTTTTCCGCTTGGATGTCGCTTGGCTTCGTTTGGGTTTAGATTACATAGCGCGTAGAGGTCTTTGTGTTTTCTTCTTGGTTTGAAGGACTATTTTGGTGTTTTGGGGATTCGATTGTGTTCTCATTGAGTGAAATTGGTCTTTTTTACTCGGTGTTACTACCTCTCAAAATTTGTTTAGTGCACTTTTCCATTGAAAAGAAAACGAACAGTCACTTTTGCGTTGAATTAGTTAATGGAAATTAGAGCTTTTCATTGATTAGTGACTTTAAAGAAAAGTTTCGTTTATTGCCATTAGCTGCATTAGAGTGGTTCTTGATTGTTTATGGTCATTTTGTTTGATTGAAAAATTCTCAACTCTCTCGTAGTTAGTGTTCATCGAACGAAATGATATTCTTTGGCATATAGTTTTCATTTAGGGAATTGTGAGACATTACATACGGTAGGACCTGGAAATTGAAACTTAACTAAAGATCAACCATAAAATGAACTGAATGAACTTAAAAATGCATTGGAACATAACGCTCACTGATTAGAGGTCTAGGCTAGAGACGTGCCCCGACGTCGTTAAACCTAGTCACTGTTGTTTCACACTACGGTTGGGTGATTCCTCCTTTTGTGACTCGATAGTGGTCTAGCACGGATTTGAGCTCCCACGTACCATTTCATATATAGGGGAGACCCCACTAGGTTATCATCCTTTATCCACAAGAAGCCGTGTCTGCCGCCTTACAATCCATAATGCACCAAACATAGCATTCGGGAAGATTGACTGCCGTACGGGAAGTCCTTGGTTTTCATACGACTGCCAAGGTGTATATGCAGTTTTACGGATTTGTTTGGTAAACCCTTTGCCTAGTCTCTCCATAGTAGTCACTTTTGATCCTTTTCAGACTCCTTAAAAGAAAAGGCTCACTTGAGCAGTTTGTCACTTCGGGCTCACAAAACATTCGAAGGTGACTAGAGTCACCTTTTTGTCCTTTTCTCGACTCTTAAAACATGAAAAGGTCAAGTTGTGTCCTTGCATCTTAAAATTTATTTGGCCGCGATTAACATTACCTGGTTAGATCTTGTGTGCGTTAGTTTGAGTAGGGTCCTTTATCATTAGATTCCCTTAGGTCCTGTTTAAAGTTTATCATCCTGGCTGAACCATCGACTCCCGTTCCGAGTGATCAAGGGTTTCCGTCTTCTTCTGCTCCTGAGGTACCGGTTGTGAGTGAATGGATTTAAATCCATAAGAGCATAAATCAATTATAAAATCATCCATAAGAGCATAAATCATTTATAAAATGGATTTAAATGATAAATTGTAATAGATGATATAATAGAGAAGAGTAAAAATGGATGAGATAAGTGTTACAAAGTGGTTGTATTCATGGCCCAACAGCTAGCTAGCACACACACCTAAAGTTATCCATCCTGCACAAAGTGCACCACCCTCTTCTGGTCCCGTCCCAGGAAGGGGGCCATATGATGCCTATGGAGAAGTTGTTCAGGACCCAAATGCACAAGGACCATTCTATTATTATGATTTTGCTGGTTAATACCTTCAGCTTTTTCAACCCTTGCCTACTCAACCTATTGTTGAGGTTTCGGTACCATTATTCGTTACTTGGAACGCCACCACTTTCCATGGGGGCCAAGTAAGGCCTGCACAGCTTCAGGGACCGCCTAACCATGGCCAGCCATCTTATGTGCAAACCCCCCAAGGGCAGCAATAGTACGGCCAGTCTCACCCAGGACAACCTGGGGGCCTACAAGGACAACCCTATCAGGGACAACCTTTGGCCACTAGTGGTCCATATTTTACTTATCTGACTCAACCTTCTGGTTACACGGGGCAACCTGATACCCAGCAAGGTTACCCGTCTGGACAACCAGGACAACCTTACATCCAACAAGGTCAACCTGGTATCCAGCAGGGTTATCCCTCTGGACAAAATGGACAAACTTATATTCCACAAGGTCAACCGGCAGTCCAACAGGGGTACCCTTCTGGGCAAGGGGGGCAGCCTTACGTATAGCAGGGCCAACCCACTGCTCAGCCTAGTCATCCTTCTGGGCAAGCGGGTTAGCCTTCTGCACAGCAGGGCCAACCCACCGCCCAGCCTAGTCATCCCTCTGGACAGGCTGGCCAACCTCAAGGTCAACCAACCATCCATCTCGCTCAACCATTTGTTCCGCAAGGACAACCCTCGGTTGCTCAAGGACAACATGGTGCCCAACAAGCTCATTCTTCTGGGCAAACGGGTCTATCCCAAACCCAACCAGGCCAACCTTCTGGCCAGATGGTCCAAGCTCAACCTGTTCAAGGACATCCTTCTGGGCCCCAAACTCAAATTGGTTATCAGATGCAAGGTGGGCCACAACCCCAACCTTCTTACCAAACACAACCTTCTTATCAGGCTCAGTATGGAGCCCAAAAATTGTATGGCTACCAGCAACCCCAGGGGCAAACTCAATTTACCCCTTATCAAAATTATCAACGAATGCAGGTCACTCCTTACCAGAATTATCAACAACAGTATGTTGCACCTGCAGGTCATGTTGCTAATCCATGGGGTGCTGGGGGGCAGACCCAGGGTCAACTGTCTGCTTATGGACATAATCCTTATGGACAAATTCCATATGGACAGAATCCTTATGGGCAGAATCCTTATGGACAGAATCCCTATGGGCAGAACCCTTATGGGCCAGGCCCATCCGGACAAAGTCCATGGGGGCAACCACCACCTGGTTGGAACCCTGGTACTACCTCTCTTCCACAACCACAAATGTCCTTTAATCCTCAGTTTCCCTTCTTAGCGACGTTGGAACTCCCAGATGTGTCCAAGTTGACAAATGATCCCATTCTTCATAATCCATATTGGCCACCAGTTCCAAATAAGATGCCCGGTGATTGCAAGAAATTCGATGGCAAAGTTGGTGAGGACCCTCAAGCCCATGTCATGACCTATCACCTTTGGTGCTCATCCAACTCATGGCTTGATGATTCTATCCGGCTCCGCCTCTTTCAAAGGACTTTCACTGGCTCGACCGCTAAGTGGTATATTGAGTTGAATCGCGGAACATTTCAAGATTTCAACTCGCTGGCTATGGCATTCCTAACTCATTTTTAGTTACCCATTCGGTATGAGATAGGGACACATCTCCTCACTTCTCTCAAACAGGACATGGCCACACATATATCCGATCATATACATGAATGGAGACGGTGTCGTCGCTTGATCAAATTTTGGATTCCTGATCAGCTCCTGACCGATTGGTTCATGACTTCCTTTGTCCCTGCAATCGCGCGAGACATTGCTATGGGAGCTTGTGTAACTGAAGAGCAAGCTATCGCGCATGCTCAATACCTCGACTTAGTATATTCTCAGTCAGGTACTTTATATGATTATTTGCCAGACACCCCGAGAACCGGAACATCCAAAACTCTGCCAAAACCATCTGTTGACGGTGTTATTGTCTCTGTAAACGCATCTTCAAAGAAATCATCCACGAACCCTGGGAAGAAAAAACAGAATACCTCTAATGGAAACACTTCTCAGGGTCAATCTAATTCTGGAAGCACTTCCGAGGTTAACGCCATTCAGTCCACCATGGCAGATAAATCGTCGAAAGGGAAAAATAAAGGGAAAGCCAAAAATAAATCCGAACAGCCCAAGCAGGACTCCCCTAAACCTCGACCCGAGGAAGGAGCCAAACGAAAACCTAAGTATCCTTGTCTTATCTCTGATGAGGATCACTACACTAAAGACTACCCTAGGTAGTCCGAAGTTAGTCGATTGTTAAAAGGTGCTCCTGGGACTCCTGCTGTGCTTAAAGAACCGTTCCATTCACAGCAAACTCAAATGGTGGCAGATCCATCACAACCCTCTTCTTCATTCGGCTCTCAAGTATTTATGGCTAGGAAGATTCCCATCCATGTCACTACTCAAGCAAAAGAATATCCATCTCATGCCAGGAAAGAGCCGGAGGTCCCCTCCAATGCTCCTCCGTCCAGTTCTGGTCCACTCCACATCGAAAGACCTAGCACTGAGATGACTATCCGACCCCCTCCAAAAGGTGTACTCCGGAAGTCTTCTTACAACCCTAATGCTCGTGCTGCCCAGCACTACAACATCGTTGAGGACTTAACTCAGGCTCCGTCTGCTATGTCCACTCTAGAAGTCCTCCAGAGTTGCCCCTCCCAGAGGAAGTCCTTGCTATCGGCCATCGGTGGCATAGACCCGGCTGACTCGGATCCGATTTCTTTTGATCTCGAGGGCCATACGCCGAGACTGCCTCACCAAATCGCTTTCCTTATACAGGTCATCATCAATGGTAAAACGATTCATCGTACAGTCATTGATTTAGGTGCCTCAACTTGCATCATGTCTGTCGCCTGCTAGAAAGCTATTGGTTCTCCAACACCTAGCCAGTCTCCTACGACATTAGAAGCCTTTGATGGAAGAGAGTCCTGTCCTTATGGTATCCTCCAACGCTTGCCCATCTCCTTGGAAGGGAAGATGGTAGAAGTGGAGGTCGAAGTTGTCGACGCTAATCTTAGCTACAACCTCCTCCTCAGACGTAGCTGGACATACGCCATGCAAGCCATGGCTTCCTCCCTTTTCTGTGTCATTCGTTTCCCTCATTAGGGGAAGATTGTCACGGTGGACCAGCTCTCCTTCTTCGCCTCTTCTTCCGAAGGCAATGTGCCTTTTGTGGAGCATACCTCCAAATCATTCGAGAGTGTGGGAGCCGGACTCTTTAAGGATCCCGCCCTAATGGGTGTCTTTCCCCTTCCACCTCCGCATCTCGCCCCTATAAACATGATTTCCGTGCGTTCTGATCTGTGGGTCCTTCCTCCCGCTAATCAGATATAATCTTGGGGCGATATGATGCCGTTCGAGTGCAATAACAGTAATTTCAACCTTCACTCCATTTTCAATGGACTGAAGCTTGGGGGGCATGTACCTCAAATTGAGACACCATGCTGGGGGTCATGCCCGTTCCTTTATTCTCAAGCATAGTTTACATGCGTGTGTGTGTGTGTGTGTGTTTTCATGTTTTCAGCTTGGTGTGAAAGCGTGATTACCCCTTATTGTGTCTTTTTGCCTCTTGCACAGATGTCGGGTGCACCTTACATTGGTTTCGTTGATGGTGCCTGCTACAGCACTCGTAATTTGTCCTCTGCGGCGTGGGTGATCTACGATCCTCACGGTGAGTTGATAGATCTTCAAGGTGTGTGTTTAGGCTATACTACAAACAATGTTGCTGAATATAGCGTTGTTATTGAATTATTAGCTGAGGCAATTAATCTCGGTATTCGTACATTGCTTGTTAACCTAGACTCTCAACTTTTCGTCCATCACCTCAATGGGCGATATTCCGTCAGAGACCGTCACATTTTAAGGTTGTACTTATGTGTTAAATTGTTGGAAAGGAATTTTGACTTTATCACATATCAGCATATTCCACGACGATTAAACACATTATCTGATGCATTGGCTAATCATGTATTAGATAGACATTTGCGTAATTTATAATCAAAACATCATACAAGCAAGCACATAAAAGCACAATAATAAACCATAGGCATATGTATGTATATATATCTGTGTGTCGCAAAGTTTTGCACCGCGTGCATTACACATAGTCCAAAAAATAATACATGTTCATCCTGATACATCCTGGGACGACATGTCCCTCAAAAGATATGCATGAAAGAAGCCTATAAGTCTATTCGTGGCGGTGCTCATGATAGCACGTAACTGCGCACACCAAGTGTCTTAACAGATGATGGATGCAAGTCGGCACCCCCACTGTGTGCCTCTGGTATGCAAAAGGCATGTCCGCCAATCTAGCATAACCTGGAATCCCTTGGGTGAGTCCCTCGAGATTCTGCACCAGCTCTTCCCCCACGGCACCCCTTGCCTGAGGATCAGCTGCAGGTTGGCCCCTCCATGCTATAGGAGACAAGCCGGTTGGTCGCTCTGGGCCCACATCTGCATATTCATACAACTGTCATCAGAACATGCATGTATTGAAAAAAATGAAAATACATAAAACATTAAAAATGAAGAGATCATGCCTAGCTCTTCTTCCCACTCCTCTCCCTCTGGCAGTGGGAGGTCTGGATCCCCCATGAAATTGGTTCCCGCGTATGGCCAATCCTCTACCACGATCAGTTGACGACGAAGCCATATGAAGAACTCGGGCCGCCAAGACATTTGTTGGCCCCCTCCTCCTTTGGGCATCAATGCTGCCCAGCGAGCCATCCTAGGCTCTCGTGGCAATGGGTCCGCCACTACAGCTCCCTGAAACTAGAAGAGGGGTAATCGTTCCAAGAAGAATGACACCACAATTGAGCCATACCCGAACTGTTTCACTCCCCCGCGCTTACACTTTGTAAGATGCCTTTTGATATTTGTAGTCACCGCTGTAGCCCAGTCAAAAATGGTGGGGCTGAGGCATTCTGTCGCTAGTAACAGATGATTCTTGCTCGCCTCGTGGGGTGCTTGTACCCCAGCTGCACGCATGATGGTGAGCAATATCACCTTAAGAACCAAGTCATGGATGGTGGCGATATCCACCTTGGCACTGTTTTTCCCAAATTGTGCCTTTGGACACACTCGAGCCTTCACTTCACCTATCTTTTCTCCGGAAGGTCTGATTCCGGTCAAAATAGGGCTCGCCCATATCCGTGACAGCCCAGTAATGGAATACACATCAGATACATCCAGCTCTAAGTTTTGATCCCGTAAGCGAAATACTTGGTCATCAACATCCCAAGCATCCACTCTGAACTGTAATAACTCCGGTTGAGCTCGCAGATAAGAGGTGAGGAAGAACTTCTTGAGACCACAGTCTCTCAAAGCATTCATACATCCCTCATCCGCTATGGCCAAGGCATCTACGGCATCATGCTCCCGTTATTTCCATTCCACCACCATTTTTGCTTGTTTCCTGCACCCACAAGGATGAATAAATCATTATTGAAACACTGGTAGGCTTACAAACCGGACAAATTTCAAAAATGATGAGAAAATTCAAGTAAAAAGTTAGTTCGTGCGGTTGGCGCGATTGTTTCTAAAACAGTCGTGCCAATGGCGCAACACCTTTGGGTAAATCACCCCATTGGCGCGGACCCATGCCGGATACCTGCGCCAATGGGGCGCAACACTAAATTTTAAAATCCCCCTTGGGGAGGCTCAATCAGGGAACAAAATGTATAAAACGAGTATGAAAATGGAGCTAAGGGAAGCGCCTCTTACCTGGAACTGGCAGAATCTCAAATGGTTGCACGGATTGGCGGTAATCACTGCTCGAAGTTCGCTCACCAAATGGACCACTACTACTATGCAAGAGGTAAAAAGTAAAAGTAATTCTATTTTTTACGTTTTCACCATATTTATAGAATTTTTGACTTATAATTAGGTTTAAAAATCGTTTTTTGAATATTTTAATATACTTTTGGTCGAAAATGGATTTTACGCTTGCTTCTGGTGCTATGACAGGTCGTTTTTGCAACTTCGATGGTGAAACGAGTTGTATTTTATACTTTTTCGGACTCGGTAAATACATGAAAAAGTCACTGTGGAGTCATCTTTCAGCTCTTTTCTGACTCGCTAAAAATGAAAAAATCGCCGAGTTATCCCTCTTGACTTGTTAAACGTAAATAAGAGGCGGTCGTCTTTAAACCGTTTTCCGACCGTGTAAAAACGAAAAGATCGTCGGACCCTTGTCGTTTCAAGTTCGTTAATGGTTACAAAATGACGTGATGTTGATCGCTTTTTTACTTTTTCAGATCGATGTCACTATAAATCAAAAGTACTCCTCGATCGTAATGGTCGGGCGGTTCTTTCGAGCATTGTTTTATACTTTTTCGGGCTCGGGAGACACAACTTTACAAAAAAGGACCCCCCTGGAGTTTTCTTTTCTGTTGTCTTTTTAGATTCTCTAAACAAGAAAAGACGCCGAGTTCTTCCTTTGTCAGACTCGTTAAAACTTAATGACATCGGATTCTGTCGTAATGACGCCTTACAAGCATATGCTATCCCCGTCAAGCTTGTTAAAAATAATTGGGGTACTCGCCAGAAATGGTGAGGACAATGGACCCATAATTATTGTCGTGTCGACAGTATGTCGCTCTTGAACATGGCACTAGTCTGCATTCGTGTCTGGGTGGGGACATCTCATCTTGTTTTACACTTTCCTCCGTGGGTTTGGGTTATCCTATTTGACCTCTCATCTGCTCGTTACCTTGTCACCATGACCTCTGCTCATTTGATGTCAAATATTGCCAAGTCCACTGTCGTGCCGCCGATATGTTCAAGAAACGTTGACCTCTGCAGAATTACAACCTCCCTCTGATACCTCACATAATTTTGATTCACCACAAAAATCTTCCTTTGTCTCGTGTCGATGATGTGGGAAACACTATGGCCCACCTTCGATCAAGGTCACTTCCTATAGACTTCAGCTTATTATCCAGGAAGCTGATCTAGAGACTCCCTTCCAGTGCCTTGGAACCTGCATGCCTCAATGGCAGGTTCTTCGTGTTCGACAAGAGGTTTTCATCATTGGCCTCCGATCGAATGATTCTACAGGTGTTCGATTCCAGCTCATTGATTCGCACGCTATAGATTGTACCTATAGTATCTTGAGGACCATCGTCATTATTGGTGGTACGTCTCGCGTCTGTTAACAGTTTTCATTATTGCCTGGTAATCAAACAATGTTCATGCATGTTCAACTCCAACTCATGTATTCGCATGCCTGAACTTGTACTTTGTTCGGGTCGAGATGGAGTGCAAGACCCTGGATTTTGTTTGTTGGAATCCAGGCTGCGATTTGTGGATTATTATGATCATTACATGACTCATTCACTGGATGGCTACGACCATGCCTGAGTCTATTTATCGATCCTCTCTGGATGGCTACGTCCATGCCTTGGATCTCGATTATTATGTACTATGTTATGGATGGCTGCGCCCATACCACATATATCATGTACTTGAGATATCAGTTGTACTTCTTCTCGCAGGTTCTCCGGCGGCCATGTTTTCAGTTACGCATGTTCTTGTAAAGCATTTCACCCCTCTCTCTCTCTCTCTCGGGCCTCATGCTTTAGGGGGCATCTGTTACATAGCAATTTGTCACCGTTTGTCACCATCCCTGTTACCGCTCACCCTCACACTGGAGGACTCATTCTGGGGCCTGTGAAAAGTGACATGACCTGAGACCACTTTCATCATATTCCTCTAAGTATGAGCTTCATATGCCCTGAAGACATCTCCTACAAAATACCCATGAAAACAGCTCTTTTTGCATTAGCACGGGTCCACAGTTCACTGCCCGCGCCAATGAGGGAAATCCTCTAAAAAGGCGCACCATTGGCACTCTGTCTCAGAGTCGCACTCATGAAAACCAAATTGAGTAAAGTTTTTAACCAACAAGCTCCCGAAGGTTCTCTTCAACCCATTCACCAACTAAGTCTATGTTGAGCTAGGATGGTTTGGCTTCGAATCTCCATAGAAGGGAAGTGGTTTGCCACCTTTCATGGAAGTTTCCAAGTGATAAAGCCAATCCCATGAATAATGTGGTTGATCCTATCTCTTTCCTCTCTATCTATAAAAGCTTGTCTCTATGCCTTGAGCAAGCTAGTAGTTCTAGTCAGTAATTCCAGCATAGTGATAGAGAGTTTGAAGCTGCAAGAGCCTCCTTTGCACCCATAAGGCCAAATCTAAGTAAGGAGATTCTTGTCACCCAAAGAGAGAGAGGCTTGTTCCTATCCCAACAAGCTTTGCAAGACTTGTGTAGCTGACTACCCAGCCAAAGGAGGAATTGACGTCAGAACAATGGTTGTATTCTTCTTTTTTATTTATCAATAATAGATGACTATCATTATGGTTCCACTCTCATTGTCTTATGTTTGATGTTGAGTTATATCTTTTCTGACTGATATATAATTGCATCTACTAGATTTTATGCTTGTATTCGTGTTTTTCTTTGCATGTGTAGGTGTCCAATCACGGATATCGTGGGGATTGTGGCCGGCCGAGGCAAAAGAAAGAGAGCAAAATCTCTTCTACGAACACTAGCGTTGCAATCCAAGTAGGTTCTCACCATCCACTTTTTATTTGCAATTAGGAACTTACGTGATAGAATTGTGAGATTGTTGCTAGACCCGGTCTGGGCTAGTAGGGATCGTCTCTGTCCGCAGAGAGGATTTACCTCCACAACAACAGGTAATAATGGCGTTTGTTTGGCAAGAGCAGACACACGATGATAATGTTATAGAAGATTTCACTAATGTGGGGTGCCGAAATGCATTATGAGCATGCGGATTGCTCAAATTCTTCCTAACTCCACATCTCCGATCACAACCTGATTTGCTAGAGCTACTGATTCGGGCCTGGAATCTCACAGATGGGAAATTCATCATCCGAGACCGGGACATCGAGTTTGACACTACAGACATATATTTTTTGACTGGGCTATCCCATCGAGGTGAGAGGCCAATTTGTGATGTAGGAAAGTGTTCCCTCTGCGGACAGAAGCAACCCCTCTAGCCCTAGAGTGGGTCTAGTCACAAACAAGGACAGATCAACAATAGCTTTCCTTAAATAGTCATAGTCAGAGGCCTACCTCAACCGGTGGTCGATGGAGTTCTGTTACGCTGCTCCAGCTTCCGCTTCCTTCTCCTAATGAGTAATAAACCTGAAACAATGCAAAGGAAATACAACAAAGCACGTAACGAGAACAACAATGATCTATTTACTCACAAAGTCAAGAAGTCATGAGCTATCGGGTACATTACATACAAGACATAGGAAAACATCATTGATTGCATTAATAATGAAATAAGAGTAAGATTACAACCAAAGTCCTGACGTCACAAGCCTTCTCGGAAGGGTCTAGCCAGCATGTTCCTCAAGCATTCACTCTTTGAAGATGGATCTCGCAACATACAAGTCTCTCTCACTCACAAGTTTTACACAAGATTAAGGGCACTTCACAACATTCCACAAGCTATCAACAAACCCACACTTGTCACACTCACACCAGCTATCTAGCAAACTCACAAACACTAACAGCACTACTCCACTAGCCAACTATCAACAACCATTCCAAAAACTATCCAAAAGTTAGTAGCACATAGCAATGGTGAGAGTTTAAATAGGAGAAGGTGTCTCCACGAAAGGTGGAAGAGTGAGCTTATCTCCAAGGAAGGTAGCACAATTGATGGAACAGCCACGCTAGAGAAAGGAGGGCGACATAAACTATGCCAACAACCAGGTTCAGATTCATCTGGAAGGCCGACTGTTGGAACAAATTCGCCCAATATGGATCATCACGGGCACATAATTGATCTTCTACGCTAACATCACTACGAGTAACATAGCTAGTCAGGTCATCACCGAAGATTACAAGCGATCTCGCGCTGGCACATAAAATCAGACCATCACGGGAATCAGGTCTACTTCCACGATGGTAGCACTTATGGACTATTTAGGAGTGCCCTTCAGCACGTTTATTTAGCCAACAGACGTGATGAGGTAGATAACTTAGGGAAAGTGCATCATTTGGCAATGTCAGAGAGAATTTGTCTAATATGAGCATGTATGAATTGGACACATGACACAGTAGAAAGACTGGAACGAAGGTAGTGACAAATTACTGTGTAACAAGGAAGATGATCTGACGGTAGAAGTTATGTTTAATTTATGGTTTTTGACCCTAGAAGGCAACCACTCACTACATATGAGGGAATTGTATTGTGTCTATGTGTATCTGTATTTCTGAGTAAGGAAGAGAGAGGAGATTAAGAGCGAAGAGGGTGTTACAGCGGATCTACTGTAGGTTGGATGTCTTCAGTTTGCTGGATAATATAATAAAAGAAGGACTGGCTGTTTCTTCGTGGATGTAGCCCAAACTGGGTGAACAACATATATCTGTGTCTCTCTTGTTTTATGCGTTTTCTATGTTTATATTTTTGCAATATTTTATGTGTTCCATTTCTTCGTAATATATAATTTTCTAACAACTGGTATCAGAGCTGAAGGTCTATTTTGCTGATAAACTCGTAGGAGAGAAGGGTTCCTGGTTCGAGTGGGAGCAATGGCAGAAGATGGTAGGTTTAGGGTCAAAAAATTCAACGGCAAAAACTACCAGCTGTGGAAGATGAAGATGGAAGATTATCTGTATCAGGGAGATCTGTACCTACCATTGAGCAGAAAGACAAAGAAGCCGATGAGTATGATAGACATAGAATGGGATATTCTCGACAGAAAGGCACTTGGAACAATACGGCTGTGCCTAGCAGCGTTGGTAGCATTTAATATTTCAAAGGAAACGACAACACAGGTTTTAATGTCGACATTGGCCAAACTATATGAAAAACCCTCGGCCTCAAATAAGGTATTTCTTATGAAGCGTTTATTTAATATGAAATGTTAGAAGGTGGATCTGTTGCAGGCCATTTAAATGATTTTAATACAGTTACAAGTCAGTTAAGTTCTGTAGGGGTAAATTTTGATGATGAAGTTAGGGCTTTGTTATTTCTATGCTTATTGCCAGAAAGTTGGAATGGCTTCATTATGGCCATTAGTAAATCTGTCTCTGGATCTAGTACTTTAAAGTTTGGTGATGTTGTCGGTGAAATCCTTAGTGAGGAAATGCGATAGAAAAGCTTCGGTGAAACATCAGATAATGCTTTGACTGCAGAGACTGGGGGAAGAAAAATGGAAAGAGGAAAGAGCTCTGGATATCGCAGTAAGTCAAGAAAAGGCAGATCGAAGTCCAGGTTGAGGATAGTGTGCTGGAAATGTAGACATAAAGGACACTTGAAGAAAGACTACAAGTCTCGGAAGGGAAAAGAAGGAGACACGTAGCAAGAAACAATCATGAAGCGAATGTGACAGGTGATGTGTTGCAAGATGCTTCAATTATTTCATTAGAAAATATTATTGATGCGTTGGTGATAGGTTCAGGGGTCCTCATTCCATGCCACACCTGATAACAAACATTTTCATGATTATGTTCAAGGAGATTTTGGATAGGTTTGATGGGGTGATGAGAAACCCTGTAAAATTGTTGGAATGGGTACAGTTTTCATAAAAACACAGAATGGAAATCAATGGCTATTGAAGGAGGTAAGGTATGTTCCAGATCTGAAGAAAAATCTAATTTCAACAGGGTAGTTGGGAGGTGATGGTTGCATAACTACTTTCACAAATAAAACTTGGAAGGTCACTAAAGGGTCCCTGGTTATAACGAAAGGAGAAAAGGTTGGTACATTGTACTTATGCAATAGTATTTCTAATTCTGTTAATGCTTTAACCTCTACAGGAGAAGATACGACATTGTGGCATCATAGGCTCAGGGACATGAGTGAGAAGGGGATGCTGATTCTTCACTCAAGAAATTTTTTGCCAGGTTTGAAGCATGTTGAGTTAAAATTCTGTGAGAATTGTGTTTATGGAAAATGGAAGAGAGTCAGATTCCTTAGAGTTGGGAAAGAAAATAAGAGCGAAAAACTAGAGCTTGTGCATACAGATATATGGGGACTTGCTTAGGTATCATCTCTTAGTGGCTCTGATTATTATGTTACTTTTATTGATGATGCAACCAGAAAAACATGGATTTATTGTATTCGAAATAAATCTGATGTTTTTGATACTTTCAAGAAATGGAAAGCTTTGGTTGAAAATGAGATAGGGAAAAGGTTGAAGTGTCTTAGATCAGATAATGGAGGTGAATATTGCAACAAAGAGTTTGATAGGTATTGTTCAGAGAATGGAATTCACAGAGAGAAGATAGTTCCAGGAACACCACAAGAAAATGGTGTGTCAGAAAGGATGAACAGGACAATCATCGAGTGTGCAAGGTGCATGAGATTGCATGCAGGATTGCCTTTACAATTTTGGGCAGATGTTCTAGATACTGCTGTTTATCTAATAAACAGAGGGCCTTCAAGTTCCTTGGATGGTGCTATTCCAAAGGAGGCATGGACAGGTAAAAAGGTAAACTACTCCTTTTTAAAGACTTTTGGCTGTGAAGCTTTTGTCCACATTAAAAAAGAAAATAGAAGAAAGCTTGAGGCAAAATCAAAGAAATGTACCTTTATTGGATATGGTGTTAATGATTTTGGTTATCACTTATATGATTATGAAAATCACAAAATCATTAGGAGCAGAGATGTAATATTCAAGGAAAAGGTCTTGTATAAGAATCAATTGCAGGAAAAGAAACAAGAAAAGGAAAACAGAGAATACACAGTGCTTGACAATATCACAGGAAAAGTGATGGTGCCTGAAAATCATAATGATCAACAGCTAGAACAAAAACTACAACAACAACAAGCACTTCAAACACCTGAAAGTGGTGTTAGAAGATCTACCAGGATAAGTAGATCCCCTGAACGACACTCTCCTTCATTATATTATGTATTGTTGACTGATTCTGGTGAACCGGAATGTTATGAAGAAGTAGTGCAGGTAGAAAACAGGAAGAAGTGGGAGCAAGCCATGAAAGAAGAGATGGACTCCTTATCACATAACTAGACTTGGGACTTAGTCAAGTTTCCTGCAGGTAATGTTGGCATTATGAGACAAGTGTTTTCCTTGATGGAAAAATGACAATTTATAGTGCAACAGGTCAGTAGCAAAGAATTGATGATCAGACTACAAAGAATGAAGAAAGAAGAGTATATACGCAGGTTCACTATATACCAAGTAGGGTATACATGCAGGTTCGCTATATACCAAGTCGCGTATACGCAGGTTTGCTATATACCAAGTAGGGTATACACACAGTTTTATGCACGGAAAAGCGTGTACATGTCGGAAAGCTTACTTTTGGTCCATGGTAGTTAGTCCTCGGTATTTGAACCTATGGATTTGGACCATGGTATCTCGACAAGTGTGTTGATCCCAAGTATTGGGCTCTTGGTATTGATTTATTATGGTTTTGGACCGTGGTATTGAGCAAGGCCTAAGACTATAAAAGGAGAAGAAGATCATTAGGCAAGGGTATCAAGAAAATATTGAATATGTGATGAAGTATGAGATCCAGTATGCAGGTTATGGGTTGATGATGCATTGCTTGATCTGAGATAAGGTGGGATCTCACCGGTTCATGGAGAACAAGATCTAAGGAGAGATCGGGATCGAATGGTTTGAAATGAACTATCTTTATATGGTTGATTATGCTTATTCTAGATCTGCATACTGACGCATGTAATATAAATGTTATAGTATGATTGATGTCTGGTACAGCTGCAAAGTTATAAGAAAATACTTTTAGATCTGTACGCGGGTTGGCCTTGGAACAAGCGCATATGTACGCGGGTTTGATTCATCATAGTAGCGTATATCATTTGAGCTATGATGTATGAAGTTACAGGTGGTTCTGACTGTTGATGAGTTCTGATGTCTGTTTAATGGTGTCAGTATTATGCATATCTTGGTTGGATGAGTGTGTATTGATGGATGAGAACTAATATGGATCAAGATCATAATGAATCATATTTATGTGATCCAATGGACTAGATCTGGGTGCTAACACATATATTATCCTTGTATATGTCATGATCTGGTTATGTCTGAAGTCAGGAAGTGCAGCAGGGTTATGAATAAGTGATTAATGACATATACACTGGTTCATCTTGATGAAGTTGTGTATACACGCAGTTTCGGCACTTCCAAGTAGCGTATGCACTCTGATGCATGATTTTGATGGTATAGTTGGATCTGATTGTTATTGCAGAGTTCTGTTCTGTGTTCTGGTGACTGTGTTGTTGACAGGGTTTCAGTGTTTCAGTGATTCAGAGATTGATGATGCTAGTATTGATTGTTTTGTGCTTCAATGATATTTATGGGTCCAGTATGAAAATTGGATGAAACGTGGCCTTTCAGATTATGTGTTGTGCTTCAGGAGTATCCAGTCTGAAAATGTATGAAACGTGGTACCTGGAGGAGAGAAGATTGTAGGCCGGCGCCTACGTACTAGTATCTTAGCTAGTACAAGAGCAAAGGGGGTTGGAGCTCCCTTCCAGGAGAGTATGGAGAACGAGAGAAGGTTGTAGCCTTCTGCAGGTTGTAGCCTGCGTGCTGGTAAAGGACTGCACCAGTACATTGTAAAAGAAGTTTCTTAATAAAGGAAGATAGAAATGAATTGTAGCAAGTGGTTTTCACCCACATTGGGTTTCCACCTTATATCATGGTGTTCATGTGTGCTTCTTGTGTGTGATGATCTGTTCTGTTTTACTGCACCTGCTTACTGTTCATATGGTTAATGAAGTTCTGATGCACTAACTAAAGATCAAAATTTAATGGATTAACTGAATCATAAGTATTTTGGATATACGCTAGTTGCTTTATACACAGTTGCGTATACACGCAGGTTCCCTTGAATGAAGTAGCATATATGTATCTAATTATGGAAATGAAAATTTTTTATTGATGAGATAACACTGATTCACCCCCCCCCCCTCTCAGTATTATTTCAAACAATTGGTATCAGAGCAGGTCCTTTGGTAGAAGCTTGATCGCTTGAAGGAGATCCGTGGAACTATGGGAAAGAAGCTTAAGAAGAAGACATCTCAGAAGAACTATGAGAGTGGGAGAATCGATTGGGGATTAGGAATAAGAAGCTCTTCAGATTCAGAATCAGATTTAGAATCATTTCAGAATGAAGATGAACTATCAGCTATGAATTTGGTATCCTTTGATGCTCCAGCTATCTATCCATTTGGAAAAGATGAAAGTGATAGCGGAACAACTAAATTTTCTCTTATGGGTGAACAAGAAATATATAAAATAGAGGCAGCATTTAAAAGTCTGACAAACAAAATTAGAACTCACGAAAAACTTTTGAACATAAAGGATGGTGCCTTCAAAGAAGCTTCTACTCGTCTAAAGACTCAATGAGAGTTATTCAAGGACAAATATCAAAAGTTGTAGGATGAAGTAACATCTCTAAGAAATGAAGTCATTGAAAATAATACAACGATAAAGGAGCTCAGAGATCGATCCAGTTATTATGAAAGTCTTGAATCTACAACCCTCTCGCTAAAGGAAGAACTTGAAGAAACAAAGAAGCAGAATAAAGATCTACTCCAAGCTATTGAAAAATAGGAAAACGAAGTTATCAGCTTAAAATCTCAGCTGGAATGTGCCTTCAGAATTCGTCAAATGCAGTAGGATGTGAATGAATAACAAGAAAAGGAGATTCTCAGGCTGAGGCATCAGTTGGAAGAAGGAAGGAAAGCTAAAGAAGACATGAAGAAGCAATGTCTAGAAAAGGAAGAACAACTTCAGGTTGAGCTAAATATCTTGAAAGGTAAATTAGAAGAAAAGGATAAACTGTTGTGATTTCAAGATAGTACTAAAGCCTTGGATGATATTCTTAGTAGTCAAAGGTATCCTGCTATCAAGACTCGCCTTGGTTTTCATGAATCTTTTGAAGGTGAATCTATTTCACAAGGTGAGGCAAGGAACTCTAAAGAGAAATCCAAAATGATCAACAAGGAGATGAGAGGTCAACCTCATCAACAATCAAGGAAAGAGATTCTTCAAAGAAAATGTGTTACTCCTAACTATGGTCGACGATTTACTCAGATGAATAATATTGAATGTTATGAATGTCATAATCTTGGACATGTTGCAGCTAGATGCAGAAGAAGGATGGTTCAAGATCATCACACAGAAAGATCATCACATTCCAAGTACTTTAATGGATATTGTTTCTCTTGCAATATGTTTGGTCAAAAAGCTGCTGATTGCTACAGGAGGAATATGAACATGTAAGATGTTATGCATGTAACAAGCTTGGACATATAGCAAAGGAATGCAGGAACAAAGGATGGACATCACACCAAAAGGAGAAAACATCATCACACTTGAAGATATGGAAGAAGAAGGAAGTATAGTCAGAAAGATGTGGCACAGCACAATGTACTTAGATACAGCACAGCACAGACATAACAGACTCAGAGGGAGCTGAAAGTATAAAACGTCAGTATCCTGAATCTCATACGCAAGTTCTATAAAGGGAAGTCGTGTATATACATGAGTTAGATACTACAAAGTCGCGAATATGTCAGTCTGAGGAAAAGCAGTGGGGACAGACTCAGAAAAAGGGTTTGATATGATTCAATCCATTATTTGCTCTATTGGTTAATAGTTACAGTCTGCTGAGGATGTGTGGAAATGTTTTGATGTCTAGAAGTGTTTTGATCCTAACTTGATGATGATGATGTCTTGATGCTTGTTGCTGTTATATGCATGATCAGATCTAACAGATGGCACAAGTTAAGGGGGAGCATATGCCTTTAATTGTGCATTGTTGGCATTATGGTTAATAGCTTTGATGATGATGGCTAAATGATATATCTTGCTATGATGTGGTTATGAGTTTTCAATGATAAAATCTCATATGATTCTTGGGGTTACATAGTTGATGTTCAGATCAGATTTATGGTTGATTCTTTGATGATGCATATATGGTGCTTACATGGTGATCTTCATAAGGATAAGGAGAAGTACAAAGCTTGAATACACATCTTCCTCACTTTATGATGAGTCACTCATATACTGCTGTTGTCATATGCATAAAGATCATACAGTTATGATGCAGGCACTCATGTGGATAAGGATTGTTGTTGTTGATGATATCAAGAAGTTTTGTCAAAAGAGCTTGAGCTCAAGATACATAGTGCTGATACATGGATGACTACTCAAAGTCACTTTGTTGGAGACATGATGATGAGTTCGTATCTATATGATGATAGGTTGATACTTACATATGTTGATTGATGCAGATGTTCCCAAGTAATGATACTTGGATCATGTAGAGCTTGATGTTGATGAAATGGCTATGGTGGTTTCACATATGATATAATGTGAATGATTTCATGATGATGTTTTAAAAGGATGAGTTGACATCTATGTTCAGACATACCTTGTTACAGGACATTTACAGGTTGTTGATATGGAAATTAGTGTACACGAGTTGGATGAGGGGTATCCGCGTACATACACCGATTTATGCAGGTGCAGACGCGTATATGGAGTTTTGAAGGAAATCAGTGGGCCAAACTCAGAATGAGAAGATTATGATATGGGTCTGATAGAGACCATCTGGCACAGGTTCAGGGGGAGCAGATATTCTTCCAATGATGCATTGTTGGCATTATCTTAGAAGCTTTTGGTTCTAGTTCACAGTTGTTGTTGGTTTTAGGTGAAACAAAGGTAGAGGGAGAACAGAAGGATCTCTTGGTTGCTGATCTGAATGGTGATTGACAGATGCTGGCTATATCAGTTATTGATGACTTTGATAAATTCTTGCTCTAGATATTTCGGTCATATATCTCTTTTGTGATATCTCTTTCATGGTGTCAAGGTTATGTAATGGCCTATATTGGTTTCCCCACTATGCTTGGGATGAAGATGTAATGTTCTTGCTTTATCATGTGTAAACTTTTGATGTATCCCCACTTGGTTGGGTGGATGAGTCAATTCTAGTATATCCCCACGTGGTTGGGAAATGGATGTATGTATTGAGTCTTTTGGTGATAGGAAGGTCTCTTATGATGTATAAGTCATGGTTCTTCTAGAATAACATCTTCTTGCAGATCTTGACTTCAGTCAGGAAGAGCATGAACAACACACTTCAGCAGTACAGAGACTTGGCATGTACTCAAGGGGAGCATTGACAGATTCGTACACTTTGGCATATACAAAGGGGGAGCACATTTCGAGATTTCAGCAGGTACTCAGGGGGAGTATGGACAACAGAATGTTTATCAAGGAAAGAGAATATCTTGGTCCACCCTTTGCCCTTGATGTCAAAGGGGGAGATTGTTGGCATTATGATGCATGTTTTGTACTTGATGGCAACCCTCTCATAGAAGAACATCTCACTTACATATAACTGGATCAATCTACAGATGTGACTAAATGCATGGGATGTAGGACAACTCAAAGGAATAAGAAGATCAAGTTCTAAGTATGACAAGTTAGCTTTGCTATCAAGTCCAAAGAGGGAGATTGTTGGCATTATGAGACAAGTGTTGTCCTTGATGGCAAAATGACAATTTATAGTGCAGCAGGTCAGTAGCAAAGAATTGATGATCAGACTAAAAAGAATGAAGAAAGAAGAGTATATACGCAGGTTCACTATATACCAAGTAGGGTATACAAGTAGGTTCACTATATACCAAGTCGCGTATATGCAGGTTCACTATATACCAAGTAGGGTATACATGCAGTTTTATGCACGGAAAAGCGCATACATGTCGGAAAGCTTACTTTTGGTCCGTGGTAGTTAGTCCTCGATATTTGAACCTATGGTTTTGGACCATGGTATCTCGACAAGTGTGTTGATCCCAAGTATTGGGCTCTTGGCATTGATTTATTATGGTTTTGGACCATGGTATTGAGCAAGGCCTAAGACTATAAAAGGAGAAGAAGATCATTAGGCAAGGGTATCAAGAAAATCTTGAATATGTGATGAAGTATGAGATCCAGTATGCAGGTTATGGGTTGATGATGCATTGCTTGATCTGAGCTAAGGTGGGATCTCACCGATTCATGGAGAACAAGATCTAAGGAGAGATCGGGATCGAATGGTTTGAAATGAACTATCTTTATATGGTTGATTATGCTTATTCTAGATCTGCATACTGACGCATGTAATATAAATGTTATATTATGATTGATGTCTGGTACAGTTGCAAAGTTATAAGAAAATATTTTTAGATCTGTACGTGGGTTGGCCTTGGAACAAGTGCGTATGTACGCGGGTTTGATTCATCATAGTAGCGTATATCATTTGAGCTATGATGTCTGAAGTTACAGGTGGTTCTGACTGTTGATGAGTTATGATGTCTGTTTAATGGTGTCCGTATTCTGCATATCTTGGTTGGATGAGAACTAATATGGATCAAGATCATAATGACTCATATTTATGTGATCCGATGGACTAGATCTGGGTGCTAACACATATATTATCCTTGTATATGTCATGATCTGGTTATGTCTGAAGTCAGGAAGTGCAGCAGAGTTATGAATAAGTGATTAATGACATATACGCTGGTTCATCTTAATGAAGTTGCATATACACGCAGGTTCGACACTTCCAAGTAGTGTATGCACTCTGATGCATGATTTTGATGGTACAGTTGGATCTGATTGCTATTGCAGAGTTCTGTTCTGTGTTATGGTGACTGTGTTGTTGACAGGGTTTCAGTGTTTCAATGATTCAGAGATTGATGATGCTAGTATTGATTGTTTTGTGCTTCAATGATATTTATGGGTCCAGTATGAAAATTGGATGAAACGTGGCCTTTCAGATTATGTGTTGTGCTTCAGGAGTATCCAGTCTGAAAATGTATGAAACATGGTACCTGGAGGAGAGAAGATTGTAGGCTGGCGCCTACGTACTAGTATCTTAGCTAGTACAAGAGAAAAGGGGATTGGAGCTCCCTTCCAGGAGAGTCTGGAGAACGAGAGAAGGTTGTAGCCTTCTGCAGGTTGTAGCCTGCGTGCTGGTAAGGGACTGCACCAGTACATTGTAAAAGAAGTTTCTTAATAAAGGAAGATAGAAACGAATTGCAGCAGGTGGTTTTCACCCACATTGGGTTTCCACCTTATATCATGGTGTTCATGTGTGCTTCTTGTGTGTGATGATCTATTCTGTTTTACTGCACCTGCTTACTATTCATATGGTTAATGAAGTTCTGATGCACTAACTAAAGATCAACATTTAATGGATTAACTGAATCATAAGTATTTTGGATATACGCTAGTTGCTTTAGACACAGCTACGTATACACGCGGGTTCCCTTGAATGAAGTAGCGTATATGTATCTAAGTATGGAAATGAAAAAGTTTTATTGATGAGATAATACTGATTCACCCCCCCGCCCCCTCTCAGTATTATTTCCAACAGGTAAAACAACATTGCAGAATAAATGGGTTTATAGGTTGAAGGAAGAAGATGGAGGAAAACAGAGGTACAAAGCTAGACTTTTAGTGAAGGGGTTTGCACAAAAGAAAGGTATTGATTTTGATGAAATATTTTCTCCTATTGTTAAAATGACTTCAATCGAAACTATTTTAAGTCTAGTAGCAGTTGAGATTTGTATCTTGAGCAGTTAGATGTGAAGACAACCTTTCTCCATGGGGATTTGGAGGAAGAGATATATATGCAGTAGCCACAAGGATATGAGGTAAAAGGGAAGGAGAAACTAGTGTGCAGGTTGAAGAAGAGCTTGTATGGCTTAAAAAAGGCTCCAAGACAGTGGTATCTAAAATTTGACAGGTTTATGTCTGAACAAGGTTATAGTAGATGTCACTCTGATCATTGTGTTTATCTCAAAAGGAAAAATGATGGCAGCTATATTATATTGTTTTTTTATGTAGATGATATGCTTGTTGCATGTTCTAAAATGCAGGAAATAAATGTGCTCAAAAGGGAATTGGCAAACTCATTTGCAATGAAGGATTTTGGTGCTGCAAAACAAATCCTTGGTATGAGAATAACTAGATATAGGAAGAATCACAAATTAACATTGTGTCAAAGTGAGTACATAGAAAAGGTGTTGAAAAGGTTTAATATGTAGAATGCAAAACCTATTAGTATACCTTTGGCTAGCCATTTCAAATTAAGTAAGGAGGTGTGTCCCAAGACTCAGGAAGAAATGGCTCATATGTTTGAAGTTCCATATGCATCAGCAATTGGAAGCTTAATGTATGCAATGGTCTACGCAAGGCTTGACATAGCACATGCAGTGGGAGTTGTAAGCATTTACATGAAAAATCCAGGAAAAGAACATTGGATGGCGGTGAAGTGGATTCTCAGGTATTTGAGAGGTACCACAAATCAAGCATTATGCTTTGGTGGTTCAAACATTGCTCTACAGGGATATGTTGATGCAGATATGGCAGGTGATAGAGATAATAGGAGGAGCACTACAGGATATGTATTTACTATAGGTGGAATAGCTGTCAGTTGGGTCTCGAAACTACAAAGTGTTGTTGCACTATCAACAACAGAAGCAGAGTATGTTGCTACTACAGAGGCTAGTAAAGAAATGATTTGGTTACAAAGGTTTCTGGATGAATTGGGTAAGAAGCAGGAGTTGGGCAGGTTATACAATGACAACCAGTGTGCCATACATCTTGCAAATAACTCTGCATTTTATTGCAAGACTAAGCATATACAGCTCAAGTACCATTTCATACGGTTAACGTTGGAAGATGGACAGTTGAAGCTGGAAAAGATACACACTAGCCAGAATCCTGCAGATATGCTAACAAAAGTTGTAACCAGGGAGAAACTGAGAATCTGCTTAATTTCAATTAGTCTTCATGTATGATGAATAATATGAGAAATAGCCAATTCCAAAGTGGAGTCATTGTCTAGCAAATGAAGCAGTAGTGGAGTTGCTATAATCAATCTCCAAGTGGGAGATTGTTGGGTGTGTGTTATAGACAATTTTGTGCCTTACAGCAACAAGCATGAATTGTCAATAATCCAAGGGATCCAAAGTTCCCTAAACATGATGTTCCTACCCCTAGAGGAACAAGGTCAGCAAACCAACAGCTCTCAGATCAGTTCTCCACCTGAAAACACTCAAAAACAAGCAATCCTGAAATCAAAGCAGGTGCTCCACTAGGTTTCTGCGCTGAAACTCAGTTGCTCCATGGTGTACCTGCGTTGCAAAGCAAGTGGGACAAAGGCCACCTGCGCTGAGCGAGAAGGGACAAGTGGCACAGTGAGTCATTGCTTTGGAATCTTCCAAAAATGACACTTGGATCAGGTATTTCACCTTGTGATGAGTCAAAAGCTCTGTTTCTCCAAGTGGAAGCAAAGTTCTCCAAGTGGACTCAAGAACTGAAGATCAACTAAATATTAACTGAAGAGAGAGAGGACACAAGGCAGCTACACATCAGTTGCAAGCTGACTCATCCTTTCTCAATTCATCTATATATTGAGCTCTCTCCTATGAGCTCAGGGGGCTGGAATTTTGGGCAAAGTAATGATATGTTGTTGGTTTCATTATCGAGTTATTGGGTGATTGTTTGAGAGAGGTGAAGAAGAGCAATTCTTTCTGCTGGGAGGTGTTGCTGGGTTGGAGCCTTCAATGGTTGTAATACTCTCAGAACCTTTATTTCTTCATTAATAAAAGCTATTGAGGTTCTTCTATGTGCTCTTGTTTCAATTATATATTGTGATGATTGCATGTTTGGTTTACACTAATCCATGAACCAGTTATGATTGCATGCCTCTTGTAGTTTCCTTCTTTGTTATTTTGCAGGATCTCATTGTAGCTGGGCGAGCAGAAGGACAAAGAGCTAGGAGCAAGCGGCCAAAGAGAAGAGTTTGGATTCGACATTAAGCGTAAGGCAACGGTTAGTGCTTTCTCCATTCTCTTTTGCTTTCATAAAGAAGTAAACCTTAAGTAGTTTGTTTTACAGTTGTTGCTAAGGAACTGTCACCCTTAGAGTGGGATAGGGTCATCCGAGTCGGATACTTTTCCCTACAACAAACTGGCGACTCCGCTGGGGATCGTATCCGTTTGATTGTGTTTGTAGTATTTTGCTATTCATTTCCTGAATAAAAGAGTACCAAATCGAAAAGCTTTTGACTATATCAAAAGCGAAGTAGAGGGCAGCTACTCTTGCTCTTTTTCTGAGCAAATTCATGATTTGAAGAGCTGATCTACAAGGATCCTTGTAAACTCTTAGTGATAGCTTTGCACCTTCCTAATCATCCCTTTGAGTGTGCTTGACTGATTGCTTCTGATTTGAGCAAAAACCGTGCATTTTTGAGAAAATTATGACCCGGAAACTGTGAAAACGCAATTCTCGTTTTCCAAAGCAGGTAGTACACAGGCTACCTGCTTTGCAACGCAGGTCTCGAAGGGGCTACCTGCGCTGAGAGCCAGTTTGGCTGTGCAGAGCCTGCGTTGGCCCAAATTTGCCTAGTGCATTTGGGGTTTCCTCCTTTCTCTTGCCTGTTTTCACTTAGTTTTGCTGCTAGGTGTCAGTCTTGTGCCCTGTTTTGAAACCAATATTACTTGCCATCATTCTACCTCTGTTATATAACGAAATTGTACTTGTTCTTTGTATTTCTTACTCATTTACAATTTCCCATAACGAAGAGTAAACTAGTCTGGCTTTTGGCCTCTTAGATCTGAACCTGTGTTAGGCATTTTGCTGGTCTAAAGAGTTAGCTTGTTTGCTGTCCATAGCTGATTAGTCATTTTACTTTCGTCAGTATGGTTTGATTTCATGTATTTCCAGTGATTAAGCAAGTGAATCTTAAGGTATCTTTTGATTTTGGACAAACTTGTTTGTTTTCGCTCTAAATCGAAATCAAAGTTATATAACCACTTTCTTTTTGTAATCCATCCACATTAAGAAAGGGAAAAGAAAATACATGCATTGTGCATTTTGCATTTGAAAAAGTTTGCATGATGATTTAGGAGAAAGTGCATTAGTTTGTGCTGTATGAACTGTGTGAAAATAATTTGCCTTTCTTCTCCCTCAGTAGTTAAGATTTTCATCAGTCAAAAAGATTTGAAAAAGCTTGCTTCTCATCTTAGGCTGCATTTAGGAATTTGTCATATACATCTCGTGGTGAACCTTGAAAGGCAAACTTTAAAAAGATCAACTTAAAATATACTGAATGAACCTAACAACGCATTTGAAACATAATGCAAACATCTAGAGGTCTAAGTAGAGACGTGTTCCGGCGTCGTTAAACATAGTAACTGTCGATCTCTACGAAGGTGGGTGATTCCTCCTTAGAGTCGGTGGCACTAATACGGACTTGTGCTCCCACGTACCGTCGAGTATATATTGGGAGACCCCTATAGGCAATTATCCTTTATCCATAGGAAGCCGTGTCGGCCGCCCTACTGATCGCGATGCAGTGAACACAGCATTCACGAAGATCGACCACCTGTACCGTAAAACGTATTCTGTGGTTTCGCGAAAGGTTTGGCACACCCTCTGCCTAGATCTCCAGAGCAGTTTCTTTTGGCCTTTTTCAAACTCTATAACTGAAAAGGTCCAACCGAGCATTTGTCACTTCGGGCTCGTTAATACATCGAAGGAGACTAGAGTCATCTTTAGCTTTTTCTCGACTCTTAAAACATGAAAAAGCAAAGTTATGTTTAAAAGCGTCTAATAAAATTCATTCAAATCGGAAACACAAATTTTCCCCTTTATATTTTAGTTGATCGAGTAATCCGCAATCGTGGAAGAAAGTCAATTGAATATCCGTTGTTCTCGGAGGCTTGCGAGTCAACCGTCTTTGTCTCTGGAATCGAAAACAATCCGGACAAAGCGAGCTCGTCGAACCAGTTCAAAATCTCCTTTAAAAGTTAGAACAAGTGTTCCAACAACATCTGAGATTCTGGTCACTCCAAACATTTCCGGAAACCCTGCCTCCATAGAAGAAGTTCAATCGCCACAGAAGGACAGTAATACTGATCCTAGTCTGGGGGCAAATACTTGTATGACTGAACCAGTTCCATCTGTAACCGGTCCAGAGAGTTTTGTTCCTCAAACATCTGTCGTGGTCGATACAACCCCTTCTTCGGCACCGAAAATCTTTTACGGACCTGACGGTCTTCCTCTTCCACCTGATCTGATTGCGATAGAGGAAATTATAGAGGAACCGCAAGTATCCACTCCAATTCAATTTGGAGTAGGGGTCACTCTATTTCCTACTACAACAGAAGTTTGTCCATCACCAGTGGAAGTTCCTGTAGAATCACTAGGTGATCAATTGGATAGACTAAAAATGACTGAACAACCATCGACATCTAGGACTATGTCAAATGACACGGCGACGGCAGAATTACCTGCTGCAAATCCAACAATGTTCGCCGGCATACCATCTGTCCCAACTAGCTCTCAGTCGCTAGAAGGAGTCCACCAAGAGACTATCTCGACAGTATGGTCTGTTCCTGTTTGTTCCAGAGTAATGTCTGGTAACTCCCATGGTGAGACTCATCAAATTGACCCTTTTGGGAATCTAATTAGGCCATCCAGTTCTGGATTGCTACCGTATGGGGGGCAGTATGCCCTTTCATTACCCCCTCCGGGAGGGTACCCATACGGGAGTTCTCAACCTTATTCAAGTTATGGCGGAATTGCAACGAGTAGTTGGGTACCTATGATATCCCAGCCACCGAGAGTTGTATATTCTATG
Source organism: Pinus tabuliformis (assembly GCA_031772625.1). Lineage (NCBI taxonomy): Eukaryota > Viridiplantae > Streptophyta > Pinopsida > Pinales > Pinaceae > Pinus > Pinus tabuliformis. The sequence continues at coordinate 2,047,471,298 of CM062816.1, forward strand.
CAACAGTGCGTACCTGTGACAAACATCCCAACTACACCAGCTATTGTGACCGTGTCGCAAGTTCAAACAATGCCTGTTGTATGTCAACCTCAGATTTCTCAGGTTCTCATGCAACAACCCCTTGACCCGGCGACCCAACCACAATCGCCTACTGGTGGGGCAACACAAGTACAGTTGGGTACAACTACCCCACATCTTGGTCCAATGGTTAGTGTAGCGCAACAACCGATGGTGTCGCAACCGTGGATAGTGCAATACCAACAGCCGCAATTACGACAAGTGTACCAAGGTTCTGAACAGCAAATATTTGCGAATACTGGACAACCATATATTCAAAATGGTCAAAATCAACCACTTTATAGTGGTCAAGTCCATCAACCGTATTCATCATACCAACATCAACTCCATTATGCTGGTATGCAAAGACCGACTGTTCAGGGGATTCCATCGTATCCTGGTTACGCTTCACCTAACTTGAACCAGCAGTTACCATTCGTGGCGACTTTAGAGTTGCCTGATTTACATCGGTTAACCAACGATCCAATTGCTTATGCCCCTTGGTGGCCAGTGATTCCACACAAACTTCCATCCGACATTCCTAAATTCAATGGAAATCCAGGTGAAGACCCGTCGAATCATGTGATGACATTTCATCTATGGTGTTCGTCGAACACTTTAAATGACGATTCGATAAGGCTTCGCCTCTTTCAGAGGACATTGACAGGTCCAGCGGCAAAATGGTATATAGAATTGCCTAGAGCTTCGTTCGACAATTTTGGCTCCCTTGCCACGACATTCTTGACCCACTTTCAATTACCAATAAGGTATGAAACGGGAACAGAGATATTGACTAACTTCAAACAGAAAACTGCAACTCATATATCAGATCATATACATGAGTGGCGACGTCGACGAAGAATGGTTAAAACATACGTTCCTGATCAGCTTTTAGCTGATTGGTTTATAAAGTCGTTACTTCCGGCCATAACGGAAGATGTAGCAAAGGGAGGAGTCGTAACAGAAGAGCAAGTTATCGCTCGTGCACAATACTTGGATTTAGTATATACTCAGTCCGGCACGCTCTATGACAAAATACCAGACGCCCCTAGACCAGAGTTTTCAATCCCTCCTCCTCCTAAATCAAACAGTGACTCTCATGCCGGTGATGGCGTGATTGGCACGGCAAACATGAATCCGAAAAGGACCAATCAAAAGAAGGCCCGTAAGGATTCGAATCAAAATGCGCATGAAGAAGTTCTTACTTCGGAAGTAAATGCCGTATCGACAGATAAGGGCAAAGAAACCAATCAACCAGGAAGCAAGAAGAATCAAAACAAAGGGAGGAAGAATAAACAAGGTGGTTCATCCCCTAAGAAAAATTCTTCAAACTCTCCTGGGAATAGGAAACAGTTTCCGTGTCAAATATGCGATGACAAAGATCACAACACTAAGGATTGCCCATTCAAAGCTGAGCTAAAGAGGTTCTTTAAAAGTCCTCATACCTCAACTGTGTCAAGTGATCAATTTCCTACCCCAGGTCAAAATCTGGTTGATAGTGGAAACGCTTCCCCGTCCCAAGTACTTATGTTGTCGATTTCGAAACAGCAAAATGATGCTTTGATTTCGACAAGGAGCAAAGATTATGGGAATCCACAGGTGTCGAGCGATAAAGGGACAGATCAACCTAGCAGTTCGACGACAACTTCGGCAGAAGTTGTACCCCCCATCACACATGAATTAACAATAAAACCGCCAAAGGGAGTAGTACACAAGTCGACATTTAATCCTCGTGCCAGAGCGGCACAGCATTACAACATAGTAGAAGATTTGGCGCAATCGCCATCTGCTATGTCGACTCTTGAGGTATTACAACATTGCCCATCCCAAAGGCAGGCATTGTTATCAGCAATTGGTGGGGTGGATCCTAAAGATTCCAATCTGGTATCCTTTGATCACAAAGGGTATGATCCTCAGTTGCCGGCTCAATTAGCTTTCCTCGTCCAAGTGAAAGCCCTCAACAAAACAGTTCATAGAACGATTATTGATGAGGGAGCATCGACGTGTATTATGTCGATGAGTTGCTGGAAAACTTTAGGATCTCCAACCTTGTCGCGATCATCGACAACATTAAAAGCATTCGACGGAAGGATATATACCCCTTACGGTATCCTTAGTAACCTGAAGGTTGAACTAGGGGGCAAAACAGTAGAAATAGATGTTGAAGTCATCGATGGCAATCTTGACTATAACATCCTACTGGGAAGGCCATGGATTTATGCCATGCAAGCTGTTGTGTCGACTTATTTTAGGAAGATCGCATTCCCCTTTGAAGGAGGGATTACGGTCGTCGATCAACAAAACTTCCTCCCTAATGGTTCACAAGTTACAGGAAGCGTTCCCATGATCCATGGTAGCGACCGGTCGATTCAAGACATTGGAGTAGGTCTGTTGAAAGACCCCACTATGATGGGAACTTTCGCGCTACCACCTCCTATTTGTATAGGAAATGTACCATTTGTAGCAACATGCAATATGGTATCCACCTTGAAAGACACAGAAGGCAGAGTCGCTATGGATCATGCAATGGTTTTGCCACCAAGCCCCATTGAAATATTGTAGCAATCAATGTTTCATGCATGGGAGGCAAACCCAAATCAACGCTCGTCGAGCGTTTGGGTAGATAGATCTAGGGAATATGGTACCCCATTAGATCCTTGGTCGAGAGTACATGGGACTGACGAAGGAATCTTACAATCAATGATGATTGAGGGGGCACCATGGAATGATCACCACCATCGTTCCCTTCTTCCAGAATATGAAGAAGATACTCAGAAAGATCTTTACCACCCTTCAGTCTTTGAATTCCTAACAAATACTGTAAACACGGCGGATTCCGAGCGAAACTTATCAAATATCGAAGAGACTATAGCCATAAATATCTCGACAAAACCTGATGTTGTAGAGAATATTCATGTTGGCAAAGGTTGTTCCCCTTCAGAACTGAAAATATATAATGCTCTCTTTCGCGAATTTAGAGATGTCTTTGCTTGGTCATATGATGAAATGCCAGGCATCGACTCGAGTATCGTTGAACATGAAATTAAAATGTATCTTGATGTCAAACCAGTAAGACAACGGCTTCGACAGGTGCACCCTAAGAAAGCCGCTGCCATTAAAGCAGAAGTTGAGAAACTTCTCCATGCTGGATTCATCTACCCGGTTCCTCTAACCGATTGGGTATCGAATATTGTCCCTGTTATGAAAAAACAAGGGACAATAAGAGTGTGCGTCGATTATAGGGATGTAAACCAAGCTTGTCCGAAGGACAACTACCCTACACCCTTCATCGACCAGATAATTGATGAATGCGCTGGATGTGAAATCTTTTCCTTTATGGATGGATTTTCCGGGTATAATCAAATAAATATCCGCCCACAGGACCAGTCGAAGACTGCATTTATATGTCCGTGGGGCACGTTCGCTTATCGAAAATTACCCTTCGGCTTGAAGAACGCAGGGGCAACTTTTCAGAGGGCTATGAATTACGCCTTCCATGAAATCAAGAGCATTGTTCAACCATATCTCGACGATCTTCCGGCTCATTCGCGAAAGCAGACTGATCATCCACAGCATTTAAGAGCGATATTTTTACGTTGCCGACACTACAAGATAAGACTCAACCCTCACAAATGTGTGTTTTGCGTCGGTTCTGGTCGTTTACTTGGCTTTGTAGTCTCTAAAGATGGGATTCCTCTCGACCCCTGTAAGGTTCAGGCAATCATTAATTTGCCTCCACCTTCGAATTTGCTTCAGATTCAGAAACTCCAAGGGAAAGCAAACTTTCTGAGGAGGTTCATTCCAAATTACGCAGAACTTGCTAAAGGTTATACACGTCTTTTGAAAAAAGATGTACCCTTCGATTGGGACCAGGTTGCGCAAGCTTCCTTTGACGCTTTGAAAGAGTCCCTAGTAAAAGCATCATTAATGTACGCCCCAGATTATCTTAGGGATTTTAACCTGTATCTAGCTGCAGCAGAGACAACCATTGCGATGGTTTTAGTGCAAGAAGTCGATGGAGTTGAACATCCTGTATATTATTTAAGTAAACACTTAAATGATACAGAAAGTAAATATTCTTATGTTGAAAAGCTAGCGCTCGATGCTGTTCAAGCGGTACAGAGATTTCGGCATTATATCCTCTTTAGGAAAACTACCATTCTGTCAGATTGCAACCCCATGACTTATATACTGTCGCGACAGTTGCTGGGGGGAAAATATTCCAAATGAATAGCGATCCTTCAAGAGTTTGATCTGGAATTTGTGAAATCCAAGTCAAAGAAAGCTCTAGTATTCGCAGAATTATTATGCGATCTCCCATCATCGTTCAACGACGAAACTTCCAAGGAGTCAATAGTGGACGAGACTTTATTTCTGATATCTGCAAGCGATGAATGGTATGGAGATATAATTATCTATCTCCAAACCCAAAAGTTTTGGCCTGACACCTCTCACTCCGAACAGAAACGTATACGATACCAAGCAAAAGACTACATGATCGTCGGTGATACTCTTTACCGTCGTGGTATCGATACCGTTCTGAGGAGGTGTCTCACCCATGAAGAAGCCGAAAAAGCCCTGAATGAGTGTCATTCAGGGGCGTGTGGGGGGCATCGATCAGGTTTCGCTACAGCCCAAAAGATATTAAGAGCAGGATATTTTTGGCCAACAATGTTCAAAGATTGCATAATCGCAGTCCGAAGTTGTCATTCCTGCCAAATCTTTGATAGCAAAACCAGAAGACCACCCGCACCGCTGCAACCAATAGTTGCGGTTGGGCCTTTCGCCAAATGGGGTATCGATTTCATGCAATGTAACCCCACCTCGACCGGGGGGCATGGGTATATTATAGTCGCAGTTGACTATTTTACCAAATGGGCCGAGGCGATGCCTACATTGGACAATACTGGTGAAACAGCTGCCCTATTCTTTTTCAATCATGTAGTCGCCAGGTTCGGTGTACCCCAGGCTATAGTTACAGATCATGGATCGCACTTCCACAATCACATGATGGTCGAATTAGCTGCCAAACTAGGGCTATCTCACGACAGCTCTACTCCGTATTATCCACAAGCCAACGGACAAGTTGAAGCAATCAACAAGGTCCTGAAGCGTATGTTGCAGAGGATGATCGGAGTTCATAAAAGAAGATGGCACCTAATCTTGTATGCAGCCTTGTGGGCCTACCGAACCTCGGTAAGAAACGCGACCGGTTTCACACCTTTTCAATTGGTGTACGGTCTAGAAGCAGTCTTACCGATCCAGTGTGAAATTTCGTCGCTTAAACTCGCAATTGATCTCCTCCCCGGAACTTCGGAAGAAGAGGCTCGTTTCATGGAATTAATCCAATTGGATGAAACCCGTCGTGATGCCGCTTTGGCTAACGAAGCCCATAAGAAACGAGTCAAGGCTCAGTTCGACAAAAATGTCAAACCCCGTGTCTTCTCAGAAGGTGATTTGGTCTTGCTTTATGACCAAGAATCCGAGAAATTAGGAGCAGGTAAATTCAATTCCTTATGGATGGGCCCCTATATTGTTAAAAGAGTATTAGCAAAAGGAGCCTATGAGTTAATAGATTACGACGGAATTCCACTGGCACAGCCCCGGAACGGGCTGTACCTCAAGCGTTACTATGCTTAAATAGTAACCTGCATACTTTTGTTGTATTTTGTTTTCGCCAAAGTTCTTACTCTGGTTGAGTGATTCCCCTTTTTCGTTCGTTGCAGATGTCAAACCTTATGGAGACATGTGTTGGATATGCCGACGGAGCAAGTCGTAGTTCGCGGAACCTATCCTCCGCAGCATGGGCCATTTTTAATCCAAATGGCGAGTTAGTAAGTTTCAGAGGTGTATGTATTGGGCAATCAACGAATAACATCGCTGAATATAGCGCGTTGATAGAACTACTCTCTGATGCCATCACTCGAGGCATACGCCGACTAATTGTCAGGCTAGACTCACAGCTCATAGTACTACAACTCAATGGTATATATTATGTTCGTAATCCAGCTATTTATCGCATGTTCCTAAGAGTAAAGATCTTGGAAAGATGATTTGATTCAATTCAATATCAACATATTTCAAGAAATCTAAACACATTAACTGACTCATTGGCAAACTATGTGTTAGACAGACATTTGCAACATTTATAAAAGACACATCATAAAAAGTGTACATATGAATCATCCAAAGCAACCGGAATAAGACTCGAAAATCAAAATATATATATAAGCTGTTCATAAAGTTCATACATGATGTTCTGTAACCAAGACAAAATTGGTCATATGACCTAAAAACTCAAAATGCTAGGGGGCACCCTAGCCTAGTGATGCTCCTGATAGTAAGCCACAGTATGTGTGATCATGCGCAGAAGACGGGTCCATCGTCTAGGTACACCGATAGTATGCTGCTGCATCGGTAAAGGTAACTCGTCAATCTGTACATTCGGAAGACCACGGGTAAGGTTCTCGACCTGCCCCTGCACAGCTGTAAGGGTCTCTGTGTCGCTAAGATCACGGATAATAACTCTCCGAGCAGGTTCCTCTGCCGGAACAGTAACAGGTGGCCTCGGACGAAATGCCGGACGAACAGGACCGACATCTACAAGCGCACATGAGTTCAATTAAAGTCTTGAAAGAATAAAGCACAAGAACATTATGAATGAAAACAATGAACGGTAATATGGTTGAAGTTCTTACCAGTAGCATCCCACTGAGCACCGTCTAGCAGTACCATATCCGGATCGCCTCGGAAATCCATACCAACATATGGGTACTCGGAAAAAGCCATCTCCTGGCGATCGAACCACCTAAAGAAAGCAGCATTGAAAGAAATCTGGGATTGACCGGCATGCCTGGACATGTGATCGACCCATCGCTGCATACGTGGCTCGGTAGGAGAAGGCACTCCGAGATCAATGTACTGAGGTTGCATCAGAGGGATCTTCTCCAAGGCGAAGGCAGTCAGAATCGAACCAAAACCAAAGTTCTTCAGCTTCCTGTCCTTCACCTTGTTCAATTGATTTTTCATCTGACTAAGCACTGCATCACTCCAGTTGAAGATTTTCGGTTGGAGACATTCCAAGGCGTGCTGCATGTGAGACCTGTTGGCAACATGTAAAGATGCGCTACCGGCCATCCTACCAAGAGTATACAGAATGGACCTGAGAGGCCTGCTAGTAAAATCACGGATAACCACCTTGCCGTCTCTGCTCAGCTGGGACCCCTCCCTGCAATACTGGCGAACATAATCTCTCACAGAATCATTCCCCCGAACTGTACCTGATAAAGAAATGGGGGCACCGCGCCTTGACAGGCCAGTCAAGAAGTAAATATCTGTCACAGTCAATGGAATAGGTTTGTTCCTGATCTAGAATACCTGGTTAACAGGATCCCAAGCATCAAGCAAATACTGCAGTAGTGAAATCTGTGCTCTCATGCTAGAGATACGGAAAAACTTCAGTAAACCACAGTCTCGCAATGCGCCCACCGTAATAGGATCATGAAGGGCAATCATATCTTCTTCTTCATGCTCTCGTTCTCGCCATGTTAGGGCCATCTTGTTCAAGAATCCCTGCAAAACAAACAAGAGGATGAGTCAGCTCCTGAAATTGATGAAAAACTGGTGAAAATTTCATCAAAATCTGTGAAAAATTGTTGCTTTTATGCCCCAAAGCAGGTGCCCAGTGTACTACCTGCGTTGGGGGACAAGCTACCTTCAAGCAGCTTGGATCCCAACGCAGTTTTCGAATGGGGTACCTGCGTTGATCAGAGGGCGCCCTGGCAAAACCCCAGAGGCTCAATAGAGCAGCAAAACAGGCATAAAACAGGAAAATGAAACCATGAAAATGAAGAGCTAAGGTTTAGCTCCTACCTGGTCCAAACGGCGCCGAAAATCGTCCGCAGAATCTCCCGGAATCAGCTGGTGAAAATCGAGGGGAAAGAGGCTCCTCCAAAGCTCCAACAAGCAAAATGCAAATGAAATGGTAAAATGAGAGGTAAAAACCCTTTTTATTTGCTTTCTTACGTAATTCAAGGTAAATATTAATGTGTTAATCTCATTTTCAAGTAAATATTACTCATTTCTAACTAGTTTGTTGCAGCAATTTGAAAATACAGTGCTATCAATGAAAAAGAGAAGCTAATTATGGTAAAAATCAAAAGTAAACCATATATCGAGCAGTTTTAGCAATGTTCATGCTCGTTAAAAAATAAACGCAAGAATCGAGCAGTTTTGTACAGAGTTCATGCTCGTTAAAAAATAAACACAAGTTGTGAGCAATCTTTCCCTACAGTTCAAGCTCATCCAGAAAAAATGAACCGGTAAATAACCTGGAGAAATGTAACCTTTGAAAGCCATATTAAAAACCCTTGGTCGTGTTTATATGCCATCACCTCCATCCGTTCATTTGGCCAATCGTTCACCTCCATATGTTTGTTTACCCATTTTGAGGAACAGCTGCGAAGAGTGATTTCACTTAGCCATCCTTGTGACACTGCCGTGATTGGAGAATTCCAACCTGTACCTGGAATCTGCTGCTATCCCTGTTCATCACTCGTTCCTCAAAAGACGAGTCTTCTTTGAGCTCTTTTCACTGACTCGTAAAATATGAAAAGTTTGCCGAGTTTTGGCCTTCCAGCTCGTTAAAGGACAAGAAGAGCTATCCCTCCTCTAGATTTTATTCTTTTTGGACCTGAGGGATTATTACACAAAAAGATCGAGCACTTGTTTTGTTCGGCTCGTTAAAGAAATCGAAAATTCATCCCTTCTGTATTGTTTTATACTTTTTCGGACTTAAGGGATTAGAAGACGAAAAAGGAATTTTGGAGTTAAATTTTTTTCGTACCTTTTCAGACTCTCTAAAATTGAAAAGGACCGAGTTTTCTTTGTTGTTAGACTCGTTAAAATGATTAAATAGCGACAAACTTGTCTTTAGACGAGAACGAGTTTCCCTATCGCTAGGCTCGTTAAAACATAGCGATGGGCTTGCCCGAAGGGCAGGTTATAGAACAAGCATATGTTATCCTCCTCAAGCTTGACAAAAATAAAGAGGTACTGGTCAGTAATGACTGGGAAAAAATTGGGAGAACCTCACAGCATTAATGGTAGCAAGTCGCTCTTGAACATGACACTTTGTCCTCCGTATCACATCGGGTTGGGTTGTTTCATTCACCGGTCTCATAACCATGGTCCTCGCCACACCATCCACAGTTGGGGTAATGCTACCAATCCATCACATCAGTGTCGTTATATGTTCAAGAGATGTGGTTCTGTAAAGAGTCAACCATGTTCCACCCACTGCCATACATTATCCTTCATCCACTTCATGACCACCACCCTGAATCATACATCACAGTTTGTTTTCACCTCATCACAATCACTAGCTCCGTTCCGTGTCACTGATGTGGGATTCATTAAGGCCCTCCTTTGACGGATCACTCCTTGTCGACATCAGCTCATTATCCAAGGAGTTGATCTAGGAACACCCCCCTCAGTACTTTGAAGCTTGCATGCCTCAATGGCAAGTTTCTCACTTCCGGCGACAGGTATACATCAATGACCTTCGACCAGAAGATTTTGCATGGTGGTCGACGCCAAGTCCTTTATTCCCACCATGTGGATTGTACTGCCGTACCTTGAGGGTCATCATCCTTATCGGTGATTCCTCTCGCGCTTGTTAACGGTTTACATCATTGACCGGTAATCAAGCGATGTCTTTCCATGTTCGACTTCAAGAAATTCTCACATGGATCGACTTGTACATCGAGTGAAGATCGGAAGAGATTGAAGACCCCGGATCTAGTTTCATCCATCCGGGCTGCGATATATATTCAGGACATAAAGACATTTGATATGTACATCATTACAGCAGATGATCATCCTTCTCAAAGGATGATAATTTCAGCAGAGAATTATCAGTCTACAATCAGACGATCGTCTGTTCTATGTACCAAAATGTATTTATAAAGCCGAGCATGGGAATGCCCGCCTCAGCTAGATCATGAAAATGTATGAAAAATAATGTATTGTATTGTATCTTATTACAGGACACTTCTCAACAGATTGAATGAACTTCGGATCCTCTCAATAAAGCATTTCACCCGATAAACGACCTCATACTTTAGGGGGCGTCTGTTATAGACAATTTTGTGCCTTACAGCAACAAGCATGAATTGTCAATAATCCAAGGGATCCAAAGTTCCCTAAACATGATGTTCCTACCCCTAGAGGAACAAGGTCAGCAAACCAACAGCTCTCAGATCAGTTCTCCACCTGAAAACACTCAAAAACAAGCAATCCTGAAATCAAAGCAGGTGCTCCACTAGGTTTCTGCGCTGAAACTCAGTTGCTCCATGGTGTACCTGCGTTGCAAAGAAAGTGGGACAAAGGCCACCTGCGCTGAGCGAGAAGGGACAAGTGGCACAGTGAGTCATTGCTTTGGAATCTTCCAAAAATGACACTTGGATCAGGTATTTCGCCTTGTGATGAGTCAGAGGCTCTGTTTCTCCAAGTGGAAGCAAAGTTCTCCAAGTGGACTCAAGAACTGAAGATCAACTAAAGATTAACTGAAGAGAGAGAGGACACAAGGCAGCTACACATCAGTTGCAAGCTGACTCATCCTTTCTCAATTCATCTATATATTGAGCTCTCTCCTATGAGCTCAGGGGGCTGGAATTTTGGGCAAAGTAATGATATGATGTTGGTTTCATTATCGAGTTATTGGGTGATTGTTTGAGAGAGGTGAAGAAGAGCAATTCTTTCTGCTGGGAGGTGTTGCTGGGTTGGAGCCTTCAATGGTTGTAATACTCTCAGAACCTTTATTTCTTCATTAATAAAAGCTATTGAGGTTCTTCTATGTGCTCTTGTTTCAATTATATATTGTGATGATTGCATGTTTGGTTTACACTAATCCATGAACCAGTTATGATTGCATGCCTCTTGTAGTTTCCTTCTTTGTTATTTTGCAGGATCTCATTGTAGCTGGGCGAGCAGAAGGACAAAGAGCTAGGAGCAAGCGGCCAAAGAGAAGAGTTTGGATTCGACATTAAGCGCAAGGCAACGGTTAGTGCTTTCTCCATTCTCTTTTGCTTTCATAAAGAAGTAAACCTTAAGTAGTTTGTTTTACAGTTGTTGCTAAGGAACTGTCACCCTTAGAGTGGGATAGGGTCATCCGAGTCGGATAATTTTCCCTACAACAGTGTGGAGCCTGATTATCTTCTATATTCAAAGGTTTCAGTTGGATGTATACCCCAGGAAGACTGTACACCCCTCCATGTGGGGGGGTACAGGGGGGTAAATCCTTCCTGGCTGGGGGGCTTGGGGACTAGCGGTCCCCCGGCGGGGGTTCGGTAGTGCTAGATGTAAAAGTACCTTGTAAAAGTCTAGTAGTTTATAGTCAATATGGGCCGTTCATTAGGCGGATGATATGACGATAGAAGTTATGTTTAATTTAGGGTTTTTTTCCCTAGAAGGAAACCCCTCACTATATATGAGGGAATTGTATTGTGTCTATGTGTATCTGTATTTTTGAGTGAGGAAGAGAGAGGAGATTGAGAGCGAAGAGGGTGTTACAACGGATCTGTTGTAGGTTGTATCTCTTCAGTTTTATAGATAATATAATAAAATAAGGATTGGCTGTTTCTCCGTGGATGTAGCCCAAACTGGGTAAACCATGTATATCTGTGTCTCTCTTGCTTTATGCATTTTCTGTGTTTATATTTCTGTCATATTTTATGTGTTCCATTTCTTCATAATATATAATTTTCTAACAGGGATTATTAGCTACCCCTATCCTGTCTCTATGAAACTTGAATTTACATCTTGAAAATGCCTTTATCAAAATGTCATCAGCTTTCTCCTTCGTGGTAATGTACTCTAACAACATAATCTAGCTCAATACATAATTTCTAAGATGATGATATCATATATCAATATGCTTGGACCGATCATGAAAAACTAGATTTCAGAGAGTTTGATACAACTCTGATTATCATAGTATATCACAGTTGGATTCATCTGCTGACCAAACAAACCAACCAGAATCATCCTCATCCAGATGGCCTCACATGCTTCCTGACTTGCAACCATGTACTCTGCCTCTACCGAACTGAGTGAAACCAATCTCTGTTTCCCGTTGTACCAAGAAACTATTGCTGACCCAATACTAAAGATCCCTCCTAATGTGCTCTTCCTATCAGATGGACTCCCTTCCCAATCTACATCGGTGAAGCCTTAAAGTTTCATTCCCTCTATCTGTCTATACCACAATCTATACTGAGTAGTGCCCTTGAGTTATCTCAACACATGCTTTGTAGCCTTCTAATACAGCTTGGTAGGCCCAACCATCACTTGAATAAGTTTGTTAACTGCATAGAACATATCCGGTCATGTGTTCACCAAATACATAAGTGAGCCCACAAGCTAATTGTAAACAGTAGATTCCACTACTTCACCTGAAGTAGCATCCTCTTTCCTCCAGTTACATGCAAGAGGAGTTTCCATGTGTTTACTTCTCTCCATACAGAACCTCATGAATATATCATTGGCATACCTACCCTGAGACACAAAAAATTCCCCATCACCCTGCCATACTTCCATGCCCATAAATTAATGCATGAGATCCATGTCCTTCATCTCAAACTCTCTTGCAAGATCCTCCTTGCAAGACTTGATCAACTGATCATCACCTGTCAAAATCAAATCGTTAACATACAAAAATATGATGATCAATTTAACTTCCACCACTATGTAGTACAGGTTCACCTTCACTTCACTCTTGGTGAAGCCCAACTCGGTGAAGTATCTATCGATCCTGGTGTACCAAGCACAATGTGCTTACTTCAGCCCGTTGTGGGGTAGGTAAATTCTCATTGTGGACACAAAAAATTCCTCTAGCCCGAGAGAGCGGGTCTAGCCACAAACAAAAATCTATGGAAAATATCCTTAATCTAGAATCGATTAAGAGGTCCTACCTCTTAGAACGCTATTCTGCATGGTGATGATCCTCCTTCCTCACTCTAGCTATCTTCTGTTTCCTTCCTTCGAATACATGAAACAAGCAAAAAACAACAACAACAAATGTGACAGCATGCAATATTGTATTCAACCTACTTAATTGGTCAAGGAACATTAAGCCATAAAGATGTAAAATGACGCATCATGTAGGAAATCAATCGATAGTTGCATTAATATAAATAAGAAAGAGATTACAACGGATGCCTTGATGTTGCTGGTCTCCTCCGACGTATCTGGGTTCCCACACTTCTTCTAGCACTTCATGGATAGCCCAAACAAATGGAAGTTCAAGGCCTCTTTCCCTCTAGTCTCAAAACAAACCAAAATCACACTATTCTCCCTCAAACACACTGTTATAGACATTTTTGTTCCCTACAACCCCAAGCATGAAATGTCCATGAAACAAGCACTCCTAAGTCCCTAAAAGTGTTGTTCTAACCCCTAAAGGAACAAGGTCAACATATTACAGCTTCTCCCAGAAGTTCTCCATGAGAAACTACTCAGAATTGGTAAAAACAGGATCATTGCAGCTGCTCCACTGGCTAGGTGCGTTGCATCTCACCCAAATACACTATGAGGGTGCGTTGCATTTCAAAAGTCCCTTCTGTGGGGTGCGACGGGCAAGAAATGAGAAATGGCAGTGTCATTCCGCGAGGTGGAGAGGCAATGGAAGCTTCCAGAATCTTCTCCTGTGACACTTGCCTCACTGAATTTGACCAAGGATGAGTAAGAGGCCCTCAGTCTCCAAGTGGAAGCAAGAATTGTCAGAGAGAAGACACTAATCAAATCACAAGCTGACTCATCCCCCTTACATATATCTATATATGGATCCCTCATCCTAGAGATCCAGAGGCTGGAATTTTACATATTGTAAGGAATTGCTGTTGGTTTCTAGAGACAAACATCAAATTTTTGGGTGATCTAAGCTTTGTTTGAGGTGAAGAGGGGCTTCTTTCCTGGGAGGTTGATGCTGGCTCAAAACAACTGGTTGTAACTCCTCCTGGATCTTTTCTTGTTGATCAATAAAAGCTATTTGAGTTTTCCTCCATGCTTTTGTATCATTGATGCTTGTTACATTTGTATGGTTAATTTACATATGATCCTAGATTGTTTATGATTATAGATCCATTTATTTGTATAGTGCTATGCTTCTGTGATCTTACAGGTACTTTGTGAAGCTGGGCGTGCAAGGGAGCAGGTAGCTGGGGACTATCAAAGAAGAGAGGGATCAAATCGAAGGATTAGCGCAAGATAGAGGTTGGTATTTTTGTTCCTCTCTATCTATAATTCATGAAGGAAAAACATAAGTAGTTTTTCTCTGTTTGTTTCTAAGGCAGCTGTCACACCTTAGTGGGATAGAGTAGTTCTAAATAGACACTTTTCCCTGTAACAAAATGGCGACTCCACTGGGGAGATAATTAGTTTGTTTGTTTATCATTCTTTGTTGTCTATTTCATAAAATTACAAGTAGCATTTGAACTGCATTTTCCATAACAAATGCAAAGTAGACAACTGCTACTTCAATCCATCTACTGGATCTGTTTATGATTTAAACAACTGATTTACAAACTATCTGATTGCCCTTGTGATAGCTCTTAGATCCTCCTTAGATCTACCCCTGATTGTTGCATTACTAATTGATTTTTACTTGGCCAAAAACCAAGAACTGAACTACAAACTGTGACCCGGAACCCGAACAGAGTCTCGTTTCTATCCCAACGTAGGTACTGTTCAGAGATTCTGAATTTCAGCGGACTTCCCGAGTGGACAACCTGCGCTGTATTTTAGATTGTCTGTGTTATAGGTGTGCTGATCAGACTAGCTCTGTACAGTTGTGGCTTCTGTGATTCATTCTTTCCAGTTCTATTCCTGAATTTTGTTGCCTGTGATCGGTATATGTCTGTTTGAAACCCCTTTTCCTTGCTGTTATTCCGCCTCCTTTGTACAAAAGAACTGTAGATTTTTTTGTGTGTTTGTTGAGTCATTTACAGTTCTCCTTTACAAAAGTAGCATAGTCGTACTGTCGTCCTTTGTCGCAAGTGTCGATTTCAATCGTAGGAAAGAGTTTGATTGTTGTTGATGGTCGATTATCCTATTACTATTGCTTTTGGTCTGAATTTGTAATTTTCTAGTGTCAAAAACAAGTATTCATTTCAAAATTGTAAGGTGTCGTAATCGTCTCCATTTTTGATTTCGAAAAGAAGCTTTCTTATATTTGTTTCTTAAAAAGAAATTCAGATTTGTACATCAACTTTTTTTTTATCATCCATATACTAAGAAATTCGAAAAACAAATACATGCGTGTGCATTTGCATATAGACAGTCTGATTGGCTTGATTTAGGAAAAGTGCATTTAGAGTGTGCTCTTTGCTCTTTGTGAAAATATTTTGTCTTTCTTTTCCCTAGTAGCTAGGATTTTCATTGCATAAAGAAGATAAAAAGTTTGTTTATCATCTTAGATTGCATTTTAGGAATTACATCTACATCTCGTGGTGAACCTGAAAGGCAAACTTCATAACCAAGATCAACTTAAAATAAATTCAATGAATCTAACAACGCTTTGGAACTTAATGCACAACATTTAGAAGTCTAGGCTAGAGACGTATTCCGGCGTCGTAAAGCCTGGTAACTGTTGTTCTCATTGATGGTTGGGTGATTCCTCCACTTTGGGACGATAAGTGCCAGTATGGACTTGTGCTCCCACGTACCGTCGAGTATATTTTGGGAGACCCCAATAGGCTTAATCCTTTATCCATAGGAAGCCATGTCTGCCGCCCTATCGATCGCAATGCACTGAACACAGCATTCGAGAAGATTGACTGTTGTACCGTAAAAAGTATTCTGCAGTTTTGCGATTGGTTTGGTACTCCCTCTACCTAGACTTCCAGAGCAGTCCCTTTCATTCCTTTTCAGACTCCTTAACGAAAAAGGTCCATTTGAGCACTTGTCACTTCAGGCTCATTAAAAATCGAAGGCGACTAGAGTCATCTTTTGTTTTTTCTCGACTCTTAAAAACTGAAAAAACAAGTTGTGTCAAAGCGTCTAAAATTCATTTAATTCGGAAACATACTTCCCCTTTATTTTAGTTGATCAAGTAATCTGCAATCGTGGAAGAAAGTCAATTGAAACCCCGTCATTCGCGGAGGCTTACGAGTCAACCATCTTTGTCTCCGGAATCGAAGCCAGTACGGACAAAGCGAACTCATTTAACCAGTTCCAAATCTCCTATTAAAGTTAGAACAAGTGTTCCAATGACATCAGAGACTCCGGTTACTCCAAACATTTCTGGAATCCCTGCCTATACAGAAGAAGTTCACCAGCCACAGAAGGACAGTGATACTGATCCTAGTCTGAGAGTAAACACTTGTGTTACCGAACCAGTTCCATCTACAACCGGTTCTGAGAGTCTTTCTCTTCAAACATCTGTTGCTGTCGATTTCACACCTTCTTCGGCACCATAACCATTCTACGGACCTGACGGTCTTCCCCTTCCACCTGGTCTGATTGCCATAGAAGAAATTGTAGAAGATCCTCAAACAAGTACTCCAACGCAATTTGGAGTCGGGATCACTCTATATCCTTCTTCGTAAGAAGTTAGTCTACCACCAACGAAAGCTCCTGTAGAATCTCTAGGTAATCTTTTGGATATACTACAAATGTCTGAACAACCATCAACATCTAGGACTGTGTCGTCTGACACAATGACTGCAGAACTCCCTGCTATCACTCCGACAATGTTTGTCGATATACCATCTGCCCCGACTAGCTCTCAACCGCTAGAAGGAGTCCACTCAAGGGCTATCTCGACAGTATGGTCTGTTCCTATTTTTTCATCCGGAATAATATCCGGAAACTCTTATGTTGAAACTCAACAAATTGATCCATTTGGAGGTCAATTTGGGCAGTCCGGACCCCAAGGGCAAACAATTCCCTTGAGTTCTGGATTACCACCATATGGGGGGTAGTATACCCTTTCATTATCCCCTCTGGGAGGATATCCATATAGGAGTTCACAATAACATTCAGGTTATACTGGAATTACCTCAAGCGGTTGGGTACCTATACTACCTCAACAACCAAGATTTGTATACTCGATGCAACAATGCTTACCTACGTCAAATATTCCAACTATGCCAGCTATTGTGACGGTGTCGCAAGTTCAAGCGCTGCCTGTTGTATGCCAACCTCAGGTTTCTCAGGTTGTAATGCAACATCCCTTTGACCCTACGACTCAACCACAATCACCGACCGGTAGAACGACATAAGTTCAAACGGGTACAATTACTCCTCATCTTGGTCAAACTATTAGTATCGGGCAACAACACATGCATTCACAACCATGGCTGGTGCAATACAAACAACCGCAATTCCAACAAGTATACCAAGGTTAAGAGCAACAAATCTTTGCTAACAGTGGACAACCGTACATTCAAAATGGTCAAAATCAACCATTTTACAATGGTCATGTCCACCAACCTTACCAAACATACCAACATCAAATGCATTATGCCGGTATGCAAAGGCCAACTGCTCAGGCAATCCCATCTTATCTAGGGTATGCTTCGCCTAACCTGAATCAACAGTTACCCTTAGTGGCAACTTTGGAGTTACCTGATTTGAACCGGTTAACCAACGATCCAATTGCTTACGCCCCTTGGTGGCCAGCAATTCCACATAAAATTCCATCAGATATTCCTAAATTTAATGGAAATCTGGGTGAAGATCCATCGAATTGCGTGATGACCTTTCATCTATGGTGTTCATCAAACACTCTAAATGATGATTCAATAAGACTTCGCCTCTTTCAGAGGACGTTAACGGGTCCGGCGGCAAAATGGTACATCGAATTGCCTAGAGCTTCGTTTGAAAACTTTAGTACCTTAGCCACAACCTTTTTAACCCATTTTCAGTTACCAATAAGGTACGAAACGGGAACAGAACTTCTTACCAATTTCAAATAGACAACGTCCACTCACATATCTGATCATATACATGAGTGGCGACGTCGTCGTAGAATGGTAAAAACGTATGTCCCCGATCAGCTCTTAGCTGAATGGTTTATCAAGTCATTACTACCTTCCATCACAGAAGATGTGGCAAAGGGGGGAGTCATAACAGAAGAGCAAGTTATTGCTCGTGCACAATATCTGGACTTTATTTACACTCAGTCCGGCACACTCTACGATAAAATACCTGACGCCCCTAGACCGGAATTCTCAATTCCTCCTCCTCCTAAACCGAACAATGACTCTCATGCCAGCAATGGTGTGATTGGCACAACGGAAACGAAATCGACAAAGGTTACATCCAAAAAGGCCCGTAAGATTTCAGGTCAAAATGCAAAATATGAACTTCTTGCTTCGGAAGTAAATGTCGTATCGACAGATAAAGGCGAAGAAACCAAACAACTAGGGAGCAAGAAAAAAGGCAAAGGGAAGAAGAAGAAACAGGAGAAATCATCACCTGAAAAATCTTCTTCAAACCCTCCTGGAGATAGGAAACCAAAAAATCCATGCCTTATATGCAATGAGGATCATTAGACCGCAAATTGTCCACACAGAGCTGAAGTTAAGAAACTCTTCAAGAATTCGAAAACCTCCCCAGTGTTAACTGACCCGTTTCCAAATCCAAGAACAAATCTGGTTGAAAGTGAAAATGCTTCCCCGTCTCAAGTACTAATGTTGTCAGTTTCAAAACAGCAAAATGATGCTTTGATATCGACAAGGAATAAAGATTATGGGAATCCACAGCTGTTGAACAACAAGGATAAAGATCAACCTAGTAGTTCGACAACAACTTCGACAGAAGTTGCGCCACCCATCATCCTTGAATTAATGATAAAACTGCCAAAGGGAGTAATACACAAGTCGACATTTAATCCCCATGATAGAGCGGCACATCATTATAATATAGTGGAAGATTTGGCCCAATCGCCATCCACTATGTCGACTCTTGAAGTACTACAGAATTGCCCATCCCAAAGGCAGGCTTTATTATTAGCCATTGGTGGGATAGACCCAAAGGATTCCAATCTTGTATCCTTCGATCATAAAGGATATGATCCTCAATTACCAGCTCAACTAGCTTTCCTTCAAGTGAAATCCCTCAACAAAACGGTTCATCGAACAATTATTGATGAGGGGGCATCTACATGCATTATGTCGATGAGTTGCTGGAAAACTTTAGGATCTCCAACCTTGTCGCGATCTTCAATGACATTAAAAGCGTTCGACGGAAGGACATATACCCCATATGGTATCCTAAGTAACTTGCAAGTTGAACTAGGAGGGAAAACGGTAGAAATAGATGTTGAAGTCATCGATGGGAATCTTGATTACAACATCCTACTAGGAAGACCATGGATATATGCTATGGCAGCTATTGTGTCGACCTATTTTAGGTAGATTTCATTTCCTTTTCAAGGAGGGATTACAATCATCGATCAACAAAACTTCCTCCCCAATGGTTCTCAAGTTACAGGAAGCATTCCCATGATCCATGGAAGCCCCCATTCGCTTCAAAATATCGGAGTAGGCCTACTAAAAGATCCTATACTAATGGGAACTTTCACCCTTCCACCTCCAATCAATCTGGCGGAAGTAGTGTCGATAGGAACCTGCAACATGATATATTCTAAAAAGATCTGAGAAAATGATATTGACATGGATCATGCAATGGTTTTGCTCCCAAGCTCAATGGAAATATTGTAGCAATCAATGTTCCTAGCATGGGAGGCAAACCCAAATCAGCGCTCATCAAGCATTTGGATAGATAGGTCTAGAGAATATGGTACCCCTTCAGATCCTTGGTCGCGAGTGCATGTCACCGACGAAGGAATTGTCCAATCAATGGTAATTGAAGGGGCACCATGGAATGATTCCCACCATCGTTCCCTTCTTCCGGATTGTGGAGAAGATACTCAAGATGACATTTATCATCCTTCAGTCTTTGATTTCCTATCAAATATTGTAAAAACGGTGGATTCCGAGCAAAACTTGTCCAACATTGAAGAGACTATTGCCATAAATATCTCGACCAAAACAGATGTTGCAGAGAATATTTATGTTGGCAAATTTTGTTCTCCTTCAGAACTGGAAATATATAACGCTCTTTTTCGCGAATTCAGAGATGTCTTTGCTTGGTCATACAGTGAAATTCTAGGCATTGAATTGAGTATCGTTGAACACGAAATTAAGATGTATCCAAATTTCAAACTAGTACGACAATGGCTAAGGCAGGTGCACCCCAAGAAAGCCGCTGCCATTAAGGCAGAAGTTGAAAAACTTCTCCATGCTGGTTTCATCTACCCAGTTCCTCTAACCGATTGGGTATCAAATATTGTCTCTGTTATGAAAAAGCAAGGAACAATTAGAGTGTGCATCGATTATAGGGATGTAAATCAAGCTTGTCCAAAAGACAACTACCCTACACCATTCATTGACCAAATAATTGATGAATGTGCTGGATGCGAAATCTTTTAATTCATGGATGGATTCTCCGGGTATAATCAAATAAATATCCACCCACAGGACTAGTCAAAGACTGCATTCATTTGTCCGTGGGGCACATTTGCATATCGAAAATTACCCTTTGTTTTGAAGAACGCAGGGGCGACGTTTCAAAGGGCAATGAATTATGCCTTCCACGACATCAAAAACATCGTTCAACCATACCTCGACGACCTTCCGGCTCATTCGCGAAAATGGACTGATCACCCGCAACATTTAATAGTGATATTTCAATGTTGCCGACACTACAAGATACAACTCAATCCACACAAATGTGTATTTTGCATCAGTTCTGGTCGTTTGCTTGGCTTTGTAGTCTCAAAGGACGGAATTCATCTCGACCCATGTAAGGTCTAGGCAATCATAAATTTTCCTCCACCTTCGAATTTGCTTCAGATTCAGAAACTCCAAGGGAAGGAAAACTTTCTGAGGAGGTTCATTCCAAATTATGCCGAACTTTCTAAAGGTTATACACGTATTTTGAAAAAGGAAGTGCCCTTTGTCTGGGATTAGGTCGCGCAAGCTTCCTTTGATGCTTTAAAAGAATCCCTAATGAAAGCATCATTAATGTATGCTCCTGATTATCAAAAAGATTTTAACCTGTATCTGGCTGCAGCAGAAACAACCATCGCAATGTTTTTAGTTCAAGAAGTCGATGGAATTGAACATCCTATATATTATTTAAGTAAAAAGTTAAATGATACAAAAAGAAAATATTCTTATGTTGAAAAGCTAGCACTTGCGGCTGTTCAAGCGATACAGAGATTTCGACACTATGTCCTCTTTTGGAAAACTACCATTCTGTCAGATTGCAACCCCATGACTTATATATTGTTGTGACGTTTGCTGGGGGGAAAATATTCAAAATGGATAGCAATCCTACAAGAGTTTGATCTGGAATTTGTAAAATCCAAGTCGAAGAAAGCTCTAGTATTCGCAGAATTATTATGCGATCTACCATCATCGTCCAATGATGACACATCCGAAGAAACAATCGTGGACGAAAATTTGTTTCTGATATCTGCAAGCAATGAGTGGTATGGAGATATACTCATTTATCTCCAAACCCAAAAATACAGGCCAAACACCTCACACTCCGAACAAAAACGTATTCGATACCAAGCAAAAGACTACATGATCGTCGGTGACACGCTCTACCGTCCTGGTATCGATATAGTTCTGAGAAGGTGCCTCACCCATGAGGAGGCCGAAAAAGTCCTGAATGATTGTCATTCAGGCGCGTGTGGGGGGCATCAGTCTGGATATGCTATAGTGCAACAAATATTACGAGCAGGATACTTCTGGCCAACAATGTTCAAATATTTCATAACCGTAGTCAAAAGTTGCCATGCTTGGCAAATTTTCGATAGCAAAACCAGAAGACCACCCGCACCTCTGCAGCCAATAGTTGCTGGTGGGCAATTCGCCAAATGGGGCATCGATTTCGTGACATGTAACCCCACCTCGACTGGGGGGCATGGGTATATCATAGTCGCAGTTGACTATTTTACCAAATGGATCGAGGCGATGCCTACATTAGATAATACTGGTGAAACAACTGCCCTCTTTTTTTTCAATCATGTAGTTGCCAGATTCGGCATACCATAGGCTATAGTCACAGATCATGGATCACATTTTCGCAATCACATGATGGTCAAATTAGCTGCCAAACTAGGGTTGTCTCATGGTAGCTCCACTCCATATTATCCGCAAGCCAACGGACAAGTTGAAGCAATCAACAAGGTCCTAAAACGCATGCTGCAAAGGATGATTGGAGTTCACAAGAGAAAATGGCACCTAATCATGTACTCAGCTTTGTGGGTTTACCGAACATCGGTAAGGAATGCAACCGGGTTTACACCTTTCCATCTGGTATATGGCCTGGAAGCAGTCTTACCAATCCAGTGTGAAATCTCATCTCTCAAACTCGCAATTGATCTTCTCCCCGGAACTTCAGAAGAAGAAGCTCGTTTCTTGGAATTAATCCAATTGGATGAAACTAGTCGTGATGCCTCTTTGGCTAACGAAGCCCATAAGAAACGAGTCAAGGCGTAGTTTGACAAAAATGTCAAACCCCATGTCTTCTCAGAAGGTGACTTGGTCTTGCTTTACGACCAAGAATCCGATAAATTGGGAGCAGGTAAATTTAAGTCTTTATGGATGGACCCCTATATTGTTAAACGAGTGTTAGCAAAAGGAGCCTACGAGTTAAAGGATTATGACGGAATCCCACTGGCACAACCTCGTAATGGGTTGTACCTCAAGCGTTACTATGCATAATGGTAACCTGTATGCTTTTGTTATGTTTTTGTTTTCTTTAAAGTGTTTATTTTGGTCAAGTAATGCACTTTTTACATTTATTGTAGATGTCAAACCTATTGGAGTCATGTGTTGGATATGCTGACGGAGCGAGTCGTAGTTCGCGGAACCTATCTTCTGCAGCCTGGGATATTTTTGATCCAAGCAGCGAGTTAGTAAGTTTCAGAGGGGTATGTATTGGTCGATCAACAAATAACATCGTTGAATATAGTGCGTTGATAGAACTTCTCTCTGATTCCATAACACATGGTATACGCCGACTAATTGTCAGGCTAGACTCACAGCTTGTAATACTACAACTCAATCGTATATATTCTGTCCGAAACCCAGCTATTTATCGCATGTTCCTAAAGGTTAAGATTTTGGAAAGACAATTTGATTTTATTCAATATCAACATATTTCTAGAAACTTAAACACATTAACTGACTCATTAGCAAATTATGTGTTAGATAGACATTTGCAACATTTATAAAAAGAAACACACCATCAATGTTTTCATATGGATCATGTAACTTAACCAAAGTAAAACTCCGAAAATAAAAAATATATATAATTGTTTATGGTTTACACATAATGTTCTGTAACCAATACAAAATCGGTCAAGTGACCCAAAAACTCAAAATGCTAGGGGGCACCCTAGTCTAATGATGCTCGTGATAGCAAGTCACAGCCTGTGCGATCATGCGTAAGAGACGAGTCCATCGTCTTGGCACACCAGTAGTATGCCGTTGTAACCGCAAAGGTAGCTCGTCAGTCCTCATATATGGAATACCAAGAGTGAGGCCCTCAACCTTCTCCTGTAATGTTATGAGAGTCTCAGCCACATCGAGGTCACGAAGAATAGCCCTTCTGACAGCCTCTCCTACTGGAGCAGCAGCTGGTACTCTCAGGCGAACTACTGGATGAACAGGACCAACATCTGCATGTACACATGAGTTTGATTAAAGTCTTGATAGAATAAAGCACAAGGACATTATAGACAAAAAAAAACGAGAAACAGGGATATGGTCAAAGATTTTACCAATGGCGCCCCACTGTTCGCCATCCGGCAGTACTAAATTTGGATCACCTCGGAAGTCCATGCCAGTGTATGGATACTCGGAATAAACCATCTCCTCACGACCAAACCACCTGAAGAAGGTATCAGAAAATGAAATCTGAGACTGGCCAGCATGCCTAGACATATGGTCAACCCATCTCTGCATACGTGGTTCAGTAGGAGAAGATAAATCGAGTGCAATATACTGTGGCTACATCTGTGGTATCTTCTCCAAGGCAAAGGCAGTCAAAATAGAACCGTACCCAAAGTTCTTCAACCTCCCGCTCTTTATCTTGGTCAACTGTTCTTTCATCACAAGAAGTACTGCGTCGCACGAGTTGAACACCTTCAGTTGGAGGCATTCCAAGGCATGTTGCATGTAAGATCAGTTGGCTACATGAAGAGCCGCACCATCGACCATCCTACCAAAAGTAAACAGAATAGTCCTGAGGGACCTATCAGTGACATCACGAATGATGATCTTGCCATCTTTACTCAGCTGAGATCCTTCTCTGCAGTACCGGCGAACATAATCTCTCACAGAGTCGCCTCCTTGGGCCGAACCTGACAAAGAGATGGGGGCACCCCGCCTCGACAAGCCAGTCAAGAAATAGATGTCTACTACAGTCAAGGGGATAGATTTGCCCCTGATCTGTAAAACCTGATTGGTAGGATCCCAATCATCGAGCAAATAATGCAGTAAGTTGATCTGCTGTCTCATGCTAGAAATGTTGAAGAACTTCAGCAAGCCACAGTTCCGCAGTGCGTTCACTGTAACTGGATCATGTAGGGTAAGCATGTCCTCTTCTTCATGCTCATGTTCTCACCATGTAATGGTCATCTTACTCCAAAGATCTCTGAAAAAAAAACAAGAGAAGAGTTAGATCCTGATTTTGGTAAGAAACAAGCAAAAATTTCCATCAAAAATTGTGCATTAAATTCCCTTTTTTGCACCCAACGCACCTACAACAGTGTTCTAGGTGCGTTGAATGTCAGATAGCCTTTAGACATGCCAACATTCAACGCATCTTTCGATACACAGAGGGTGCGCTGAAGGCAGAACACGTTCTTCAAACCCAGGCGCTTAGAAAATCTAGGAATCAAGCTCAAAATGCAAAATGGAAACCATGAAATGAAGGAGCTCAGGTTTAGCTCCTACCTGGTTCAGACGGCACCGAGAATCGTCCACAGAATCTCCCGAAATCAGCTGATGAAAACAAGGGGGAAAAGTACCTCCAAAGCTCCAACAAACCAAAGTTCAAATGAAATGGTAAAATGAGAGGTAAAAACACTTTTTCATTACTTTGACATAGTTCAAAGTAAAATATTAGTGTTCTAACTCGTTTTCAAGCATATATTGTTCATTTCTAACTAGTTTGTTGAAGCAGTTAGAAATACAGTACGATCTTTGAAAGAACAAAGCTATTTATGGTAAAATCAAAATAGGACCATCTAATCGAGCAGTTTAGCACATAGTTCAATCTCGTTAAAAAATAAACATAAGACATGAGCAAATGTTTCCCCCCGCGTTTAAGCTCGTTAAAAAATGAACTATATCCCGGTAAATAACCATTGTGAATGTAGTACTTCAGCCGTTAAAGCCTTGGTCGTGTTTGCACCATCACCTCCACTTTTTCATTGGGCGATCATTCACCTCCATTTGATTGTTTAGCCATTTTGAGGAACAACTGCGAAGAGTGATTTCACTAGCCATCCTTGTGACACTGCCGTGATTGGAAAATTCAAAACTTTACCTGGAATCATCCGCTACCCATTTTATCACTCGTTCGTCAAAAGACGAGTCTCCTTTAAGCTCTTTTCAACTGACTCATAAAATATGAAAAGATTTCCGAGCCATTTGCCTCTCCAGCTCATTAAAGGGACAAGAAGTTCTATCCCTCCTCTAGATTTTAATCTTTTTGGACCTGAGGTATTATTACACAAAACGATCGAACACTTGTTTTGTTCGACTTGTTAAAAGTATCAAAAATTCATCCCTTCTGTATTGTTTTATACTTTTTCAGACTTAAGGGATTAGATGACGAAAAAGGAATTTTGGAGTTACCTTTACATTCCTTTTGAGACTCTCTAAAATTGAAAAGGACCGACTTATCTTTGTCGTTAAACTCGTTAAAAAGATTAATAGCGACAAACTTGTCTATAGATGAGAACGAGTTTCACTATCGCTAGGCTCGTTAAAACATAGCGATGGGTTTGCCCGAAGGGAAAATTATAGAACAAGCATATGTTATCCTCCTCAAGCTTGACAAAAATAAAGAGGTACTGGTCAGCAATGACTGGGGAAAAATTGGGAAGAAAAC
Organism: Pinus tabuliformis; assembly: GCA_031772625.1. NCBI lineage: Eukaryota > Viridiplantae > Streptophyta > Pinopsida > Pinales > Pinaceae > Pinus > Pinus tabuliformis. Next base: position 2,047,497,557 of record CM062816.1, read on the forward strand.
TCAAAGAAACTTTGTTTGTAGCAAGTCGCTCTTGAACATGACACTTACGCTCCATGTCCGAGTCGGGTTGGGTTGTTTCATTGACCGGTCACATCACCATGGTCACGCAATACCATCCACATTCGGGGTTAATGCTACCAATCCATCACATCAGTGTCACCGATATGTTCAAGAGAAGTCATTCAGAGAATTCACCTATGTCTCACCCACTACCATACATTATACTCCATTCTTTCATGACCGCCACCCTGAACCTTATATCACCAGATCGTCCTCACCTCCATTAAAATCATTTGCTCCGTTTTGTGTCATTGATGTGGGATTCATTAAGGCCCTCCTATGACGGATCACTTCTTGTCGACATCAGCTCATTACCCAAGAAGTTGATCTAGGAACACCCCATTCAGTACTTTGAAGCTTGCATGCCTCAATGTCAAGTTTCTCACTTCCGGCGATAGGTTTACATCAATGGCCTTTGACCGAAAGATTTTGCGTGGTGTTCGACACCGAGTCCTCTATTCACACCACGTGAATTGTACTGCAGTACCTTGAGGGTCATTATCATTATCGGTGATTCCTCTCGCGCTTGTTAACAGTTTACATCATCGACTGGTAATCAAGCGATGTCTTTCCATGTTCGACTTCAGAACATTTATCACATGGATCGACTTGTACTTCGAGTAAAGATCGGACGCGATTGAAGACCCCCAGATCTAGTTTCATCCATCCGGGCTGCGATATATATTCAGGGAAATAAAGACATTAAATGCACATCACTGCAGCATAGATAATCATCCTATCAAAAGGATGATGGCTCTATTAGAATCATCAGTCTACACTCAGACGGTTGTCTGTCCTATGTACATGAAAATGAATTTATAAAGCTGAGCATGGGAATTCCCACCTCAGCTAGATCATGAAAATATTATGAAGATAATGTATTGTATTGTATCTTATTACAAGTCTCCTCCCAGCATTGAATGAACTTCGGATCCTCATAATAAAGAATTTCACCTGACACCAAAAGGTTAATGGCCTCATACTTTAGGGGGCAACTGTTATAGACATTTTTGTACCCTACAACCCCAAGCATGAAATGTCCATAAACCAAGGGATCCTAAGTCCCTAAAAGTGTTGTTCTAACCCCTAAAGGAACAAGGTCAACAGATTACAGCTTCTCCCAGAATTTCTCCATGAGAAACTACTCAGAATTGGTCAAAACAGGATCATTACAGCTGCTCCACTGGCTAGGTGCATCACATCTCACCCAAATACACTGTGAGGGTGTGTTTCATTTCAAAAGTCCCTTCTGTGTGTGCGATGGGCAAGAAATGAGAAATGGCAGTGTCATTCCGCGAGGTGGAGAGGCAATGGAAGCTTCCAGAATCTTCTCCTGTGACACTTGCCTCACTGAATTCGACCAAGGATGAGTAAGAGGCCCTCAGTCTCCAAGTGGAAGCAAGAACTGTCAGACAGAAGACACTAATCAAATCACAAGCTGACTCATCCCCCTTACAGATATCTATATATGGATCCCTCATCCCAGAGATCCAGAGGCTGGAATTTTTCATATTGTAAGGAATTGCTGTTGGTTTCTAGAGACAAACATCAGATTGTTTGGTGATATAAGCTTTGTTTGAGGTGAAGAGGGGCTTCTTTGCTGGGAGGTTGATGCTGGGTCGAAACAACTGGTTGTAACTCCTCCTGGATCTTTTCTTGTTTATCAATAAAAGCTATTTGAGTTTTCCTCCATGCTTTTGTATCATTGATGCTTGTTACATTTTTATGGTCAATTTACATCTGATCCTAGATTGTTTATGATTATAGATCCATGTCTTTGTATAGCGCTATGCTTCTGTGATCTTACAGGTATTTTGTGAAGCTGGGCGTACAAGGGAGCAGGTAGTTGGGGACTGTCAAAGAAGAGAGGGATCGAATCGAAGGATTAGCGCAAGACAGAGGCTGGTCTTTCTGTTCCTCTCTATCTATAATTCATAAAGGAAAAACATAAGTAGTTTTTCTCTGTTTGTTTCTAAGGCAGCTGTCACACCTTAGTGGGATAGAGCAGTTCTAAATAGACACTTTTCCCTGTAACACACACACTAGAAAGCTATAAGCTATAAATGACTTGCTGGTTATTCACACTTGCTCTAGAAACTCCAACTAGCTTTTGCTTGGGAAAAAGAGAGGTTTATATAGCTTGGATGGATGGGAGATGGTTCCTCTCATCATGGGAGAAGGTCTTATCTCCTGAGGTTGTTCCATCCTAATAGGGGAATGGGTCCCAAAATCAGTTCCTCGGCTCTATCCGGCCCAACCATCTAACAGGCTTCTGTTACAAAGCTTCTAGACATGGAAGCTTCGGCTCCTTATTTAAAAAACCTTCCAAAAGAGTATCAGCATGACTGGAAAACGGATCAATCAATCGAATTGGCATGATGGGTAGTTTTAACCTCTGTAAATCGGCGGGAGGAGAAAAATGGTCAGTAGCTTTGGTATTGTAAACTGGGATAGAAGGAAGATTATTGGGAAATGATGTCGAGCTGCTCATGAAGATGGACATACTATGAGTTTCCTCGTGATGGGAAATCATGTTGGGTACACTGTAGGGGTCCTCCAGGATCGTATATGGGACAATGACAAAATTATGTGTAATATATTCCCCCTAAAGCTTGAAGGTCAAATTAGGGTGAGGGTTGAAATGCTTTATAAGTGGAAGCAGGGAACTGGAGCCTGTCATTGGAAAACCTACAAGAAAGCATAGATACATATACATCACTGGAAACTCTGCATAATTTTACATGAATCACGGTATGGACGCAACCATCTAGAGAATGATCATGTAAATGGATCCAAGGTATGGGTGTAGCCATCTAATAGAAAGGATCATAATGAAACCAAGGTATAACTAAAACCACCCCATAATGAGAATGATCACATATAAAAACTCATGGTATGGTCGCAGCCATCCATCTAAAAGAGACATGTATATCAACATGACCATGTCACATCTCCTCACAACTTGGACTTATGTAATCTTAGCCCAAGGTATTGTGCTCCAAACGACCCAATCAAAGTACAAATCCTAACATGTGAATGAATGTGTTGAAGTCGAACATTCTAGGAAGTTGCTTGATTACCAGTCAATGATGTGAACCGTTTACAAGAGTGAGAGAAACCACCAATAATGAAAATGTCTCTCAAGGTACTGGCAGCACAGTTCATGGAATGTGAATAAAGAAACTGATGTTGAACACCCACGAAATCACTTGATCGAAATCAAATGATGTGAACTTGTCGTTGAGTGCGAAGAACTTGCCATTAGGGAATGTAATCTCTAAGGTATTGGAAGGGAGTTTCTCGGTTAGCTTCTTGGATAATGAGCTGAAGTTGACAGGAAACCACCATGTCAAAGGAGGGCCATGATGTATTCCACATCATCGACACGAGACAAAGGGATGAAAATGATTTTGTTGGCTTGAGGGGGCCTGACCTAGGTTCGGAGTTAGTTAGCCAAACAAATCTCAACACTATTGGCCTTTTCGACATTAGCCCGTGGTGCACAAACTGAAGTCTCACCTGAAGAAGTATGGGGGGATGCTAGAACCAAGTTTCCACACCTTGGAGATGTCTGAAGGGTCGATTTAGTCCAACTTTGCCTACCTTTGCGCAGGTCACTTCGCACATTGTCCTGACTTGCGAGACCTTCGCGATATGTTAGGATCACCTTTTGCATGTCCCTAACTAGGGGTTGAGATGCTTTCGCACTGCTAGGGCAATGATCTGCTCTATTTCCCCAAGTTCTACTATGTATCTCACTTATTTTCTTACAATTGTTAGTTAACTTCACGTAAACAGATACCTCATATCACCTTTACTTAATCAACATAGTTATATATGTTCGCGCACCTTATAGAAAACATAAATTCAATTTATACCGATTATATTTGATACAGAAAATATGATATAAATACACAGAATTTCTATAAAACTTCTCTTTATTAATGCTTCAACAGTTACAGACTCGATTGACCCTACACACTCAGCTACAGGGGTCTCCACGCTTCGCTGCAGACTACTAGGCCTCTGCGCACTTAGCTGTAGAGCCTTCTCCTACTCTACGACCCAAAGACTCAACTCTACACTTCACACAAGGCTCAATCTTCATCATTCCTTCCAATTCTATTATCTCCCAACTACTTAGAGCCTCACTCTATTTATACAATCCCATGGTCCGCGGACCATGGGTAGATCTCTAAAGCCGACATTACATTAAAAAATTGAGGATGGGAAAACCTATGACTCATTTACAACTTCACACTCCACACCCACAAAATGCAGAGTCTTTACATTAGATTTACAACTTTTAACCAAAAACTGGGCTTTAAGCCCCAAAACTTCCCTTGGGGGATGCCACGCCCAACAAGTCCCCAAAAAAAACATCATGACTTTCCCTCGAGTCACTCTGTCGATGCAGAGATATTTGCACAAAGACCTCCAACTCTGCCTAGACTGCTACAATATCGACAACGCACTGAGCAATTTCTTTCTGCACTTTCTATTTAGAGACTGCTGTGTCTTAACTGCTGCCTTTCACTTGTTCCTACGTTCCTTGCATATACGCAAGCTTGGATTCAATCGAGGTTGTATTGATGAATGCCTAATCGATCCATGGTTGTACACGTGCCTTCAAGACAACTTCCTTATGTCACGTAATGTCTACCTGCTCCTTGAGCAATTTTGCCTACTGCATTCATGCGAGGCTCTATGTAAGGGCCATCGTATCCACGGTCCCTTTTATTTCATCATACTATTGTTGCAACTCACGCACTTATGTTTCTATGTGCTGTATGTTCAGGTCCTCTTGCATAGTGGTGAGGACCTTGAACGACTCTTTAAATAGTTTGGCGCAGTCCTTCACTGCACTACTGATCTCCGTTATTCCTGCTGTAATGGCCCTGATGTGCTATTCCTTCACCTTAGGCGGAGTTGAAGGCCGTGCCTTAAATTGCAGCTCAATGATCTAAAGGTTTAGCTCCAGCTGAACCTTAGCCATTTCTTCTTTTTCCTCATGCACCCCTGCTACTAGTTTCCGGATGTGTGCCTCTGCTGGTTCCTCTGCTGGGATGGCCAACTTAGGGTACCATTTGGCAGGCTTCCTCAACCACCTGCACTAGTTGTCTATTTTGGGTCACAACCTCATCACATTATAGGCTTAATTGTTCAATATTAATTCACTTCTCTCTCATCACCTGGAGTGCACGGCCCTCCCTATCCCGTAGTTCTGTAGTCATTCCATCCTGTAGAACATAGAGCGTCTCCCGAGGGAGTATAACCATGTTTATCACAACTCCCTTCAGTGCACTAACCATAGGCCTATCAGCCTCATTTTCGGCAACAAGTGTGGCCTCTGGCAGCACTATGGTGTTGGTTATGTTGTCACGCAACATTTCCTCAGTCACGACCATGCCTACTGCGAGGTTGGTCGATAGAGTACCAGCCTGAGTAGTGTGCACTTGGAACTCCTGTATCTATGTTCGGAGGGCCCCCAACACTATTTTGTTTTCCTCCATGAACTATTGGAAGTTCTCCGCGATGACGTCCCACACCATCTCCCCTATGTCATGGAGATCCCCCTCAGTGAGGGTGGTCGGGTTGAAAGAAGTCTTGGAGGCTTTTGACTTCTTCCGCGACCCCACTTGCTCTCTCGGGCGGTGTCACTTTAGTTGTGTGGACGCTGTTTGTGGGTTCGTGCCACCTTTCTCTGGATCTATCTCCTATTCGAGCGAAGGTGACTTTTCTCCCTCGTGGTCCTTCTTAACTATCCTCTGCTGCTCTTCTACTGCCTTCGCAGCATCGTGCGCCTCCTGTGCCTTTGTTGCTACTACTTCGTTCCTTCTCTTCTTGGCCAACTGCGCCATCCACAATTTTTCCTCCTTCCTTTTCCTCTGTGTAGCAGACTTCTCTAATTCCATCACGGAGCTGGCTATAGCGCACCACTCCAGTGGTCACGACTTAAGCACGGTGAATATGACATTGTCCATGGCCAGGTAAGGTATCTCATTTCATTTCTTCACGGGTTCCTTGCACGCCTTGATATACACATGATGGAAGTCTACCTTGAACTCCACGAAGCTCTGCAGATTGTTATAGATATTGGGCGATAACGTGGCTTGTGATTATTTCCGATTCTGATGTTCATCTCCATGAACACCAAGAATATATTTCTATCTCTGATCCTTTATGTGTCTTTTGTTGCCCACAATGAAGCATACTTTGCTGCCTCCAGAAGTTCCTTCCCAATAATGGGGAACTGGTTGTCCTTAGGAATTTACCAAGCCACCAGCACTATGGATAGCAAAAGCCATGCATAGTGCAAAGTCTTCTGCTATTCCTATGCCTCGCGACAGTTTTCCAGGAACTCCCTGCATAAGTAATCCACCCAGTTAAACTGGACCCCCTCTATGCATTGCGCAGAAAGTGCAACCACCGGTGCAAGAACCTCATCCGTGCGACACTTCTGCATAACTTTCCTGGCTAATATCTGCGTCATGACTCTGACCACAACATTATTGATACTAGAGATCGTGTACCCTCTGTTTTTCTTCACTATCTTGAACTTCTTCTTCATGGTCTCCGTGATGGCCAAATCATCACTTTTACATTTAGATATGTTGACTGGATCCTCCCCTTTGCAAGGGAGCTGGGTAATTCTATGAATTAGATGATCCATGATGGGGATGGGATCCTCCAGCCATAAACACCCATCATGCACCAGGAAAAGCAGCTGCCTGATGACAAAGATAGTTACTGGGGCGTGATGGTAATGCGACACCCACAACAAGTTTAACAACCCTACTTTCTCTACTCCTTGCAACCACTTGTGCGGCTCCAACTCTATAAATCACCCCGCTGTATTTTTCTTCAGCTGCACTAGCTGCGTGGTCGCCAAATGTGGGAATTTCTCATTGTCGGCGAGATCCCAATCTTCAAATTTTGGAACTGGAACCTGTCCCAAGTGCACTCCATCAAAAATGATATTATTGGGTTGCAGTGGAGTCTGCAGAGATCTCTTGCTCTCATCTAGGTCCTTGGGCACCGTTGCTTTCCCCTTCTGTGGAGGAACATACACGAGAAACCTGGTCAGAGGGTTCTCACCCTAGGTTTCTTCTTGCATATTTCTTCATCCTCCTCCTCTTCCACCAGGATCTCTTCAAGGTCTTCCTCCTCCTCATTGGCTTCCCCTTTTCTTCCATGGTAAGTTTAGTTCTCAGTGGGTTTCTAGGGGACTCGCACATAGGTACCATGGGATGCTTATCTTTCTAGGGTTTCAATGTACACAACGATTTAGGGATTTATGCGACTATCCCGATGCTTTTCGGGGCATCTCCTATCGTCATCGCCTACGTGGCCTCTTCAGCAGTCATATCTTTGATATCCATGGCTTCTTCAAATGTTTCCATATTGTTGTTCCACAAATCTCCCAATGGCTTAGGTAAGTGCTCAAACAATGCCTTCAACTTCAAAAGATCAAATAGATATGGGTTCATAAATCTCTAGGTGTGTAATAGCTCAATTCTCAAATGGCCAAGTGTTGCTTTCTACGAAGTCCTTTGCAATTTATAACACCTTTTGAATTCGAATTCGACCATTCCCCCCAAATCCGGTCCATTAATGCTCCCTTGGCAGAATATTTTCCCAAATCTAGCCCATAAATTTCACCTTAAATGCTTGCCGCTCGCTCCAGTTGGTCTCAAACCAAGCATCACATCGTGAATAGTGACCATAATTATCACTTTCTAGCCAACCCATGTGGTAACACAGATACCCTTGCGTTGTTGCGGACGTTGTGACACCTCAGTACTGCACGCAGTCCTGACATCGCGCAACTCTCAGGAAGAGTAGTTTATAGTCATGTGCCTCCTTTTAGATACATGGAGCACTAAGACTATCCTTCTTGCGGCTAGTCAGCTGGCCAGGCCACCTGTGTATAGCTTCAACCAACTGCAAATGACTTTTCTTGGGAAGAATTCAGCATTTAACTTCACCAACAGCACCGCTCCACCATCTGTGATTTCTTGAATAACATATGGTCCATCCCATGCAGCAAACTGAGAAAGTCTCAGTTGTGGTCCCCAAGTCTATCAATGTAATCGAGCGCATCCTGCTCTATTACTACGGTCTTTCTATCAAGAAAGTCCTTCTTTATTCATTCTTCAAGGTTCTTAACTTCCGCTTCCACCATGGTGCTTTTCTTCCTGAAATGAACTCTTTCATTCATGAGTTTTTTGAGCCTAAGATCACCTTGCTGGATCTCTTCATCGAGTCCCAACCGTTCGTCTTCAAGCTCTTCCAACGGCACAAGCCTTTCTTCTAGGGCTCTGTGGTCCATTACCCCTGTGATCGTCACTATGCAAAAACTAGACACGATAGACTCCATAGGCGTTATGACCTCTACTCTATCATCCAACTTAAAAGGCGTCTGTCTAGGTACACGCAGGTCCCAACCGCTTCGCTGCGCGTTGCATACCTTGTTCAGCATTGCACACCTTATCAACTACTTCTACATGGATAGCGTTATGTGTGATTGTTCTTTCCACATACTGTCTGTCCAACCTTATGATCCAACTGCACATTTGTCCCCCCAACACACGCTTATTGACCATACCTCTCAATGCGAAGTTCATTCGCATATGCATAGGTTATTTTCCATATGATTGTATCCACCTGGCTAGATGTGTGCATGGATCATCTTGCGCATTGTATTTACCTATCGATCGTACTCTAGGCTTCCCAAACTGTGTGTACATCATCCTTCTACATTCACGTCAGTCATCAAAGATCCCTTTGTGTGTACCCCACCACCTTGCAGGCGTAGCACACAGTAGCCAATTCAAAGCCTGGAAGAGTTTATTTTCCAGCACCTCCCTTTCAAATTTGTCCAAGAAGGCATCTACCTCACTTAACCCATCATAAGTAGGTAGGTCTCTTACTTTTGTCGATACGCAGTGCAACGACCTTGTCATCATATTACAATTTAGTGTAGTTACCTCATGTAATCGCTTCTACCATCACCCTGTCTCCTCATCCGAATCCGAAGTATAGGAGCTCTCGCACTCCCAAGCAAGCCATCCATCCATAATGGGATTCACCAAGTCATAGTTTCGCGTTGTTATCTTATAGATGCAGTCCAAATCATCATCGCTTTCATAGTCCCACACCAGCTTTGTATTGCGTGATCCTTCAGCAGGGTCCAGAGGTATAACTATGCATAGTGACTTCTTTTCAAAAATCATCTTGCGCTTCTTCAGATTAATCACCCCATTCATGTTAGTGGCCCAATCAATTCCTAAGAGCGTGGGATAGGGATTGTTGTCATCAACAATCTCTATCACTTCAAAGTGTACTAGCACGCTCGCTCCCTCAATATCCACAATGGGTCCCTACAATCGCCCCATGGATATTATCTTCTGCTGGTTTTCCATTCGCAGTTGAATAGGAGACCATTGTAGCATAGGTCTCCCCATTCGCTCCCATGTCTGCTTCGGTAGAACATTCACATCTGACCCTAAATCCAATATTACTTGGTCTATTTCATATTTTCCAATTTGAGCAGTTAACCTCATTTCTCTTCCCGTCCTCGTCTTATGCTTTCCAATCTTCCAGAATACACGCGGTTTTCTTGTCGTTGTATCAATGCATATGTTAATGAGTTCATGTCATCCTTTTACAGCTTTATTGTCACGCAGTAACTTCATGCATTTTTCTAGGAACGTTGTGATCATAGATGGGTCCATCTCTAGCTCCGGTTTATCTTTGCTTCCTGAAGTGGAGGCATCAGCGAAGCTCTTCTAAGCTTCCATTAAGGTTTCCTGAGTGCGCTCCAAATTAGACTCTGCTTCTTTCCTTGGAGCTTTGCAAACCCAAGTACTATCTTCAGGCTATTTGCCTTTGTCATCTCCCATCACGATTCCACTTCGGAGCACAATGTTCACTTTTGGATCTTCCTCGTGTGTCTCAGACCTCATCATCTGTAGGTTCTGAGTAGGGGGAGGTGGTAGAGCTCCTTTGTCATGTGTCCTAGTTATCAGTGTAGGACAATCTTCCATCTCGTGATCAAACAAGGTGCAATATAAACACGTTGACCGCGTTAGATTTGTACAATCATGGGGATAATGTCTCGTCCCTCCGTAATTGTAGCATATCAAATGACTATGACCTCTTCCAGGTCCTCCTCTGCCTCGGCCTCGTTCGCGCCCTTGAAATCCAGCTCACACCACTCTTGCATTCTGGTCTAAGGGCCACAATTCAGCCTCAATTCTATAGGTGGGAGTTCTATCCATCATCAACTTATAACTCCTATAAGTGCGCTCATAGTTTCCCACCGACCTACAAAAATTACAGAACAATTGCTATGAGTTCTACGTGTACTTTTGTAACAAATGGCATTTGTCTGTAGCATGCTTTCTGCCTATTTGAAAAATCGCGCACGACAAAGCAGGCACTGCACTAGGTCCTTCTTGTTCTTCCACCCTTAATGGCATATGTCCTCCTCTCGCGAGGGGATTCACAAAAATCGGGAAGTGATCCTTATCATGATCCTGACCCTTGCATTTTACGCACCACACCTCTTCACGCACTTTTGGTTGAGTTGTTCTGTCCTGTTTCAGACTCTGCATCTCAAGGCATAAGTTTTTCAACTGCGCGTGGATATGATGAAATCCTAAGTTAGGATCCTCCATTGGGGTCTCATAAAGCCTCATCGCAATCTCGATGAAGCCTCATCGCAATCTCTAAGGCCTTTGCCTGAGTCGTTAACTTCTACTACGATAGCGCGCTCCTTAAATGTGGTGTTAGCGATGCTACAAACCATTCGCGATGTTGTCCATCCGTCAGATTCATATTAGCTTCACGAATTGTACACTTCAACCTCTAATTCAAATCCCAAGGAGTCTCACCTAGTGGCATCATGATTTATTTGAATCCAATGATCGACTGTCCTTCAGACTTCGGCCTGCTAAATTATTTGTTTAGTGCTGCTTTGATATCCACGATTCCTGCATTTAGATTATCATTGGAGTGCTTAATCTACCAGGTCAGCGCATAGTCCTGTAGGGTGCTAACCAATGTCACTTTATTTATATTGTCATCTGTAACTCCCTGCACTTCCCATACGGTTCTTACGACGAACAAAAATTCGTCTGGATCCTAATTTCCCAATCCTTTGAACACATGCAACTTTATTTTGCTTGCCATATTAACTCGCGGTGGTGGCAGAGGCGGCACGGGTGAAGATGGAGGTGAAGGTAGTGATGCTAGTGGCAGTGTGGGTGGGGGTGGTATTCACAAAATTATTTTCCTTATCAAATGGATCACACTTTGCAGTGAGACTTTTGCAAGTTCTTCCTCATCCCCTCGCGAAGGTGAAATCAAGGGGCTAGTTTCTAGTCCCTTATTTCCTTCATTCCTGTAAGTTTTTCCACTTCATGTAGCCCTGAACATCAAGGTAATTGCATAATCCTATTTTCACACAATAACATTTTAATCCAAGTATTCAAAGACTTTACATACTTACCTCGCAGTCCCTTGAGAAAGCATCGCTCTGCCTCGTTGTAGCTAACTGAGGTGTCAACCACAAACTCAGTAATGAATCCTCCTATAATCTGATTGATCCAGTGATCAATGGCGCACATGTTCTTATCCTCCGATGCTTCCAACGTTTGCACTAACTCTAGGGTCCACACAATAAGTTTGTTGAGTTTCCACCTTCCTTGGCTATTTACTAGCTTCAAGATCCACTCATACAACTCAGTAGGAAAATATGTGAAGAAGATTTCATGGATCTATGTGTACAGGTAGTAGTCTAACCATGCTTCTTTTGTCAATCGCAAGTTCCTATTCTCCTACGCCATGAAATCGTAAATCCTCATGTCCAACCAACCTTCAATTTCCTTCTTAGTTGGATTCCAATGATACGACATCAGACATCTCTATGTAGATTCCGGTCCCAGCAACAGATCCATTTTTTGGCTTGAAGGAGCCTAACCCAAGTTTAAAGTTAATTATCCAAACAAATTGCCACACTACTGGCCCTTTCGTCATTAGCCTGTGGTCTGCGGATTGAAGTCTCACACGAAGGAGTATGGGGGGATGCTGGAACCAAGTGCTGCACCTTGGAGATGTCTGAGGGGCCAATTTAGTCCAAATGTGCCTACCTTCACGCAGGTCACTTCATGCATTGTCCTAACCTGCGAGACCTTCACAATCTGTTAGGATTGCCTTTTGTGCAACCTTAACCAGGGGTTGAGATGATTTCGTGCTGCTAGGGCAATGACCTATGTTATTTCCCCAAGTTACACTATGTATCTTACTTATCTTCTTACAATTGTTAGTTAAATTCGCATAAATAGATACCTTATCTCACCTTTACTTAATCAACACAGTTATATATGTTTGCTAACCATATAGAAAACATAAATTCAATTTATACCCAATATATTTGATACAAAAAACAATAAATAAATACACAAAATTGCTATAAAACTTATCTTTATTAATGCTTCAATAATTACAAACTCGACTCACCTTGCACACTCAGCTGCATGGGTTTGCACACTCATTTATGGACTACTAGGTCTTTTTGCACTTAGCTGCAGAGCCTTCTCCTACTCTACGACCCAAATACTCAACTCTACACTTCATACAAGACTTATTTATTCATAATTCCTTCCAATTCTATTATCTCCCAACTACTTAGAGCCTCACTCTATTTATACAATCCCATGGTCCGCAGACCATGGTTAGATCTCTAAAGCCTACATTACATTACAAAATTGATGGTGGACAACCCTATGACTCATTTACAACTTTGCGCTCCGCGCCCACAAAATGTGGAGTTTGTACATCGAATTTACAACTTTTAACCAAAAACTGGGCTTTAAGCCCCAAAACTACCCTTCGGGGATCCCGTGCCCAACAGATTTTAGATGATACAGAGAATCAAGAGTAAGTGTAATTGCAGAAGGACTAACTCTTGAATATATCACGGACATGATTCTGGAGTTTGGCAGCTATTGGATCCATAGGATCGGTGGTCATGAGGACGTGGTAGAGATCAAATGGAAGGAAAAAAATGAGAGACCCAACCCAAGGTCAAATGAAAAAGAGGATATCCCATCCCAACACGAAGAAGAAAGTGTCATGTTTAAGAGTGAGCTGCCAACATGACTGATCGAATTTTCAAATTTTCTCCCACCATTTTTGGTAGGTACCCAAATTATTTTTTATCACAAGCTTGAAGAGGATAGCATATGCTTGCATTGTAAGTTCATCCTTCAAATGAATCCGGCCTAGTAAGTTTAATGAGCCCTAGAAAGGAGAATCTCACATTCATCATGGTGATGAATCTAATGTCGTTTAATGTTTTAACGAGTTCGACAAAGGTATAACTTGGTATCTTTTTCATGTTTAGAGAGTTTGAAAAAGACATGGAAAAGAAAACTCTGCAAGGTCCCTTTTCATATATTTATGTCTTTCAAGCTCGAAAAGGTAGAAAATCATGCTCGAGAGAACCACTTGACCATTTCAGTCAAGGAGTACCATTTTTGTAAATAGTTCATCCTAGCCCAAAAAAGGTGTAAACATATATTGGGTGCATGACGTTTCGCAGTTGTTTACAAGTTCACAATGTCAAGAGCTCGACAATCTTTTCATGTTTAAAGAGTCAAAAAAGAGCTTGTAAGCAGACCCCCATTTTATTCTCTTTTACAATTCAAAAATGGAAAAATATTCGGCGATATTTTCATTTAAGATTTACAAGTTGAGAAAAGAGTTGAAACAAGACTCAAATATCATCATCGATAATCCATCACCTGTCGCTGCACAAGAAAGGTAAATGCATTATCCAGTTTTGAGTCAAAATATGTCAAAAATACTCAAAAACCCGTATATTTCATGAAAAAATGAATAAAATGGGGCAAAAGTAATTATTTTTTACCATTTACCATTTTACCTTTGTGTGAAGAGCTTTCTACCTACTTGTGCCCTAATGTTTGAGTAGATTGCAGAAGATCTAGGAGGTCATTTGCTGAGCTGTAGTTGTAGGAATAGCCAAGACCTTAAGCTCCATTTTCATACTGATTTTTCCTGTTTTTATCAAATTTTTGGGTTTCATGGGGAGCTTTTGGCAAAAAAAATCACCCTCAGTCGACGTTATTTCTGAGCACGGAATCAATCTGATCGGGGGTGGCTAAAACTGGAAACTGCGTCATCAGCACCTCTATTTTTAAAACAGTCGCGCCTGTGCCATGAGAAAAACAAAATTCATGTTCCTTGCCCAATTTAGCCGTTTGAACCCAAATTTTTCTGGCCGAGGATGATCATTGACTTGATTACATGGTTTTTGCAAGACAAAATCGTGAAAAATGGTAGATTAGAAGGAATGTGAGCATGAGGATATTGATACTCAATCAATAGCTTATCCAAAGTGCTTGGAGGCTTTCAGGAACTGTGGGCTCCTCAAATTATTTCTTGGGCTAGGCATACGGGCCCAACCTGAGTTTCTACGGTACCTAATTAGTCTCTGGGACATAAATCAGGAAATTTTCAGCATCGGTGACCAAGAGCTAGAGTTAGAGACTTCAAACATTTATTTCATCATAGGACTGTCCCAGAGAGGGGAACCAGTCAACCTATATGGGTCGAGGCCGACTAGGGCAAGCGTGGCTATGCTACTTTCGAACATTGCCCTGAAGATCTCGAATCTAAAAGTGGAAAGATCAAGATTATGATTGTTCTGGATGTTGTGTTGAGAGTGATACTATTGACAATCAACATAGTGGCCAAGTCCCAAGTGCCGCATGAGACAAACAAGTCGAAGTTTCAGTACGCTATCGACTATGTTGTAGCATTGTTGGGTTGTGGTGAGTTAGCATTTATTAGTTCAATAAATGAAAAAATGAAAAAATATTTTAAGAAAATGGTAAGTTAGGATATGGACAAAAAAGAATAAAGAAACAAAATGTTAGGAATATTTTGATGAATAAGTCCATATCAAATAAAATGTTAGAATAGATGCCCTAAAAAAGGAAGGAATAAAATAAAATGTTAGATTAGAAATAAAAGAAAAAATAATAAATTATGAAAGTGTTTCACATCGAAATGCCACTACTCTTAGTTAATTTTATTTTTGAAAATAAAGTTGTGTGCAGATTGTTTAAATGCCACACTAGCTCATACAATCCAATCGTATAGTTTAATCATAATTGGATTAGATTTAAATTCTTTGTTAATAGGTAGGAAATAAAATTGGCTCAACAGTTTAATTTGAGCCAATCGAAGCAATAAGGGATAGAAGTAGATTAATCATTAAAAGGAAAATGTTGAGTTTCTATTCTAAATGCACTCAGATGACTAAGATTGCAAAAAATGTTAGGAAAGTTAAGGGTAGGTAGAGAAATAAAATGAAATTAGAGCATGATAGGATTTTTATCCTACGTTAAAACATACACTTGTCACATCCACCATATTTGTTTCGACCCCACCATCACCTTCCACCTCACTCCATTAAACTCCCTCCATTTTACTTTCATCCCTCGCATCTCCCTTCGATCTAATGAATTATATTCCTCCTCAGCCCTCCCTTTCCATCCGAACGTTATTAGTGGCAGGGGGGAGGGGATCTGAAGTCTGAATTTTTAGAAATTGCCTTCCGAAACTACCAACCCCCCTCCTAGTTGTTCGGGACTTAAAATCCCAAACTGCTTACCACCCAAAATCACCCTCAAATGCGGCTTTTGGCCTCCTCTGTCACCGTTGCTCCCATGTTATTGTCTACATCAATACCTACGTTACTTCCTCTGTCCCATTATCCTTACGTGGACCAATCTTCCACCTGTCTCCCCCTTATCGATTTAATTTGCCACCTCTTGCAAATCAACATTTCATCAATCCATTTCTCAATCTCGTTGGATAATTAATATGAATTTAGCCGTTGATTAAAAGTTCCACTCCCTTTTATGCCTTATAAACCTTGTTCTCTCATAAAAAATGTTACACAGTGCATTCCCGTAAATCAATTGAGCACTGGATACTTGTAGCTTACAGTCAAAACGAAAAATTCACCATTCAAGCAAACTTTCATGTCCTCTTCACAAACAACCTGACATCTAGGTTCACTCAATCTATTTCAATTGTACTGTTTTTTTGTTATCATTTCATTTTAGTCGAATCCTTCCCATTTCTGTCACCTTCAGTTTGTAATCCAATCACCAGAATGCCTCCTAAGGGGAAGGAAGTTGCAGAAACCCCAAATCCTCTCATTCATCCACAAGTTGATTTCCATCATACTCCCTTGGCTGACAAAGACTGTAAAATCCATGAGTCCTTGTCCAAATTTGACTTGTTTGAGATCTATTGCTAGATGGAGGACCAATTCGTTGATCAAATAGATGAAATTGGACTTTGGGACTCCCATCTTCCTCATTACATCTTCCCTCAAACCCACAGAGCACCTGAATTTGTCAGAAAATGTCAAGCATCTTATGACCCCAGTCAAAGAGCTATTATCTCACCTACAGGAGAAATCTTGTGCTCCATCAATGCTCAGTCCATTGACTAGATGTTGTAGGCCCCAACTATTATGCCAAACACTCCTTTTTCTCATGAAAGCCTAATAGAAGTCTATTAGAAACTGGATTTCACTAAAAGAGCTTAAGCCCAAGAACTTTTCCTAGCTGTAGATAGCCCTCTCCCTAAAAGAAACCTTCCCTATGATTCATCTATATTCCCAGACAAAACCAAGCAAATTACCACCATTCTCTATTATCTCCTTGGTTACTATTTTGATCAATATGTAGATGAAGCCATCATTGATTTCTTGTCTATATTTTCTGCTGGTTCCAAACCCATTGTTCTTTTTAACTTTAGTCAATTTCTAGCTGAGGCCATTCAGGAAAAATTTGTCCAGTTCAATACTCAAGAGGTATTCAAGTATGCTTTAGTACTTGTATATCTTTTTATCTATTTTCATGGAGACAAGTTTCCATTCACTTTGCAAAAGCTAGATGAAGAAGGGAACCAACAATCAATCATCTTTTGGACTTCTATCGGAATGAAGGAGAAAGAATAATTCTCATCTAAATAGTTCATAGAATTGTTTATTCATCCAGCCATTAATCCTCTAAGTAGCACTCCATAACCAAGAAATAGTGATGAAATTGTAAACTTTTTGTAGCTAGTTGACCCACAACAGGAGATTGGTACCTTTACCAAAAGTATATAGAGATCGGAGTTTATGGCTATGAGCTTCCACCTTATAAGCTGCCTAAGTACCTCCCTATGAGAATTTTTTCATTAGAATATATTAGGAAAATTCTCAATGCAAATGAAGTGCATTTTGTGGCTGAAAATAAGAAATTACAATTTAAGCTAAAGACTCAGGTTGGTCCATTCATCTGTAACACTAGATCAGCAGGAGAAGAAGCATACAGGTTATTGAAAGAGATGAAGTTTGGCCGCATCTTTACTTGGTCTTATGACCCAATGGGAGTGATTTCAAAACTTAGAGTAGAAAATAAATTCACTCCATATTATCACACAGACATGCCTGAAATTGAACAATATAAAAATATGTTAGAATGGAAGGAAAATACCCTTCAAGAAGCTGAAGAACAGACAGTATCTACTTCAAATATACAAACTCCAATTGCACAGGAAAATACAACCAAACGTGGAAGGGAAGAACAGTCATCCCCTACAACTAAAGTATCAAGTCAAGGCTTTAGAATTTTTCACAGAAATAAGAGACCTAGGCTCTCTTTGAAGGTCATTGCAACTAATGAGTCACATAAAGGAACATTTGCAAACTTGGAGAGACTTCTATTTTCACACAGTCTGGTGGACAGTCTACTTAGTCTCCCACTCATTCGACCACATCTCATGAACATCATGTGATTTAGGCTAGCGAAGGCATTCATAACGATAAAAACCAAGAAGATGATATTTTTTTATATTTTCAGTGAAATTAAGAAGAAGAATGAGGATTTAAAGTTTAGCCCTTATACTTAATTATGGAAACATTCTTCCAGTTCTCAAGCCAAACTTCTTTCAGTTTTTAACTCTGAAAAGGGTAAAAAATAGATGGATTTCTTACAAGCTGTTACACTAAAAAATGTCACCTTGACTACTTACAGTTAGTATGGCTCAAATCAACAGTCATGCTACCCTCTTAGGCAAGTTTTATGCCTCTGTTATCCATCTCAAACTCAAAGAAGAGAGAAAGTCTTGTAAAAACTATGTTTATCTCTGGGGTCGCAGGTTCTCTCTAGCCTTACCTGCGGGGACGCTGACCTTGTTCACAAAATCTGCGTCCATGGACGCTCTGTATGTTAAGGGACAGGTGCGTCCCTCTGTAAAAGGCAAAATGCGCGAGTTTTATCTTGAAAAAGTTACTTGTGGTTACTTCTAGAACATTCTAGAGGTCGGTTTGATGAAATGGATGCGCCTCCAGTTGGTTCATGTATCTCTATTAAGGGGGAACTTATCCCATCAATAAGGGAGCTATCCCACCCAAAGAGGGGGATGATCCCATTGATAGTGGACCTGAATAACCTCTTTACAGCACTATAAATAAAGGCATTGAGCCAGAAGGAGAAGAGGTTGGAGCTATACATTTTCTTTGGGTAAATGCTGCAGGATTTAGGTCTTCCATTAGAGCCTTTGTGAGGAGAGATTGTCTTCACTTGATTCTACTTGGGAGAGGGTGAGCTTTGTCAAAGTAGAGGAAAACCCTTGATGGACCCTGGGAGGAACTTGCACAACACCAAGGCCAGGTTGTAAGAGTTTCTTTGTTTCGTTATTAATACAAACTGGTTTATTTTTCTCAATAGCTTGTGTTAATGAGTTATTTCATGTGTTCCTTGGTCTGCATGTTGAATATATGTTTTATTATATGAAATGCAAGTGCTTGGTAATTGTTTGGTTGTTTGTGGTTGCAGGAATTGACTTGAAGGAGGAGCTCATCCGGATCGTCAAGAACGGACTTCAACAACAGCGTTTTGGAATAAGGTAAGCCTAAACACTTGTAGTTTTCATGTTGTAAAAGGTGTATTTAGAGAAAGATCACTCCATTTTGTCTTGTTTGTCATTAGAACGTCTTAGACTTCTAGGAAGGTCAGTCGTGTCTGCACCCTTGACCAATTCCGTGTGACAAATTGGCGACCCCACTGGGGAAGTCCAAGTCTAAGAAATCTTTAGTTTTTGCGGAATTGATGTGTGATTTCCCGAGTGCTGACACAGAGACTGTGGCAGAGGAGTCCATTGCGGACGAATCTTTGTTTCTTATTAGCACTTTAGATCCGTGGTATGGGGATATAATCATCTATCTCCAGACCCAAACCTTTCGGCCTGAAGCTTCCAAGGAAGACCGTCGAAAAATTCGGTTTCGATCCCAGCAATACAGAATTATTGGAGATACACTTTATCGCCGGGGGGCAGACTTAGTTTTTCGACGTTGTTTAACTCACGACGAGGCTGAGAGAGTTTTAAATGATTGTCACTCTGGAGCATGTGGCGGTCATATGTCTGGGTATGCCACAGCTCAGAAGGTGTTGCGCGCTGGCTATTTTTGGCCGTCTATGTTTAAAGATTGTATCCTTGCCGTCAGAACATGCCACAACTGTCAAGTGTTTGATCAAAAGATGCGCGCTCCACCTGCTCCTCTCCACCCTATAATTGCCGCTGGTCCATTCGCCAAATGGGGCATTGACTTTATTACTTGTAACCCTCACTCGGCCGGGGGGCATGCGTATATCATCCTCGCGGTTGATTATTTTACAAAATGGGCCGAGGCGATGCCTACATTCGACGCAAGCGGCAAGACAGCTGCAATTTTCGTATTCAATCATATCATAACTAGGTTTGGTGTCCCACAAGCAATCATTACTGACCATGGGAGCCATTTTCGAAACGTCATGATGACTGAGCTTACAAGCCAGCTTGGTTTGCGCCACGATAGCTCTACTCCTTATTATCCGCAAGCCAACGGTTTGGTTGAGTCAATCAACAAAGTTCTAGTCATCATGATTCGACGGATCATTGGTATCCATCGAACGAATTGGCATAACATGTTATTTTCGGCGCTATGGGCATATCGAACTTCAGTGAAAAATTCAACAGGTTTCACCCCTTTCCAGCTAGTTTATGGCTTAGAAGCTGTGTTACCTATTGAATGCGAAATCCCATCACTTCAAATGGCTGTCGAATTACTTCCAGCTACTTCCGAAGAGGAGAAACGGTTATTATACTTGGCTAAATTAGATGAGACTCGACGTGACGCTACTTTAGCTATCGAGACTCACGCGAAACGAATGAAAGCTCAGTACGATAAAAATGTAACCCCTCGAAGTTTTTCGGAAGGAGACCTAGTACTATTATATGATCAAGCTAACGATAAGCTAGGTGCCTAAATTCGTTCCCATGTGGCATGGGCCCTACATTGTAAAGCGAAAGCTAGCAAAAAGGGCTTATGAGTTAGTTGATTTTGATGGGGACTCTTTGGGTAAACCCAGAAATGGACTTTACCTAAAGAGGTATTATGCTTAAAATGATGGGTATGGAGAATTTTTTAGATAGGTTAGATTTCCTTTCTAGCTAGCAAGTGTGTTAGTTTAGTCAGTGTGCTTAGCTTAGCGAGTGTGGTTTTTCGTCATTATTCTGGCTTATCTTGGTTTTACTCTTGATATTGTAGATGTCGACGCCTCTCCAAACATACATTGGATTTGCTGATGGTGCTTGTCGTAATACACGGAATATCTCTTCCGCAGCTTGGGTTATCTATTCGCCCTCTGACGAGTTAGTTTCTATGCATGGGGTAAGCCTCGGTCAAACAACGAATAACATTGCAGAATACAGTGCGGTGGTTGAATTATTATCCGAATCTATTTCATTTGGAATTCGACGTTTGATAGTGAGGTTAGATTCTGAACTTGTTGTATTACAGCTTAATAGAGTTTATGCCATTAGAAATCCTGTGTTATTAAGGTTGTTTTTGAGAGTGCGTCTCTTGGAACGTGAATTTGATTACATTGAATATCAACATATTCCAAGGTCTTTGAATACATTAGCAGATGCAATTGCTTCTCGAATGTTGGACAGACATTTACGATAATCATGCAAGTAAATTTAAAAACATTTCATCACATATGTTAAACAAGATAAGCCGGTAATAGTGATATATATAGATAGAAGTGTGTCAAAAAATATATACATCGTCTTCGATCATAGGTTTAAAACACCTTATGATCGGCAAAATGATAGTACAAAAGTCAAAAATGTCACATGTGACTACAAAAGTGACTAGTCAATCACTGGTGGTGCTCTCTGTACGACACCACTGCGCGGGCTACCTTACGCAAAAATCTCCTAAACGGTCCAGGGACCGCGACTACGAAGCGCTGAAGCCTGATAGGAATGTCGTCCATAGTAGTCTCAGGTATATCTGCCGTGAGACGCTCTAGATCATGCTCCAACTCAGCTAGTACTTCTGCTGTCGCATCCTGTGGGGCCGGTACCGGTGCAGCTGGATGTAGTCTATCATAAGGCCGGAGGTTGGCTGGACGCTGTGGACCAACATCTGCATTTTGAAAAAAGTTTACTATTAATTTTGAGACGATATATATAAAAAAAAATACAAAAAATACATAACTAGAAAACTTGTGAAAATAAAAAGTACCTCTGTCGTCCCATTGTTCTCCCTGTGGAAGAACCATGTCCGGATCACCTCTGAAATCCATTCCGGCATACGGAAAGTCTTGTATCACAAAAAGCTGGCCCTCTAACCAGTCAAAATAACTATCTGAGAATCGAACTACTGTCGCGCCCTCGTCAGGATGCCGGGCCATCACCGTAACCCATCGTATTAGCTTTGGCTGCCGAGGACCCAAGATATCAACAGTGAGTTGCTGAGGGATCAGCATTGGAATTCTCTCCAAGGCAAAGCTCATGACTATAGGCCCATATCCAAAAGTCTTTAGTCGTCCGTTCTTTGCCTTGGTCAGTTGGCTCTTCATATGAGCCGACACAGCTTCACACCAGTTGAAAATGGTGCCTTGGTAACAGTCAATTGCCATCCGCATTTGGGATCTGGAAGCAATGTGTAAAGCGGCCACGCCGCAAATTCTGGTAACCGTGAACGCTATGACTTTGAGTTCCGGTAGAGTGATGTGTTTTATCTCTATGCCTTTTGAATGGTGAGCCCCACGTGTGCACCAATCCTCGCGGAGACTATCAAGGGATTGGCCACCCGGCCTAGTCCCCGCAAGACTGAGTTGCTCACCTCTGTTTGGCAAGCCAGTGAGAAAGTATACATCCGAGGGCTCTATCTCGAGCTGGTGCCCTCCTATGTAAAAGCATTGTTCTTGTACGTTCCATCGCTCAACCAGCCATTCCAAGAATCTTACCTGGCCCCTCATGCCCGGTATGGTCCAATATTTGTATAATCCGCATGCTCTTAGGGCATCCAGGGAAGGTTGATGATTTATTGCAGCTTCATCTTCCTCTACATGCTCTCTTTCTCTCCAGTCTAACATGATTAATGCCCTGCATATCAAAAATAGCAATTAGAAATTGATTTGGGAATTTTTGGTGGTTTTTTGAGAGAGTTGGGGTTTTGAAATGCGCGTTTCTCGGAGGACGCACCCCGGCTTTGTAGCACAGGGCGCCCGGACGCAGCTGGCCTGAAGGCGGGCTGCGTCTTCCGACCGTTTTCCCGTATGAGAAAAAGTCGGGGGACGCAGGTCACCCGAAGGGCACCTGCGTCCGCCGAGAGGCGCATTCCAAAACCAAAACCCCCCCAAAAAATGAAACTAAAACCTAAAAATTGATTCTAAACGGATAGAAATGCAGAGTAGGATGTGTAAAATACCTGGATGAGACTGCGTTCGATTCCAACGGTCAGATTTTCCGCAGCGACCACGGGAAGTTTCTTGTCAAAAGCTCCTTTTTCAACCTCAACAGTGAAACGGTAAAAATGACATGGTAAAAGATCTTTTTATAGGTTTTTTGGATGAATTAGTTCATTTTTTACCATGAAAAGATGTTTTTGAATGTATTTTTGCCTATTTTAAACAGGTATGAGTAATGTGTCGCTTTTGTGCAGGACAAAGGGATTTCGAGGGAAATTGTAATTTTTCACAAACAAAAATATCAGAGTCATCTTTTAAGCCCTTTTCTGACTCCTAAAACATGAAAAGATCGCCGAGTGTTTCTTTTACACTCGTTAAAACGGAATTAAAAGACGGTCCCCTTTTAGCTCTTTTCTGACCGCAAAATCAGGAAAAGATTGCCGGGTTTTTGTCGTTTCAAACTCGATAAGGAAATAAAACGACGTGTCCTTGATCGCTTTTTACTTTTCAGGTTGACGACACTATTATGAAAGTACTCCTTGGTCGCAAGATCAAGCGGTTCCCCCAGGTATTATTTTATACTTTTTCGGGCTTGAGGGACACAAATATACGAAAAAGTTCAACGTGGAGTCTCCTTTAGTTTTTTCAGACTCTCTAAAATTGAAAAACGCCGAGTTTCTCCTATACTGGACTCGTTAAACTTTTACAGTAGAGGACCTGTTCAATTACAAACAGGAACGAACCACTCCTTCCTAGGGTTCGAATTTAAACTAGGTTGGACTCATCCGAAGGATGAGCTTATAATCAAGCATATGTTATCCTCCTCAAGCTTGTTAAAAATAAAGAGGTACTTGCCAGAAATGGTGGGGGAAAAGAGAGAAGATTGAACCTGTTTGTCACCTTTTGTCTCAGAAGAAACTTTATTACCACTCTTGAACACGACACTGTTTATTCACCTGGGTTGGGAAATCTTTTACCTCACAGTTGACCAAACCACTTTGAAAGTCTTTAACCGGGTTCCGGGGATTAACTTTGAGTTATTCTTCACCAAACCATCTGTTGTGTCGTTATGTGTTCAAGAGGTCTGCAAGCAAAAACTTTCATCTACAAAATACTTGTCATCCATTTGACCATCCCTGAGTCAGTCCTTACAGCAACATTTCTTCAACTTGAACAATGATTTCGTGTTATGGGCTTGCCTGCAACAGGTCGCTTTCTATCGACATCGACACATTATCTAGAAAGATGACTTAGGAATCGACAGTACCTTGAAGTCTGCATGCATCAATGGCAGGTTTCTCGCCTTTGATGTCAGTTTACATCATTGACTTTCGATCAAAGGATTCCGTGAAATGTTCGACATCAAAACATCTATTCACATTTCACGGGTTGTGCTTGGTACTTTGAGGACCATTGACATTACTGGTGGTTTCTCTCACGCTTGTTAACAGTTCACATCATTGACTGGTAATCAAGTGGTTTCTAACATGTTCGACATCGAATCATTTAATCACATGCTTAGAATCGTACCAATTCGGGAAGTAGAAGTGAAGACCCTGGATCTAGTTTCTACCATCCAGGCTGCGAGGAGTTTTGTATTCATTATCTATGTAGACTAATCATAAACAGATGGCTGCGTCCATTCTGTGTCTACAAAAGTCTATAAAAATGATGTACTGCAAGATCATTCCTGTATCAGAATAGTTAGTCCATTAGTTAAAGTTTTGAATCTGAGTATGGGAATGCCTACCTCAGTGATGATATAATCTTATCCATGTATTTTGTGTTGAAAATTGCAGGTTCCAACCAGGCCATCCACAAGGCAGTCCTTGAAATGATAAAGCGCTTCACCCTTCCTAGAATTATAAAACCCTACTCTATTCCACAAGCTCAGATTCCACAGCCCAAAACTGCTACACATTACCAAAAGCAAGCTTCCTTTAAATTCAATGTTAAATATGTACATCGAATTGACCAAATTGAGATGCAAAAATAGACTGGCCAAATGATTACTTCTACTTTAACTAACACTGCCATGAGTCTGTCAAAGTTGTAGGCCACCTTGGCTAATACACAATCACAACTCAAGCTTGAAAAAGTTTCCTCATTGGCAAAAGACACCAAGATCGAAGCTTTGGAAGATCTAGTGTTGAAGATGGGATATGATTCCTCTGATATAGAAGCTGCAGAAGGAATTTTCAAGAAGAAAAATGCTGAGATTTCGACATTAAGGAAGCAAATCAAATTTCTAAGGGGACCCAATGACTAAAGAAATTGAAGAAATTGAGACTCAAAAATCAGAAATGATGAAACTCATTATGGAACAAAATCTGCAAATAAAACAAATGGAGGAACAAATGGAAAAGCTTGTCAAATATAAATAGGAAGCTATAAAAAAGGCGAGTATTCCAATTGATGTAGTTCCTCTTACAGTAGTCTCTATAATATTCCAACGGATGTAGTTCCTCTTACAACAGTCTATAACTACAGATTTTGCCTCAGGCACAACAACAACCACAGGTACAAGAGAAGGAGATGAACAACTTGTTGAAGCTGTTAAGAACCTATCTATTCAAACAGAGGAAATTAATAAATTGCAGGATTAGCTGAAGACACTACAACACTTGAAAGCAGTTGCAGAGAGCTCAAATGCAGTTGAATTGCAGAGGGAAAGAGGTCAAATTGAGAGATTACAGAAAGAAGTCAAAGACTCTTACCTCGGAAATACACTGGGTTTAGTAATGGAAAATATATGGGGGGAGATTATTGAATCAATCAAATATATCTGGCCTTATATCAGAATATTTTTTTATCAAAAAGACTTGTTGGAAAAATCTTAAGAAGCTATTGAAACTATCTCGAATGAACTTGAGGAAAAGCCAGAAATTGGCATTGAAATAATCAAGTTTCTGAATTCTAAAGACAACTATAAGCTTGAAGAATTGGGTATTAATGATAGGACATTAGCCATACTAGAAGTGAAGAAAGTTGTTACAAAGAAAAATCTCATTCTTCAGTTGAAGGAAAAGTGCAGCAGTGTCAATGTCATAGTTCAACGTTTTCTCAACAAGCTGGAATCCTTGACCAGCAAGGGTTTTCCCTCCATATTTGTGATAAATTATAAGTTAATGCCTATTGAAGACTATGTCTTCAAGCTCATAGAGGTTGCAGCCAGTGCAACTATAGTTTCAAATATAAAGGGTACAACAATACCAAAGCTTGTGCTCAATGCACTCCAAGATACGTTTTTCATCCTTAATGAAGTAAAACACATATTTTTAATAAATCTTACTTTTACTAAATATAGAGAAATGGATGAGGTTTATTGAAGGGTAATCAAGTTATCTATCCTAGGTGAAAAACGTTGGGAACGGTTAACTAATTTACTTAACTGAAAGAAGGATCAAGAACATTCAGAATTTTGGGGAACAATCAACAATAGATCAACAACATTTAGAATTTTGGGGAATAGTCATCAACAATTCAACAACAAAATAGTGACAAATAGACTATCAGTTCATTTTTCTGATTTTGTATTAAGCTATTTTTGTAAATTTGTGTAGGATATTTTATTAACACTAAAATTATATAAATAACTCTCTCTCATGAGTTATTAAGGGTTGCACCCTTGAAGAAACATTTGTAAGCACTAAATGTACTCAGTGTTTTTTGAATCACTAATAGCAAAGCAAAGGATTCTAAATTTTGATTCATAGAGTTTCGTATTCCTTGTAAGTTTTTCTAGTTTTCATTCACTATGTTTTCTTCATATTCTTGAGTTTTACAAAGATAACCAGGTAGGAGTAGTTGTGTCTCAATTACTCCTAGAAACTCTCTGAAGTGATCATCTTTAAAGAGAATGAATTACAGAAACTATTTGTTTAAGTAATTCCCTCTAAATCATAAAATTATCAGTCTCTTTGTAATCTTGGGCATATTTTTTTAAAACTTTTTGAACATTGTTTGAAGGTTTTTCTTACTTATGGTTATTTGATTTTCTATTTGAAACTGTAATAGTCATATCATCTTTCTATTTCTACTCATCACCAGATAAGCTTAATCATTGTGTGGATTTTAATAACAACCCTTTGTTTAAGTATTAGTATTATTCAGAAAGGTTAGGAATCACTGTTATAAATCTATTTCATACATTTTCCCTCCAAAATTAAAACAAAACATCCAAAAAAATTTAGATGCTCTGGCATGATAGCTGACCATTATCACCTCAAAGATACAACATCAATCTGGCACCGTTGATGGGTATCGAGTATGATTAGTTTTCCTAGGACAATGATATAAATCATATTCCTTTAAGGGTGACTAAAGGTTTAGATAGGTCAAATCCTTTACCTGGCGATTGCACTGTGCCAAACTAGCACCTTTTAAGCACACTAGATCTCGTTCTGAATTTGACACAGTTAATTAGTGGGTTGTGTTATATTCTTTCCATGACTAGCCCACCTAGTTAACAGGGGGGTTAGAGGGGGGGTGGCAGCTCCCCCTGTTCAGGGGGTTTGAGGGGGACAGGTAGGCCCCCTCTATGGGGTTCGTGGCAATGCATCGGGGAAATTTTTTTGGACCCTATATTAGGTTGGGCAGACCTACCTATGGTTTTGTGCATGGTTTTCGCACATGGTTTTGGACACAATGGTTTTCGGTCCATGGTATTGGATGCTTCGGCATGTATAAATATGTATTGTATCATTGAAAGGAACATAATGAAAAATCAAGCTGGTAGTCCTAGTTTTGGGATGTAGGGGAAAATCTCTACGTATATGTGTTTTATGTGTTATGCTCTCGCATTGTTTATTTTCTATGTTTTAGAATTCATATGTAGATAATGTCTGTACGGGTTAAAACCTACATTTGGTATCGTAGCTGTTTTGGCTTCAAGGGGAAACCTTTGTTGCTGAGGGCTTTCACTCGAGCCTGTGGTAGACCCTATTTAGTGGGAGATCTGCCGGATTGATTCTGGTGATGAAAGAAGATGGCGCGCAGTGGAAAGATAGAGATCAAGAAATTTAATGGTCAGAGTTTTGAGTTGTGGAAACTAAAGATGGAGGATCTATTGGTGGATAAAGATCAGTGGATCATGGTTGATCCAGGTACTAAACCAATGGGAGTGTCCGATGAAGAATGGAAGAAGTTGGATCAGAAGGAAAAGAGCATAATACGATTGTGTGCCTTAGATTTAGTATTGTTGAATGTATCAGGGGAAGCTACAACTAAGGATTTGTGGGGCAATTTAGGGACATTGTACCAATCAAAGTCTCTGGTGAATAAACTATTCCTATGGAAAAATCTATATAACCTGAGGATGAAAGATGGATACTCGATGACAGAGCATCTGAAGGAATTTAGTATTGTGGTAAGTCAGTTATTATCTGGGGATATTAAAATTTCAGATGAAGATAAGTGCATTAGTTTGTTGTGTTCTCTACTAGATTCATGGGATAGTTTGGTTATTGCAATAGGTAGAAATGCAACTGCCTTGCATTTTGATGAAATAGTCTCATTCTTGCTGATGGAGGAGATGAGACAGAAAAATATGGAGAGACAGAATGGTGATGCCTTATTTGTACGAGGATGGTCCCAGAAGAAAAAAAAAATCATCGAGTGGGAGATCTAAATCTAGAGGGAGATCTAAATCTCCAAGAAAATCTATAAAGGTGGTGTACTGGAAATGAGGAAAGGAAGGGAACTACATAACAGACAATAAATCTAAAGCTCCTAACAAAGGAAAGGGATTTGACGATGCTCCTTCTACAGTGGTGAAAACCACCTCAGATGAAGGTGGGGATGTGTACTTGGCTTCTTCAAGTAAACATGTAGATCATGAGGCAGGGTTGATTGACTCAGATGATTCCTTTCACTTCACTCCCCATAGAGAGTGGTTCTACGAGTATGAGAAATATGATGGTGGTGATGTCTTCTTAGGGGATGATAGGAAGGCTAGAATCGTTGGTCGTAGAAAAGTAAAGTTAAAGTTACAAGGTGAAAGGGTTAGAACACTTTCGGGTGTTCTACATATTCCTGCATTGGCACGAAATCTGACTTCCGTAAGAAAGTTGGATGATGCAGGTGCAAAAACAGTGTTCGAGAAGGATACCTACAAGATGGGTAGGGGAGCACTGGTATTGATGTGGGGAGATCAAATTGGAACTCTTTAGAAGCTAAAAGGTAGCACTGTTATTGATGGGTGCAACAGTTCCATGGTTCCTGAAAGTGGAGCAGAAAATATAGTGGTCTCTCTAGAGAAGACCATGCTATGGCATTAAAGGCTTGGACATATTGGAGAGAAGGGCCTTCAAATACTTCATGGTAAAGGTATGGTAGAAGATATGAGTAATAGCTCTATGGATTTTGATTTCTATGAAAATTGCGTATATGGCAAGCAGAATCGGGTGAGTTTCCCCTTTGGTGGTAAGAGGGTGAAACAAATATTAGAGCTTGTGCATAGTGATGTGTTTGGACCTGTGAAGGTTCCATCACTCGATAAGTCTTTGTACTATGTATCATTTATAGATGACTTCATAAGGGATACTTGGATATATTTCCTTAAGAATAAATCTGAAGTCTTTGATAGGTTTAAAGAATTTAAGGCTCTGGTGGAAAACCAGATAGAGAAGAAGATAAAGGTGCTGAGGACAAATAATGGTGGAGAGTTTTGCAATAAGGAATTTGAAGAATTCTGTAAGAAGTGTGGTATAATATGAAACAAGACTATTGCATACACACCTGAGAAAAATGGAGTTGGAGAAACAATGAGCAAGATGTTGATGAAAAGGGCAAGAAACATGCTCAGTAATGTCGGGTTAGGACAAGAATTCTGGGCAGAGGTGGTGGAGATAGCATGTTACTTGGTCAACAGATCACCTTCATCAGCATTGGAGGATAAGACTCCACAGAGGTATGGACTGGTAAGAAAGCCTCTCTTTCACATCTAAGGGTATTTGGATGTGATGCATAAGTACATGTTCCAAAGGAGAAAAGAAGAAAGTTGGATAGTAAATTTGAAAAGTGCATCTTTATTGGGTATAGAGATGGTTTAAAAGGTTATAAGCTTTGGAACCCAATAACAAGGAAGGTTGTGTACAGCCGAGACGTGGTGTTCAGAGAGGTGAAATATGTTATTAAACATGAAGTTGCATCGAAGGAACCTGAGAAGATAGAGTTTGAGATAAAGGAGGAAGAATCAGACTCTACAGCAGAATAGGTATCAGAAGATGAAAAGGCACAAACTCCAGTTGTGAGAATATCAGTTTTAAGAAGAAGGCAACCAGAAAGGTATAGTCCATCTACTTTCTATTCAAATGTTTCTTTATCTATTATTGATGATTATCCCAGAGCTGTAAAGGAAGCAATAGATTTAGAGGATGGCAAACTTTGGGAAGAGGCCATGGTTGATGAAATGGCATCTTTGCACAAAAAAGAGGCTTCGGATTTGGTGGAGTTGTCGGCTGGAAAAAAACCTATTCACAAAAAATGGGTGTTCAAGAAGAACATAAATGTATAAGGAAAGGTGGATAAATACAAAGCTCGGTTAGTAGCAAAAGGTTATTCCTAGGTGCTGGGAATTGATTTTGGTGATATTTTTTCTCATGTTGCGAAGGTAACTTCTATTAGATTACTTTTATTTGTTGTTGCTACTTTTGATTTTGAGGTAGAACTGATGGATGTGAAGACAACATTTCTCGATGGGGATCTGCAAGAGGAGATATACATGAAGCAACCTGAAGGCTTTGCAGTGAAGGGTAAGAAAGAATTGATATGCAAGTTAAAGAAGTATCTGTATGGGCTAAAACAATCACCAAGGATGTGGTATTAGAAATTTGATACATTTATACGAGGACTTGGCTTCACGAGAAGCAAAGAAGATCACTGTGTGTATTTTAAATTAATTGGTGACCGTGTTATTTATCTGGTCTTTTATGTGGATGATATGTTGCTGGTTGGAAATGACAAAGAAATTATCCAGGATTTGAAGAACCAATTTTCCTCCAAATTTGACATGAAAGATATTGGTGCTGCAAACTATATATTGGGCATGGAAATTAAAAGAGATCGAGATAAGAGGAAGCTCTAGTTAAACTAGAGGAAGTATGCTGAGACAATATTGCAGAGGTTTAATATGCAGGATAGTAAACCGATGATGGTTCCTATTCATGTAGGTGTGAAGTTATCTGCTGAACAGTGTCCCAAGACACAAGAAGAGGAAGAGGACATGTCCCGTGTTCCATATGCAAGTGCAGTCGGTATCCTAATGTATGCAATGACCTGTACTAGACTAGACATTGCACATACAGTGGGAGTATTGAGCAGGTTTATGTCAAAACTAGGGAAGGAGCACTGGACAACACTGAAGTGGTTTTCAGGTATTTGCGTGGCACTAGTGATTATGGTTTGTTCTACCAAGGAAGACTAGGATTGGATAGGGTGTTGGATATTCATGGATTTGTAAATGCAACTAGGCTGGAGATTTGGATTAGAGAATATCTACAAGTGGGTATGTGCTTAACCTATTTGGAGGTGCAGTTAGTTGGATGAGTAAGAAACAATCTGTAGTGGCACTATCAACTATAGAGACAAAATACATGGTAGCCACTCATGCAAGCAAGGAAGCAGTTTGGTTGCAGAGGTTGTGTTCAAGTATGGGGTTAGTAAAGGGATCTATAAGGATAGACTGTGACAACCAAAGTGAAATTTTCTTGGCAGAGAACCTTGCTTATCAATCAAAGACAAAGCACATTTATGTTTAGTATCACTATGTGAGGGATATGATAGAAGACAAAAAGGTGTTGCTGGTAAAGGTCAACACTTTTAAGAATACTGCAGATTCATTAATAAAACTTGTGAGCTCTGAGAATTTCTCTTGGTGTAGAGAAATAATGGGTGTTGCAGTGCTAGATAAATGACTAAGCTCTCCTTTGGCCCCCTGTGGAAAGAAAACAACAAGTGGGAGAATGTTGGGTTGTGTTATATTTTTCTCCATGAGTAGACCACTTAGTTAACTAGGGAGTTAGAGGGGTCCGAAGCCCCCCCCCCCTTTTTTGTGCCGATTGCATAGTGGGGGGGTCACAGGGGGTTTGAGGGGGGCGGGTAGCCCCCCTCTGTGGCAGTGCACAAGGGAAATTTTTTTTGGACCCTATATTAGGTTCCGCGGACATACCTATGGTTTTATGCATGGTTTTTGGACATGGTTTTGGATGCGATGGTTTTCGATCCATGGTAGTGGATGCTTCGGCATGTATAAATATGTATTGTAACATTTAAAGGAACACAATGAAAAATCAAGTTGGTAGTCCTTGTTTTGTGATCCAGGGGAAAATCTTTGTGTATGTGTGTTTTATGTGTTATTCTCTCACACTATTTATTTTATGTGTTTTAGAATTCGTATGCAGGTAATTTATGTACAGGGTTAAAACCTACATTAATCCTCTGTCAGACCCAGAAAAATTTGTGAGAAGGGAAAGTTCTAAAAGAAGACATCAACCATATTGTTCTTCTCCAGCCTAGCAGTTTGAAGATATATTACCATCTGATCCATATAGTAACATTCCATCCAATCCAAATTTGATAGAATTATCACCTAGGGTTTCTAAACTCTTAGATAGGGGAGTTGATTTCAAATCAGCTTTCCTCATTCACTCATTTGAAACGTGTCAAGAACCACCACTACCATTAGGATCACCTAAATATGAGTCTTACTTGGGTGTTCATTTACCTGAATACAAACCTACAGACTTCATATCCCCCACTACTTATTCATTTCCTTCCACTTCTAAACATCCTAAAGCTTTCACTTCTGAACAACCTGAGGGGACCCTTTCTGTATATTCAAACCCACTCTTTGAAACAAAAAGGATATTCATTCTTAGATCCAGAAGTTAGTTATTAAGACTCCCTTAAAGTCATGCAGGATGTCTCCTCCTTCTTCATCCCCTCCTTTTATAGGTCTATTTGGGCACATCACTCCCAACATTCAAATCAGTACTATTAGAGCTCATCATAACCTAATTTAGTTGCAACATGCCCTAGACAAGTCATCACATTGAATGCCATCATTCCTGAGAGTTTCTTGGCCTCAAGACATCCTTAAATGACTCCTTGAGGGACCAAAACAGCCTTGGTCGTGGGTAAATGCGCTACAGAGCACTTAGTCCCATTCACGCCCACTCTGTAGTGCACCTAGTCCCACTTTGACCTGCACTAGGTGAGATTGAGTGAAATCTTCATAGGGTTCTGGGAATATTCTTACATTCTAGACCATTCTAGAAGATTCCCACCTCTTATCCTCTCCTATGGGCTCGAAATTGTATAGGGAATGAATCAAATAACCTCCTATCGTCTCATCCCTTCCTCCATGGAAACTAACTCCCAAATTCGAAAGCCATTCAATGCCCAATTTATGAAAAAACCACCTCCATTTCCCTATAAATTGAGCACTCAGCATAGTGATCAGGGGCAGGACTTTGAAGAATTGTAAGGAGATACTATTGGTTTGAGGTTTGAGATCATAAGAAAGTGTTGTTATGCTGGCAGAGTGTTGTACTTTTCGTGTGATGAAGGATGGAACTCAAGCTGGATGAGTGACATGGGATCAAACTTCTTTGGTTATAACTCTTCCTTCTACTTAATAAAGTTGTTTACACCTTTTCCCATATTCTTGTCTTTATGTATGATGATTATATGTGTAAATGCTTTCGATTTGATTTTCCTATAGTAGATAGGTCTCTTGATTTTATTAGTTTTTGTCCTCTGTTTATGATTGCAGGTAGTGATCGAGTGGATTCAGTTCGAGAAGGAGCGACGGGAACTATTCAAAGGAGACAAAGGGAAGTGAAAGATAACAAGTAGGTCCTTTGTCTTATTTATGTTCTATAGGAAAAGATTAAACTCTTCAATTCTGTCTTTCTAAGTGTGGAAACTCACTTAGGGAAGTTGTGTTTATCCATAGATGCAAAATTCCACAAAACAAATTGGCAACCATACTGGGGAAGAACCATCAATCCGGGTAGTTTATCCTCATCATAGTAAACCCCAATATACTTTACTTGCTTTCATTGATCTTATTTCAGTCTTTTTGAAGTGTGTTTGGTCAAAAATTTGAGGTTAGATGTCTTTTGATTGGCCTCTTTGGCACTAGCACAGGCTTTGTCAGGGGACGGTGCTCTGCAGAGCACCCTTAGCTTAGAGACAGTGCTCTACAGCGAGTTACTCCCACTCTTACTTTCGCTGATCCTCCTTAAGCTTAAAAACCAAACTTCGACTTGAATTTTTCCAATTTTTCTTATGAAGTTGTTTGTGTAAAGATCAATTTTTTTTATTGTTTTGAAATCAACTTATATCTCTTCTCATAGCCCTACTATGACCTTGATTGTTTAGTGTTTCTTAAGAGTTTTCTTTATCATTACCAATTCATAGTAAAACTTTTTTTTTATTGATTAGTCTTTGCCGAAAAGAATGTGTCATAAAAGTCTTCATTTCTTTCGAAAAGGAACTGTTGTAAAGTCTTCCTTTCTTGCAAAAATATTGATTGATTGTATGTGCATTAGTTTTATTTTTTTCATCTCAACATTAAGGGAATTGAAAAGAAAAGCTTGCATTATGCCATTAGAGGATTTTGTGCGTGCTTGTAGGAATAGCTAGGGAAATTGCATTAGGTATGCTCTTTGCTCTTTGTCACAGATTTGATTGCTCTATCCCTTATTAGCTACGGTTTTCATTGTTAATTGAATGAAAGAATGTTTCTTATGTTAGTTGCATTCTAGGGATTTCAAATATACATCACATGGTGAACCTTGAAAGGCAAATTCTTAAGAAGATCAACTTAAAAGTTATCTCAATTAACCTAATGGAGCATTGTAACTTAACGCATATCATTTAGAGGTATAGGCTAGAGACGTGTTTCGGCATCCTTAAACATAGCAGCTATCACTAATTGTATGCGATACATTCTGAGTGTGATACCTCATTCCACGTACGTGAGTATATTGTAGCTATTCCACATACCTTCGGGTATATAGGGTGGTGTTACTGTACGTAAAGTATAAAGGAATGCTCTCACTATGCGGTTTCGCATTAGACAGTTCTAACACAGATTGGGCCTTGACGTACTTTTGGATATATATGGGAGGACTACATTGGGTTTCTATGCATCCTTAGGTAACTGAGTTAGCTACCTTGTACAATGTGATACACAAAACACAACATTCGGGTACATTGCTTGCCCATACTTCTCGATTCGCTGGGAGGTATTCTGCAGTTCACAGTTACTTGTGAATCATTTTGCCTAGATTATCCCTCTTTTTTTTTGTTATGTTATTTTGATTAAAATAAAATTAATTGACTGTGGATAACATCCTCCACGTCACTCCTTAGTTG
This sequence comes from Pinus tabuliformis, assembly GCA_031772625.1. NCBI lineage: Eukaryota > Viridiplantae > Streptophyta > Pinopsida > Pinales > Pinaceae > Pinus > Pinus tabuliformis. The sequence goes on from CM062816.1 coordinate 2,047,532,842, forward strand.
ATCTTAGGTTGAGACATATGGCAACAACTTTGGATTCCACCGATCAAGGAATTCCTTTTGATGGTAATCCTAGTCCTTTTCCTCCTTTCAGAAATATTGGTGCTCCTTATATGGCTACATTGTCCCTACCAGGACTTACCATCAGCTTGCTAGTATGGTTGTTCTCAACCTCCTTGGCCCTGCAACAAAATATTCCTAAAACTAGACAAAATCAACCTCTAGTTGATCCTTTGCATTGTTCCTCAGTTGTTTCTTCCTCTTCGCCTAATGAAAGTACTGATACTAGTAACTAGGTGGATAATAAGAAGAAGAAAGGGAAGAAGAAGAAGAAGAATAAGAAGAAAATTCAGCAGGCGGGCAGCCAAGAAATCATTGCTTCTAATGTAACTTCTGATGAGAAACCATCTGATAAGGCACACACACTTTGATATCCTTGCAAACTTTGTTTGGGACATCATCTTGTTCGAAATTGTTCTAGTATTCCTCAGATATTAGAAGAATGGTCTTCTCTTTCACATCATTCTGTGTCATCAACTTCTGGAGATCATGCCGGTGACACACCATCAACTAGTGGTAGTAAAGTTCATGGAAAGAAGGGTAAAGTTAAGTTTCCTTGTAGGTTATGCAAAGGGAATCACCCCATTCACCTTTGTCACTATCTAGATGAAGCTAAAAAAGTGTTGGATAACCGTCCTACTTCTCCATAGCGACTTCCATCTGGTTACAGGGGAATCTCCCTTAATCCTTCACTATTTGATAAATTGACTGACCCAAATCAACCGTTGGTTAAACCCACTTTCTCTAAATGTGAATCCCATGAGTCTATACTTGACCAATCACAGGTCGAAGAAATACTTGTCCTGGTTTCACCTTCAGTTAATCGTACCTTTCCCATAGAGAGTGAGTATGATACCACTCGAGTTCTTTTAGTTTCTTCATATTTCAATGAACTTGGAGGAAACCCTCCTATTCCATCAAGACATGAGGAAAATCCTCCTGTTCTCATAACTCAAGGGGGTAATTCTCCCATTCTTAGAGTAGCCTGTCCAAGTAGTCTAGTCACTTCCTTTGATTGGAATCAACTGGTAGGATGTCATCTTCCTTCTTATGTGCCTTTCTAGATCATAATACAGGTTTGTAATATGATTGTACCTGACACTATTATAAATGAAGGTGCATCCGTGAGTATCCTTTCCTTCACTGCTTGGCAAGCACTCGGTTCGCCGCCACTTGTGCTTGTTACCCAGAATCTGTTGGCTTTTAACAGAGGAATGAGTCAACCATTAGGGATCCTTCCTCAAGTGCTTATTACTTTAGGAGGAAAAAATGTTTATCTCAATGTGATGGTAGTCCCAGGCACTTTAGATTACAATTTACTTCTTGGGTGCGACTATGTTTATGACATGGGAGCTATTTTTTCAACACTCTTTCAAGTGATGTGTTTCCTGCAGGAAGGCAGAATTGTCACTGTTGACTAGCTTTCATTTCCCGGTCCAAATATGGCTTGCAGTCAACCATCTTCCCTAAATGGTCTTTTTGTCCCAATGGTATCTTCCCCGCCACAAGTCAATAATGTGGCAACCTGTTTCATGCCTACATCAACTAATGATCAATTTCGTGATGTTGTGCATTATGTACTAGGGGCATTGGGACGAGATCTCTCTAATGAATCCCTTGCTATGTATCCCTTCTATAGCATTGTTCTCCCATCTAATGAAAACATCTTGGAAGTCATGACCTCTTATGGGTCGTGAACAAGGAATACAGGGATAGTTCGTAGCCTTGTGTCAACCTCGTTAAAAAAATGAAACAAAGGGTGTGAGGATAGTTCCTTATCTTGTGTCAACCTCATTAAAAAGTGAAACAAGGAATATGAGGATAGTTCCTTGTCTTGTGTCAACCTGATTAAAAAATGAAACAAGGAATATGAGCATAGTTCCTTGTCTTTTGTCAAGCTCGTTAAAAAATGAAACAAGGAGTATGAGGATAGTTCTTTTACTGTGTCAACCTCATTAAAAAAATGAAATAGGTCCCATAGCATAGTTCCTTGTCTTGTGCCAATCTCGTGAAAAAATGAAACATGGAATCTAAGCAAAGTTTCTTGTCTTGTGTCAATCTCATTAAAAAATGAAACAAGGTCCCCTAGAGAAAAGTTCCAATTCGATTTTTTGATTAGATATCATGAAATACCAGTCAATTCTTTCACTTGATCTCGTAAATGAACCTTCATTCCATCCACTTGATAACCATGAGTAGTCTACTTAGGTGAATGCAATGAAGCTTGGAGGGCATGCACCTAGAATCAAGTCATCATGCTGGGAGCATGTAAACCAATCTCAAGCATAGTTTCTCATTTCAAGCTTGTGTAAACATGAAACTGAATCAAAGCATAGTTTTTCATTTCAAGATTGTGTAAAATTGAAACTAAATCCAAGCATAATTTTTCGTTTCAATCTTGTGTAAACATGAAACTGAATCCAAGAAAAGTTCCCTATGGTTCAAGATTTTGTAAACATGAACGCATCTCCATTTTAACCCTCATGATTTCCATTCTATCAACATCTTCTGTCAAATGAGCCTTGGTTTTTCTCCTTCCATCATCACTATCTGCATGGCCAATCATACGCTTTCACTTGGTTGTTTTACCCTTTTTGAGGAACAGTTGCAATGAGTGGTCTTATTATCCAACCTCTTCACATAATTCAACATGTTTTGAGAAGTTCCAACATCACCGTAACCAGTTGCTATCCTAGACACCACTCATTCCTCTAAATGGAGTCCTCTTTAAGCTCTTTTTAGGCTCTTGAAATATGAAAAAAAATTCGAGCACTTGTCCTTTTCAGCTTGTTAACAAATTGGAAATGACATCTACTCAGTATCATTTTAACCCATTTCTGGACTGAGATAGATTATTTATGAAAAAGGAATAAGTTGATCGAACATGGTCAATAGGTTCTCTATCATATTATTTATGCTTTTTCAGACTTGAGAGACAAATCTACTAAAAAGAACTTGTGGAGTTTTCTTTTGTCCCTTTTAAAACTCTCTAAACATGAAAATGACCGAGTTATCATTGTCGTTAGACTCGTTAAAACATAAAATAGCGACAAAGTTTTCCATCACGACAAGACTGAGTTTTACCGTCACTAGACTCATTAAAACATCACATAGAAATGGATTCACCTAAAAGGAGAAATTATACAAGAAGCATATGTTATCCTCCTCAAGCTTGATAAAAAATAAAGAGGTATTGGTTAGCAATGACTGGGGAAAATGGGAAAAGGGGTAAACCACTTTATGGTAGCAGGTCGCTCTTGAACATGACACTTTCACTTCATTTTTGTGGCTACTTGGGTTAGGTTATCTGCTTGATGGTTATCATACCTATGGTCTATCATACCATCCATTACTTTGGTTTTGGGTCAATTCTGCCAATTCATTAAATGTTGTTGACATGTTCAAGATAAGTCACTCAGTTAAATTCATCCTTTGCAATACTCATAAACCTTCATTTTCATGACTGCCATTCTTAAACCTTGTGTTGCCAGTCACATTTTGTCTCCAAAAATCATTACATTCGTTTCGTGTCATTGATGTGGGATACATCAAGGTCCTCCTGGGATGAGTCACTTCTTGTCGATGTTAGCACATTATCCAAGAAGTTGACTTAGAAACACCCTTCCAGTACCTTGAGGATTGCATACATCAATGGCAAGTTTTTCACTTTTGGTGATAGGTTGACATCACTGACCTTTGACCGAAAGACTTTGTATGGTGTTTGACATCAAAACATCTATTCATACCGTGGAAAGTGTATTACAGTACCTTGAGAATCATTATCATTATCGGTGATCTCTCTCACGTCTGTTAACGGCTTACATCATCGGCTCCTAATCAGACAGTGTCTTCCCATGTTCGACTTCAGATCACGTATTCACATGGTTAGACTCATACTTGAGTGAATGATTGGACGAGATATAAGACCCCAGATCTAGTTTCATCCATCTAGGCTATGATTTCAAGAGAGTACTAAATCATCTTTATGATGGCTTTACATAGATGGTCATCCTATCATGGGTCTATATCTGTAGATGAATATCTGACTTATGTAAATGTAATGAAAAGTTTATATGTTGAGCATGGGTATGCCTTACCTTATCGATTCTTCAAAAATAAAAAATATCATGATATTATGTATTGTAATTGACGCAGGTCACCATTCGCTTCCGAACCTCCTCATCACCTTGTAAAGCATATCACTCGACATTATCATTTTTGAATTCATGCTTTACGGGGTAGGTTTCACAGGTCTATTTTGGCACATCACTCCCAACAATCATATCAATAAAATTAGGGCTCATCAAACCCTAATTCAGTTGCTACATGCCCTAGACAAGTCATCACATTGAATGGCATCATTCTTGAGAGTCTCCTGGCCTAAAGACATCCTGAAATGACTCCTTGAGGGACCAGCACAACCTTGGTCAAGGGTAAATGCCCTGCAGAGCACTTAGGCCCACTTTGACCTGCGTTGGGTGAGATTGAGTGAAATATTCATAGGGTTTTGGGAATATTCCTACATTCTAGACCATTCTAGAAGATTCCCACCTCTTAACCTCTCCTATGATCTAGAAATTGGACAGGGAATGAATCAAGTAGCCTCCTATACTCTCATCCCTTCCTCCATGGAAACTAACTTCCAAATTGGAAAGCCAATCAATGCCCAATTTATGACAAATCCACCTCCATTTCCCTATAAATTGAGCACTCATCATAGTGATCAGGGGATGTAATTTGAAGAATTGTAAGGAGATACTATTAGTTTGAGGTTTGAGATTGTAAGCAAGTATCATTATGATTCTGGAGTGTTGTGCTTTTGGTGTGATGAAGGATGGAAGTCAAGCTGGATGAGTGACATGGCATCAAACTTCTTTGGTTGTAACTCTTCCTTCTACTTAATAAAGTTGTTTACACCTTTTCCCATATTCTTGTCTTTATGTATGATGATTATATGTGTAAATTCTTTTGATTCCATTTTCTTATAGTAGATATGTCTCTTGCTTCAATTGGTTTTTATCCTCTATTTATGATTGTAGGTACTGGTCGAGCAAATTCAATTCGAGAAGGAGCGATGAGAGCTATTCAAAGGAGATAAAGGGAAGCAAAAGATAACAAGTAGGTCCCTTGTCTTATTTATCTTCTATAGGAAAAGGTTAAACTCTTTAATTATGTTGTTCTAAGTGTAGCTATCCACTTAGGGAAGTTATTTTTATTCGTAGAAGCAAAATTCCACATAACACCTCCTTCTTCACCTCCACATAGTTATTCAACCTCTCTATCACCATCCTCTTCTTCTTCATCTGCACAAACACCTCATACACCACCTTCTACTATGGCATTCCAACCTATTGTACAGGCCAGATATGCAGCTTTAGTCTTACCTCAAAACCTTGATGCATTCCCTCCTGGATATTTAAAACACTTTCCTATGTATAATGGAGAAACTAGTTCCTTAGCTGAGGACCATCTTCAAGCATTTCTAGATTTTGCAGATAATATGAATATTGAGTAAGAAAATATTTATATGAGGTTGTTTGTTCAATCTCTTGAAGTAAATGTTAGAACTTAGTTTAGGCAGTTACCTGCAAATTCCATTAGGTCTTGGGAAGAGTTAAAAAATATATTAAAAAACAATGGGGTGTGAAGAAAGATGCTCTTTACTTTAGATTTTAGGCTTCTGTGGAGGTTTCTTGTAGCTTCATGACCCGGATTATCCACAGTTTCTTGTTCATTCTGCCAACGTTTCAAACCCCAAAGGGGGTCCATCATCAGGACAAAACAGAAAGAATATGAATGAGAAATTATTATTGAGAGAAGAGAGCAAGCGACCTGGATATAAATAAACTAAGAACCCTAATTTTAAAATTGCAGGTCCGCAATTCTCCTCTCAATTTTTATCCTTAGGATTTCAAGAAGACAGATCTCCTTCCATGTTTCCCCTCCGTACAGGGAAGTTATGTTAGATTTTAGGCTTCTGTGGAGGTTTCTTGTAGCTTCATGACCCGGATTATCCACAGTTTCTTGTTCATTCTGCCAACATTTCAAACCCCAAAGGGGGTCCATCATCAGGACAAAACAGAAAGAATATGAATGAGAAATTATTATTGAGAGAAGAGAGCAAGTGACCTGGATATAAATAAACTAAGAACCCTAATTTTAAAATTGCAGGTCCGAAATTCTCCTCTCAATTTTTATCCTTAGGATTTCGAGAAGACAGATCTCCTTCCATGTTTCCCCTCCGTACAGGGAAGTTATGTTAGATTTTAGGCTTATGTGGAGGTTTCTTGTAGCTTCATGACTCGGATTATCCACATTTTCTTGTTCATTCTGCCAACATTTCAAACCCCAAAGGGGGTCCATCATCAGGACAAAACAGAAAGAATATGAATGAGAAATTATTATTGAGAGAAGAGAGGAAGCGACCTGGATATAAATAAACTAAGAACCCTAATTTTAAAATTGCAGGTCCGCAATTCTCCTCTCAATTTTTATCCTTCGGATTGCGAGAAGACAGATCTCCTTCCATGTTTCCCCTCCGTACAGGGAAGTTATGTTAGATTTTAGGCTTCTGTGGAGGTTTCTTGTAGCTTCATGACCCAGATTATCCACAGTTTCTTGTTCATTCTGCCAACGTTTCAAACCCCAAAGGGGGTCCATCATCAGGACAAAACAGAAAGAATATGAATGAGAAATTATTATTGAGAGAAGAGAGCAAGCGACCTAGATATAAATAAACTAAGAACCCTAATTTTAAAATTGCAGGTCCGCAATTCTCCTCTCAATTTTTATCCTTAGGATTTCGAGAAGACAGATCTCCTCCCATGTTTCCTCTCCGTACAGGGAAGTTATGTTAGATTTTAGGCTTCTGTGGAGGTTTCTTGTAGCTTCATAACCCGGATTATCCACAGTTTCTTGTTCATTCTGCCAACGTTTCAAACCCCAAAGGGGGTCCATCATCAGGACAAAACAGAAAGAATATGAATGAGAAATTATTATTGAGAGAAGAGAGCAAGCGACCTGGATATAAATAAACTAAGAACCCTAATTTTAAAATTGCAGGTCCGAAATTCTCCTCTCAATTTTTATCCTTAGGATTTCGAGAAGACAGATCTCCTTCCATGTTTGCCCTCCGTACAAGGAAGTTATGTTAGATTTTAGGCTTCTGTGGAGGTTTCTTGTAGCTTCATGACCTAGATTATCCACAGTTTCTTGTTCATTCTGCCAACATTTCAAACCCCAAAGGGGGTTCATCATAAGGACAAAACAGAAAGAATATGAATGAGAAATTATTATTGAGAGAAGAGAGCAAGCGACCTGGATATAAATAAACTAAGAACCCTAATTTTAAAATTGCAGGTCCGCAATTCTCCTCTCAATTTTTATCCTTAGGATTTCGAGAAGACAGATCTCCTTCCAGGTTTCCCCTCCGTACAGGGAAGTTATGTTAGATTTTAGGCTTCTGTGGAGGTTTCTTGTAGCTTCATGACCCGGATTATCCACAGTTTCTTGTTCATTCTGCCAACGTTTCAAACCCCAAAGGGGGTCCATCATCAGGACAAAAAAGAAAGAATATGAATGAGAAATTATTGAGTTTGAAGAACTTAAAAGAGAATTTGGAGAAGTAATATCTGATTTTAGTAAGAGGTTCAACAAACTTTATCATAAGATGCCCCCTAATTGCAAACCCCCTATAACAATAGCCAAATCTAGGTTTTCAAAAGCTTTTGAAGGTGATTTTGTTGTAATGTTAAGAGAAAGAACTTCTAGGACTCTTGAAGACATTCAAACTAATGCTATAGAGGTGGAAGCAAATAGGGCTACCTTAACCACTTTAAAAGAAAAAGAGGAAAATGCCCAAAGAAAGCTTAAATCTAGTCAAGAGGCCTCTACTTCATCAAAGACTAAAACTGAAGATTCTAAAATAGATGAGATAACTTCACTTCTTAGAAATCTATCCAATAGAATTTCCAAGATTGAGACTCAACCTAGAACAATTCAACAGATGGTTACTCAACCTCAAAATCAGAATCAAGGTCAATACAACAGAAATCCACAATAACGAATTCTCCAAAGACCTAGTAATGATCAACAGGTTCCAACTCCTTTACTGATAAATGATCAACAACCTAATGAAAATACCATGACTATCACTGAAGATATTAACAATATGGATAGCTCTTTTGGCCAGACCACTAATATTCCTCTTTCACAAGATAAGCAAGTTCAACAAGATCAAGAATCCTCACAGGTTTCCAAATACCATGCCTTCTTTGATTTCTTGATTACAGATCTAAAGAAAGGATATGATCTTAGACCTAGACCTTGCCCTGGAAGACCTCCTAAGGCAACTTCAACAATTGGTCCTAATACCAAATCTATTGAAACTTAGACAAATACTATTCGACCATTAAATCAACCAACCGATACAACTCAAATTGAAAAAACTGTTTTAACTGCATTTAATGTTGAAAAGGATTTAGAAAGCGTAAAATCCCTATACCACTTTTAGAACTTTCCAAAAACCTTGGATATAAAATTCAAGTTTCCAAATGGATACAAAACACCTATGTTGATGCTAAAAGTGATGTTATTAGCCTTCAAGATGAAAAACCAAAGTTGTCTTTGGCCCTCGTTCAGATATGATAGATTAAATAGTACCCCCTTTCTATGTGATAGTTAAGACAAATGTTTCCATGTTATACAATTGTATGCTTGATTCTGGAGCATCATATAATCTCATGCCAAAAACCATCATGGATCATTTAAATCTTGGCATAACTAGATCCTATCATTATTTGTACACCTTTTATTCCAAAAGGGTACCTTGCATAGGACCGATTAAGAATTTATTAGTCATTCTTGCCCAAAACCCAGTAAAGAGAATAGTGTTAGATATAGTTGTCACTAATATCCCTCCCAAATTTTGAATCCTCCTTTCAAGGTCTTGTTGTGCCAAATTAGGGGGAACTCTTTAGATGGACATGTCTTATGCCACTATTCCAGTTTATGGGGGAGAACAACTTAGGTTGTATAGAGAGGTAATATTTGTGCACAATGTATGCAAAACATATCAATCAAGGAATCATCCCATCGTAATTGATCAAGATTTTGGTTATTTTCAACTCTCTTCAAATGAAATACATGAATCCCAAATAAAAATTGAAGATGTAACTGAAAACCCTATACCAAATCAAACTGATGTATGCAAGCTATTCTTTGATGGTTCTTGTACAAAGGATGGAGCAGGGTCTGGGGTAGTACTAATCTCACCAAAAAAAGAAAACATTACACAATCATGTAAACTTGATTTTGAAGTTACTAATAATCTAGCAGAGTATGAGGCTTTCCTTCTAAGACTACAATTAGCCAAGAGTTTAAAGGTACACAACCTGAGTGTTTTCACTGACTCAGAGCTCATTGTAAAACAAGTTATAAATATTTTCCAAACAAAACATCCTAGGCTTAGATCTTATCGAAATGAGGTTTGGGATTCAATTGAAAATTTCTTTAATGCTTTTAACGTGACTTATATCCCAAGAGATGAGAATATTCATGTAGATTCCATAGTTGTCTTTGTTAGTTCATTTAAAATTCCTGATCAAGCTAATGTGCTCTATCAAATACAAGTCAAATACAAGCCATCCATATAAGATAATCTAAAATACTAGAAGATATTTGAAGATGATGAACAACTAAAATCTTCTCTAAAGGTTGTAGATGAATTTTCAGTTCTACAACATGATGAAGATAGAACAGAAACAAATGAAAACACAAATGAAAATGATAGTTCAAATTTCAATTCAAAAATTTCCAATCATGATATCATTCAATTGTCTAACAATTTTATTCCCAAAGGTCTCATTCCTTTAGAGAAATTATTTGATCAAAATGATGTCCTCAAAAACCCACAATCAATTTCTCCACAAGATGACATAGAGGAAGTAAATATTGGAACAAATGATGAGATTAAGAATATCAAAATATGTGCATCCTTTGATCCCGAAATCAAAGCTCAATACCTTAAGTTGCTTGAAAAATATAAGGATGTTTTTGCTTGGAACTATGTTGATTTAAAGACTTATGATACATCACTGATACAACATAACATTCCTTTAAAAAAAAAAGATAAGCCTTATCGACAGAGACTTAGGAGAATTAATCCAGTTCTTCTAAAAACTATAGAGAAAGAACTTTAGAAAATGCTAGATTCCCAGATTATTGTGCCTCTAAGATACTCTAATTGGGTTTCCAGTTTAGCTCCTGTTAGAAAAAAGAATGGGGAAGTTAGAGTTTGTGTGGACTTTAGGAATTTGAATAAAGCACCATTAAAAGATAACTATCCTTTACCCAAAATGGATCAGCTACTTCAGATGGTTTTAGGAGCAAAAAGACTTTGCATGCTTGATTGCTTTTCAGGTTACAATCAGGTAATGGTTGATCCAGCAGACAGGGAGAAGACAACATTTACTGCACCTTGGGGTACATTTACATATTCTAGGATGCCCTTTGGCTTATCCAATGCTAGAGCAACATTTCAAAGAGCTATGGACATAGCTTTTGTGGGTCAGGTAAACACATTTGTAGTCATTTACCTTGATCATATCACTATTTTTTCTAATTCTGATCAGAAACATCTAAAGCACTTGATTAAGGTTTTTGACAGGTGTAGGAAATTCAAAATATCCTTGAATCCTAGAAAGTCTATGTTTTCTATCAAAGAGGGAAAACTGCTAGGCCATATAATCTCAAAACAAGGAGTGGTGATTTATCCCAAATGTGCATCTTCCATTCGAACATTGTCATTACCTAGAAATAAGAAAGAGATTCAAGCCTTTCTAGGCAAGATTAATTTTTTAAGAAGGTTCATCCCAAATTATGCTGAAATTGTAAAAGACATAACTGATATGCTCTGAAAGGATCATGAAGTTAAATGGATTGTCCCTTCTAGACATGAATTTGACCAAATCAAGAAAGCTATTTGTGAAGCTCCAACCTTGGTTAATCCTGATTATACAAGACCATTCAGTATCTTTTCCTTTGCCTCTGAAACAACACTTGCTACTATTTTATTACAAAAGGATGAATATTCCCATGATCAACCTATAGCCTTTTTTAATAAAGTTATGAGAGATGCCAAGATTAATTATGAAATAATTGATAAACAAGCCTATGCCCTCATAGAAGCCCTCAAATCATTCAGGATGTATGTCCTACATTCACATATTACTTCTTACATTCCTAACAGTGCTGTAAAAACTATTTTAACCCCACTAGACACTAATGGGAAGAGAGGTAGATGGATCACTCAAATACTGGAGTATGATCTAACTATAAAAACCAAAATGCTAGTAAATGGCCAAGGATTAGCTAAGCTCCTAGCTGAATCCAACTGTAAAGTGCTAGGCATCAACACTGTTTTGAAAATACAAGGGGAGAATCCACAAGAACCTTCCAAAAATTTAAATGAGGAGAATTCACAAGAACCTTCCTAGCATCCTAAAGAAAATAATCCATAAGAACCTTTACCTTCAAATCAAACCATTTATGTACAAATTGATGAGAACTTGTATCAAGATATTGTAAATTTCTTGATCCATTTTAAATGTCCAACATCATTCTCCAAAAGTCAATGTAAAACTCTCAAATTGAAAGCAGTCAAGTACTGTATCATAAATTCAAATCTATACTGGAAGGACCCACTCAATATCTTGTTATTATGTTTAACATAATCAGAGACTGAAGGCATCATTGAACAGATTCATACAGGATTTTGTGGAGGACATTATTCTTGGAGAGCAAAAACATATAAGATACTAAGGGCAGGATTTTATTGGCCAACATTGTTCTTACAGGTAGGAGAAAAAGTTAGAGGTTGTGTCCCTTGTCAGATGTTTACTGGTAAGCAAAAACTAGAAGCTCTTCCACTGATCCCAACAATAGTCTCAGCACCCTTTCTCCAATGGGGATTAGATTTTATTGGATAAATTCATCCTACATCAATCAATCAACATAGATGGATCCTCAATGCAACAGACTACTTGACTAAATGGGTGGAAGCAATTCCAGTAAGAAATGCTACTGATTTAGTATTAATCAAATTCATTGAGGAGAACATTTTATCTAGGTTTGGTTGCCCAACCCAAATCGTTACTGACAATGCCACAACATATTCTAGTATTAAAATGATTGAGTTTTGCCAGAAATATTAGATTCTGCTACATCATTCAACTCCATATTATCCTCAAGGAAATGGTCTTGCAGAATCATCCAATAAAAGTCTGGTAAAGGTTATCAAAAAAACTTTAGCAGATCACAAAAAGAGATGGGACACTCATCTAATTTATGCAGTCTGGGAAAACAGGATTACTCCAAAGAGATCTACTGGAAAATCTCCTTTTTAGTTAGTTTGTGGGAAATATGCAATTTTCCCTACCAACTTGGCCTTCCCTGTTTTAAAGTTTATGCAAGATTAAACTGATGAACCTGATGATTTTTCAAGGAAGATAAACCAGATTATTGAACTAAATGAGAATAGAGATGAATTCCAATACAAATTGAAAAATTATCAAAATAAGATGAAGAGCCTGTTTAATAGAAGAGCCAGGGAAAGGGACTTCAAAGAGGGTGATCTAGTTCTAAGATGGATTTCCAGAAGGGAAGATAAGGGAAAACATGGAAAGTTTGACAACCTATGGTTTGGACCTTTAGCTATTGCTGAAGTAAGAAGAAACAACACTTTTGTGCTACAAAATCTAGAGGGACTATATTCCACATATCCTGTTAATGGAAGATTTCTCAAGCATTACATTCAATACTGAGAAGTTGAAGTAAATTTCACCACTACCATTGTAAAAAGTCCAATTTATTTTACTTTTTTAACTGTCAGTGTGATTTTTTCATTGCTAAGACTTTGTAGCCTAAGGAGAAGGCACATGGATCTATAGGTTCTCTGCATTCTACAGGAGAAAGCAGTGCCCAGTTGGAGTCGATGTTGTAGCATTGTTGAGTTTTAGTGAGTTAGCATTTATTAGTTCAAAAATTGAAAAAATGAAAATATATTTTAAGAAAATGTTAAGTTAGGATATGGACAAAAAAGAATAAAGAAACAAAATCTTAGGAATATTTTGATGAATAAGTCTATATCAAATAAAATGTTAGAATAGATGCCCTAAAAAAGGAAGGAAAAAAATAAAATGTTAGACTAGAAATAAAAGAAAAAATAATAATTTCTGAAAGTGTTTCACATATTAGATATCATTTTGGGATTCAACTGCGTTAAGTAAGTCATTCACGTATGACCATTTCCATGAGAGGTAGTCGTAACTGACTAATTTCTCATGATTTTTGAATAGTTCACTTAGCACTCATTGCATCGGGTGATGCTCACAGGGGTGAAGAAGTGGGATTGAAACTAGTGAAATGAATCACATAGCATCAATCATCACTTCCGGGGCTTGCACCCGGTAACCAGGACTTCCCAGGAGGTCACCCATCCCAGAACTCCTCTGGCTCAAGCGCGCTTAACTGTGGATATTTCCCCACAATCAAGCCCACTTAGCTTGCTACCCCATTTGGAAAACCTTAGCAAGTATTGTGCCTCATGAACCATTCAAGTAGAGATCCCTTGACTCTTTTTGAATTCAAAAAGTGTTGCACATCCAATTGCCACTACTCTTAGTTAATTTTATTTTTGCAAATAAAGTTGTGTGTAGATTGTTTAAATTCCACAATAGTTCATACAATCCAATCATATAGTTTAACCATGATTGAATTACATTTAAATTCTTTGTTAATAGGTAGCAAATAAAATTGGCTCAATGGTTTAATCTAAGCCAATAGAAGCAATAAGGGATAGAAATAGATTAATCATTAAAAGGAAAATTTTGAGTTGCTAGTCTAAATGCACTCGGGTGATTAAGATTGAAAAAAATGTTAGGAAAGTTAAGGGTAGGTAGAGAAATAAAATGAAATTTGAGCATGATAGGATTTTTATCCTAAGTTAAAACATTGGATATATGTGTATGTAACGAATCGTTTTAATTAACCATAATTTACTAAATCTCAATGTTATTCATGCTTTATCCATTGACATGCCTCACACCTGTCACATACGCCATATCGGTTTTGACCCAACTATCGCCTTCCACCTCACTCCATTAAACTCCCTACATTTTCCTTTCATCCATCGCATCTCCCTCCAAACTGACGACTTATATTCCTCCTTGGCCCTCCCTTTCTGTCCAAGCATTATTAGTGGGTGGGGGAGGGTCCGAATTCAGAAGTTTTAGAAATTTCCTTCCAAAACTGCCAACCACCACTCCTAGTTGTTCGGGATTTAAAATCCAAAACTGCTTACTGCCTAAACTCACCCCCGAATGCAGTTTTTGGTCTCCTCCGTGACCAACGCTCCCACGTCATTGTCTACATCATTACCTACGTCACTTCCTCAATCCCATTATCCTTACGTGGAACAACATTCCGCATGTATGCCCATTATCTATTTAATTCACCACCTCTTGCAAATCAATATTTCATCAATCCGTTTCTCAGTCCCGTTGGAGAATTAATATGAATTTAGCCATTGATTAATAGTCCCGCACCCTTTTATGCCTTATAAAAACTGTTACATAGTGCATTCCCATAACTCAATTGATCACTCGATACTTGTAGCTTACAGTCAAAATGAGAAATTCACCATTCAATCAAACTTTTTGTCTGTTCACAAGAAAGCCGACATCTAGGTTCACTCAATCTATTTCAATTGTACTATTTTTCTGTTATCACTATATTTCAGCCGAGTCCTTACCATTTCTGTCACCTTCAGTTTGTAATCCAATCACCAGAATGCCTCCTAAGGGGAAGGAAGTTGCAGAAATCCCAAATCCTTTCATTCATCCACAAGTTGATTTCCATCATACTCCCTTGGCTGATAGAGACTATAAAATCCCTCAGTCCTTGTCCGCATTTTACTTGTTTGAGATCTATTGTTGGATGGATGAACAATTCGTTGATCAAACGGACGAAATTGGACTTTGGGACTACCATATTCCTCATTACATCTTCCCTCAAACCCACTGAGCACTTGAATTTGTTAGAAAATTTCAAGCATCTTATGATCCCAGTCAAAGAGTTATTATCTCACCTACAGGAGAAATCCTGTGCTCCATCAATGTTCAATGCATTGACCAGATGTTGCAGGCCCCAACTATTGTGCCAAACACTCCTTTTTCTCATGAAAACATAACAGAAGCCTATTAGAAACTAGATTTCACTAAAAGAGCTCAAACCCTAGAAATTTTCCTAGCTGTAGATAGCGCTCTCCCTAAAAGAAAGCTTCCCTATGATTCATCTATATTCCCAAACAGAACCAAGCAAATTACCACCATTCTCTCTTATCTCCTTGGTTACTATTCTGATCAATATGTAGATGAAGCCATCATTGGTTTCTTTTCTATCATTTCTGCTTGTTCCAAACCCACTATTATTTTTAACTTTAGTAAATTTGTAGCTGAGGCCATTCATGAACAATTTTTCCAATTCAATACTCAAGAGGTATTCAAGTATGCTTCAGTACTTGTATATCATTTTATCTATTTTCATGGAGACAAGTTTCCATTCACTTTGCAAAAGCTAGATGAATAAGGGAACCAAAAATCAGTCATCTTTTGGAATTCGATGGGAATCAAGCAGAAAGAAAAGTTTTCATATAAAAAATCATATAATTATTTGTTCATCCAACCATTAATACTCTGAGCAACACTCCAAAACCAAGAACTAGTGATGAAATTGTAAAATTTTTGCAGCTAACTGACCAAGCCACAACAAGAGATTGGTACCTTTACAAAAATTATACAGAGATTAGAGTCTATGGCTATGAGCTTCCACCTTATAAGCTTCCTAAGTACCTCCCTATGAGAATTTTTGCATTAGAATATATTAGGCAGATGCTCAATGCAGATGAAGTGCATTTTGTGGCTGCAAAGAAGAAATCATAGTTTATGCTAAAGACTGGGGTTGGTCCATTCATCTGTAACACTAGAGCAGCAGGAGAAGAAGCAGTCAGGTTATTGAAAGAGATGAATTTTGGCCTCAGATTTACTTGGTCTTATGACCCAATGGGAGTGATTTCAACACTTAGAGCAAAAAATAAATTCACTCCATATCATCACACAACTAGGCCTAAAATTGAGCAATATAAAATCTTTTAGAATGGAAGGAAAACACCCTTCAAGAAGCTAAAGAACAGACAGTCTCTACTTCAAATATGTAAGCTCCACTTGCACAGGAAAAGACAACCAAACATGGAAGGGAAGAATAGTCATCCCCTACAACTGAAGTATCAAGTCAAGGCCTTAGAATTGTTCACAAAAAGAAGAGACCTAGGATCACTTTGAAGTTCAGTGCAACTAATGAGTCACAAAAAGGAACATTCGATAAACTTGGAAAGACATCTATTTTCACAAAGTCTGGTGGACAGTCTACTCAGTCTCCCACTCATCCCACCACATCTCATGAACAACAGGTGATTTAGACCAGATTTAGACCAGTGAAGGCAGTCAGAAGGATAAAAACCAAGAAGATGATATTTTTCATATTTTCAGTGAAATTAAGAAGAAGAATGAGGATTTAAAGTTGAGCACTTATACTCAATTCTGGAAACACTCTTCCAGTTCTCAAGCCAGACTTCTTTCAGTGTTTGACTTTGAAAAGGGTAAAATGCAGATGGATTTCTTACAAGCTCAGATTCCACAACCCAGAACTGTCGCACATTACTAGAAGCAAGCTTCATTTGAATTCAATGTTAAAGATGTACATTCAATTGACCAAATTGATATGCACAAACAAACTGGCCAAATGAACACTTCTACTTTAACTAACACTACCATGAGTCTGTCAAAGTTGCAAGCCACCTTAGCTAATACAAAATCACAGCTCAAGCTTGAAAAAGTTTCCTCATTGGCAAAAGACACCAAGATCAAAGCTTCGAAAGATCTAGTGTTGAAGATGGGATATGATCCCTTCGATATAAAAGCTGCAGAAGAAATAATCAAGAAGAAAAATGCTGAGATTTCAGCATTAAGGAAGCAACTCAAATTTCCAACTTCAGAGGACCCAATAACTAAAGAAATTGAAGAAACTAAGACTCATAAATCAGACATGATGAAACTCATTATGGAACAAAATCTGCAAATAAAATAGATGGAGGAACAAATGGAAAAACTTGTCAAAGAAAAAGAGGAAGTTGTAAAAGAGGCCAATATGCCAATGGATGTAGTTCCTCTTACAACAGTCTATAACTACAGATTTTGCCTCAGGCACAACAACAACCACACATACAATAGAAGGAGATGAAAAACTTGCTGAAGATGTTAAGAACCTGTCTATTCAAACAGAGGAAATTAATAAATTGCAGGATCAGCTGAAGACACTACAACACCTGAAAGCAGTTGCAGAGAGCTCACATGTAGTTGAAGTGCAGAGGGAAAGAGGTGAAATTGAGAGATTGTAGAAAGAAAAAGACTCTTACCTCAATAATACACTGGGTTTAGTAAAGGAAAATATATTGGGGGAGATTATTGAATCAATCAAAGATATCTTGGCTCGTATCAGAATAATTTTTGATAAAAAATACTTGTTGGAAAAATCTCAAGAAGCTATAGAAACTATCTCAAATGAACTTGAGGACAAGCCAGAAACTACCACTGAAATAATCAAGTTTCTAAATTCTAAAGATAGATATGAGCTTGAAGAATTGGGTATTGATGACAGGACAACAACCATACTAGAAGTGAAGAAAGTTATTACAAATAAAAATCTCATTCTTTAGTTGAAGGAAAATTGCAGCAGCGTCAATGTCATAGTTCAACATTTTTTCAGCAGATTGGAACCCTTGACCAGCAAGGTTTTTCCCTCCATATTTGTGATAAATGATAAGTTAATGCTTATTGAAGACTATGTCCGCAAGCTCAGAGAGGTTGTAGCCAGTGCAGCTACAATTTCAAATGTATAGGGTACAACAACACCAAATCTTGCACTGAATGCAGTCCAAGATACATTTTTCATCCTTAATGAAGTAAAACACATATTTTTAGTAAACTACTTTTACTAAATATATAGAAATGGATGAGGTTTATCGAAGGGTAATCAAGTTATCTATCCCAGACGAAAAACACTCGGAAAAGTTGACTGATTTACTTGACTGAAAGAAGGATCAACAACATTCAGAATTTTGGGGAATAGTCATCAACAGATCAACAACATTTAGAATTTTGGGGAACAATCATCAACAGTTCAACAGAAAAATAGTGACAGATCGACTATCAGTTCATTTTTCTGATTTTGTATTAAGCTATTTTTGTAAATTTGTTTAGGATATTTTCTTAACACTAAACTTGTATAAATAACTCTCTTTCATGAGTTATTAAGGGTTGCACCCTTGAAGAAACATTTGTAAGCACTAAATGTACTCAGCTTTTTCTGAATCACTAATAGCAAAGCAAAGGATTCTGAATTTTGATTCATACAGTTTTGTATTCCTTGTAAGTTTTTCCAGTTTTCATTCACTGTGTTTTCTTCATATTCTTGAGTTTTACAAAGATAAGCAAATAGGAGTAGTTGTGTCTCAATTACTCCTAGAAACTCTCTGAAGTGATCATCTTTAAAGAGAATGAATTACAAAATTTGTTTGTTTAAGTAATTCCCTCTAGATCATAAAATTATCAGTCTCTTTGTAATCTTGGGCATATTTTGTTAAAAATTTTTGAACATTTTTTGAAGGTTTTTCTTACTTACGGTTATTTGAATTTGTATTTGAAAACTGTAATAGTCATATCATCTTTCTATTTCTACTCATAACCAAATAAGCTTAATCATAGTGTGGATTTTAATAGCATCCCTTTATTTAAGTATTAGTATTATTCAAAAAGGTTAGGCATCATTGTTATAAAATATGTTTCATACATTGGTCCTCCAAAACTAAATCAAAAAATCAAAAACATTTTAGATGCTCTGGCATGATAGCTTACCATTATCATCTTAGAGATACAACAGACTACATAGTGCGCACCATCATTGACTGGGTGGAAGCTATTAAAATCAACATGAAGCACCAGGTATCAAAATTTAATGTGGGACACCTGAAGCAGTTTTGCTTCGGATCTGTGCTAATGAACTTCTTCTTGGAATGGGTGTCATTGTTTCAATACCAGCTGACTGAGGTAGATCCGTTGATGCAATGAGATGTATAGATGGTCTGTTGGAGCGAGTTGATGCCTAGGGTTATAGGGGGCTAATAAATGTCCTATAAGCCCTCTTTTTTCTTGTGGCTAAGATGACAACTGATCGTAGTGGAGGATTGGCCTTGCAACAGTACTAAATTCGTGGAGATCCAGATATGCCACTCCCAAAAGGGGAGGATTTTTATGATGGAGGTAAACACAAACAATTTTTTAGTTTTTTGATGTTTTTTACTATTTTTGAAATATATGTGTTCATGCCACTTCGACTTTATGAATGAAAATGTTGGACCAGAACGCCTTGCAGGGATGTCGCCGACCGGCAGGCGCATCGCTCGATAGTTTGATGACGCTCCTTATCAAGAGGGAAGTGACAACGAGGAGGTGATTGCACAGAATCTTGAGGGTTTGACCCACGGGATCCCAGAGTATGCTTGGATGGGTGATGTCCCACGCCAATACCAGAGGCATATTGTGGGGGTGTCAGATCGGATTCACCAACTTCTGACTCGCATAGCCTCAGCAGTTACATGCTATCATGAGCATCATTTTGTTTAGTGCATAGGTCTAGCATCATAGGTCTAGCATTCCATATTTTTTAGGCTTGTGAGCCACAGATGTATAAGACCTGCGAGCCACTGATGTATTTCGAATACATGTATTATTTTTTGACGTTTTAATGTATGACAAACATTACCATCACACACACACACACACACACACACATATTGTACTTCCTTGCTTACTATGGTACAAATGCTTTGTTTTTTGAGTTGTTACATGTTTCGTAAATGTCTATCCAATACATAATTAGGTAATTCATCTATTTATGTATTCATGTGTCGAGGATTATGATGATATGTAATGTAATCAAAATTTCTTTCTAGCAGGTGAATACATAGATACATTCTCAATATCTGAGTGTTTTTTACAGAATATTGCCTGTTAATTTGAAGAACAACAAGCTGTGAATTAAGGTTGACAACCAGTTCCCGAATGTCAAGAGCAATAGCTTCTGACAATAATTCGATAACCGCGCTATACTCAGTGATGTTATTAGTTGTTCGACCTAGAATATACCTTGAATATCAATAAACTCACCATGGGGATCATAAATGGCCCATGCTGCGGATGATAGATTCTAAGTACTACGACAAGCACCATCAACGAAATCGACGTGAGGAGACACCGACATTTGCAAAGCAGGAAAAAACATAATAAGCAGGGAAGTTGCTTGCAAAATAACACACCAAACCACACTGTACAAAAATTAATGACACACTATTGCACAAAAGTAACCATGTAAGATGGCCTAAGAATAACAATTTTTGAGGGAGTCCATACTCAGACTCAGGTAATTAATCAAAAAATATGAAAACTAGAGTTGTACTGTTGACGTGATGATGAGTAAGCATCGACTCGGGAAAATAATAGAGTAGAACTCATATAAGGTTGTGCCCCCATGCCCCATGGGTGAGGGAGGGTTATGAGTCATAGGATGACTGTGACACGGAATAAGTTGATCTTGCGGACAAGATAGACCTTCCTAGAATCTAAAGAAGAGCTAATGACATGCAAACCAAACAGACACTATCTTTCTCTAAATATGCTTTAATAAACAATGGAAAACAAGTGTTTTTAGGGCCTACCTTAGGTCCAACGAAAGTTTGTGGATGCCCTCACTCCTTCGATCCAAATGAGCTCCTTTGTCGCAAATCTGCAAACACAAACAAGGCAAACAAATTAAATATCACCTGAAAAGCCAATATCATAAAACATATTCAACATGAAAGTCAAGGAGTCCATGAAACAAATAACATGAGATACTTGTTGAGAAAAATGAGTTTGATTGTATTAATTCAAAAGAAGAAGAACTTTACAACCTGTGCCTTGACATTGTACAAGCTCCTCCCAGGGTCCAGCAAGAAGTCTCCTCTACTTTGACAAGTTTCACTCACTCCCCAATGAAGCCAAAAAGGTATGTGATCTCTCCTCTTAAGCTCAACTAGGAAGTCTTGATTTCACCAACATTTACCCTAAAAAATGTTCAGCTTCTAACCTCCTCAGCAACCAGCCCAATGCCTATATTTATAGTGCAATGGAGGGAGGTTACTAGGTCCTCCTTCAAAGGGATAAAGCCCTCCAAAGGGATATCTCCTCTCATCAAGGGATTAGCTCCTTCTCTTTTGGGATGCATGAACCACCTCAGAGCGAACAATCCACGTCAAAATTCCTTCTAGAATCCTCTAGAATTAACCCAAAGTGAGTTTTTTGAGATAAAACTTGTGACTTTTGACTTTCACAGGGGTTCGCACCCACACCGTTAGGGACAGAGCGGGCATGTCCGCATTTTTTGTACACAGAAGGTGCGGGACCGTAGGTGACAGTGAGAGAAAGTGCGGAACCAAAGTTTCATTGTTTTTTAATGTCTTTCTCCCATTTTCAAAGCTTGACTTGAAGAGCTGAGGTCTGAGACAGTACAAGTGATGATAGACCCATACTGACTGCAAATAATCATGGTGACGATATTTTTGTGTAATAGATTACCCCTAAAGTGCGAATTCTATAGTAGATGAGGATTTCATTTATCATTTAGGAAGAATGAAGTACTTTATCATTTCTAGGATCATCTTGTGGAGAGCCCGGTTGGAACCTGTAAAAACATTCAATGCAAGATATATATATGAGATCATATCATCGCTGAAGTAGGCATTCCCATACTCAGATCAAAACTGACTAGAAAACAAACTACTTCTCTGATATAGGAATGATCTTGTAAAACATCACAAGTATAGACTCAGGTGGACACAGTATGGACGTAGCCATCTGTTTATGAATAGTCAATTATATAATGAATACAAAATTCCTCGCAGCCTGGATTGTGGAAACTAGATCCAGGGTCTTCATTTCTACTTCCCGAAACAGTACGATTCTATCCATGCGAAAGAATGTGTTGATGTTGAACATGGTAGAAACCACGATTACCAGTCAATGATGTAAACTATTAACAAGCATGAGAGAAACCACCAATGATGTCAATGGCTCTCAAAGTACCCAGTACAATCCATGAGATGAGAATAAATGTGTTGATGTCGAACATGTCAAGGAATCCTTTGATCGAAGGTCAATGATGCAACCTGTCGTCAAAGGTGAGAAACCTGCCATTGAGGCATGCAGATCTCAAGGTACTGACGATTTCTAGATCATCTTTCTAGATAATGAGTTGAAGTTGATAGAAAGCGATCCGTCGTAGGCAAGCCCACAACATGAAATCATAGATCAAGTTGAAGAAATTTAGTTGCAAGGACTGACTCAGGGATGGTCAAGATGGATGACAGATATTTTGCAGATGAATGGCTTATTGGCAGTGACCTCTTGAACACATAACAACATGACAGATGGTTTGGTGACAATTGACCCAAAGTTAATACCCAGAAACTGGCTGAAGACTTTCAATCTGGTTTGATGAACTGTTAGGCAAAAGATTTCCCAACCCAGGTGAATCAAAGTGTCGTGTTCAAGAGTGGTTACAAAGTATTACAAACAGGCTCATTTTTCTCTCTTTTCCCCCACCATTTCTGGCAAGTACCTCTTTATTTTTGACAAGCTTGAGGAGGATAACATTTTCTTGATTATAATCTCATCCTTCGGATGCGTCCAACTTAGTTTAAATTCGAACCCTAAGAAGGAGTGGTTCGTTCCTATTTGTAATTGAATAGGTCCTTTACTGTGAAATTTTAACGAGTCCAGTATAGGAGAAACTTGGCATTTTTCAAATTTAGAGAGTCTGAAAAAACTTAAGAAGACTCCACGGTTGACCTTTTCGTAAATTTGTGTCTCCCAAGCCCGACAAAGTATAAAATAATACTTGAGAGAACCGCTTGATTTTTTACGACCAAGGAGTACTTTTCGTCATTAGTGCCCTTGATCCGAAAAAGTAAAAAAGAGATCAACAACACATCGTTTTATAACCAATATCGAATTTGAAACGACAAAAATCCGGCGATGTTTTCATGTTTTTACGGTCGGAAAAGAGCTGTAAGTGGACCATCTTTTAATTCCATTTTAACGAGTTTAAAAGAAACACTCGGCAATCTTTTCATGTTTCAGGAGTCAGAAAAGAGCTTAAAGGTGACTCTAAATGTTTTTTCGTCGAAAACGATAGATTTCACCTGAATAATCTATTATCCTGCACAAAAACACAAACATTACTCATACCTATTTGAAATGGATAAAAATGTCGTAAAAATACCTTTCCAAAGTGAAACATACACAAATTTGCAATTTATTTACTCAAAAAACTTATAAAAAGGGCCTTCGTCAATTCATTTTTACCGTTTGAGTTTTGGGTGAGAAAATAGTGCTTTTGCTCAGAAAACCTCCCGTGAAGATTGCGGAAAATCCAACTGTCGGAATCGAACGCCATCTTCTCCAGGTAATCCACATCATCCTACTCTTCATTTTTAACCATTTCAATTTTTGTTTTAGTCATTTATTTCATTTTTGGGAGGGTTTTTAGGCATAAAACCCGTGCGCGGGGGCCTGCAGGTTTACCACTGCTGGCCTGCGGACCCCGACTTTTTCTCCATTGGGAAAAAGCTCAGGGTCCGCACCTTCCATGTAGACAAAGTGAGGTCCCACACACTGTGTCTAACCCGGAGGGTGCGGTACCCATCGAAAGGGTTTTTAACCCAAAAATTCTCAAAAACGGACCAATCAAAATAATTTCGAGCAATTTAATTTATCCTTATACTTGATGCAGAGAGTACATCATGCTAGATTGGCATGAACGAGAGCATGAGGACGTGGATGCTGCCGCATGGAATCATCAGCCTTCACTTGATGCTTTGAGGGCGTGAGGATTGTACAAATTCTGGGCCATTCCTGGCGTGAGGGTTCAGGTGGATTTCTTACAGTGGTTGGTTGATCGATGGAGCACACAGGACCAATGCTTCTTCATTGGCGGCCACCAGCTCAAAATCGAGCCTGCGGACATATATTTCTTGACTGGTTTGCCTAAGAGACGCGAAGACTTGATTCTGTTTGGGGCTAGGGCAGGTGGCCAGTCTGTCGATAGCCTCCGGCTAGAGTACTGCAACAACCAGGCTAGAGACAAAGGGATAGACATAAAGACCATATCTCGTCCTGAACTCATGGTGATTGCGTTTACTGTCACCAGACTTTGCAGAGCTGCCACATTACATATTGCCACCGGATCCCAGATGCGTATGGCAGTTGATTGCTTCAGAGGCACCATCTTCAACTGGTGCGATGCTGTGTTGGCCAATGTGAAAGGCCAACTGACCAGGGCCAAGAACAGACGACTAAAGACCTTTGGTTGTGGGGCTTTGGTTGTGAGCTTTGGCCCGGAGAGGGTTCCTATGTTGATCCCGCAACACCTTACTATTGGAGCTAGGCTTCCTCGAGAGCCTAAACTGATGCAATGAGTCGTAGTTATGGCCCGTCACCCGGACGAGAGGACAAAGGTTGCTCGATTCAAACATGAGTATTTCTAATGGCTGGAAAACTAGGTCTTTTCTATTCAGGACTTCCCTTACACTGGGATAGATTTTCGTGGTGACCCGGACATGGCTCTTCCACCAGGAGAGCAGTGGGATGATTCAGGTAAAATCATTTTCAACATTTTCCTTATTTTAATTTTTTTTATTATTTTTCCATCGTCTCAAAACTGATAGTAAAAGTTTGAAATGCAAATGTGGGTCCACAGTGACCAGCCACTCTCCAGCCTTACGAGAGAATACAACCAGTTGCACCTGCGCCAGCCCCACAGGACGAATCAGCAGAGGTTTTGGCTGAGTTGGAGGGTCATCTCGAGCGCTTGACAGGAGATATTCTGGAGACCACTATAGATGACATTCCTCGTCGACTGCAACACTATGTGATTGGGGTCCCGGGACCTTTTAGAAGGTTCCTTTGCAAGGTGGCCCGTGCAGTGGTTTCTTATAGAGATCATCACCAGTGATAGGATGGTCGCCTATTGTGGGCACATATGACATTTTTGTTTTTTGTACTTATCATTTTTGCCAATCATAAGGTGTTTTTCAACCTATGATCGAGGACGATGTATTTTTTGACACACTCCCATATATATATCACTATTACCGGCTTATTTTGTAAATCATGTTATGGAATGGTTTTAAATTTACATGTATGATTATTGCAAATGTCTATTTAACATTCGCGAAGAAATTTCATCTGCTAATGTATTTAAAGATCTTGGAATATGCTGATATTCAATATAATCAAATTCATGTTCCAAGAGACACACTCTCAAAAATAATCTTAATAACACTAGATTTCTAATGGCATACACTCTATTAAGCTGTAATAAAACGAGTTCAGAATCTAACCTCACTATCAAACTCCGAATCCCAAATGAAATAGATTCAGATAATAACTCAATCGCTGCACTATACTCGGCAATGTCGTTCGTTGTTTGACCGAGGCTAACCCCATGCATAGATACTAACTCATCAGAGGGCGAATAGATAACCCAAGCTACGGAAGAAATATTCCGTGTATTACGACAAGCACCATCAGCGAAACTAATGTATGTTTGGAGACCCATCGACATCTGCAATATCAAGAGTAAAACCAAGATAAGCAGGAATAATGACGAAAAAACACTCTCTAAGCTAAGCACACTGTTTAAACTAAAACACACCAGCTAGAAAGAAAAACTATCCTAACTAAAAATCTCCATACCCATTGTTTAAGCATAATACCTCTTCAAGTAAAGACCATTTCTGGGTTTACCCAAAGAGTCCCCGTCAAAGTCTACCAATTCATAGGCCCCTTTTTCTAGCTTTCGCTTAACAACATAGGGACCATGCCACATAGGAACGAATTTTCCAACGCCTAATTTATCATTAGCTTGATCATAAACTAAGACTAGATCTCCTTCTGAAAAATTTCGAGGGGTCACATTTTGATCATACTGAGCTTTCATGCATTTTGCGTGAGTCTCGATCGCCAATGCAACATCACGTCGATTCTCATCTAATTGAGCCAAGTATAACAAACGATTTTCCTCTTCGAAAGTGGCTAGAAGTAACTCGATGGCCATTTGCAGTGACGGGATTTCGCATTCAATGGGTAACACAGCTTCCAAACCATAGACTAGTTGGAAAGGAGTGAACCCTGTTGATGTTTTTACTGAAGTTCGGTATGCCCAAAGCGCTGAAAATAGCATTTTATGCCAATTTGACCGATGAATCCCAATGATTCGTCAGATCATGATGACTAAAAATTGTTGATGGATTCAATCATACCATTAGCTTGTGGATAATAAGGGGTTGAACTATCGTGATGTAAACCAAGCTGGCCTGTAAGTTCGGTCATCATAATGTTTCGAAAATGACGTCCATGATCAGTGATTATCGCTTGCGGGACACCAAACCTAGCAATTATATGATTGAACACAAATATTGCAGCTGTCTTGCCATCTGCCTCAAATGTAGGCATCGCCTCGACCCACTTGGTAAAATAATCTACCGCTAGGATGATATACGGATGCCCCTCGGCCGAGTGAGGGTTACATGTAATAAAATCGATACCCCATTTGGA
Source organism: Pinus tabuliformis (assembly GCA_031772625.1). Lineage (NCBI taxonomy): Eukaryota > Viridiplantae > Streptophyta > Pinopsida > Pinales > Pinaceae > Pinus > Pinus tabuliformis. The sequence goes on from CM062816.1 coordinate 2,047,559,724, forward strand.
AAAAGGACCAACAGCAATTATAGGGTGGAGAGGAGCAGGTGGAGCGCGCATCTGTCGATCAAAAATTTGGCATTTGTGGCTTTTTCAGACCGTCGTAATAAAATCTTTAAATAAAGACGGCCAGAAGTAGCCAACGCGCAATATCTTTTGGGTTGTGGCATACCCAGACATATGACCACCAAACGCTCAAGAGTGACAGTCATTTAGAGCCCTTTCAGCTTCCTCGTGAGTTAAGCAACATCGAAAAATAGATTCCGCCCCACGGCGATAAAGAGTATCCCCAATAATCCTGAATTGTTGGGACTGGAATCGAATTTTTCGACGTTTTGACCTTGAAATTTCTAGCCGAAAGGATTGGGTCTGGAGATAAACAATGATATCCCCATACCACGGATCTAAAGTGCTGATTAGAAACAAGGATTCGTCCGCAATGGGTTCCTCCGCCACAGTTTCCGTGTCAGCACGCGGGAAGTCACACATTAACTCCGCAAAAACTAAAGATTTCTTAGACTTGGATTTTTTGAATTCCAAGTCGAACTCCTGCAGGATAACAATCCATTTAGAGTACTTGCCCCCTAGCAATTGCTTGGTCAAAATCTAGATCATAGGGTTGCAATATGAAATTACTGTAATTTTACGTAGTAAAATGTAGTGACGAAAATGTTGGACAACTTGAACAGCTGCCAATGCCAATTTCTCCACATGTGAGTATTTTAGCTCAGTTAGATTTAATGTTCTACTAAGGTAATATATCACATGTTCAGTTCTGAATTCATTTTCCTGAACTAAGACCATTCCAATGGTGGAATGAGAGGCGGTGAGATACAAGAAGTAATCCTGGTTGTAGTTAGGAGGATCCAATAATAGTGCATGGGTTAACGCGTGTTTAAGTGCATCAAAGGATTTCTGAGCTATCTCATCCCAATAGAATGGAGTATTCTATTTCAACAACTGGGTAAAACCCTTTGTAACCTCGGTGTAGTTAGGAATGAACCGTCATAAAAATTTTGCTTTCCCTTGCAAACTTTGGAGTTGGCGAAGGCTCGAAGGAGGAGGCAATTTGATGATAGCTTCGACCTTCGATGGATCAACGCGAATGTCAGCTTTCGAAACTAGAAACCTCAGCAATCAACCCGTTTCTATACAGAAGACAAATTTGTGTGGGTTCAACCGAATCTGATAATGACTACACCTCATAAATATTGCTCGTAAATGGACAAGGTGATCAGCACGATGTAATGAATGAGTAGGCAAGTCATCACGATACGGTTGCACAATGTGATTGATGTCATGAAACACATAAGACATCGCCCTTTGAAAAGTTGCTCTGGCATTCTTGAGCCCAAAAGGTAATTTACAATAAGAAAATGTCCCCCATGGACAAATGAATCCGTTTTTGGTTGATCGGCAGGTAGAATATTGATTTGATTGTATCCGGAAAAACCATCCATGAAGGAGAATATTTCGTTGACGGCACAATCATCAATGATTTGATCGATATAGGGAGTTGGGTAATTGTCCTTTGGATAGGATTGATTAATTTCCCTATAATCGATGCATATTCTTATTGTTCCTTACTTTTTGTTAACCGGAACAATATTCGATACCCAATCCGTTAACGGGATCGAATAAATGAAACCTGCATTCAATAATTTTTCAACTTCTGCTTTAATTGCAACAGCTTTTCATGGGTGAATCTGACGCAAATGTTGTTGGATAGGTTTAGCATCCAGGTAAGTCTTGATCTCACGAACAACAATCGCGGGATCAATTCCTGTTATTTCCTCATAAGACCAGGCAAACACGTCGTGGAATTCTTGAAATAGGGCCTTATATAGTTGAATTTCATCATCTGTACACGAGGCACCTATATGAATGTTCTCAACAATTCCGGGCTTAACCGAAATGTCAATAGGAATGGTTCCAGAGATGTTTCCCAAATTTAACTCTGAATCAGGATGTTTCATTGGATTCTAAGGTTCCTTGACATATTCAGTTGTAAAAATTGATGAGAAATCATTTTCAAAACAATCATCCTCGGGTGAAAACGAAGATCTGTGATGGAGATCTTCCCATGGTAAATCATCTACACATAGGATTTCACGAATTTGCTCGTCAGAGTGAACAAGTTTAGAAAATGTGATTAAATCTGAGGTTGATGTGAAAAGTGATTCCTCACGGACCACATTCATTAAGTCATTTTCGGTTGAACATGGGTCGGAAAACGACTGCACGGCTTCATAGGCAATTTCATATGGACTCAAAGGCATGGCATTACTAAATGAGTCTATCTCAGATTCAGAAGGAATGTTCCAAGAATCTTCATAAACAATGGTGTCTGATGTAATCATATGAATAGTTGCAAATGAAGACGATGCGTTGATCGGAGGAAAAGGAAAAGTTCCCAGTAAACCGACATCTTTAACTAGTCCTACTCCAACATCCTTATATGGGATAGTCATTTTACCGACATGCTGAATACTCTCAGAAGAGGCTGGGTCGGATGAAAAGTAAGTCAGCTGGTCTATTGTTATGATCTTTCCATTATGTGGAAACTTTATTACTCGAAAGACCGATGAAACGACCGCTGTCATAGCATAAGACCAACTTTGACCCCACAGAAGGTTGTAATCTAGAGGGGCATCAACCACCTCCACATCTAGACTAACATTTTTTCCTTCAACCCCTATAGGAAAATCCTGTAGAGTGCCAAAAGGATGAAACCCACGGCCATCAAAGGCCTTTAGAATCGTCGGGGATAGATTTAGCGAAGGAGAACCAAGCGATCTCCAACACTATATCGACATAATACACGTTGAGGCTCCCTCATCAATTACAGTCCGATGAATAGGCCTGTTTTTGACTATCACTGGAATCTGGAAAGCCATTTGATGAGGCAAACGCGGTGTACTATTTTCTAGATCGAAAATTATTAGATTCGAGTCCTGAACATCAACAACTCCTATAGCCGACAAAAGTAATTTACGTTGTGCTGGACATGATTGCAACACTTCCAAAGCCGACATTGCTGAGGGTGAAACAACAAAATCCTCAACAATTTTATAATTATGAGCTGCTCTCGGATGTGGATTGAAAGCTGACTTTCGAAGTATACCCTTGGCGGGTGGTTTGATTACCAAGTCTGGATTAGGTTTCTCGATCTGTAGTGGATCGGAACCAGGAGCTGAGGTTGATGGATTAGAATGAGAAGATTCTGCTTCTTTACCATCAACAAGACTTTTACTACCATAATCTTGTGATTGAGTCACAATCCTAACATGGGACATCATCAGTATGGGTTCTTCATTGGCACTCGAGGACGAACCTATCATCTTACTGTCTTGAGCTGGAAAAGGATCCTTCAAAACAGCAGGAGTTTGGGAACCCTTGACAATCTTTGCAACCTCTGCACGATGAGGGTATTCTCTTGTAAAATGATCATCGTCACAAATGAGACAAGGATAACAAGGTTTTCGCTTTTCATTATTGGATTCCGATTTTTCAGGTTTCTCCTTTGAACTTTTGCCTGTTTTATTCTTCTTCTTTCCTTTCTTCTTCCCACCGGATTTTTATTTGGCTGTATATGACTCTACAACATGAATATTGGTGGAAACCTCTACAGAAGAATCTCCTATTGGGGAATCAGGCAAGGTTATAATAGGAGAATAATTCTTGGAAGACTTCTTCTTACTTTTAGTGTTAACCTTGCCAATCATACCATCGGTGGCATGAGATCCCGAAGGAGCTGCAACGATTTGATTTTTCTTGGGAAGATCGGGGGTTGTCTCGTGTAACATACCTGACTGAGTATAGACTAAGTCAAGGTACTATTCTTGAGCAAATTACTTGCTCCTCAGTAACAACTCCGGCTTTAGCAACATCTTCAGTGATCTTTGGCAACAAAGATTTTACAAACCACTCGGCCAAGATCTAATCCGGAATAAATACCTTCACTAAACGCCGTCGACGTCTCCACTCATGAATATGATCTGAAATATAAGTAGACGTCGATTGTTTTAATGAATTTAACAATTCTGTGCCATTGTTATATCGGACTGGCAACTGAAATTGAGTTAAAAACGAGGTATCTAACTGACTAAAATTATAAAAAGTGCCTCGCGGTAACTCAATGTACCACTTGGCTGTGAGACCAATTAGAGTGCGCTGGAAATGTCTAAGACAAATTAAATAATCTGAAATGGAGTTAGACACACACCAGAGGTGGTAAGTCATCACATGGTTCGATGGGTCCTCTCCTGATTTACCTTCGAACTTAGGAATGTCACTCGACAACTTATTTGGCATTGGCGGCCAAAACGGAAGATAATTAATGGGATCGTTCGTTAGGTGTGACAATCAGGTAAGTCCAAAGTTGCGATAAATGGTAACTGTCGATTAGGATCCCTAAAACTCTGGGTCATGAGACCAGCCCCAGGAGGAGGATATCCAGGATAACTAGGAATAGGAATTGCGTTTGGGATATTTTATCCTCCCGGAAAACCAGGATTAACCAGACCGTACTGGCGTTGTTGAGGTTCTTGATAAGTGTACCCAGGGTACGGTTGATACTGATAAACTGGCTCCTGCACAGCAGGACCGAATTGGTACTGTCCCTGGTACGGTTGATAAGTAAATTGTGGTTGACTTGTGACAACCGTACTTGAACCAGGTTGTCCTACAGGCATCTGAACCGAAGTTTGAATCATAGATCAAGACGGTGGTAAAGATGTCTGAGGAGTAGATACAGGAACAGTAGAAATCGGAGTTGTCTATACTCTAGAAGTAGGTGGGGTAGATTGAACAGATGTTGCGGTAGTTGTAGCAGTCATTTGAGGCGGAGTACGAGGTGTACTAGGCCCAGGCTGAGAAACTACCGAATGTACAGAAGTTTGAATGTTAGACTGGACTGGTTGTTGGGGTGAACAAGAAACTAAGGGTTGTCCAGTTTGAGATGACAACTGTACATTTGGCTACAACACTTGTTGAGTTTGCGATGGATCCCACACTATATTCATTCTGGGGTACTGACCCATAACAGGTTGAGAATATTGAGGACCATAACCAGGTTGAGGGTAGGATTGATAATTGAAAGGTACATTTCCCGTTCCTTGAACATACGTTTGACCGGAAGGTGGTTGGAAACCTTGGTTCGAGTACTGACCTTGGGGTTGATACCCTTGAGGTACGTACTGATACTGGGGTTGACCTTGAGGTATAAATTGATACTAGGGTTGACCTTGGGGTACATATTGAGTTTGGGGTTGACCTTGAGGAACGTACTGTCCCGTAGGTATGTACTGTCCTTGAGGTTGCCCCCCAGATGCAAATTGTGTACCTTGAGGTTGCCACCCAGGCGAGAATTGAGGCTGCCCCCAGGCAGTAACTGGCCACCTTGAGGTTGAGGATTGGGAATAGAACCTGACTTCATGAGGATATCTTCTACGCTCAACGGCTTAGTACCATTACTTCCAGTTAATAACCCTTGCTCAATGGGTTGAGGAGATGCTCCCGAAAAAGTACCAGAAAGGGACTGATAGCCAGAGGGAACAGAAGGACCGTTGTAAAAAAAAGATTCGGGCGATTGAGTAAACATGGACGACTGATTCGACATATTTAACGAAGGATAATAACCTCTAGGTGTTGGGTGATAAGGAGCACGAGGTGATGAAAAACTTAACCCTGGGTTTTCTAAGAAATTAGTCAAAGAAAGGTACCAAGTACTGCTCCTAGGTGGACTGTAAAAAATTGATTCACGCTCCCTTAGCTCAATAACAGGTTTATTTTCAGGGATAGGGATGCCTACTTCTTCTTTCAGAGCAAGTTCTTCAATAGCAATAAGTCCAGAAGGAAGATCTTGGGTGATTACTCTTTCTACCCTAGGTGAACCAGGACCACTAGAAGCTGGAGAAACAAACCCCGATGTTGGAGTAGCAGCAAAGTCACTTTCAGGCTCAGATATTTCGGGTTCTTCACCTATATCACTAGTAGATGAAAAGCTACCAGTAACTTCGGAAACAGACACTGACTGTGGATTATAATCTGCTACTAACGGTTGAAAATCAGGATGTACTATCAAAGAATATTCTCCTTCTTCAGGTGACCAAACTCTACTGTCTCTAGGAGTTACAAGGACTTTCAAGCCTTCAAGCTAGCTCAGTACTTCCTTAGGAGGTTGGCCCTGAAGTCTACGGGACTTCCTCAGTAACTTAGCCACGTTTACAAACTCAGGAGGTTGGCCCCGAAGTCTACGGGACTGCCTTGGTAATTCAGCCATAGTTAAAAAAATTTAACTACTCCACACGCAAACAAAGTAAAATCTCAATGAAAAGCACCTAAAGTCTCTAAAGAACCAAACAAATCTGAATCACACGCCTAAAGAATTTAGGAGATCAAACACACACAAATAGTAACTTTCCGTACTGAAAACACTAGTTGGTGATGAAATCCAACGTCGCAGAGTTCAATACAGAAATGGCGGTTGGAACAGTTACCCCGTCAACTTGCTTAATGAATAGGCTGGCACAAGTTCCTCCACTTAACCGTCTCGAGTGAAGAGAACCCCTCAAAAAATCCAAGTGAGTCTAGCCGACGTCTGCTCCAGGTACAGTGGAATCTTCCCACCACTGTCACCTTAGGAAGAATCCTAAAGAATATGGCCACTAAGGTTACCAACCGAAACAAATATACCTGGGGGAATAGTCTACGATCCGATACGCATGCAAGGGCAGAGTATCAAGATCAATCCCCTTGAAGGCTCCTTGACATAATCCAAGGTTTACCAACAAGTGACCCCAGGCTCCTCGACAATGGTTAATTCGAGGTTTACCGTTTTTAATACGTGAATATCTGGCGTCGTTCCCAATGAGGAAGGATTGATTCCCACACTGGTTCGGACATGATCTCGTGCTTCTCCTTTAAGAGGAGTTTTCCTAGAGCATAAATGCAACAATTGGATTTCTTCCCTACCACAAGATACAACTACTTGTTTGTTTTTACTGTCTTGGAGAGTTAATTACTCTCCTACTCCAAGACACTAGCCTAAGCTAAGTTGGTGTATCAGAGCCCTTGAAATAAAAATGTTACTAGATGAATTTTACTTTAAGCGTTATTTTTATTGGTTTTTGTTTAAGTCAAAAGGTGTGGAGATGAAACTCGTGGTATGAAGACTCGACTCAAAATCACTAAAAATGCACCTAAGATGATTTAAACAATCTTTTTCTCTTCGATGAACTTCTAACTAAGAAAGAGTTTGAGAATCAAAATACTTTGTAAACAAAAATCTGTCTCAATCAAACAAATCAAAAGAAGAGCTTTTGCCTTTTCCCATGCACTCGAAACGAGACAACTAGTTATTTCACAAAAATTTCCCTTTTTCGTTTCAAAGCACTCAACCACTACAAAAAACAAACTTTTTTCCAAAAGAGATTTTTTATATTTTTTATAAAACACTCAAAACTATGGAAATGACTAACATAGAGATCTATAAATTATAAAACCTATTTGAAGTCAAAGCCTACTAAATGTCTTTTTTAAGGATGTTTTACTTAGCTAGATGTAAGCTAAGGACCAATTTATGCAGAATCACAAATAAGTCAAGAATAACCAATTTTGTTTTCTTTTTGAAAATGAAAATCCAAACTTTTAAACGCAAGCTTTTTGAAGTTTTGTAAAGAGAAAACTCAAAGCGGATTCCTCAACAAGGGGAGATTTCATAAATGGTCAGACTCATAAGAAGGCTGGTAGAAACTAAGGTGATCTGAAGTCCCTACAGCTTCTAAGCTCAGAGCCACTACACAACCAAAATGAAAAACAAACCCAACAAGCAAAACTCCTAGGAATTTCACCTAAAACCCTAAAACTAATGAAATCAACCTAAGGAAAGCTTCTGACAAGTTATATGCAGGTCTGGGCAGTGGATAACAATTTCTAAACAAAAACTAAGCTGACTAACAGAGAAGATCTTAGGTTTTTCAAAATTTTGACAGGGTCTGCAGGCCCACAATTGACACAGGTGCGGTCCCACTCTGTGCTAAAAGCCAAGATGTGGATAGGTACGCACTGTGTCAAATGGCTAGGGTGCAGTCCTCTCCCAAAGCTATGAAAAACAAAAAATAACCCTGGATCTACAAACTCTACCCAATTTTACACACAACAAGCCAAAAACAAAAACAAAAACACAGTTTCTCAGGTCAAAGTAAAAACCAGGAAAACAATCAAGTCCCCAACGGAGTCGCCATTTTGTCACACGGAATAAGTCGATCTTGCGGACAAGATAGACATTCCTAGAATCTAAAGAAGACCTAATGACAAGCAAACCAACTAGACACTATCTTTCTCTAAATATGCTTTAATAAACAATGGCAAGCAAGTGTTTTTAGGTCCAACGCAAGTTTGTGGATGCCCTCGCTCCTTCGATCCAAATGAGCTCCTTTGTCGCGAATCTGCAAACACAAACAAGGCAAACAAATTAAAATAGCACCTGAAAAGCCAATATCATAAAACATATTCAACATCAAAGTAAAGGAGTCCATGAAACAAATAACATGAGATACTTGTTGAGAAAAATGAGTTTGATTGTATTAATTCAAAAGAAGAAGAACTTTACAACCTGTGCCTTGATGCTGTACAAGCTCCTCCCAGGGTCCAGCAAGAAGTCTCCTCTACTTTGACAAGTTTCACTCACTCCCCAATGAAGCGAAAAAGGTATGTGATCTCTCCTCTTAAGCTCAACTAGGAAGTCTTGATTTCACCAGCATTTACCTTCAAAAATGTTCAGCTTCTATCCTCCTCAGCAGCCAGCCCAATGCCTGTATTTATAGTGCAATGGAGGGAGGTTACTAGGTCCTCCTTCAAAGGGATAAATCCCTCCTTCAAAGGGATAGCTCCTCTCATCAAGGGATTAGCTCCTTCTCTTTTGGGATGCATGAACCACCTCAGAGCAAACAATCCACGTCAAAATTCTTTCTAGAATCCTTTAGAATTAACCCAAAGTGAGTTTTTTAAGATAAAACTTGCGCCTTTTGACTTTCACAGGGGTCCGCACCCACACCGTTAGGGACAGAGCAGGCAGGTCCGCAGTTTTTGTACGTAGAAGGTGTGGCACTACAGGTGACAGTGAGAGAAAGTGCGGAACTAGAGTTTCATTGATTTTTAATGTCTTTCTCCCATTTTCAAAGCTTGACTTGAAGAGCTGAGGTTTGAGACTTGCTTAGGAGGACAATACAAGTGATGATAGACCCATACTAACTACAAATAATCATGGTGACGATATTTTTGTGTAACAATGACAACCCCATTGCAATAATGGGCAATCAGGAAAAATGCGGGTGGGAGAAAAAACCTCAATCTATGTATAGATAAAGGTGCCCTTAGTTGAAAGATCTTGAGAATGTCAGGAGAAACCGACATGTCAATAGGAAGTGGGGAAGAGAACTCCTCAAGACACATTGACATGAGTACCGGGTCAGAACCAAGCCATGGGGAATGATAATACACATAGAGATATGTTCTCGAAATAGGGTGATCATAGGATACGAAAGGTAAAGCAGAAACAATTTCCATGTAATCAATTTTGGCGGGACTTAATGAAATAAGCTCGACCCATGTATCGACAAGATTTGGTGAAGGAAGAACCCGAGGATCAAACTTGACCAAAATCATATTGACAGAGGCAACATGAGGAGGTGGGAGTGGAAATATGCCCATCAAGGAAGGATCTTTAAAAAGTCCTCCACCCACACTCTCATAAGGAGCACTGGTGTGCTTTACATACGAAACATTTCCATCCGAGGAGGAAAATAAGGATAGTTGGTTGACTGTGACTATCTTCCCTTAATGGGGAAAATGAATCACGTGGAAGAGGGTGGAGGCTACAACATGCATATCATGGGTCCAGGTCCGTATGAGTAGAAGATTGTAGTTAAGATTAGTGTCAATTATCTCTAACTTGACATGTACCGTCTTGCCCTCCAATGTAATGGCAAGGTTGGGAAGGACACCAAATGGTCGCGAATCACACCCGTCGAAATCTTATAGAGTGTTAGGGGACTGGTTCATAGGATGAGAACCAATTTCCTTCTAGAAAGGGGTAGACATGATGTAGGTAGAAGCACCTTTATCGATGATGGTCCTATGAATGGTTTTCTCATTTATGATTACCTTAATGAGAAAGGAAATTTGATGAGGTAAATGCGGAACGTGGTTTTCCACGTCAAAGCAGATGAGATTAGAGTAAGCTAGATCAATATCCCCAATAGCCAATAGTAACGATTTCTGCTGAGAAGGACAACTTTGAAGGACCTCGAGAGTAGACATAGCTGATGACACTTGAGCCAAATCCTCAACAATGTTATAATTTGAGCGGCTTGAGCGTTGGGATTGTATGTGGACTTTCAAAGCACACCTCGAGAAGGTGGTCAAATGGTAGAATCAAGATTAGGTCGCTCTATATGAAGAGGACTAGAACCGGATGGGGCGGAAGAAGAAGGGGTACCTTCTTTCTCTTTCCCTGTTGACGGGACAAGAGTTTGATAATATTTTGACATGGTAGCCACGTTGATTGGGGTACTCATCACGAACACTTGTGAACCTGAAGAAGATGACTAAGGCTGGTCTACCATTTGATTTTGCTGGTCTGGAAAGTGATCTTTCAGGACAACTAGGGTCCCTTTGAGAAAATGACTAATTTTAGACTATCTTTGACGATCCTTAGTATAGTGATCCTCCTCACAAATGAGGCATGGATACTTAGGTTTCCATTGGGTAGCATCACCAACAGACAGTTTAAGAGGACCCCTTTTCGGGGCAGCAACTTTACCCTTGCCTTTTCCTTTCTTCTTACCTTTAGAGGATTTATCCCCTACGGTAGACTACACAACGTGAACCTCTGAGGTTTTACCAGGGTCGGGTGCATTGTGAGAGGAGTTATTGGGAGCAGTGTTGGAGACTGAATTATGTTTGGAAGAATATTTTACAGGGGTCTGAGTCACTAAAAAAATTAATCCATCAATAGGAGGGGTGGCGAGGGACTTAGATGTCATCCAATCAGATGATGGTTTGGTGCATCGGGTAACACATCATATAATGTGCCAAATTGTGAATAGACAAGGCCTGGATACTGGGCACGTGCGATGGCTTGTTCCTTAGTGACACATCCACCAATAGCAATGTCCTGAGCAATTTTGTTGACAAATGATTTGGTGAACCACTCATTCAACAACTGATCAACAATTTAAAACTTAGTCAGATGATTCCTACGTCTCCATTCATGGATGTTATCGAAGATGTCAGTCGTTCTGTCTTGCTTGAGTGACGTTAATAGATGGGTTACAATTTCATGGTGAATGGGAGCTGGAAATATGTGAGAAAGGCCATGGTGAGAGTGTTAAATTCATGATAGGTATTCTGGGGGAGCTCGATATACCACTTGGCCGCAGCTCCTGTAGGAGTTCATTGGAAAGGAAAAAGACAAATGGAATCATCAATGTAGGAATTCAAGGAGCACTAGAGGTGATATGTCATCACATGGGCTTGAGGGTCCTCTTTCGATTTTCCTTAAAAGTTTGGACGATCGCTCGGAATATTTGATGGAACCGGAGGCCAGTATGGCAAATGAAGAATCAAATCATTCATGAGTCTAGACACATATGGCAATTCCAGCATAGCCAAGAATGGAAATTCAGTATTGAAAGGAATTTTAGGTCGATAAGGGAGTAGAATTAGATAGAACCATCCCTGTTGGTAAGGATTTTGTCCCCAAAGTGGAGGTTTTTTACCATAAGGCATTTGATTTTGCCCCCACTGTAGGTTACCTTGCCCGTAGGAAGGATTTTGACCTTGAAAGCCTTGAAACTGTCTGGCTAGAGGGTGTTGATAAGCAACATATTGGTTAAAAGGCTATTGAAACTTGAGCCTGCTAGCCTTGGACATATGGATTTTTCATCTAATGTCCCTGAGCATAAGGATTTTGGACTTGCTAACATTGGGAAAATGGATATGGTTGTTGCAGTTGTCCTTGCTGCAGCATGATCTGGCCTTACTGCTACGTGGATGGCCCCTGCTACAACGAAGGTTGCCCTTGCTACTGTAGGGGTTGTCCTTGTGTTATACAAGAAAATGACATCCTTATCAGCTCATAGGATAAAGACATGATGACTGAAGGAATGACCAAGTTCACAAGCCCAATTATCAAGCTAACGCTACTTAAACACTAACAACTTGCCTTATAAAGCTTCCTAGCAAGGCTAAGGGTGCATTAGTGCCCAAAGTAACTCTGTTTGTTACCTTGGAAAGAGCATTAGTGAACCCTAATGAGTTTCTACGGGTCAAGGGAACAAGTTTACTAAGAAAATATCCCTAGATTCTCTCCTATGTCAACACATAAAAGTAGGGAAACATCATAACTCAACTTGTTTGGGGGAATTACTAATTCCTAATGGAGTATGCAAACAGGAAAGAGCACAAAGGCATGGAAACATCACTGCTTTTGCCTAATGGAACTCATGAAGGGCTTGGCAACTGTAACCTCACATGCTATATATGCAAGGTTAGGGCCATTGTGAAAGAGGTCGAACCATTTGAAAGGATTGCCTATTTGACTATTGAGTAGAGTCTCTGACTAAGGCATCAGAAGAGGTTAAGAAGGGAGAGAGAGAGAGTAGTTGGAGGGGCAAGGGAAGGTTGATGCAACTCATGGTTTTAATCACTCTTTCTACATCAATATAGAACTGTAATTGTGTTGTACACTCCGAGATGTTGATAGTATGACTTGTTTGTATGTTTATTCAATATCATTAGCATGAGGGTCTTAGTTATATGCAACCAGATATATTTATATGTTCATGCATTGTTTATCAAGGTTATATGTTGTGATATTATGCTTGTATTTGCTATGTGCAGGCTTTATCTGGAGCTGACTCAGGGGTCTTCCGCCTAGAAGCATTGTGCTCTCCAGCAACACCACACTAAGACTTGAGGTAATAGTTCCTTCTCGCTTTGATATTTCATTTGTTAAACACAGATATGCATGTATCTTTGTGATAGCTGCAACTAATTTGATTGTCTACCAAGGATCCCGAGAAGATCCTTGAGGGTTTGTACATCACCAAACACCCGTGCATTAATCCCTATAGAACCTTGCTACTGAAAAGGTACTTGAATAGTTCCCGGAATGACAACATGAAAGTTTCAGAACTATATCTGGTCATACCCACCAGGCACAACGGATGGACCAGGCTAGACATAGGGTCTAGGATGAGGGATGTATGATGGATTAGCCATCGCTTGTGAACCATATGAAACATAAGGAGGATGGTATTGACCTTGAGCCATATTGGGCTCTTGGTACTGGACGTGACTTAACCCAGATGGACCAACATTGGGTTGTTGGTACTGGACATTACTTGATCTAGTAGGACCAACAGTATTTCAAATGGCACTCATAGAGGGTTGGTTCATCCCAACCATGTGAGGTTGTGAGCCACTCACATTGGTTGTGCTAGAGATCATAGTAACATTCAGGCTCTACCCCCTAGGTGGTGGAAGAACCTGCCACTTAGTAAAGGGATCAAAGAACTAACAACAACATGACTCAAGATCGTCAGTTGAACTAGAAGGGTCACCTGCGCAAATGAAACAAAAGGATTGGGAATGGTGGGTTGCACCGAGACTGAAGTGACTGAAGACGTCACCATTGGTTGGGTGGTCAGGTTAAAAATGAACAGATCTGTGGTAGGCATAGTGCCAGATGCCCAAATAGGGTTGTGATACAATGATGAGGCAGTAGGCGTGCCTGAAACCAACTAAGCTAAAATCACATAATTACATGATAAATCAGGATGAACACCAGTTAGAATGCATCCCGTTTAAGGGATACCTTTCTGAGGGAAAGGATATTCCTGCTCCTTGACCGTGCGTAGAGTGGAAACCTCCAAGTGACCCAGAGAGGAGACAGGGGTTACGCTTTCTGATTCCATGGGTGAAAACAGACGACGACGGACTACCGAAGATGTTCAAGGGGATAATTTCAAAGGAATACCCAACTGATCGTATGGACTGTACGGATGCTATGGTGATATCACAATAGGATCGAATAAAGGATTCAGAGGATAAACAACTATTCTAAGATGACTTTCAGAAATTGGTGGACTCTCGGGAGTTTGGATAGGATTATCTAGAGATTCCGGGCCAAAGTCAAAAAGTGAACCAGTATCTGAAGGGGGAGGATGAGATGAAAAAGGTTGAATACTCACAACATTTCCAAGCTCAACACCTTGGTCCTGAATTGACTGTGGAAATTCAGGAAAAGGCTCCTCAGACCATCTTTCAGAGAGAGGAGAGGAAGAAGAACTAGGCGAACCAGTTGGTTCAACCATGCTGATATTGTCTCAAATAACCAAAAGAGAGATCGATTGAGAGTGTTTTAAAATGTACCTAATGGTATACCCACGATGTGGTCTAGAAAATACTAACAGGGACGTTATAAGATCGTGGGCAACACTTTTTTTTTAAGACGCGAAAACAAACTAGTTCTCCTTCATGTTTTAAGAGTCAAGAAAGAAGCAAAGATGACTCTATCACTTTCGATTTGAACGAGCTCGAAAGGACAAGAAATCGGGTGATATTTTATATTTAGGGAGTCAAAAAGATCATATTGACTACTCAGGATGAACTAGGTAAAAAGGATTACCATGTAACCGTGAACTGCAAAATACCTCCCGGCAAACTGAGAAGTATGGGCAAGAAATCTCCCAAAATGTTATGTTTGGTGTATCATGTTTACAAGGTGATTGACTCAGCTTCATATGGATAAAGCATTTCAAACTAGTGGGGTATCCCTTTATATACTCGACTGTACAAGGAGAACAAGTCCATACTAGTATTGTCTAGTGAAAATGTGAACGACAACTGCTAGGTTTTAAGACACTGGAACACGTCTCCAGCCTATACCTTCTAAGATGTGATCATTATTTTTCAAATGCGCCTTAGGTTAATTGAGTACATTTTAAAGTTTATCTTGAAATTATGTATCGGTTTTCAAGCCTTATCAATGTGACTAAAAAACACCTATAGGCAGCTAATTGAGACAGGACCCTTTCAATTCAATGAATCGTCTACACTAATGAGAGTAGAAATCACACTCAAATGCAACAAAACAAGCAATTGAAAATAAAATTATTTTTCACTATTTCGCCTTTCGAAAACAAAAATGATGAAAAACTCTTTCCAATTCCTAACTTTCCTATCAAATGCACTTCAAGTAGCCCTTTCACTAATAAAGAGAATTCAATTCTTTTGCAATGCAATTAATGATGCAACTCTAGCCTTTAATGATGCTAACTAATGTAACATATTGATGCAACAAACTAGAGTTATGTATTTTCCAATGAAATGATGGAATGAATCTTTCACAAACACTTCACACTTCAATGAAACATTTGCAATACAAGCAATCACAAGCGAGCATAAAAGAGAATTCCTTTCACAACTAATGAAGCAAAGATTGAACCAAAAGTAAGATGGGAAATGTGATTTGTGCCCAGAAAGAGACGCTCAAACACTAAATAAAACTTTTCAAACTTGTTAAATGGAAATTGAAGCAACAAAAGGACTGATAAAATGAAATGCAAGGAACAAATTTTACTATGGACTTGACTTTCCGAGCAGGCAAAAAAATGAATGGGTGATGACCTAGATGCCCTAGGGTTATACACCATCCAAGAACTCAAACAACCAAGTGAAGGAAATGAAAATTAAGCAATCATACAAACCAAGCTAAAAGAGCTCTCTAGCCAGCGAGAACACTATCAAAATGATCTGAGAGATAGAGATGAGAAGGGCAAGACACATTGGCTATGATCTAGGGTAAACCCTGATCTTCACCTACAGGAATCGACGTGACTGCCTAACTGAAAATACGCGCCAAAAGGGGGTTGGCACGACTATCAAAAAAATAAACGTGCTGACTGAGGATTCAAGGAAAAAATATTTTTTTTCA
This sequence comes from Pinus tabuliformis, assembly GCA_031772625.1. NCBI lineage: Eukaryota > Viridiplantae > Streptophyta > Pinopsida > Pinales > Pinaceae > Pinus > Pinus tabuliformis. The sequence goes on from CM062816.1 coordinate 2,047,575,718, forward strand.
AAGGCTGAGACTAGACTTGCCACTATAAATTTCAGTCTTAGAGCAATAAACCAAGCACAACAAAGATCACTAAAGGGAAATGGTGGTACTATAAAAGTTCACACAAAACATAAAATCAATCAAATAGAAGGATTGGCTCCCCAGTATGGTCGCCCATTTGTGGTGTAGGTAAACTCTCAGTGCAAACACAAACAATTCCTCTAGCCCGTGAGAGTAGGTCTAGCCACAAACAAACAATCTATGGAAAATCTCCTTAAGGTAGAATCAACTAAGAGGGCCTACCTCTTAGAACGCTATTCCACTTGGTGATGATCCTGCTTCCTCACTCGAGCTATCTTCCATTTCCTTCCTTCAAATACCTGAAACAAGAAAATAACAACAACAAAAACAAATGTGACAACATGGAATATTGTATTCAACCTACTTAATAGGTCAAGGAACATTAAGCCATAAATATGTAAAATGATACTTCATGTAGGAAATCAATCGATAGTTGGATTAATATAAATCAGAAAGAGATTACAACCGGTGCCTTGACATTGTTGTTCTCCTCCGACGTATCCAGGTTCCCACACTTATGCTAGCACTTTATGGATAACCCCAACAAATGGAAGTTCAAGGCATCTTTCCCTCTAGTCTCAAACCAAACCAAAATCACACTATTCTCCCTCAAACACACACTAGAAAGCTATAAGCTATAAATGACTTGCTAGTTATTCACACTTACTGTTGGGTCCCTATAATACTAGTGATTACCCCATTAATATTGTAGTTATACCCCTTATTAATATTTTTGTGCCCCTATTTCCCCCATATTGTTATTACCGTGCCCCATAGAATCCCTCTATTGTTATTTTTGTGGCTTTATATTATTATTGTTAGGTCGGCTGGATTATATTGTGACTCCTTAGACTCCTATATATAGAAAGGAGGTTTTGTCATTTGAATCATCAAAGAATTGTTCATTTATGTAATGTAAAGGAGGTTTCCCCCTCGAAGAGGCTGAATTCTAAGGCGTTGATCTATCTTTTCTATCTTTTCTTGAGCTGGTTTCATAACATTTGGTATAAGAGCTTTGGATTCTAGGGTTTCACTGCTCCAAACAGGTCATCATGGAATTTTCGCTATAACTGTTTTTCTGTGATGTTTCAGAAGCTACAAAAAAAACCCATTTGAGAAGAAATCGTGCTGAACCTCAGATGAAAATTTCAGATCTTTTTACACTATATTTGTAGAGATATGATCTGAGGAAGTTGGTCTTTTTGTAGACTCCTGAATTACATTCCAAACAGGTGACCTGGGAAAATCGTCATAACTTTCTCTCTGGGGATCGGATTGAAATTTTGTAAGAAGGTACAGAAAGAGTACGGAATTTAGTTTCATGTATGCATTTTTCAGATCCAAAGGTCGAAACAGTGACTCGTGGCACGTCGTACAAGTTCGCTCTACTGAACTAGTCTACAATCAAGTCACTGTGGGAGATTTCGCATAAATCTTCCTTGGAGAATCCAATTTGGGTCAGACTTGTGGCATTGGAAAGAGGATGCAGAAGGCTACTATAGGTCACTATTTCAAAACTGGAGGATCTGAATTTACAGAGATACATCAAATTCAATATCAGGCTTCTACAAAGTGAAAAAAGGTGTGTAGTTTTTTTTTAAATTTTTGCGTAAGCATGGTTTGAAGGAATTCAAAGGGCATAGTAAAGCATTATTATTGGTAACTAATGCTTCGAGGAAAGAAAATGCAAATACGTAGTAAGGAACCTGAAAGCTCTAGCATGACTCATGAAGAAGAGGAAGAAATGCTACATGATATATCAAAATTACAAGAACAAGTGCAACAAATGTCACCCTCACAAAAGCTAACAGAAGCTAAGATAAATGGCGTGGAATCTAAGATAAAGGGCATGGAAGCTAAGATGGATGATTCGAAGAAATATTTGCATGGAATATTTGAAGACAGATTTGAAGACAGACATGGCAGATTTGAAGACAGATTTGAGAAATTTTCTACAAGAAATACTTACTAATGGTGAAAAGGTTGTAAAGGAAACTCATGATGTGAACAAAAGAAATGTTAATCATGATTCCATAGACTCTAATGTTGGATCGAAGACCCACCATATTCCAAAAATTTATATGAGGAAGTTTGATGGCAAGGATCCCGCCACATGGATATTACAGATGGAGCAATTCTTTGATCTCAATAATGTGCAAAACACACAAAAGGTACGTATGTAAACTTTATATTTGGAACCAAATCAGTTTGTATGGTATCAATGGATTTGATCTCGTAAACAATTTATCACTTGGGCAATTTTTACGGAAGAATTGATAGCACATTATGAGGATACAAAAAGCAACACTTTTTTAGCCAATTGATAAGTCTCAAACAAAAGGGTTCAATAATGGAGCACATTGAGGAATTCCAAAAATTGAACATAGGGGTAAAAGATATTCCAGAGGAGCATAGGATTGATGTGTTCATAGGGTCTTTAAAGGATAATATCCAACATGATGTTCGCCTTTGGGAACCTGATTCATTAGAGAAGGCATTCAGGTTAGCAAGAAAAATGGAAAGCAAAATTATGGCAACCAAGAAGCATACCACTCACAACTATAAAGACGGAAGTGTTATTGCCCCTAGTCTTCCACAACCTATAAGGTTGACACCACAACAATTGGAAGAAAAAAGAGCAAAAGGGCTTTGTTACAGTTGTGATAGCAAATACACTAAAGGTCATAAGTGTGCTGAGAGGAAATTATTCTACATAGATTGTGAAGAGGAAGAAGAAAAGGAGCAAGAAAGGTCAAAAGAAGAGGATAGACTCCAAGAAAAAAGCCTAGATGAAGAAAAAATAAATCCGACCATATTTTGTAATGCATTGGCAGGAATTACCACTCCTCAAACTATCATGATAGAAGGACAAATCAAGAAGAAAAAGGTAATAGTGTTGATTGATTCAGGTAGCACCCACAATTTTATTCATTGTAAGGTAGCAAAAGAATTGAATTGCTTCCTATATCCAGAACCAGAGTGTCAAGTGATGATTGCAAATGGAGGAACAATAAATTTCTCTAGAAAGTTCCATAATATCAAGCTATCCATGGGAGAATATGTACTGACTAGCCCAATGCTTTCCATTCCAATGGGAGGTGCTGATGTTGTACTAGGAGTCCAATGGCTACAATCCTTGGGTACAATAGCTTTTAATTTTCAAGAACTTTTCATCAGATTTTCGACAGAAGGAAAGGAAGTTGAATTAAGGGGTATTGTAGGGAAACAAGGAAAGATAATCAGCTCTAATGGTATTACAAAGCTTCTAAAAAAGGAGCAAAGAGGTGTAATTGCACAATTATGTTCGCTAGATGTTTCCACATTAGAATCATCTATTTCTCTAGATCTCCAAAAAGTCCTGGACAATCATTCCAAGGTATTTGAGACTCCCAAAGGTCTCCCACCTATGCATGATCATGATCATGCTATTCATCTGATTCCAAGAAGTGTTCCTCCAAACATCAGGCCATACAGATATCCCTATGTCCAAAAGAGTGAAATTGAACGTATGGTTGCAGAAATGCTAGTGGTTGGTATAATTCAATCGAGTCAAAGTTCTTTCTCTGCTCCAGTAGTATTGGTGCACAAGAAGGATGGATAATGGCGCATGTGCCCAGATTATAGGGATCTCAGCAAGCTCACTATTAAAGATAAGTTCCCCATTCCTGTCAATGATGAATTACTGGATGAATTGCATGGCTCAATTTACTTCACCAAGTTGGATCTTCATTCAGGATATCATCAAATCAGAATGAAGACTGAAGACATTCTGAAAACAACATTTAGAACTCATGAGGGTCATTATGAATTTTTGGTCATGCCTTTTGGCCTTACCAATGCACCTTCAACATTTCAAGTTTTAATGAATTCAATTTTCAAACCATTCCTTAGAAAATTTGGGTGTTAGTATTTTTTGATGATATACTAATCTACAACAAGTGTTGGAAGGATCATGTTGAACATGTTGACGGGGTGCTACAACTATTGGAGGAGAAACAATTATATGCAAAAAGATCCAAATGTTTCTTTGGAGTCCAGGAGGTGCAATATCTGGGTCATATTGTATCTCATGAAGGAGTTAAGGTAGACCCTAGCAAAATTAAAGCCATTAAGGAATGGAAAATCCCCACATCCATAAAGCATCTGCGAGGATTTCTCGGGTTGACAGGGTATTATTGCAAGTTTGTTAAGAATTATGGGAGAATAGCAGCACCTCTAACAACATTATTGAAGAAAGATGCATTTTCATGGACTCCGGAAGCAACAAAGGCCTTTGAACATCTTAAAGAGGCAATGTGCCAAGCACAGGTCTTAGCTACACCAGTCTCTAGACTTCACAAAAACCTTTATTGTGGAATATGATGCTTCAGGAAATGGAATTGGTGTTGTTCTAATGCAAGATGAAAGACCCATTTATTTTGAAAGTCGTCCAATCAAGGGAAAGTTTTTAAGAAAATCTATTTATGAGAAGGAAATGTTGGCAATACTCCATGCACTTAAGAAATGGCGACCCTACCTAATGGGAAGACACTTCAAGGTAAAAACGGATCATGATAGCCTTCAATACTTTTTAGAACAAAGATTATCCTCTGAAGAGCAACAAAAGTGTGTCACAAAGATGTTGGGTTATGACTTTGAAATCATCTAGAAAAAAGGGAAGCAAAATGTGGTGGCAGATGCACTCTCAAGAAAGGATGAGGATGTGGAAGCATTGTTGTGTGCCATTTCTATTATCTAACTAGATTGGATAAATGAAGCAAGGGAGGAATGATGAAGAAGTGTGTGCACTTATTCGAAAGTTACAACAAGATTGCAGTACGTCTGATACATTTAGCTGGCAAAATGATTTGTTGTGGTACAAAGATTGCTTATACCTCTGTAAGAATTCCCAGCTAAAACAAAAGATTCTTATGGAATTGCACACTTCTCCCTTAGGAGGGCACTCAGGATTTTTAAAAACTTACCACAGGGTTAAGAAGGAATTTTTTTGGGATGGCCTTAAATCAGATATTCAAAAGTTTGTGGCGGAATGTTTGGTTTTCCAACAAAATAAAGTTGAAACAATTAAGACACCGAGTCTATTACAACATTTATCCATTACAAGCCAACGTTGGGAGGAGGTTTCAATGGATTTTATCACAGGTTTACCGAAGTCTGAGGGAAAGAGTGTCATCATGGTGGTAGTTGACAGACTTACCAAGTATGCACACTTTTGTGCATTATCACATCCATTTAAAGCCAGTACAATTTCTATTGCTTTTATGGAAACAATTCAAAAGCTACATGGAAATCCAAAGATTATTGTAAGTGATAAAGATCCCATTTTCACGGAAAATTTTTGGACAAAATTATTTTCTTGTCTTGGTACTCAGTTAGCTCATAGCTCATCTTATCATCCTCAATCTGATGGGAAAACTGAGATAGTAAACAAATGTTTGGAAGGATATCTTCGTTGCTTTGTATCTGATAAACAGACACAATGGGTCAAATGGTTGCCTCTGGCTGAATGGTGGTATAACACTTCCTTCCATACAGCAACAAAAATGACCCAATTTATGGCACTTTATGGGTATCAACCACCGTCCATCACATCATATTTAAGAGAAAATTCTAAGGTTCAGGCAGTGGAACATCACATCGAAAATCAACAACAAGTCCTCCAACTCTTAAAGGATAACCTCGTGTTGGCACATAATAGAATGAAACAACAGGTAGATCAACATCGCAGTGAAATAAGTTTTGATGTAGGTGATTGGGTATTCCTACGGCTACAACCATATAATAAAATGTCCCTGAGGCAAGATAAGAAGGATAATAAATTATCACCAAAGTATTATGGTTCGTACAAGGTGTTGCAAAAGATTGGTACTATGGCATACAAATTGGAGCTTCCTGCAACTTCTTGATTGCACCCAGTTTTCCATGTTTCATGTTTAAAGAAGGTTATAGGCGACAAGCTCCCAGTTCAAACAATATTGCCAGAAATTGATGAGGAAGGAAAAATTATATTGGAACCAGAAGCAGTCACAGAAACAAGAACTCGACAGCTACGAAATCGATCAATTTCAGAGTATCTTATCAAGTGGAAGAAGTTATCCGTTGAAGATTCCACATGGTAGGATGAGAATTTTATGCATAAGTATCCAGAACTACTCAAGCGTTGATGACAACACTTTTTTGAAGGAGAGGGGCATGTTGGGTCCCTATAATACTAGTGATTACCCCATTAATATTGTAGTTATACCCCTTATTAATATTGTTGTGCCCCTATTGCCCCCATATTGTTATTACTATGCCCCATAGAATCCCTCTATTGTTATGTTTTTCGCTTTATATTATTATTGTTAGGTCGGCTGGATTATATTGTGACTCCTTAGACTCCTATATATAGAAATGAGGTTTTGTCATTTGAATCATCAAAGAATTGTTCACTTATGTAATGTAAAGGAGGTTGCCCCCTCGAAGAGGCTCAATTCTAAGGCGTTGATCTATCTTTTCTATATTTTCTTGAGATGGTTTCATAACACTTGCTCTAAAAAATCCAACTAGCTTTTGCTTGGGAAAAAGAGAGGCTTATATAGCTTGGATGGATGGGAGATGGTTCCTCTCATTATGGGAGAAGGTCTTATCTCTTGAGGTTCTTTCATCCTATTAGAGGAAAGGAGCCCAAATTGATTTCCTTGGCTCTATCTAGCCCAACCATCTACCAAAATTCTGTTACGAAGCTTCTAGACATGGAAGCTTCGACTCATTATATGAAAAACATTCCAAATGATGATCGACATGACTGAAAAAAGCTTCAGTCAATCTAATCGGTGCGAGGGTTAGTTTTAACCTCTGTAAATTGGCACGAGGAGAAAACTAGTCAGTAGCACTGGTCTTGTAAACTGGGATAGAAGGAAGATTCTTTGGAAATTATGCAAAGGGGAATTATTTTGCTCATGAAGAGGGACATACTAGGAGTTTCTTCATGATGGGAAAACATGTTAGGTAAACTTTAGAGGTCCTCCAGGACCATAGACAGGGGAGTACAGGGACTGTGACAAAATGTTGTGTAACACCCATACAACGCCCTCTTGAACCGACACACATGCGACTCATGGTTGAAGTTATCAAAACCTTTAGGTTTCTCTATGTACATCACTTCCTCAATCGTGCCGTTAAGGAAGGTTGTCTTTACATCCATCTGATGTATCTTCCAACCCATATGTGCTGATAGTGCCAATATAGATCTGATTAAGGAGTACCTTGCAATACAAGAAAAGGTCTCATCATAGTCAATCCCCTCTACATATGAAAAGCCTCAGGCCACAAACCTGGCCTTATGCTTCTCCACACTACCTATTAGGGCTTAAATCTACCTCAGGCTGAGAAAGGCAGGTCTAGGGTAACATCAAACCACGTTTAACCTGGTAGCTAGCCCTACCAGGTCGGGAGAGGGCTCTCTCCTTGTCAATCTCAGGAAAATATAGCAAATGAGGCTTGAGATGACTAATGTAAAGACTAATTTTAGGCTATATATATGCTCAGTAGAGTTTGATTGAATTTTATGTTGGTTTGTTGGATCAAATGTGAAAGGCAGTTTTGGGTCCTGGGAATGGATTCAGTCTTGCAGAGATTTCTGTGGGGCGAGGTAGGAAAATGCTTTAGTACTTTGAATTAAGTGAAATGGAGAGTCTTAAGACTGGTGAGGAGTTGGAGAGGGCGTGAATGGAGAGGGCTCCCGAATCAAACATTGCATTGTGCAAAATATAATCATGCAATCTAAGGATGATGTAAAAAGGAGCTACATCACTATCCTTAGATTAGCCTTCTATGGCCGGACCAAAGATAAGTTCAGGTTGGTCATCTTCCACATTTACCATATCAGACATAGGATCTATATTCAAAATCTTAGCCACTTGACCTTTATAATTGTTTTTCTTCATTAATTCAATCAAAGGTATTGACAAGCAATTTCATTTTCTGAGCTAAAGGTTATAGTTTTCTCTACCTCTTTGACTGGATCATCTTTCTTTTTAGTTTTCTCCTTTGTTAAACTTGGCTGATTTGAATTTTCATTTGGTGATTGTACTTTACTAGAAGTAGGGTCTGCTGACTCCTTTCCTTTTGTCTGCACATTTGAAGAATCATTCTTTGGCGGTGTTGCTTCCTTCCGCTTCTGAATTGGATTGATAGGAACATCCCTGCTCTTGAGTGAGTATTGCCTTTGTTGCACTGTCAATGTATTCATGTATCCTCTCTAATATTCATCTGATTCCTCTTCTAGGACTATTTCATTTGTGAAAATAAAATCTTCATCTTTTTGTACAGCTGGATTTTTTGAATACTCTTCATCTTCAGTGACGTAAGTTGGAAAATCATTTGGTGTAAATAAGTGGTTCTCTTCGCCTATTAGAGCCTCATCATATTCTGATTTAGTGCCATGGACATAGTTCTGTTGTAATGGTGTTTTGACTTGCTATTGAGCTGATGGATCTTGAGCTCTTTGTCCCTGTTGCTTGATTCTAAGTTGTGGTTGTTGCTGACCTCGGAACTTAGATTTCTGACCTGTGTCTCGGGCTTATCAATGGTTAATCTATCAAACATCTTCTCAAGCTTATGAAGCACTTGAACTGAGGTGGAAGCTTCTTCCTTTATAGTCACTTTCTTCTTGGTCTTCGTTCTAGCTCTCTTAGCTAGCAGATTTGCCTCCACACTTACTGCGATTTTCTGCATGTCCTCCAATGTAGTTGGGTCTCATTCTCTCAATTGATATGCCATGTTGGGATCAAAACCATCGGGAAATTTGATCAAATCCAGCCCCGTAGGTGCCTTGATATCAGCTGGAATGGCATTATAAACAGTATTGAATCTAACACAATAATCCTAGACACTTTCACAAACATTTCTCTTTATGTTTTCATACTCAGGAAAGGATTTGGAGTGGATTTTTCATTACCTCCCAGTGATCCAGAAATTGTTTTTGAAGTACTTCCAATGAATTGATTGTTCCAGTAGGAAATGTTCTAAACCACTTTCGCACTTCGCCTCAAAAAGTTTGCACAAATAATATCATAGTTACATTCTTTGCATCTATCTCATGGAGATCAAAGAAATCACTCATCCCATCAACGTGTTGCTCTGCTGTGACACCTTAGGAAGCATCAAACAATGGGATCTTGCTTTGGTAATCAGCGGGCATGGCATCCAAGTTCTGTGGCAAAATAAGAGGTGCATGTCTGGCATCCATTGCTTGAGGTGGATTTACAACTAGCCTTGGGGATGTAGGGGGAGTTGGAACAACGCTAGCAACTGATGTGACCGGTGTATGAGGTTTTGAAGGAGGTGAAGAAATTTTTGATGTTTGAGGTGTAGATGGAGTGGATGGGGGTGAAGGCACTGCAGATTTTTGATCAGATATGGTAGGCTGCACGGGAATGGTGGGAATAAAAGGAGGCTTAGTAGGAATTTTTGAACCAGACACAACGACAGATGAACCAAGAGTAGAAGATGCAGATTCTAAGAACTCGGGAATATTGGTAGCCACAATTGAAGATTGGAGATTTAGAATATAAGCATCAATTGATCGATTTGGTCTTTTAGTTCCAAGATCTTTGACAAACTCCAGATTTAGGACAGTAGAAGCAACAACACTTTCCGATTTAGTTTCAAATAACAATAGCTCAAAAATTTCATCAAATGGGGGATCTTCAAGATATTCAAAAACAACCAGGCATGAGTGAGATCTAAACACAGGAATCATGGAACTTTCTTTGTGGAGAATTCTTGGAATGAGATTTGGGTTTTCAAACATGGGAGGAGGATCAAGATCAGGATTGGCGCTGGTGTATCTTCTGGAAGCCAGTGTGTTGAATTATTCCCCAAGATCAAATGGACATTATCAATTTGTTAGCCTAGTGAATTATAAACTCATCGTCCAAAAGTCTAGAATTGTTTAATATACTGGGGCAATCGTTTAGATCAAATGTTCAGTTTATAAACTAAACCAGAGATTGACTGAAGCAACATTCATCTACTTATGCACTTGCAAAGCAAGTGCAGTTTGAAGGCTACCTGGCTAGCTTCAGGTTTCGTCTGTAGTCTACAAAACAAAACAACGATAAACAAACTTTTCTTCCCCAGTATGGTCACCACTATGTTAGGGTCTAAATCTACCTCAGGCTAAGAAAGGCAGGTCTAGGGTAACATCAAACCACGGTTAACCTGGTAGCTAGCCCTACCCGGTCGGGAAAGGGCTCTCTCCTTGTCAATATAAGGAAAATATAGCAAATGAGGCTTGAGATGACTGATGTAAAGACTAATTTTAGGCTACGTATATGCTCAGTAGAGTTTGATTGAATTTTATGTTGGTTCGCTGGATCAAATGTGAAAGGCAGTTTTGGGTCCGGGGAATGGACTCAGTCTTGCAGAGATAACTGCGTGGCGAGGTAGGCAAATGCTTTAGTACTTTGAATTAAGTGAAATGGAGAGTCTTAAGACTGGTGAGGAGTTGGAGAGGGCATGAATGTGTCATGAGTCCTCTGCAAACAGTAGAAAACATGTAAAACTAAGCAAACCCTAAGGTAGAGCACTGAAACATCAATGAATTCTACCTTTATACTTGATTCATTTAGTTAAGCTGAAAAGAGAGAGATGATGGCACACATAAACACATGTAAACATGAATGATAGAAGGAAAAACAATACCAAATCAACTTGCCAGAAGAATCCCACAAAACGTTGCAAACCCTCATCTATTCCTTTGCCAAACTGCAGAGATGATGTATAATAATGCTCAAAGCATTCACAAGAGTCAAACCTTTACAAATGAATGAAAAGGTACTAGATATAGGAAAAAAACAACTCATGCTAGCCTTTAGGGTCAAAATCATGAGTTTAGGAGTTATTTCAACAAGATCTAAACTAAGAACTAAAAGTAGGCAGTGGAACATCATGCCTCTAAAATATAGGAAACTGATTCATTGAGTTGAACACCACCTATTCATGATGTATCTACCTCCATGAGTGAATTTTCATCATTTTTACATCAAATTCCATCAAGTTACATCAATTTGCATCATGAGTTTGACCATAAGAGAGAAAAAAGTCAAACTGAGAAAAAACTAGGCGAAAAACAGAGTTTTTGGGCAAAAATAGCAATTTTCCATCCTTTGTGCCGCGCCTCAACCCAGGTGCGCTGCGCCTAGTAAGATTTGAAAATTTTGCTGCAAATTGCCTTCCTTCGTATAAAAATCGCGATTTTGACTTGTTCTTTTCTCTTTGGCACACAAATGAAGTTTATAACACAAGGGAAACTTTATATACAAGGGACATTGATTTTTCATTTACAAAAACCCACTTTCTAATGTCTTGCCTTTCACTTTATCATTTAAAACTTTGTTTTGTAGTTTGACTTTCTTTTTGACTTTGATGGACTAATGCCTTAAATTTTTTGTCTCTTTTGCAGGAGTTGGAGTGCAGGAGTTTGGCAAGGTGACCAGGGCTTCATTTCCGGACTTATTACATATAGAAGAATTAAAATTACATGAAATTTTATACATAGAAGAAAAACTATGTTTTTCGTCAAAACAGGGTTTTAACAAAAAAATCAATCACTGAGCATGTGATTATTGAAATTTTTGATGTTGAGACTTTATTTGACCACCTCATGTGCCTGCTGATCATTATTGAGCTTTTACAAGACTATGATGACAAACCCTAGACCTAATGAGACCTACAACCCTCAAAATTGCTTTTGCAATTATAGAGACAGAAAATGACTGTAAATAACCTGAATTTGTGAAAATAGGCTAGTAGGTAAGGACCATGAGGGAAAAATTGATAGTATGCCACTACCATCAGATGATCCATGACCTAATGGAATGCAGCTGATTACATGAGACACCTAGAATGCAATGCAACAAGAGAATTTTGATCACTGATGGAGGGATGAAGATACCGACACTAAAAATGGCTCCAATAGGGATGGTAGCTCCTTGGAGGTGCCAAGAACTATAGATCCCTGGGAAAGCAGACAGTGTCTCTTCCATTGGGCTATGGAGTCAATAACTTCAAAAAACCAAAACCAATATCTTGACTCAAAACTGACTCAATTTCAAGACTGAAATCTGACTGAAAATTGACTCAATTTCATGACTGAAATCTGACTAAAAACTGACTCAAACAATCAACACTAAAACTGAAATCAAACCTTCAGTTTTATAGCCTTCACTTCGGGCCCCAAACTAAATGAATGACGACAATACACACTTGCAATGAAGGAAATAAAATGGTATGTACAATGACATATGTGATAGCAGAAGACATTTCAAAGATAGTATCGTTTCAGTAGCCAACCATTGACTGGCCCACCTGGACTATCTTCTCCAATCATTTCTTTTAGCAGAAAATAATTTTGACCCCGATATGCAACAATTTTGAATGGTCCCTTCCACAAATTCTCAAAGTTTCTGTGCTTTCCTTTGTCCTCATTTCTAGCATCCCATTTTAGCACTATGTCTTCAATCTAAAACTTATTTGACTTTTCCTTCCGATCATATATTTTCTTGATTCTCTCTTGCAGCCTGAAGGTATACTGGAAAACCTCCTCTCTCGTCTGCTATAAATGGATCATTTGATTATCCTTCGCTGAAAATGATCATCCTCGCTGGAAGCTTCCTCCAGAAGTTTTACCATTGGGATTGCTAGAGATGTCGGGAACACTGTGTCAACACCATATACTAGTTCAAACAGAGACATGCCAATTGTTTTTTTCTGACTTACTCTATCTGCCCATAGTGCATTAACAAGCTTCTTGTGCCAGTTATTTTTGTTTGTTTCCAGCAGCTTTTTGATGATATTAGCCAATGATTTATTTGAAGAATCCACCAACCCATTACCTTGTGGACAATATGGAGTAGAATGTCCCAACGTAATTTGATATTTGTTACAAAAATAAATCATCTTTTTAGATTTGAAAGATGTTGCACTATATGTAATCAACTTGTTAGGACAACCAAAACGTAACAAAATATTATTTTCGAGAAACTGAATTATTACCACATCTGTGGCCTGCCAAGTGGGGATTGCCTCAATCCATTTTATAAAATAATCTGTCACTGTTAAGATTCACTAGTGCTGAGTTGAAGATATAGGGTGGATCTCTCCAATAAAATCAAGGCCCCACTGCTAAAATGGAGCAATTAATTCAACTGGCTTGAGAGGTAGTGGCTGTAATTTTCTCCTTCCCTGAAAAATTTAACATTTGTGACAACTTGTAACAGTTTTATACACATCAACAAAGACGGTAGGCCAATAGTACCCCTTTCTCAAAATCTTATTGGTTGTTGTCTTCAAAAATAGGTGCCCTACACAATCTCCTTTGTCAAAATCATCCATGACCTGTTTTGCTTCCTCCTCAACCAAAAAATTTAGCAACATACCTCGAGGATCTTTCCAATATAATGCATTATTCATAATACAAAATTTGGCAACCCTTAATTTCAGAGTTCTACTTTTTTTTTTAGCCATTCTCAGTGGCGGTGAAAGATTTTGGAGCACATATACAATATCTGAGTACCAAGGAGAATGGATAAAGATTTCCGATACCTGAACAAGTGTTTTGTCTTCATCTTCTTCGGACATAGTAGTAATCAGATTTATGTCCAAGGCATGAAAATTAGACTCCACCATCATTTTTTCCAAACCTTGCCCCTTGATAAGCTTTGTTGGCTTTATCTCCAAGTCATATTCTAACAAATCTGCGATCCATTTGCCTCGTCTCCCTTTCAGATTTGTTTGTACTAAGACATCTTTGACAACTATGTTAGGGACATAGGAAAGAATATGAGAATGCAGAATATATACTCGAAAATCCTTTCAAAGCTTTCACCAAAGCAACAAATTCCTTCTCAATAATATTACACTTTAGGGCTGCATATCTTATTGTTCTGCTGAAAAAGGCGATTGGCTTCTCAAGCTGGTCTCTTTTCTGCATTAAGACCGTTGCCATAGTATGCTCTGAAGCGAATGAAAATAAAATGAAATCTTGGGAATAATTTGGGCTGATCAAAATTGGAGCTGAAGAAAGAGCCAACTTTACCAAATTGAAAGATTTGATATCTTCTTCGGTCCACTTCACCACACTATCTTTCTTTAACATGTTTGTGAGTTCCCTTAAATGTTCTGCAATATTTGGCGCAAAACGACATAAGAAGTTCATCTTACCGTTGAATGCTTGAATCTCCTTTTCGCTAAAGGGAAAATCAATTTTCTAAATGGCTTCCACTCGAGCTAGATCGATGCAGGTGCCCTCCTTGGATATGATGTGATTGAGAAGCTTCCCTTCATCCATGGCAAACAATCTCTTTTTGGGATTAAGAGATATGCCATACTTTTTGCACCACTAAAAAACAATCTTCAAATGATAAAGATGCTCCTCATCTGAATGAGAAAAAACTGTCAAATCATTAAGATTAACTACTAAAAGTACATTTTTCTCATTTTCAAAGGTGATATCCATGGCCCATTGAAAAGTTACACCAGCATTCTTTAAATCGAATGGCATCTTGGCATAATGGAAATTTCCCCGCGGAGTGGTGATGTTTTGTCTCTGTCATCCTCATCGACCAAAATTTGGTTATAGCTGGAATACCCATCAAGCAGCGACATACGAGATGCCCCGACCACTCTTTGGAGTATGTGGTCGATCTTTGGAAATGGATAATTATCTTTCAAAGACACCTTATTTAGATTTCTGAAATCAATGCATAATATAATCTCACCTGTCTTCTTCCACATGGACACCAAATTGGAAATCCATTCTGAAAATCTGATTGGAACGATTATACTAGCCTTGTATAATCGATTCACTTCCTTCTCTATTAATGGCAGCAACTTAGGATTGATCGTTATTAACTTTTGGTGAAATGGCTTATGGTTTGGCTTGAATGGAATGACGTGCTGAATTATACTTTTATTGTACTCCTTCAAATCTTAATAGTCCCATGCAAATACAACGGTAAATGAAGACAATAAAATAATTTACTTTGCCTTTACCTGAGAAGATAAAGCTTTTGAAAACTTCACCATCTATGGATTTTCTACTATTCCGATATTCACATCTTCAACTCCCTTTTTAGTTGGCATCAAACTTGGCTTACGGGCTACATCATCTTGGTCAATAATTCTTCTAAAGGTATGATGCCTTTAGGGATGACATTGTCTTTCAGCTGCAAAACTTCCATCTGATTTACTTCTAAGTCTGGTTCACCATTATCTTGCTCGCCATCTATAGAAGTATCTTGATATTTGCCTTCATTTCGCAGAAATTCTTCAATCTCTTTGTCATCCTGAAACACTTGCCAATATCTTTGATTATCAGGGATAGTTGGGTGATGTTTCACATGAATTTCAAACTTATTGTTTGAATTCATCGGAATCTTCATGTTACTTGCTGTTGTAGCAAGGGAATCTGCAATAAAATTTTGCACACGAGGAACACATGTCAAAGTGTAATCTGGAAACAACCTCAAGATATCTAAACGCATTACAGTACGCCCTTATTCAAGGATGTTTTGCTTGGTATTCTCCCTTGACTTGATTGATTACTAATTCAGAGTTGCCATAAACTGAAATACTTTTGGCATTCAAGTTCTTAAGGATTTTCAAGCCTGCAATTAGTGCCTCATATTCTGCTTCATTATTTGAACAATCAAAAACCAACTTGTATGAAAAAACTCTTACATTACTCGGGACCTTATTTGGTGAGAAAATAGGGCTGCGTATCCAAATACCAATTCTGGCTCCTTCCCTACCTACTACTCCATCCAAGTCCATACTCCATAAATCGACTTCGTCCTCCAAATGCTGAAATTTTTCCTGCTCTTCTTCCTTTGCTTGCTGTCCATCAATTTTCGGCCGTTATCGGAAGGTTGATTGTTTAGCAATACTATCAAACCTTTGCCTCTCTTGA
Organism: Pinus tabuliformis; assembly: GCA_031772625.1. Lineage (NCBI taxonomy): Eukaryota > Viridiplantae > Streptophyta > Pinopsida > Pinales > Pinaceae > Pinus > Pinus tabuliformis. The sequence goes on from CM062816.1 coordinate 2,047,591,733, forward strand.
TGAAGTACAACTTTGAAATTTTCAGTGATCTCTGGAATATCTTCTACTTCAACTAATTGACTATTTACATCATTAAAACTATCAGAATAGAGAACAAAAGATTCTAAATCAGTATGTAAATAATTGATTGGATGATTTAAAGTTTTCTCCTTGCTTGTGATCATATATTTCATCTTTTTCTCTCTATAAAATTTCCTCATCTGAACAAACATGGGAATAGTGGAATAGGAGAAATCTAACTGCAATGTCCCTTTGAGTTTTGCACCCCATGATCTAGATAAAAGCGTGCCAAACCTAGGGGAAATGTCGGCCACAACCACATCCATAAGAACATTTTTCACTGGAATCTGATCCAAACTTACAACCAAATCTTTAATGATACCAATACATCTTACTCTACTAGAATTAAAGGAATAAAGGTCATGATACTTTCGAGTGATGTCCAAACCCAATTTTTCAATAATTGCCTTTGGCATCAGATCGTGAGATACTCCCGAATAAAACATGGCATTGTGCAAAATATAATCATGCAATATAAGGTTGATGGAAAAAGGAGCTACATCACTATCCTTAGATTGGCCTTCATAGGCCAGACCAAAGATAAGTTTAGGTTGGTCATCTTCCACATTTACCATATCAGACATAGGATCTATATTCAAAATCTTAGCCACTTGACCTTTATAACTACTGTTCTTCATTAATTCAGTCAAAGGTATTGACACTTTTAACTTAGTAATTTCATTTTCTAAGTTAAAGGTTGTAGTTTTCTCTACCTCTTTGACTGAAGCATCTTTCTTTTCAGTTTTCGCCTTTGTTGAACTTGGCTGATTTGAATTTTCGTTTGGCGATTGCACTTTACTAGAAGTATTGATCCAGGTGGATATTGGTGGCCACCTGCCAAGTCCACATGGACCCCCACCATTGTCTTTCTCAACATTTTCAATTTCCTTAATTGTAGCACAACTTACTATTTTTAGCAGTTTTTCGGGTCCTGAACTTCTGGAGCCGTTTTGAGGCCCTAAACGACGTTTTTTTGGGAATCTGGGGGCAACATGGGTCCATGGACCGATGTTGCCCTTCCCAAAGTGGTAGTTCTCGGATAGATCTTTCTAATGAGCTATTGTACGCGTCAAACGGAGATCGTATGCCAAAGTTACGACCCCGGGAAATTGATGTACCAATTTACCCAAACGGGGCCCACAATTTGGCGTTTCATCTTCTAGGGTGAGGTTTCGGGATGTGAAGGGTTTTCCATTGTTTCTCAACAATAAATAGGCCTTCGAGCCTCATTGTAATACATTTTTTAGAACAGTTCAGAGGCATGTAGCCATCACATCTCTTCTCAGAGATAAGCTACCATCGCCCTAACTAGTTTATTGCCATTTCTGTTTGTAAGCATATTTCAGTATTTTCCATTAATGAAATGAAGTATTATTTCCGCTGCATCTTTGTGTATATGGTTATCTCTGTACTTTGTTGCGTTCCTGTTTAAATCCGGATCAGTGGTATCAGAGCGGTCTGCTTTTTCTCTGTTTTTCTCTGCATGTCCCCAACAAGGTCGGGATATAAGGAGTTAGGGCTTGAACTGGTTGAACCTTTGCAGGACCAGCCTCGCAAATCCCGACGGCCTCCCACGGCGGACGAGAAGAAAGACGAGGGGGCAGGAGATCCCATCAAAATCTTGCTCGAAGAAGCGCTCGAGCGACAACGGAATGCGATGATGGACAGCTTTGCGCAGATCCTTCAGCGGCTACCCAGAAGCGGCGCATCGGCTTCCAGCAGCTCCTCTGGAAACGCCACACCCTTTAAGGTACAAGTTAATTTTGAAATCCCCATATTCGAGGGTCAGATAGACGCCGATGCCGTAGATAAATGGTTAAATCTGCTAGAGGGTTATTTTTCTGTTCATGAATTTTCGAGTCGGGAAAAGATTGTTTTTGCTCTTCTCAAAGCAGCCCCCCACGTCAAGGACTGGTGGGAAACCTACTGCGAGCAGAAGGATGAAAGTACTGGCTCACTATTTTCAGCCGCACCCACCTAGGATTCGTTCCGGGATGCCATCAAGGAGCAGTACTACCCTGTCGGAAGCTATGAGGATGAATACATAAAGTGGACCACGCTGCGGCAGGGAAGGGACCAAGACGTGCCGGAGTTCACCAATCTTTTCCATACCCTTCGCACAAAGTTGGGTATCAAGGATTCAGAGCAACATTTGATACTCAAATACTGTGGCTGCCTGCACAAGTACATCCAGGAAGAAATACAGTTCCTAAACATCCCCTCGCTCGGCGCAGCATACCGGTATGCCGACAAGGTCGAGCAGAAGTTTAAACAAAAGAAGCGAGACTTTGGATCTGCGAATCCAAAGCAGGGGAAAGGTGCCCCTAAACCACAGAACAAAGGACAAAGCCAAGGCGGGACAGCCCAAGACAACCAGCCAAAGCTGCAAGCAAAGAGCAATGCCGCGAAGCCGAGAAAGGACACTGGAAAATGGTGCGAGTTCCATAAGAGCTCCACTCACAACACAAGTGAGTGTCGGGCCAAGCAGTCATTGGTGGCTGAGCTAAAGGTTTCAGAATCAGATGCATGTTCCGACTCTGAGTCAGAACCCGATAAGGGGTATGAAAAAGGGAAGCAGATCATTGATGCGGATCCCAGCGTCACTGTTGCTACCGCAAAGATCCAGAAAAATGAACCCGAAGATCCAGAGGAGGAGGAGCGTCTCTTCCACTCCCAGATGTGGGTAAAGGGCTCCCCGATACAGTTCATTGTTGATAGCGGGAGTCAAAAGAACCTCATTTCGGCAGAGGTCGTGAAGCGGTTGGGCTTACCGACCACAGCACATCCACAACCATACACCATTGGGTGGCTTCACCAAGGGCGAGATCTTCGCGTGAGCCAGCAGTGTCGCCTTCCATACAACATCAAGCCCTTCACGGATGAGGTATTGTGTGACATTGCTCCCCTTGAAGTTTGTGATGTATTACTAGGACAACCATACTTGTGGAAGCGACATGCTGTGTATGAATCAAGGCCCCGTGCTGTTATTATTACATTGGGAAATAAGTTGTTCAGGATACCAGAGGTAGCACCACCTGCCGCCATCTCTTTGATTACTGCAAAACAATGCAGTAAGATCATTTCCAAAACCAGGAAATTTGTTTCCCTGATGATACGCCCTCAAGGGAAGAAGAAGACAGTGGCAGCGGCCTCCAAACGGGGTCCCTCTGCACGGCAGCTACAGATGGACAAGATTGTGGAGGAGTACGAAGACATCTTCACCTCCCCGGCAGGGGTTCCTCTGCACTGTCAAGTCAAGCACTCCATCGATCTGACCCCAGGTGCGCCGCTACCCAATGGACCAATTTATCGGCACTCCGTTCTGGAGAACAATGAAATCAAGAGGCAGATTCAGGAGCTCCTGCAGAAAGGTCACATCCGTCCGAGTTCTTCGCCCTGTGGGAGCCCGATAGTGTTGGTACAGAAGAAGGATGGGACGTGGAGACTCTGTATTGACTATCGGGCGCTGAACAAGATCACTGTCCGTAATAGGTACCCGATCCCGCGGATTGATGACCTCCTAGACCAACTAAAGGGGGCGAAATATTTCAGCAAGATCGATCTGAAGTCGGGATATCACCAGGTACCAATTGAACCCTCAGATGTGTGGAAGACTGCCTTCAAATCCAAGGAGGGCCTCTTCGAATGGTTGGTCATGCCTTTCGGATTGACGAATGCTCCTGCAACCTTTATGAGGCTAATGGATGACATCTTGCGGCCATTCACCAACTCCTTTGTAGTAGTATACTTGGATGACATTCTGATCTTCAGCCAGAGTTGGGAAGAGCACCTCCACCACATCCGACAGGTTCTCCAAACACTGCGGCAACACAAGCTATGTGCCAATTTGGAGAAATGCACTTTTGGCATGACCAAGGTTCAGTATCTGGGATACATCATTGATGAACAGGGGGTGCATGTCGATCCAGCCAAGGTCCAAGTCATTCAGGATTGGCCCTCTCCAACCACTCTAACAGAGCTCCGCAGCTTTCTAGGTCTTGCCAACTTCTACCGCAGGTTTGTGTTGGGATTTTCTCATATTTCTTGGCCCTTGAGTCAAGTCACCAAGGGCGGGGCGAAAGCAAAATTCTTTTGGTCTGAATCTCAACAGAAGGCATTCAGGGAGTTGAAGGATCGCCTCTGCACGGCACCAGTGCTCGCGTTACCAAATTTACAACAACCATTTGAGGTCGAGACAGATGCCTCTGACTATGCTATTGGGGCAGTCCTTACTCAACATGGACATCCAGTGGCATATCACAGTGAAACACTTTCAGACACAGTCCGAAAGTACAGGCCTGTCGATAATGGAAGCATTACATTTTGGGGAAGGAAACGGTCATCCACACAGACCACCGACCTCTGCAGTTCATACAGACCCAAGGGAAATTGCAGAATGATCGCCATCAGAAGTGGTCTACATACCTGCAACAGTTTCACTTGAATATCAAGTATAAAAAGGGCAGCACCAATAATGTTGCAGATTGCCTCAGTCGACCACCGATCATGGCGCTAACCACCGTGCTCAACTCTTGCGGGAACGAGACTTCTGATTGGCCACTTCTCTAAAAAAGCGACCCAGAATTCGGCCACACATACCAGACACTCTTGGAGGGTCGGCAGGTTGCAGATTTTCACCTCCAGGATGCCCTATTATGCCACCTCGGTCACCTCTGTGTTCCTTCAAGCGAGCGTGCCAAGATGATTTGGGAAGCACACTACAGTCGAGCTGCTGGGCATTTCGGGGTCGAGAAAACAGTGGCAGTACTGCAAAACTATTTCTATTGGCCGAATCTTCGACAGGATGTTGGGAAGTACATCCGATCATGTACTGCCTGTGCCATTGCCAAACCGACCATTAAGAAGCAAGGCCTTATACCCCGTTGCCTACCCCTAGTCGACCTTGGGAATCCATCTCCATGGATTACATGTCAGGCCTTCCTTCCACTAAGCATGGAAATGACTGTGTTTTTGTGGTCGTCGACAGGTTCTCAAAGATGGCCATTATGATGGCCTGCAAGAAGAATATCATAGCAGAAGACACTGCTAAACTCTTCTTTGAACGAGTGTGGGTGCACTTTGGGATCCCACAGTCTATCATCTCAGATCGGGACAGTCGGTTTCTCAACACCTTTTGGTCCAGTCTCTGGTCAATGCTGGACACCAAACTCACGAAGTCCACAGCCTTCCATCCTCAAACTGATGGCCAGACAGAGGTTGTCAATAGGATGATTGTGCACATTCTGCGCATGTATAACTCAAAGCATCCACGCACATGGGACGAGAGCCTCCCCTACGTTCAGCACAGCTACAACCGAGCTCTTCATAGCTCCACTGGCCATAGCCCTTTTCAGGTGGGTTTGGGATTCCAGCCACTATGCCCCATTGATGTGGCCATGCCACTTGCAGCTACTCACATGAATTCAGCTCATGTCCAGTCCGAAACAGATAAGGCCACCAGCTTCATTGAGCGCATCCAACATATTCGCCAGCAGGTCCATGAAATTCTTGAGAAATCAAATGCCAAGTACAAGCAGCGACATGATCAACATCGGGTGCCACACAGGTTTCAGGTGGGCGACAAAGTTTGGTTGCATTTGCAAAAGGAACGCCTTACTGGAGCCTATCGGAAATTGAGACCACTCCGATATGGTCCTTACACCATTACTAAGGCTATGGGAGACAATGCATTTGAGCTCAGCATTCCCCCATTCCTTGGCCTGCACCCAGTATTTAATGTGGACCGCCTTCGGCCATACTTTCCACCATTGCTAGACACATCCGATATTGCAGAACAGCTCAAACCCACAGAATTAAATCCAGATTGCATGGAACAAGCTGCAACTGATCAGACCATGGACACATAGATCAAGAACAATCGCCAACAGAATATCCAACTGTATCGAGTTGTCAAAGCGGGCCAACTCCTTCAGCAGGGCAAGTGGCTCACCAAGGAACAAGTTCAGCAGAAGTTTCCTCATCTCATGGAGGAGCTCAACGCAATGGGGACCATTGCTTCCTAAGGGGGGAGTAATGATCCAGGTGGATATTGGTGGCCACCTGCCAAGTCCACCTAGACCCCCACCATTGTCTTTCTCAGCATTTTCAATTTCCTTAATTGTAGCACAACTTACTATTTTTAGCAGTTTTTCGGGTCCTGAACTTCCGGAGCCGTTTTGAGGCCCTAAACGACGTTTTTTTGGGAATATAGGGGCAACATGGGTCCATGGACCGATGTTGCTCTTCCCAAAGTGGTAGTTCTCGGATAGATCTTTCTAACGAGCTATCGTACACGTCAAACGGAGATCGTATGCCAAAGTTACGACCCCGGGAAATTGATGTACCAATTTACCCAAACGGGGCCCACAATTTGGCGTTTAATCTTCTAGGGTGAGGTTTCGGGATGTGAAGGGTTTTCCATTGTTTCTCAACAATAAATAGGCCTTCGAGCCTCATTATAATACAGTTTTTAGAACAGTTCAGAGGCATGTAGCCATCACATCTCTTCTCAGAGATAAGCTACCATCGCCCTAACTAGTTTATTGCCATTTCTGTTTGTAAGCATATTTCAGTATTTTCCATTAATGAAATGAAGTATTATTTCCGCTGCATCTTTGTGTATATGGTTATCTCTGTACTTTGTTGCGTTCCTGTTTAAATCCGGATCAAGTAGGGTCTGCTGACTCCTTTCCTTTTTTCTGCACATTGGAAGAATCATTCTTTGGTGGTGTTGCTTCCTTCCACTTCTGAATTGGATTGATAGGAACATCCCTACTCCTAAGTGAGTATTGCCTTTGCTATGTTGTCAATGCATTCATGTATCCTCTCTGATATTCATCTGATTCCTCTTCTAGGACTGTTTCATTTGCGAAAATAAAATCTTCATCTTTTTATACAGCTGGATTTTCTGAATACTCTTCATCTTTAGTGATGTAAATTGGCAAATCATTTGGTGTAAAGAAGTGGTTCTCTTCGCCTATTGGAGCCTCATCATCTTATGATTCAGCGCCATGGACATAGTTCTGTTGTAACGGTGTTTTGACTTGCTGTTGAGCTGATGGATCTTGAGCTCTTTGTTCCCGTTGCTTGATTCTAAACTGTGGTTACTGCTAACCTCGGAAATTTGGATTTCTGACCTCTGTATCAGGCTTATCAATGGTTAATCTATCAAACATCTTCTCAAGCTTACAAAGCACTTGATCTGAGGTGGAAGATTCTTCATTTATAGTCACTTTCTTCTCGGTCTTTGTTCTAGATTTCTTAGCTAGTAGATTTGCCTCCACACTTACTGCGATTTTCTGCATGTCCTCCAATGTAGTCGAGTCTCTTTCTCTCAATTGATGTGCCATGTCAGAATCAAAACCATTAGGAAATTTGATCAAATCCAGCCCCATAGGCGGCTTGATATCAGCTGGAATGGCATTATAAACAATATTGAATCTAACACAATAATCTTGGACACTTTCACCAATATTTCTCTTTATGTTTTCATACTCGGAAAGGATTTGGAGTGGATTTTTCTTTACCTCCCAGCGATCCAGAAATTGTATTTGAAGTTCTTTCAATGAATTGATTGTTCCAGCAGGCAATGTTGTAAACCACTTTCGCACTTTGCCTCCAAAAGTTTGCACAAATAATCTCATAGTTACATTCTTTGCATCTATCTCATGGAGATCAAAGAAATCAATCATCCTATGAACATGTTGCTGTGCTGTGACACCCTGGGAAGCATCAAACAATGGGATCTTTCCTTTGTAATCAACGGGCATGGCATCCAAGTTCTCTGGAAAAATAAGAGGTGCATATCTGGCAGCCATTGCTCGAGGTGGATTTACAACCGGCCTTGGGGATGTAGGGAGGGTTGGAACGATGATAGCAGTTGATGTGACCGGTGTATGAGGTGTTGAAGGAGGTGAAGAAATTCTTGATGTTTGAGGTGTAGATGGAGTGGATGGGAGTGAAGGCACTGCAGATTTATGATGAGATATGGTAGGTTTCATGGGAATGGTGGGAATAATAGGAGGCTCAGTAGGAAATTTTGAACCAGACACAACGGAAGATGAACCACGATTAGCAGATGCAGATTCTAAGAACTCTGGAATATTGGTAGCCACAATTGAATATTCGAGATTCAGAATATAAGCATCAATTGATCGATTTGCTCTTTTAGTTTCAAGATCTTTCACAAACTCTAGATTTAGGACAGTAGAAGAAACAAAACTTTTCAATTTAGTTTCAAATAACGATAGATCAAAACTTTCATCAAATGGGAGATCTTCAAGATATTCAAAAACAACCAGGCATGAGTGATATCTAAACACAGGAATCATGGAACTTTCTCGGCAGAGAATTCTTGGAATGAGATTTGGGTTTGCATACACGGGAGGAGCATCAGGATCAGGATTGGCCTTGGTGTATCTTCTAGAAGCCAGTGTGTTGAATTATTCCCAAAAATCAAATGGACATTATCAATTTGTCAGCCTAGTGAATTCTAAACTCATCATCCAAAAGTCTAGAATTGTTTAATATACTAGAGCAATCGTTTAGATCAGATGTTCAATTTATAAACTAAACCGGAGATTGCCTGAAGCAGCATTCATCTACTTATGCACTCACAAAGAAAGTGCAGTTCGATGGCTACCTGGCTAAATTCAGGCTCTGTCTGTAGTCTACAAAGAAAAACAATGATAAACAAAATTTTCTTCCCCAGTATGGTCGTCACTATGTGAGGGCCTAAATCTACCTTATGCTGAGAAAGGTAGGTCTAGGGTAACATCAAAGCATGCTTAACCTGGTAGCTATCCCTACCAGGTCGAGAGAGGGCTCTCTCCTTGTCAATCTCAGGAAAATATAGCAAACGATGCTTGAGATGAATGATGTAAAGACTAATTTTAGGCTAGGTATATGCTCAATAGTGTTTGATTGAATTATATGTTGGTTTGCTGGATCAAATGTGAAAGGCAGTTTTGGGTCCAGGGAATCGACTCAATCTTGTAGAGATTTCTGCGGAACGAGGTAGGCGAATGCTTTATTACTTTGAATTAAGTGAAATGGAGAGTATTAAGACTATTGAGGAGTTGGAAAGGGCATGAATGTGTCATGAGTCATCTGCAAACAGTAAAAAACATGTAAAACTAAACAAACCCTAAGGTAGAACACTGTAACATCAATGAATTCTACCTTTATACTTGATTCATTTAGTTAAGCTAAAAGGAGAGAGATGATGACACACATAAACACATGTAACCTTGAATAACAGAAGGAAAAATAATACCAAATCAACTTGCCACAAGAATCCCACAAAATGCTGCAAACCCTGGTCTATTCCTTTGCCAAACTGCAGAGATGATGTACAATAATGCTCAAAGCATTCAAAAGAGTCCAACCTTTACAAATGACTGAAAAAGTACTAGATATTGGCAAAAAACAACTCATGCTGGCCTTTAGGGGTCGAATTCATGAGTTTAGGAGCTGTTTCAACAAGATCTGAACTAAGAACTGAAAAGTAGGTAGTGGAACAGCTTTCCTCTAAAATCTAGGAAACTGATTCATTCAGTTGAAAACCACCTATTCATGATGTATCTACCTCCATGAGTGAATTTTTATCATTTTTACATCAAATTCCATCAAGTTACATCAATTTACATCATGAGTTTGACCACGAGAGAGAAAAAAGTCAAACTGAGAGAAAACTAGGCAAAAAACAGATTTTTTGGGCAAAAATAGCAATTTTCCATCCTCTGCGCCGCACCTCAACCCAAGTGTGTCGTGCCCAGTAAGATTTGCAAATTTTGCTATAAATTGCCTTCCTTCGTCTAAAAATCGCGATTTTGACTTGTCCTTTTCTCTTTGGCACACAAATGAAGTTTATAACACAAGGGAAACTTTATAAACAAGTGACTTTGATTTTTCATTTACAAAAACCCACTTTCTAATGTTTTTCCTTTCACTTTATCATTTAAAACTCTATTTTGCAGTTGGACTTTCTTTTTGACTTTGATGGACTAATGCTTTGAATTTTTTGTCTCTTTTGCAGGAGTTGGAGTGCATGAGTTTGGCAAGGTGACCAGGGCTACATTTCCGAAATTGTTACATATAGAAGAATTAAAATTAATTGAAATTTTATACATAGAAGAAAAACTCTATTTTTCCTCAAAAAACGGTTTTGACAAAAAAATCAATCACTGAGCATGTGATTATTGAAATTTTTGATGCTGAGACTTTATTTGACCTCCTCATGTGCCTGCTGACCATTGTTGAGCTTTTACAAGACTATGATGAAAAACCCTAGACCTAATGAGACCTAAAACCCTAAAAATTGCTTCTGCAATTATACAGACAGAAAATGACTATAAATAACCTGAATTTGTGAAAATAAACCAGCAGGTAAAGACCATGAGGGAAAAATTGATAATATTCCATTGCTATCAGATGATCCATGACCTAATGGAATGCAACTGATTAGATGAAACACCTAAAATGCAATGCAACAAGAGAATTTTGATCACTGATGGAGGGATGAAGATACCAACACTAACATTGGCTCCAATGGGGATGGTAGCTCCTTGGAGGTGCCAAGAACGACAGATCCCTGGGAAAGCAGACAATGCCTCTTCCATTGAGCTATGGATTCAATAAAATCAACAAACCAAAACCAATATCTTGACTCAAAACTGACTCAATTTCAAGGCTGAAATCTGACTGAAAACTTACTCAATTTCAAGACTGAAATCTGACTAAAAACAGACTCAAACAATCCATGCTAAAACTGAAATCAGACCTTCAGTTTTATAGCCTTCACTTCGGACCCCAAATTGAATGAATGACAACAATACACACTTGCAATGAAGGAAATAAAATGGTATGTACAATGACATATGTGACAGCAGAAAACATTTCAAATATAGTACCATTTCAGCAGCCAACCATTGAGCAGCCCACCTGGACAATATTCTCCATTCATTTCTTTCAGCAGAAAAGCATATTGACCCTGATATGCAGCAATTTTGAATGGTCCCTTAAATTCTCGAAGTTTTCGTGCGTGCCTTTGTCCTCGTTTCTAGCATCCCATTTCAGCACTATGTCTTCAATTTGAAACTTATCTAACTTTGCCTGCCGATCATATATTTTCTTGATTCTGTCTTGCAGCCTGAAGGTATTATGGAAAACCTCCTCTCTCGTCTGCTGTAAATGGATCATTTGATTTATCATTCACTAAAAATGATCCTCCTCACTTCCAGCTTCTTATAGAAGTTTTACCACCGGGACTGTGAGAGATGTCGGGAACACAGTGTCAACACCATATACTAGTTCAAACAGGAGACATGCCAATTGATTTCTTTTGAATTACTCTATCTACCCATAGTGCATTAACAAGCTTCTTGTGCCAGCTCTTTTTGTTTGTTTCCAACAACTTTTTGATGATGTTAACCAATGATTTATTTGAAGATTCCACCAACCCATTATTTTGTGGATAATATGCAGTAGAATGCCCCAAGGTAATTTGATATTTATTACAAAAAACAATCATCTTTTTAGATTTAAAAGCTATTGTATTATCTGTAATCAGCTTGTCAGGACAACCAAAACGTGACAAAATATTATTTTCAAGAAACTGAATTATTACCGCATCTGTGGCCTGCTGAGTGGGGATCGCCTTAATCCATTTTGTAAAATAATCCGTCGATGTTAATATCCACTTGTGCTGAGCTGAAGATGTAGGGTGGATCTCTCCAATAAAATCAAGGCCCCATTGCTGAAATGGAGCACTTACTTCAACCGACTTGAGAGGTAGTGGCTGTAATTTTCTCCTTCCCTGAAAAATTTCACATTTGTGATAGATTGTAACAATTTTATACACATCAGCAAAGGGGGTAGGCCAATAATACCCCTTTCTCAAAATCTTATTGGCTGTTGTCTTCCAAAATAGGTGACCTCCACAATCTACTTTGTGAAAATCATCCATGACCTATTTTTCTTACTCCTCAACCAAATAATTCAGCAACATACCACTGGGATCTTTCCAATACAATGCATTATTCATAATACAAAATTTGGCAGCCCTTAATTTCAGAATTCTACTTTTGTTTTTAGCCATTCCCGGTGGCGGCGAAAGATTTTGGAGCACATATACAATATCTGAGTACCAAGGAGAATGGATAAAAATTTCCAATACCTAAACAAGTGAGCTGTCTTCATCTTCTTCGGACATAGCAGCAATCAGATTTATGTCAAATGCATGCAAATTAGACTCCGCCATTAATTTTTCCAAACATTACCCCTTGATAAGCTTTATTGGCTTTATCTCCAAGTCATATTCTAACAAATCTGCGATCCATTTGCCTCGTCTCCCTTTCGGATATGTTTGTACTAAGACATCTTTGACGACTGCATTAGGGACATAGGCAAGAATATGAGAATGCAGAATATATACTCGAAAATCTTTCAAATCTTTCACCAAAGCAACAACTTCCTTCTCAATAATATTACACTTTCGGGCTGCATATCTTATTGTTCTACTGAAAAAGGCGATTGGCTTCTCAAGCTGATCTCTTTTCTGCATTAAGACCGCTACCATAGTATGCTCTGAAGAGAATGAAAATAAAATGAAATCTTGGGAATAATCTGGACTGAACAAAATTGGAGCTGAAGAAAGAGCCAACTTTACCAAATTGAAAGATTTGATAGCTTCTTCAGTCCACTTAACCACACTATCTTTGTTTAACATGTTTGTGAGTTCCCTTAAATTTTTTGCTAGATTTGGCACAAAATGACATAAGAAGTTCATCTTACTGTTGAATGCTTGAATCTCCTTTTTGCTACAGGGAAAATCAATTTTCTGAATGGCTTCCACTTGTGCTGGATCGATGTGGATGCCTTCCTTGGATATGATGTGACTGAGAAGCTTCCCTTCATCCATGGCAAACAAGCTCTTTTTTGGATTAAGAGATATGCCATACTTTCTGCACCACTGAAAAACAATCTTCAAATGATAAATATGCTCCTCATCTAAATTAGAAAAAATTGTCAAATCATCAAGATAAACTACTAAAAATAAATCTTTCTCATTTGCAAAGGCAATATCCATGGCTCGCTGAAAAAGTTGCACCAACATTCTTTAAACCAAATGGCATCTTGGCATAATGGAAAGTTCCCCATGGAGTGGTGAATGTTGGTTTGTCTTTGTCATCCTCATGGAATAGAATTTGGTTATAGCCGAAATACCCATCAAGCAGCGACATACGAGATGCCCCAACCACTCTTTGGAGTATGTGGTCCATATTTGGCAATGGATAATTATCTTTCAAAGACACCTTATTCAGATTTCTGAAACCAATGCATAATCTAATCTCACCTGTCTTCTTCTGCACGGGCACCAAATTGGAAATCCATTCTGAAAATCTGATTGGAACGATTATACCAACCTTGTATAATTGATTCACTTCCTTCTCTATTAATGGCAGCAACTTAGGATTGATCCTTCTTAACTTTTGGTGAAATGGATTTTGGTTTTACTTGATTGGAATGACGTGCTGAATTATACTTTTATTGTACTCCTTCAAATTTGAATAGTTCCATGCAAATACATCAATAAATGAAGACAATAAACTAATGTATTTTGCCTTTACCTGAGAAGATAAAGCTTTTGACAACTTCACCATCTTTGTATTTTCTGTTGTTCCGATATTCATATCTTCAACTCCCTTTTTAGTCGGCATCAAGCTTGGCTTCCGGGCTACATCATCTTGGTCAAATAATTCTTCTAAACATATGAGGCCTTTAGGGATGACATTGTCTTTCAGCTGCAAAAATTCCATCTGATTTACTTCTAAGTTTGGTTCACCATTATCTTGCTCGCCATCTATAGAAGTATCTTGATATTTGCCTTCATTTCACAGAAATTCTTCAATCTCTTTGTCATCCTGAAACACTTGCCAATATCTTTGATTGTAAGGGACAACTAGACGATTTTTCACATGAATTTCAAACTTATTGTTTGAATTCATCAGAATATTCATGTTACATGCTGTTGTAGCAAGGTAGTTTGCAATAACATTTTGCACACAAGGAACATGTGTCAAAGTGTAATCTCGAAACAACCTCAAGATATCTAAACCGCATTACGGTACGCCCTCATTCGAGAATGTTTTTCTTGGTATTCTTCCTTGACTTGCTTGATTACTAATTCAGAGTCTCCATAAACTGAAATCCTTTTTGAATTCAACTTCTTAAGGATTTTCAAGCCTGCAATTAGTGCCTCATATTCTGCTTCATTATTTGAACAATCAAAAGCCAACTTGTATGAACAAACTCTTACATTACTCGAGACCTTATTTGGTGAGAAATCAGGGCTTCGTATCCAAATACCATTTCTGACACCTTCCCTACCTACTACTCCATCAAAGTCCATACTCCACAAACCGGCTTCGTCCTCCAAATGCTGAAATTTTGCCTGCTCTTCTTCCTTTGCTTGTTGTCAATCCATTTTCTACTGTTGTCGGAAGGTTGGTTGTTCAGTGGTACTCTCAAACCTTTGCCTCTCTTGATGAAGTACAACTCTGAAATTTTCAGTGATATTTGGAATATCTTCTACTTCAACTAATTGACTATTTACATCATTAAAACTATTAGAATAGAGAACAAAAGATTCTAAATTAGTATGTATATAATTGATTGGATGATTTAAAGGTTTCTCCTTGCTTGTGATCATATATTTCATCTTTTTCTCTCTATATAATTTCCTCATCTGACCAAACACGGGAATAATGGCATAGGAGAAATCTAACTGCAATGTCCCTTTGAGTTTTGCACCCCATGATCTAGATAGAAGCATGCCAAACCTCAGGGGAATGTTGGCCACAACCACATCCATAAGAACATTTTTCGCTGGAATCTGATCCAAAATTACAACCAAATGTTTAATGAGACCAATACATCTTACTCTACTAGAATCAAAGGAATAAAGGTCATTATACTCTCAAGTGATGTGCAAACCCAATTTTTCCATAATTGCCTTTGGCATCAAATTGTGAGATGCTCCCGAACCAAACATGGAATTGTGAAAAATATAATCATGCAATCTAAGGCTAATGTAAAAAGGAGCTACATCACTATTCTTAGATTTTCCTTCTATGGCCGGACCAAAGATAAGTTCAGGTTGGTCATCTTCCACATTTACCATATTAGACATAGGATCTATATTCAAAATCTTAGCCACTTGACCTTTATAACTGCTGCTCTTCATTATTTCAGTCAAAGGTATTCACACTTTTAACTCAGCAATTTCACTTTCTAAGTTGAAGGCTGTAGTTTTCTCTACCTCTTTGATTGGAGCATATTTCTTTTTAGTTTTCTCCTTTATTGAACTTGGCTGATTTGACTTTTTGTTTGGCGATTTCACTTTACTAGAAGTAGGGTTTGTTGACTCCTTTCCTTTTTTCTGCACATTTGAAAAATCATTCTTTAATGGTGTTGCTTCCTTCTGCTTATGAATTGGATTGATAGGAACATCCCTACTCCTAGGTGAGTATTGCCTTTGCTGCACTGTCAATGCATTCATCTATCCTCTTTGATATTCATCTGATTCCTCTTCTAGGACTGTTTCATTTGTGAAAATAAAATCTTCATCTTTTTGTACAGGTGGATTTTCTTAATACTCTTCATCTTCATTGATTTAAGTTGGCAAATCATCGGGTGTAAAGAAGTGGTTCTCTTCGCCTATTGGAGCCTCATCATCTTCTGATTCAGTGCCATGGACATAGTTCTATTTTAACGGTGTTTTGACTTGCTGTTGTGTTGATGGATCTTGAGCTCTTTGTTCATGTTGCTTGATTCTAAATTGTGGTTGTTGTTGACCTTGGAAATTTGGATTTTTGACCTGTGTCTCATGCTTATCAATGGTTAATCTATCAAACATCTTCTCAAGCTTACGAAGCACTTGATCTGAGGTGGAAGCTTCTTCCTTTATAGTCACTTTCTTCTCGGTCTTCGTTCTAACTCTCTTAGCTAGAAGATTTGCCTCCACACTTACTGTGATTTTTTGCATGCCCTCCAATGTAGCCGGGTCTCTTTCTCTCAATTGATATGCCATGTCAGAATCAAAACCATCAGGAAATTTGATCAAATCCAGCCCCATAGGGCGCTTGATATCAGCTGGAATGGCATTATAAACAATATTGAATCTAACACAATAATCCTAGACACTTTCACCAACATTTCTCTTTATGTTTTCATACTCAGAAAGGATTTGGAGTGGATTTTTATTTACCTCCCAGTGATCCAGAAATTGTCTTTGAAGTACTTCTGATAAATTGATTGTTCCAGTAGGCAATGTTCTAAACCACTTTCACACTTCACCTCCAAAAGTTTGCACAAATAATCTCATAGTTACATTCTTTGCATCTATCTCGTGGAGATCAAAGAAATCACTCATCCTATCAACATGTTACTATGCTGTGACACCTTTGGAAGCATCAAACAATGGGATCTTGCTTTGGTAATCAACGGACACGACATCCAAGTTCTGTGGCAAAACAAGAGGTGAATATCTGGTAGCCATTGCTCGAGGTGGATTTACAACTGGCCTTGGGGATGTAGGGGGAGTTGGAACAATGATAGCAGCTGATGTGACCAGTGTATGAGGTGTTGAAGGAGGTGAAGAAATTCTTGATGTTTGAGGTGTAGATGGAGTGGATGGGGGTGAAGGCACTACAGATTTCTATTCAGATATGGTAGGATGCATGCGAATGGTGGGAATAAAAGGAAGCTCAATAGGAATTTTTGAACCAGAAACAACAACAGATGGACCAAGAGTAGTAGATGCAAATTCTAAGAACTCGGGAATATTGCTAGCCATAATTGAAGATTGGAGATTCAGAATATAAGCATCAATTGATCGATTTGCTCTTTCAGTTTCAAGATATTTGACAAACTCCAGATTTAGGACAGTAGAAGCAACAACACTTTCTGATTTATTTTCAAATAACGATAGCTCAAAACTTTCACCAAATGGGAGATCTTCAAGATATTCAAAAGCAACTAGGCATGAGTGAGATATAAACATAGGAATCACGGAACTTTCTTTGCGAAGAATTCTTGGAATGAGATTAGGGTTTTCATACATGAGAGGAGGATCAGGATCAGCATTGGCCCTAGTGTATCTTCTGGAAGCCAGTGTGTTGAATTATTCCCAAAAATAAAATGGAAATTATTAATTTGTTAGCCTAGTGAATTCTAAACTCATCATCCAAAAGTATAGAATTGTTTAATATACTGGGGCAATCGTTTAGATCAGATGTTCAGTTTATAAACTAAACCGGAGATTGACTGAAGCAATATTCATCTACTTATGCACTCGCAAAGCATGTGCAGTTCAAAGGCTACCTGGCTAACTTCAGGCTCCGTCTATAGTCTACAAAGAAAAACAACGATAAACAAACTTTTCTTCCCCAGTATGGGCACCATTATGTTATGACCTAAATCTACCTTAGGCTAAGAAAGGCAAGTCTAGGGTAACATCAAACCATGCTTAACCTGGTAGCTAGCCCTACCAGTTCGGGAGAGGGTTATCTCCTTATCAATATCAGGAAAATATAGCAAATGAGGCTTCAGATGACTGAATTAAAGACTAATTTTAGGCTAGGTATATGCTCAGTAGAGTTTGATTGAATTTTATGTTAGTTTGCTGGATCAAATGTTAAAGGAAGTTTTGGGTCCGGGGAATGGACTCAGTCTTACAGAGATTTCTGCGGGGCGAGGTAGGAAAATGCTTTAGTACTTTGAATTAAGTGAAATTGAGAGTCTTAAGACTGGTGAGGAGTTGGAGAGGGTATGAATGTGTCATGAGTCCTCTACAAACAATAGAAAAAATGTAAAACTAAACAAACCCTAAGGTAGAGCACTGCAACATCAATGAATTATACCTTTATACTTGATTCATTTAGTTAAGCTGAAAAGAGAGAGATGATGACACACATAAACACATGTAAACTTGAATAACAGAAGGAAAAACAATACCAAATCAACTTGCCACAAGAATCCCACAAAATGCTGCAAACCCTGGTGTATTCCTTTGCCAAACTGCAGAGATGATGTACAATAATGCTCAAAGCATTCACAAGAGTCCAACCTTTACAAATGACTGAAAAAGTACTAGATATAGGAAAAAAACAACTCATGCTAGCCTTTAGGGTTCGAATTCATGAGTTTAGGAGCTGTTTCAACAAGATCTAAACTAAGAATTGAAAAGTAAGCAGTGGAACAACTTGCCTCTAAAATCTAGGAAATTGATTCATTCAGTTGAAAACCACCTATTCATGGTGTATCTACCTCCATGAGTGAACTTTTATCATTTTTACATCAAATTCCATCAATTTACATCAATTTACATCATGAGATTGACCATGAGAGAGAAAAAAGTCAAAATGAGAAAAAACTAGGCGAAAAACAGAGTTTTTGGGCAAAAATAGCAATTTTCCATCCTGTGCGTCGTGCCTCAACCCAGGTGCGCTGTGCCCAGTAAGTTTTGCAATTTTTGCTGCAAATCGCCATCCTTCATCTAAAAATAGTGATTTTGACTTGTTCTTTTCTCTTTGGCACATAAATGAAGTTTATAACACAAGGGAAACTTTATATACAAGTGACTTTGATTTTTCATTTACAAAATCCCATTTTCTAATGTTTTGCCTTTCACTTTATCATTTAAAACTCTGTTTTGCAGTTGGAATTTTTTTTTGACTTTGATGGAATAATGCTTTGAATTTTTTGTCTCTTTTGTAGGAGCTGGAGTGTAGGAGTTTGGCAAGGTGACCAGGGCTACATTTCCGAACTTATTACATATAGAAGAAATGAAATTACATGAAATTTTATACATAGAAGAAAAACTTTGTTTTTCCTCAAAACAGGGTTTTGACAAAAAAATGAATCATTGAGCATGTGATTATTGAAATTTTTGATGCTGAGACTTTATTTGACCTCCTCATGTTCCTACTGACCGTTATTGAGCTTTTACAAGACTATGATGACAAACCCTAGACCTAATGAGACCTAAAACCCTAAAAATTTCTTTTGCACTTATAGAGACAGAAAATGACTGTAAATAACCTGAATTTGTGAAAATAGGCCAGCAGGTAAAGACCATGAGGGAAAAATTGATAATATGGCACTACCATCAGATGATCCATGACCTAATGGAATGCAGCTGATCAGATGAGACACCTAAAATGCAATGCAACAAGATAATTTTGATCACTGATGAAGGGATGAAGATACTGACACTAACACTACCATCTACAACTTTCTTCACCTTCTAAAGCCATCAGGAGCTCACCACTGAATTGTCCTCTGGTCTTGGGACCACATTCTAAACACTATTACAAACTATTGAGTCATACTCCTCCACCATGGCATCAACCCAACCGGTTGGTGCACTGCTTCCTCAAAGGAAGATGGCTCTGTCTGAACACATCCGATCATAAGATCCATGTATCTAGTGTACCTCTTAGCTGACTTCCTCTACCTGCGCTGAGAGGCGGGTGCTCCCACATTCTCTCGTGCATAATACAATAACTTGTCAGCCTCTCTGGTGCACTTTCCCCCATATCTGAAAGATTCTGCTTGAGTGTATGTCTCCTCTCCTAGATCCTCGACATGTGGTTGCTCCATATCAATCTTAGGCTCCTCAGCCTTAGGAGCAAAAAAACCCTCAACCGCATGTAGCTCAAGCTCCCTCTTTGATCTGGATTTAAATGGGAATGCAACAAATTACAGAGAACCATAAATACAGAGATGCAATAGAAATAATACTTCATTTCATTAATGTAAAATACTGAAATATTCTTACAAACAGAAATGGAAATAAACTATCTCGGGCGATGGTAGCCTATCTCGGAGACAAGATGTGGCAGCTACATTCCTCTGAAATACATTATAATGAGGCTCAAGGGACTTTGTACTATTGAACAATAAGAGCAAACCCTAAACAACCAAAACCCTAACTAGAGGAGATGTGACACCAAGAGTTTATGGGCCGCATTGGGGTTAGTTTGAAAACGAACTTCTTGGGGTAGTGACTTGGTCATATTATCTCCATTTGATGCGCATGATACCCCAATCAAAATATCTCTCTGAGGACTATTACAGAAAATATGATTTTTTCAAAAAATCGTTGGCGGTATATTGCCAAAAAAACGTTGTTTAGGGCCTCAAAATGGCTCCAGAAGTTCAAGACCCAAAAAAATGCTAAAAATATAAACTATGCTACAATTAAGGAAACCAAAAAAATAAAAGAGACATATGTGGGGGTCCATGTGGGATAGGCGGGTGACCACCAACATCCACCTAGATCACTCTCAAGGGAAACTTGCATGGCCTTCTCCTCATGGAATCTGACAGCCCTGCGAATCACTATCATCTTGTTGGTTGGCAAGTACACCTGATAGTTGTGAGGTGTATCAGTGTACCCCAAAAATATCCCTAACTCTTCTATCTACTAAGGCTTCTTACATTTATCTTTGGTCACAGGGAAATATATCGATAACCCATAAATCTTGAAGTGACCAACATCTGGTCTCTTAACGGAATAAGCCTCCTCTAGTCTCTTCATCTGAAAAATCTGATGCAGGCTGCGGTTTTGCATAGTTGTTTTGAATGCCTTAGCCCACAAGTGTAGTGGTCGGCGCTGATCATGCAACATTGCTTGTGCTGCCCCTACAATTATTTTGTTCTTCCTCTTGGCCACCCCATTCTGTTGTGGGTTATGGGGTGCCCCCAACTCCGGTTTAATCTCTTCTATTGCACAGAAGTTCTTAAACTCATTTGATCCATACTCACCACCGTTATCACACCTCAAAGATTTAACTTTCTTGGCGGACTCTTTCTCAACCAATGCTTTAAATTCACAATTTTTTTTGAAAGTTTGATCCTTATTTTACATGAAAAATATCCATCATTTACGAGAAAAGTCGTCAAAAAATATAACATAATAATTGTGATTGGTCGTGGATGTTGCCGAAAATGGTCCATGCACATCTGAGTGGACTCACTCTAGAATCGCCTTTGTGACTAGCTCTGTTGTGGAAGGAATCCTTGGTGTATTTTCCCAAAGTACACCCCTTGCATGTATCAACTTGCTCTAGCATACCTTTGGGAAGACCAATAGAGATTTGTTGAATGATTTTCAAAGCCCCATGATGCAAGTGGCCCAATCCCTTGCACCAAAACTTTCCAATGCCTTGGCTCTGTACCTTCTATGCTTTCGTGCCCAAATAAGTACAATCCTCTACCTCTAGCTTATAGATATTCTTAATTCGAATCCCTATATTCTTTACTTGACCCAAGGCTATATGTTGAAATAACACCTTCCCTTTCGAGAATATCACATCATAGCCTCTATCCTCAACCATGGAAACTGACACTAAGTTCTTATTCAACCCAAGAACATAAATAACATCCCTAAAGGTGAGAGGAGCACCCTTCTCCCTCTGAAAAGTAACAACACCCAATCCAGTAGCACTATAGCTCCCGTCGTCATCAATCTCGATATGTATCTAGAGATATTTCTTCTCGAAGGCATTGAAAAACTCCTTGTCACCAGTCATGTGGAATGAAGATTCATTTCCAAGATACCACACACTACCCATCATTGATGACACCATGGATGCAATAAAAGTAAAATCCAATAGAATTGAGAGGCTAAAGCCTCACCCACTGCTCCTCCTGAGGACTTCTTCTTAGACTTCTTGAGCGGACAATTTGTAGCAAAATGGCCCAACTCGTGACAATGAAAGCACCTAAATTTCATCATGTCTTTATTCTTACCTTCATGGGAAGAATTAAATTTGGTATGGGACGTATTCCATTTCCTTTTTCTTTCCTTACGTGGTAAGGCACAATTTTCCTCATCAATTGTCTTTGATGAGGAACCATCCCTGGTGTTCCTTCTTATTTGCTCCCGCATCAAATATGACCATAGTAATTCCGAATCTGGAGGCTTCTCCATGTCATTATGAGAGTCTTGATAGACATTCCAACTCTTGGGATGGCCTAGGAGACCTAGGCTCACCATATCATCCTCAACAATGGTAATTCCGACAGTTCCAAGATCATCATGATAATGAGTGTGTTATAGACATATTTTGGCACTGTAACCCCAATCTTATATGTCGATAAAACAAGGGCTATTTAACCCCTAAAAGTGTTATTTTATACCCTAAAAGATAATGGTCACTTGATTACATCATTCCCCAAAAGTTCCACGTAGAAAACCACTCAAAATTGGCCAAAACTGGACAATACTGACTGCTCCACTATCAGGGTGTGATGCATACTAACTCCTACACTAGCCGGGTGTGATGCATACTGAAGAGGCCTTCTGTAGGGTGTGATGAGTGAGAATGGACAAATGTCCGAGACAGTTTGCTAAGTGGATGCTCATGGAATCTTCTAGAAACATCTCTTATGACACTTACCTCTCTGAATTCGCCCAGGTATGAGTAAGAGATCCAAGAAATCTCCAAGTGGAAACAAGAACAACAAGTGGAATGACACTAATAAAAAACCTAGAGATGAATCACACCCTTGCAAACATCTATAAATGGATCCCTCATCTGAGAGATCTAAGAGGCTGGAGTTTTGTAATTTGTAAGGAAGTGCTGATAGTTTGTCTTTGAGAAAGAGCATTGTATTGTTGCGCGATCTTGCTTTTCATGAGGTGAAGAGGGCTCTGATGCTAGATCAGACAGTTGGGTTGTAATTCTCCCTTCTATTTTAATAAAGTTCTTTGAGTTTTTCTTCCATACAATCGTGTACTTGAGAATGTTGTTATTTATGAATGCCATTGTATGTTCAATGTATTTTTGATTCTCCATTGCTTATGATATAATAGATCGATATGCTTTGATAGTTCTTCGTTACTCTGGTTCTATAGGTACTCTCCAAGTGGGATAAGTATGGAGAGGAGTTGCAAGCTCTGTCAAGGGGGGGAGAGATCAAGCAAGGAGTTAAGCGAAAGATCCAGGTTGGTTCCTTGACCTCTCTCTAATCTGTTATACATAGAGGAAATCACAAATTACTTTGATTGTTTGTTTCTAGGATAGCTGCCAATCCTAGTGGGGCTAGCAAATTGAAAAGACACTAGTTTTCTCGGAAACAAAATGGCGACTCCACTGGGGATCAAATAGTTTATTTTTTTGTTATTGATTGTTTTATAAACTATAGACAGAGCCTGAAGTTAGCTAGATAGCCTTCGAACTACTCTTGCTCTGCAATTGCAAAGTAGATGAATGCTGCTTCAGTCAATATCCAGTTTAGTTTATGATTTGAACATCTGACTTACAAGCATTCTAGATGCCCTTTTTGGTAGCTCAATAACCTCTCAAGATCATACCTCTGTACTTTAATCTTTACTGTCCATAATAGCTCAACTTAACTCACTGAAATCAGTTGAAAATTTGAGGCAAAACCCACCTTCGTTGCGCTCCCTGGCCCATCGCACTGTCTGTCACTGTCTACCAGTATGCATCGCACCTCTCGAGCCTAAGAAGTGTGATGCATCCCTGTTTCTATGAAGCCTAGGTGTGATGACTATCTGAGTTTATTTCCCTCTTTGAAATTTGGGGTTTTTTGTCCTTGTTTTCAGCTCTGATTAGTTGTTTTTTGTTGCTTATGAACAATATCTCATTGTTGAAGCCTCCTTGCATTACATAGTTCAGCCTCCATTGATTAGGATTAGTAATTTTTTTTTATGTATTTGTCCATCATTTACAATCATTTGTCGAAAAGTTTCTTAAATCGATCTGTCATTTTGGCGCAAAAAGTGTCGTTCTCGTTTTGTGTCAAAAAGAGAAGTGTTGTAAAGTCTTCTTTCTCTAGATAGTCGATTGAACTTTTTGCCATGTATTTGATTTGATTTGTTGATATTTGAAGTGTCTAAAGCATCATCTATTTGAAATTGAAAAGTGTCATTTAAGTCTTACTTTCTGTTTTGAAAAGAAATTATCGAAATGTCGCTTTGAAGAAAATATTTCAGATCTATACTTAGTTTTCCTTTTCGACATTTTCACATTAACGGGAATGAAAAAAAAATACATGCATTCGAATTTGAATTTAGACTATGTGCAAAAAATGATTTAGGAAAAGTGCATTTAGTGTGTGCTCTTTGCTCTTTGTTTGAAAGAATCATAATCTTCTTTCCTTAGTAGCTAGGATTTTCATTGCTAAAAATAAAAAACGATTGTTTATCATTGTAGATTGCTTTTTAGGAATTTTACATATACATCACATGGTGAACCATTGAAAGGAAAAATTCTAAACAAGATCAACTCTAAAATAAATGAACTTAAGAACGCTTTGGAACTTAACGCAACACATCTAGAGGTCTAGGCTAGAGACGTGTTCCGGCATCGTAAAATCTAGTAACTATCATTTTCATTGAAGGTTGGGTGATTCCTCCTCTTTGATGCAATAAGTGCTAGCACAGACTTGTGCTCCCCGTACCATTGCATATATTGGGATCCCACAATAGGATTATATCCTTTATCCATAGGAAGCTGTGTCTGCCGCCCTATCGATTGCAATGCACTGAACACAACATTCGAGAAGATTGACTACCGTACATAAGTCCCTGGTAGTTTCTCTTTAATTTACCACCAAGGTGTATATTTCAGTTTTGTGATTGGTTTGGTAATCCCTCTGTCTAGATTTCCAGAGTGGTCATTTTCATTCCTTTTCGACTCCTTGAAAGAAAAGGTCCATCTGAGCACTTTTCACTTTAGGCTCATTAAAAATCGAAGGGGACTAGAGTCATCTTTAGCTTTTTCTCGACTCTTAAAAATCAAAAAAGCAAAGTGGTGTCAAAGCGTCATTAAAATTTATTTAATTCGGAATAACATCCCTATTCCTTTGTTGATCTTAGGTTGAGATAATGGAGTCCACCAATCATGAAATCCCTCTTGAGGGGAATCCTAGTCCATTTTATTCTTGGGGAAATATTGGTGCTCCGTATATGGCCACATTGTCCCTTCCAGGAATCACAATTGATCTGCCGGTATGGCTATTCTCAACCTATGTCGTTCAAAATACCGTGATTCCTCAGTTATCAAATCAGCAACTAGTTGATACTGAAATTGACCCTTCGCCTTCTTCTTCCTTTGTTTCTCCCTCCCCTTCTTCCTCTTCGCTTGGTGAAAATAGTGATACTAGTAACCAAGTAGCTGAGAAGAAGAAGAAAGGGAAGGAGAAGAAGAAGAAGAAGTCAGTTAAGCAAGTGGGCAACCATGAATCATCTGGTCAAAATCTGCACACTAAATCTCCCAGATTTCCTTGCATAATTTGTAGGGAAACCATTTTCATCGAGTATGTCTGTGAATCCATTGGATCTTGAGAGAATGGTCCCCCCATTCACACCATCTGGTGTCATCAACCTCTGGTGATCATGTTGACAGCACACCATCAACTAGTAACAGGGAAGTTCATGGACAGAAAGGAAAGGTCAAAATCCCATGTAGAAAGGGTACCATACCCTTCCTCGTTGTCCTTTTTTGGATGAGGCCAAGAGAGTCTTGTATAACCATCCTGCTTCACTGCAACGATTTCCACCTGGATACAAGAAACTCTCACCAAGTCTTTTACTAGTTGAAAATCCGACTGACATAACTCAATCATCAATTGAAACACCTATTGTTGAGAATGAATCTTCTGAGTCCATAATGGACCAAAGTCAGTAGGCCGAGACGGCAGTCAACCCAGTCTTACTTTCAGAAGGCCCACCTTCAGATGATACCATTCCCAAAGAGAGTGAGAATGATACTATTCAAATTCTTTTTGTTACTTCAGAGTTTGATGAAATTGGGGACAATCCGCCCATTCCTTCACAATAGGAAGAGAATCCCCTAGTTCCCACTACTCAAGGGGTTCATTCAACCATTTATTCGGTACCCCCTCCAAGTAGTCCAGTCGCTTCCATCGATTGGAATCGACTAGCAAGATCTCGCCTTCCTTCTAATGTACTATTCTGGATCATAGTACAATTTTACAAAATGATCGTGTCTAGCACTATCATAGATGAATGTGCTTTAGTAAGTATCCTTTCCTCAACTACTTGGAAAGCTCTTGATTCACCATCGCTTATGCCTGTTACACAGAATTTGTCAGGCTTTAACAAAGGAACCACTCGACCATTAGGGATCCTTCCTAAGTTGCTGATAACTTTGAGAAGGAAAACCGTTCACTTGAATGTGATGGTAGTCCAAGGACCGTTAGATTACAATCTACTCCTTGGACGTGACTATGTTTACAACATGGAAGCTATTGTTTCAACACTCTTTCAAGTGATGTGTTTCCCGCATGAAGGCAAAATTGTCACTGTTGACCATCTTTCATTTCCCGGTTCAAACACAGCTTCAAGTCAAACATCATCCCTAAATGGTCCTTTTGCATCGAGAATGTCTCTTCAACCTTCATTCCATCCACCTAATTACCACGAGTAGTTTGGTGAATGTAACGAAGCTTAGGGGGAGTGAACCCTTGTCCATTTGGCAGATGAACCTAGCTGAAAAGATATAAGTTTCCCTGTAGGTTATGTGATTGGAAGTGTTATCTCACACCATTCACCTTTGTCTATTTGATGGACAAATCCAAGGAAGTGTTTCATCAACTCCATTGACGAAAACAATCCTACTTAACCGTAGTGACTTCCATATGGTTACCTGGAGACTCTCCTTTTCTCGATGCCTGGTGGCATGCAAACCTTTTTTATGCAAGCCAAAAATGACCAATTTCATTTTTTTTATCTTTTTAGCGTTTTTTAGCTTTTTAGCTTTTTAGTTTTCTTAGTATTTCAACTTCTTAGGTTAGGTGATTGGTCTGATACACCATTCAACTTTGTTTGCAACGCGGACGAAGCAAAGAAGTGTTTTGTCTCAACTATTGATGAAACCATCCTACCTAACCTCAGTAGTTCCTTGGGCTTTTTAGCTTTTTAGTTTGGTCGTTTCTAGCCTACATAAAAAGGTGATGAGCAATGTTATCGCATGGTTCAAGCTCGTTAAAAAATAAACCTACCATTTAGCATATGTTCCCCCAGAGTTCAAGCTCGTTAAAAAATGAACTCACCTTCGGTAAATAACCTTTGTGATTTCCATTATATCAACCTTTTGAATCTTGGTTGTGTTCCTTCCATCACCTCCATCCTTTTGGCCGATCATACGCTTCCACTTGATTGTTTACAATTTTGAGGAACAACTGCGATGAGTGGTCCTGTTAGCCACCCTCTTCACTTCACCATGTTTTGAGAAGTTCTAAGCTTTCCCATAACCAGTTGCTACCCTAAATGCCACTCGTTCCTAAAAAACGAGCCTCCTTTAAACTCTTTTTAGACTCGTTAAATATGAAAATATTGTCGAGCTATTGGCCTTTCTAGCTTGCTAAAGTGATTAGAAGTGCCATCCCTCCTGTATGTTTTAAACTTTTCAGACCTGAGGGATTATCTCATGAAAGGTTCGAGCGCTTGTCTTTTCGTCTCACCAAAGTTATCAAAAACTCATCCCTTTTGTATTATTTTATCCTTTTTCAGACTTAAGGGATTATGCTATGAAAAAGAACTGCTATAGTTTCCTTTTCGTCCGTTTTCAAACTCTCTAAACATTAAAAGGACTGAGTTATCCTTGTCGTCAAACTCGTTAAAACAATAGCGACAAACTTGTCCACCTAGACAAGAGTGAGTTTCACTGTCTCTAGGCTCGCTAAAAAATAGCAACAGGTTTTCCCGAAGGGAAAATTATGGAACAAGCATATGTTATCCTCCTCAAGCTTGAGAAAAATAAAGAGGTACTGGTCAGCAATGAATGGGGATAAAGGGAAGAAAACTTGAAGAATTTTATTGGTAGCAGGTCACTCTTGAACATGACACTTTCACTCCATCACCATGATTGAGTTGGGTTGGGTTATTCCGTTCACCGGCTATATCACCATTGGTCCTCCATACCATCCATCTTTTGGGGTTAACGATACAAATCCATCTCAGTGTCGCCAACATGTTCAAGAGAAGTTATTTAGAGAGCTCACCATCCAGTTAATACCTCATCCACTGCAATACCTTCACCCTCCATTTTTCATGACCGCCATTCCTAAACCTTGTGTCGTCAGATCCTTTTTCACCTCTAGGAAATCATTTGCTTC
This sequence comes from Pinus tabuliformis, assembly GCA_031772625.1. Lineage (NCBI taxonomy): Eukaryota > Viridiplantae > Streptophyta > Pinopsida > Pinales > Pinaceae > Pinus > Pinus tabuliformis. Next base: position 2,047,619,966 of record CM062816.1, read on the forward strand.
ATTTCATGTCGTAGATGTGGTATACATTAAAGCCCTCCTACAACAGGTCACTTCTTGTCGACATTAGCTCATTATCCAAGAATTTGACTTAGAAACAACCCTTTCAGTACGTTGAAGCTTGCATGCCTCAATGGCAAGTTTCTCACTTCTGCCAATAGGTTGACATCAGTGGCCTTCGACTGAAAGATTTTGCGTGGTGTTTGACATCGGATAATATATTGTTAAGTTATAGTATGTTTTATGCTTATAAAATTTTACTTCTTTTTCTTATTATATTCCACCAATTAGCAATCACATGTACATAAAGTAAAGTGTAGATAGAACATTAAATGATCGACAGAAAACAAGCCAAGACAAGAGACACAAGATGTGGCGGCTAGCCAGGGACAAACCCCACAATGTGTGGGGAAACCCTTTGATCAAATATTATTTTATCTTCAATAATTCAGCAGAGAGAAATAGTACTATAAATCTGATTCATATCAGTAGTAGCAAACCCTAGATCAGCAGCATCAGCATTAGCGGCTTCATTATCAAACTAGGGTAGACGATATCTCACAAACCGACCGTCGGATTGACTTCATTCCACCACCAAACGTTTCGGCTTCTAGAGGAGGTTCAGATGAACCTACAACACAGTTCAGATGAGGATATCTTCTAGGCCACACAAGTCAATCTTTACTTCTGTAGTTGCAGCTTCAGTTTCGATAGTTTCCGACTTCAAACTAGGGCAGTCGATATATTGCAAACCGTTCATCGGATTGACTTCATTCCACCACAAAAAGTTGCGGCTTTCAAAGGAGATTTATATGAACCTACAGCGCAGTTCCAAAGAGGAGATATTCTAGGCCACGCAAGTCAATCTTTACTTCTGCAGTTGCAGCTTCAGTTTCAGCAGTTTCCGGCTTCAAACTAGGGCAGTCGATATCTTGCAAACCGTTCGTCTGATTGACTTCATTCCACCACCAAAAGTTGTGGCTTTCAAAGGAGATTCAGATGAACCTACAATACAGTTCCAAAGAGGAGATATTCTAGGCCACGAAAGTCAATCTTTACTTCTGCAGTTGCAGCTTCAAATTCAACAGCTTCCGGCTTCACATGTGTGAGAGAGAGAGACCCATTTCAGCGTAGTAGAGAAGAGACTCATATTTGCGCAGTAGAGAGAGAGAGAGATGTGATGATATGAGTGAGTCTAAATAAGGAAAATTCCTCTTATATTTATACACAACGTTGGTGGGTGAATAGATGCGACTGTTGGGCTTTTGAGCCTACATGAGTTGTAGGCCGGCTTGATAATAATTCCATAATCAAAATAAATTCATATCTCCATGAATACTTATCGGAATTGGATGATCTTTATATCAATCTTACACCTCTCGATGAGAGGAATCTAATAAGAATATTATTAGCCATGAATAAGATGACCCACATGAAGTTTTTCCCTGGTTGCCAATTTTAACACTCCCTCTCAACCATGGAGAACTTCATTTGCAATCTGACTATCGGTCGTTACTATTCATCCATCAAATGCACTGCCTTGTACAGCCTGACCCTTGCCCTGCTCTGGTCTATTTTTCCTGTTCTACTTTGTCTTGTTTTGCCCTGCACTGATCTGTACTGTTTTGTTTTGTTCTGCTCTGCTCTTGCATTGTTATGTTCTACTCTGCTTTTGTCTGAATTATGAAGAAGAAGAAATGATCGAGGATGTATCATACTAACTCAAAGTCAGTCTCAGAGTATGTAGCACTGGTCCCAGACCAGTCTCAACCAACCCAAAGTCAGCGTCATAGTGAGTACAACTCCAATGGTCCCAGCCCAATATCATCCTCCACTGACTCAAAGTCAGTCTCAGAGTATGTACCACTGATCCCAGACCAGTCTCAACTGACCCGAAGTCAGCGTCATAGTATGGTACAACTCCTACCATTGGTCCCAGACCAGTATCATTGATCCTAGATCAATGGAGGTCATCCTAGCATAGGGAGTACGGTAGTTACAATGATGCATCGATCGATACTACTATGGTCCCTAACTTCATTTCCCTGCTCATTGATCAGATGAGAGGTACTTCCCATGAGTCCCAGACTGCATGGGTAGGATTCCTCGACAGGAGAACTAATCAATCCTGTCCTCACAGGAGAACACATCAATCCTGCTACAATTTCCATGGAGAACACATCAATCCAGGCCTCACAGGAGAACACATCAATCCTGCTACAATTGCCATGGAGAACACATCAATCCAGGCCTCACAAGAGAACACATCAATCCTGCTACAATTTCCATGGAGAACACATCAATCCAGGCCTCACAGGAGAACACATCAATCCTGCTACAATTACCATGGAGAACACATCAATCCAGGCTGCCATGGAGAACACATCAATCCAGGCCTCACAGGAGAACTAATCATCCTGCTACACAGGAGAGCGAATCATCCTGTTCCACAAGAGAGCGAATCATCTTGTCCCACAAGAGAGTGAATCATCTTGTTCCAGTGTGCACCACCAATGGAGGGTGAGTCACCCTGTGGTCATATGTTGTTCCAGTAGGAACCGCAAGCCCTTAGAGCTCCCAGAGCTCAATGTATGCAACATGCAGGACCCTTGTACAAAGGTTTCTTGCCAACTCCAAGTCGTTTTGGAAAATCACAGATTAGATCTTTCCTCGGGGCTTTGAAAAGGTGTACCAACCTGTACATCATCTTAATGTGATGGAGCTTCCTTGCTCATCAACTTACCATATCCCAGATGATGTCTATCAGCTAGAGCAATTGACGAATACAGGATTCCTCAATAATCGAATCCCACCTCTGGTTGTTACAGAGAATCACAATGTTATCCAATGTAAATCCAAACAGCTCACTAAAGAGCTTTCGCAACCAGACTGCCTCACACGAGGCCATGCTAGCAGCAATATACTCTGCTTCGACGGTGCTCAAAGCCACCGCCTTTTGTTTCCTACTCATCCAGGATATCGAAGCAGATCCCAAGGATAAACAACACCTAGAAGTGCTCTTACGGTCCTCCACATTGCCTACCCAGTCAGCATCTGTGTATCCAAATAGTCTCACATCTATGGCAATGTATCTTAACCCATAAGTGATAGTGCCACGAAGATATCTCAGCAGATTCTTGGCACCAATCCAGTGTATGTGGTGGGGTTCAACCATGTGCTGGCTCAACGTGTTGACTGCAAAGCATATATCTGGATGGGAGTTCACTAAGAACATTAATGCTCCGACGAGTTGCCGATACTCGGTAGCATTTCGTAAAACAGGTCCAGCAGCACTACTGCTTAACTTCTTGAAGTCAAGCTCCATCGGAGTAGTTACAGGCTTGTAGTCCATCATTCCGAATCTTTCCAGTATCTTCACCACATATTTTCCTTGAGATAGGAAAATTTCTCCTGGCTTTTTCCACACTTCAAGTCCTAGGAAGTAGTGCATCAGTCCTAGGTCATTCATTTCGAATTCAGAGGCCAGCACCCTCTTACATTTGTGAATGAGAGGGTCTGCACCTGTTAGAAAGAGGTCATCCACATACAACACCAGTATGAGAGGCTTGTCATCTTCAACCTTAAAGTAAAGGTTAGGATCGGCTTCACTCCTAGTGAATCCCAGCTTCATCAAGTAGCTATCGATCCTCTCACACCATGCTCGGGGTGCTTTCTTCAGCCCATAGAGAGATTTCTTCAACCTGCATACATGAGATTTTCGATCATAAATCTCAAATCCTTCGGGTTGCTCCACGTAGACCTCTTCTTTGATTGAGCCATTCAAGAACACAGTCTTGACATCCATCTGATGTAGGTTCCATCCTTGTGAAGCGACAAGGGCTATGATCGAGCGGATGGTTGTATATCTAGAAACAGGTGCAAATATATCATCATAGTCTATACCTTCCTTTTGGGAGAAACCTCGAGCAACAAAACGAGCCTTATACTTTTCCGTGCTTCCATCTGCTGCATGCTTTATCTTGTAAAGCCATTTGGAAGTAACAACAGTCTTGTCCTAGGGTCTGGGAACTATTTCCCAAACATCATTCTTTATGATAGACTCATATTCTTCGGTCATAGCATCCTTCCATACTTGATGCTTGACGACATCTGAGAATGACGAAGGCACATTTTGTATGATCGTGCTCATGATGGTCAGGTATCCCTGATACCTGTTAAGTTTCTTACTTTCACGAAAGGTTCCTCGGGGTGAAGTGTGTCCTTCAGCATCATCAAGTAACCCCTTAAGCCATGAAGGCCTCTTCCTAGAAGAGGAAGGCTCATATGGAGGAGGATCAATCAGATCCATGGGTTCTTCTACATCAGGCATTGATTCATCATCCTTTTCTTTCGGTTCCCTGGTGTCAGCTTCTTAAGAGCTACTCAAAGTCAGCAGATTGTCCACCTTGCTGAGAGCCATATCTTTGTCAAAGGTGACATCATGACTAATCACGACTTCCCTTTGATCGGTGGTGAACATTTCTTCAGGAGTTTAGGAACCCAATGCTTGATGAGGGCATCAATTTTGTACATATACGACGGTGATTGTAGTTTCAGCCCATAGAAACTTTGGAAGTCTTTGATCATGTAGCATGGCCCGGACAACTTCCATCATCGTGTGGTTCTTCCTTCCTACCACACCATTCTGCTCAAGAGTATGTGGTGTAGTAGTCTCCCTCTTAATGCCAGCCTCAGATATGCCTGAGTGAACCAACTGAAATACATCGGAGGTCTTCCTTTGGCTTGAGGGGAACGGTCCCCTTTTGAGCTTTCCTTCGACACATCTTGGACATACACCTTCTTTCTCTACTTGGAATTCGGGCATCCCTGTCACCATTTGTTTTACACCAAGTAGAGCTTTGTAATGAAGGTGGTCAAACCTCTGATGCCAAAGTTTGGACTGAAGAGTTGTGTCACAAGACATGACACCTAGCGGACTTCCATCGACCTGATATGATGAATCAACACTAAACCCAAGAGTAAAGGCATTTCCATATACATACCTTGCCATTGCTTAAGTTTACCTTGTAGCCTTTGTCTTCCATTGCCGAGATGGACACTAGGTTCTTTTTGAGGTCAGCTACATTTAATACATCTTGGACTTTCTAGCCTTCGTGAATGGTTGTCCTCTTCCTCGATCCCCATCTCTCCTCTTACCTTTGCTGTTGAATTTTTCATTCCTTTGATTTTCCATTAGAGGGATTTTGATCATTGTCCCAGTGTGAGTCCTTTCTATCAGGGCACTCCCTTGCATAGTGACCTGCTTTATCGCAGATGTAACATCATCCTTTTCTTCCACCCTTAGGTCCAGCTTTTCCTTTTGATTTAGACCCAGAATTATTTCTTTTCTTAGCATGAGAAGAAAAAGTAGCAGGAGGACCTTTAGGCAAGGGCATTTCCTGCTCTTATACCCTTGTTTGTTCTTGAATGCATCTAGCCATTAATTCCTCGAAACTAGGAATTACATTATTGTTTAGAAGAGTAGTCCTGAACATATACCATTCAGATGGTAATCCTCCGAGAGTTGTGAGTGCCATTTCTCTGTCAGTAATGGTTTCCCCAATAGATAGGAGATCGTTCTTGATCTCGGTGATTCTTAAGAAGTATGCCTGCATACTTTCATCTTTACCCTTCTTGATTTCCCTCAGCTTATTTCTAAGAAACAAAACTTGATTTGCATCATTAACTTTAAATAAACTCACCAGTCTGTCATAGATTTCCTTGGAGGTGTCTGGATCAGAGATGTAGGCCACCAAGCGCTTGTCGATAGAGTCCTGGATGATCTTCTTTGTTTTGAATTCTCCATTTTTCCATTTGTTCCAGGCAGCAGCAGATGCATTTGATGAAGGCTCAACAATATTGCCTCTTACATGGTCCAACACTCCTTGATCTTCAAGGGTTAGATCGATAGACATCTTCCATCCGTGATAGTCAGCTTTCTCATGGAGCTTGTCTTCAGCAGGAAAGAGTGTTGAGGACCCCATAGTTATTTTAGGATAGCCTTGCCAATCTTCTCTTCAATGATTGCTCTTGCTCTTGCTCGGGCTTTGTCTTCACCTCACCTTTGATACCATGTTAAGTTATGGTATGTTCTATTCTTATAACAATTTACTTCTTTTTCTTATTATATTCCACCGATTAGCAATCACATGTACATAAAGTAAAGTGCAGATAGAACATTAAATGATCGACAGAAAACAAGCCAAGACAAGAGACACAAGATGTGGCGGCTAGCCAGGGACAAACCCCACAATGTGTGGGGAAACCCTTTGATAAAATCTTCTTTTATCTTCAATAATTCAGCAGAGAGAAATAGTACAATAAATATGATTCATATCAACAGTAGCAAACCCTAGATCAGCAACATCAGCATTAGCGGCTTCATTATCAAACTAGGGTAGACGATATCTCACAAACCGATCGTCGGATTGACTTCATTCCACCACCAAAAGTTTCAGCTTCCAGAGGAGGTTCAGATGAACCTACAACGCAGTTTAGATGAGGAGATCTTCTAGGCCACACAAGTCAATCTTCACTTCTGCAGTTGCAGCTTCAGTTTCAGCAGCTTCCGGCTTCAAACTAGGGCAGTCGATATCTTGCAAACCATTCGTCGGATTGACTTCATTCCACCACCAAAATTTGCGGCTTTCATAGGAGATTTAGATGAACCTACAACGCAGTTCCAAAGAGGAGATCTTCTAGGCCACGCAATTCAATCTTTACTTCTGCAGTTGCAGCTTTAGTTTCGGCAGTTTCCGGCTTCAAACTAGGGCAGTCGATATCTTACAAACCGTTCGTCGGATTGACTTCATTCCACCACCAAAAGTTGTGGCTTTAAAAGGAGATTCAGATGAACCTATAACGCAGTTACAAAGAGGAGATCTTCTAGGCCACGCAAGTCAATCTTTACTTCTGCAGTTGCATCTTCAAATTCAACAGCTTCCAGCTTCACATGTGTGAGAGAGAGAGACCCATTTCAGCGCAGTAGAGAAGAGACTCATATTTGCGCAGTAGAGAGAGAGAGATGTGATGATATGAGTGAGTCTAAATGAGGAAAAGTCCTCTTATATTTATACACAACGTTGGTGGGTGAATAGATGCGACTGTTGGGCTTCCGAGCCTACATGAGTTGTAGGTCGGCTTGATAATAATTCCATAATCAAAATAAATTCATATCTCCATGAATAGTTATCGGAATTGGATGATCTTTATATCAATCCTACACCTGTCGACAAGAGGAATCTAATAAAAATATTATTAGCCATGAATAAGATGACCCACATGAAGTTTTGCACTGGTTTCCAATTTTAACATATATTCACACCACGTGAATTGTACTGTAGTACCTTGAGTGTCATTATCATTATCGGTGATTCCTCTCGCGCCTGTTAATAGCTTACTTTATTGGCTGGCAATCAAGCAATGTCTTTCCATGTTCGACTTCAGGATATCTTTTCACTTGGATTGACTTGTACATCGGGTGAAGATTGAATGAGTTTTGAAGACCTCAGATCTAGTTTCATCCATCCGGGCTGTGATATATTCAGGAATATAAAGAGATCAAATGTACACAGAAGCTGCACAGATGATCATCCAAGCTAGGGATGATGACTCTACATATAAAGAATCATTAGTCTGCAACTGCAGAGGATTATCTGTCTTGTGTACATGGAAATGAATTTATAACTCTGGGCATGGGAATGCCCGCCTCAGCTAGATCATGAAAATAATATGATGATGATGTATTGAACTGTATCTTAAATAGATCACCTTCCAGTTTGAATACCTCGGATCCTCATGATAAATCATTTCACCCGACATCAAAAGATTTACGACTTCATGCTTTAGGGGGAAACTGTTATAGACATATTTGGGCACTGCAACCCCAATCTTATATGTCGATAAACTAAGGGCTCTTTAACCCCTAAAAGTGTTGTTTTATACTCTAAAAGATCATGGTCAACTGATTACATTATTCCCAAAATGTTCCACCTAAAAAACCACTCAGAACTGGCCAAAACTGGACCATACTGACTGCTCCACTATCAAGGTACGATTCATATTGACTCCTACACTAGCCATGTGCAATGCATACTAAAGAGGCCTTCTGTAGGGTACGGTGAGTGAGAATGGACAAATGTTCGAGACAGTTTTCTAAGTGGATGCTCATGGAATATTCTAGAAACTTCTGCTATGACACTTGCCTCTCTGAATTCACCCAGGGATGAGTAAGAGATCCAAGAAATCTCCAAGTGGAACCAAGAACAACAAGTGGAATGACACTAATAAAAAACCCAGAGATGACTCACACCCTTACAGACATCTATAAATGGATCCCTCATCTGAGAGATCTAAGACGTTGGAGTTTTGTAATTTGTAAGGAAGTGTTGAGAGTTTGTCTTTGAGAAAGAGCAATGTATTGTTGGGTGATATTGCTTTTCATGAGGTGAAGAGGGCTTTGATGCTGGGAGGATGATGTTGGATCAAACAACTGGGTCTTAATTCTCCCTTCTATTTTAATAAAGTTCTTCGAGTTTTTCTTCCATACAATCATGTACTTGAGAATGTTATTATTTATGAATGCCATTGTATGTTCAATGTATTTCTGATTCTGCATTGCTTATGATATAATAGATCGAGAAGCTTTGATAGTTCTTTGCTACTGTGTTTCTACAGGTACTCTTCAAGCGGGATAAGTACGGAGAGGAGTTGCAAGTTCTGTCAAGGGGGAGAGAGATCAAGCAAGGAGTTAAGCAGAAGATCCAGGTTGGTTCCTTCGCCTCTCTCTTATCTATTATACATAGAGGAAATCACAAATTGCTTTGATTGTTTGTTTCTAGGATAGCTGCCAATCTTAGTGGGGCTAGTAGATCATAAAGACACTAGTTTTCCCGGAAACATAGTGAACTTGGTCAAGTATTTTGGAATGGTATCAACTTTATCGATCTTGATTTTTCGAAATTTGTCTTTCAGTGCTAACTTCCTATGGTCACTTCTATTCTAGAATAGGTATGTTAGTTCTTTCCACATAGCATACAGAGTTTTGTTCCAATGGAGACTTGAGAGAATGTGGTCTTGAACTCCTTCAATGATTATCCACCTCACCTTTGCCAGACACTTCTTCCATTCGGCCTAATTCTGTGCATCTGATGCTACTGGCTTAGGAATGTCTTGAACAAAAATTCCTTCAAGCCATTATTCTCCAGCACAAGCTCCATTCTATACTTCCAGGCTATATAATTTGAGCTGCCTTCGAAGGCACACTTGAGCCGAAAATGATATAACACCATCTGTTGATCCTAAAGTATGTATTGCAAATTTGAATTTCACCTGTAACCCAAAACTAAAAAGTTCTAAATATCCTCTATTATATTGTCTTTAGCTTTGATACCATGTAGATTTTCACGTATATTCATAGCTCATGTAATGTACTAACGTGTAAGACAAGAATCTACTCTACTCTTTAAACAATGGAAACCAATAGATCACTAAAAAAATAATCGATAAGAGGAAGATAATCAAAGACACATAACAAAATTGTTTATCTGGGGAAAGCCACTGCTCAAAACCATGACTATTTATTGCATTAATCAGAAGTCTGAGTGATAATAGAAAGCTTGTTCTCGCAAGAACAATTTCGTACAAGTATCATCAACTCTCTACCTCAAAAGCCCGCACTCACCAACACTTAGCCAATTTATGTTGCCAACTGAGCCCCTATTTCCTTACAGAATTCCTGGGATGAATAACCCATCAACTGATAGTACATTGTCCTTGCACTCTATTCTCAACTGTGTCTTTCTCTGAATTGACATGGATGTGTTTCTCATGAGGAAATATTTAGTTAGACAGAGTAGCACTGAGGATGCACCAGTGCACCAACTCATTACTAGATCTATACTAGTTCCACCAACAATTAGAACTAGTTTAACTGACTATAACTCAGTTAGACTGAGTTATCTAATTAGAGTCATCCTAGACTCGTAAAATTTAGGGAGAACATATACATAACTACAGAAATAATTTCAAATCGAAATTCATAAGCTAATTAAGTCAATTAAAATTAATTAACTATTTACAAGTTGCTATGAGAATATAATTCGATTTTAATTCTCAGTTTAATTCAAGGACAAATTAAACTGGAATTTGTTGTTGCCATTTCTCAACGTCTTTGATCAAATTCTGAAATAGACTTAGTAGGACTTTGTTTGATCTCCTTTAACTCCATGATACATTGTGATTTAAACTTCAGCTTCTTAAATTCTTTTACCAACGTTGTTTTAATATTTGCGAATGTCTGATATCATTACTCAAATACTTCATGTACCACGTCAACGCGCGATCTTGAAATGTCGTGACGCATTGTGCTTTCTTTATACCTTCATCATGGACCTATTTTATTGTCCATATTTCTTTGCATAAAAACCATAATTGCTCCGGATCCTCTGATCGAATTCCTTTAAACACGTGTAGCTTAATATCATAACCATGTTTGGAGGGGGAGGGGAAGGGGGAGGGGGATGGGTAGTAGGGGGTAGACGTGGGAGTAGGGGGATGGGGAAAGCTAGAATTTCCTTAACTATTGTTAGATTCTAGCTTGGATGAACTTTCCGGCTTAAAGGGTGAATACTGCGGAGTTACTTTGGGGTTTTCAGGGGGATTTTCTTCACTTTCAGATTCAATTAGCAGAGGGCTATAGTAAATTTTTCTGAAAGTATTTGGACCTTGGCCACGAGATCTCTTCCTAGTGTCTATTCTATATCTTTTCCCACTTCCCGTTATTACAATATCTTCTTCCAAAAATAAGTAATCTACTCGTTTGCCTGCATTCATAGAATTACTTTTTCACATAAAAGCATATTAATCCAGAGTTTTAAAGATCTCAAGTATTTACCTCACGGTTCTTTGAAAAAATTTCATTCTGCTTTGTTGTAGGACATAGTCGAGTCTACCTCAAACTCAGTAATGAATCCTCCCAAGATTCTATCAATCCAAAAATCAATAGCTCTTGAGATCCTATTGTCGGTGTTCTTGAGTCACTGTATCAATTCATGAGTGCACTCCTTAGGTTCATCTCCTTTAAAACAATTTATTCTCTCCGTCAACCTTGAAATCCACTTGTATAGCTCCACATGAAATGAATTAAGAAAATTTCGTATTAATCTTCAAGAATATACTTCTGTAACCACCTTTTAGATGATAGCCAAGGGTTTCAATTATCCTAATCTACAAATTCTCATTCCTTTTGTTCTGTCCACTCTTGGATTTATTTCTTCAACATACGCCACATAAACATATCCCTCAAATAGATCCTAGTCCTGGTAGAAAAACCATTTTTTGTTTGGTTTGGGCTTGACCCAAGTTCGATCCTTTACTGTTCACCAAAAAATTCCTAAATCACTGGCCCTTTTGGTGGTGACCTGCAAGCAGATCGTTGTCTCACCCGAAGTGACTATGGGATTTTGCAAAACCAAGTTTCTGCAGTTGCTATAGGGATTAATGCACAAGTTTTTGTTGATGTAGAAACCCTCAAGGATCTTCCCAGGATCCTTAGAAAACTTTCAAATTAGCTGCAGTTGTCACAAAGATGCATGCATATCTATTTTAAACAAATGAGAATCAAATTAGGAAGAAGGACTTATTACCTCAAGTCTTGGTGTGGTGTTGCTGGAGAGTGTAAAGTAGAAAGTCGAAAGACCCCTTAGCTAGATCCAGATCAAGACCTGCACATAGATAAGACAAGCGTAATATCACAAAATATAACTTTGACGAACAATGCATTAACATATAAAGATATCTAATTACGTGTATCTGTTATAGGACGATTTACCACTCTTGGTATTTGTGATGCTTCCTTTATGGCCTATGGCAACCCCTCATTCCAAACTTGGTCCAAATATATAAAAATAGTTTTATTCCCTGTATGCTACTTTTCCTTGAGACAAAAGCATGTACACACTGGTCATTCAATACCCAACTCGCGTATATGTATTAAAACACTTAAAAAAAATAAATTTCCTTAATTATGGGTAGAGTTCATGGGTTTTACCTGTAAATTACCTCCTATTGCCCGTGGCCCAACTATTTCCCAACTGCTTCCCAACTAAAAAACTAATTGGGAGAGGTATAAATAGACCTCTATGGGAAGGCCTTAAGGAGGAGAAGATATAGAGTAATTATACTGAGATTATCGCTGGCTGAGTATGATGAATCCCTGTGCCTCATGCACTTCCCCAGGCTTCAGGAAACCCTTGTTTCCTTGATTATCGATATCCTTCCTTTTGCTTGAGATGTCATGGTGTTGGTGATGGAAGAAGATTGTTGAAGGCCAGGATAGGATGAATTCGGAGGAAGGTTCTGCTTGGAGCCAGAAGAAGACTTAGGCGAATTCTCTCCATGTTATTTATATGGTTTCTTTGATTATCGATATCCTTCCTTTTGCTTGAGATATCATGGTGTTTGTTATAGACATTTTTGTGCCCTACAACTCCAAGCATGAAATGTCCATAAAACAAGGGCTCCTATGTCCCTAAAAGTGTTGTTCTAACCCCTAAAGGAACAAGGTCAACAGATTACAGCTTCTCCCATAAGTTCTCCATGAAAAACTACTCAAAATTGGTCAAAATAGGATCATTGCAGCTGCTCCACTGGCTAGGTGCGTTGTATCTCACCCAAATGCACTATGAGGGTGCGTTGCATTTCAAAACTCCCTTTTGTGGGGTGCGATGGGCAAGAAATGACAAATGGTAGTGTCATTCCGCGAGGTGGAGAGGCAATGGAAGCTTCCAGAATCTTATCCTGTGACACTTGCCTCACTGAATTCGACCAAGGATGAGTAAGAGGCCCTCAGTCTCCAAGTGGAAGCAAGAACTGACAGAGAGAAGACACTAATCAAATCACAAGCTGACTCATCCTCTTTACAGATATCTATATATGGATCCCTCATCCCAAAGATCTAGAGGCTGGAATTTTGCATATTGTAAGGAATTGTTGTTGGTTTCTAGAGACAAACATCAGATTGTTGGGTGATCTATGCTTTGTTGGAGGTGAAGAGGGGCTTCTTTGCTGGGAGGTTGATGCTGGGTCGGAACCACTGGTTGTAACTCCTCCTGGATCTTTTCTTGTTTATCAATAAAAACTATATGAGTTCTCCTCCATGCTTTTGTATCATTGATGCTGTTAGCGCTTGAGATTTCACCCTAGGCTGAGGAAGGTAAACCTCCAAGGCAACATCAAACCATTTCACCTCGTAGCTAGCCCTACGGGGTATGAGAAGGCTCTCTCCGGTCAATCTCAGTAAAATATTCAATGGGGTGTGATGACCAACAAGTTAACACTGATATTAGGCTAGTAAACTGATTAGGAAGGTTGATTTAAAGTTTTTGGGGTTTTTGGTGGCAATTGGAGGGAGTGAAATTCAGGGTGCGGGGATTGAGCTCAGTTTTTGCAGGTGGGTCTTTGGGGAAAGGTAGGAGTTTGTGCTGATGCCTTTAGCTGAGATGGATGATCAAGGAAGAATGATAAGAAGGCTAAAGAGGGCAAACAATGACTCTGAATCCTCTCTAGACAGTGGAAAACATAAACATTAAACAAATTTGAAAGCTGAGCATGGCAAGCATGAATTCAAACTTTATCACTTCATTTGTTTAATAAGCTGCAGTAAAGAAAGAGATGGAACACATAAACACACTTACAATTACAATAAGAGAACACACCATCAACACAAGAGTCCACAAGAATCCCAATGATGTCTGCAAAACCCTGGTCTTCCTTTTCCTCAAATTGCAGAGATACAAGTAAAATATACAATAGGAGCTTCTCCCTCAAAAGTCCAACCTTCCAAACCCTGAAAATGATTGAGAAAATACATAATATAGGCAATCAAACCTCTTCCCTTGCCTCTAGGGGTCGAGATCAGCTTCCTAGGAGCTGTTTCAACTAATTCTAAACTGAGCACTAGATAATAGGCAGTCAAAACAACTTGCCTCTAAAACTTAGGAAACCTATCCATGCATTAAATATTTACCCTTTACATGAATGAATCTTCTAGAAGTGTTAAACAAGAGTAAAAGTGTCTTAGAGTTACAATAATTACATCAAAGATAATCATCTTCCACCCCAAAAAGTCAAACTGAGTCAAATCTGCGTTTTCTGGGCTGTACAGTGCAATCTGGCAAAAAACTGCCTGACTGGTCGCGCCCCCCTGCCTGACTGGTCGCGCCCCTTTGGAGCTCTGTTTGGGGTACTTGCAGGTGGCCAAATTGAGAAAAAGTGGGCTTGTTGGAAAGGTCTGTGAGTCTAATTTCCAACCCAACTGGAATTTTTGAATTTGGAGTTGATTTGACCCCTCAAACGTCATTTCTCCCAAGACAGCTTTCTGCAACTCAAAATAGGGGCAGAAAGTCAAAAATTGCATGTATTTTGAGCTTTTGGAAGCCCAAATCTCCATAAAATCTGAAACCCATCCATAGGCAAGTGTATTTTTTCATGAAAATTCCAAAAATGAAAAGTTTTCCCCGTTCTGAGTTTCCCCCATGTATGGTCGCGCGCGGGGTGAGACAAGTCAAATGGCCAAAACCTGTAAAATTCCCAAAAATGCCAAAAATGCTTCAAAACTCTCAAAATTTCTTGGGTTTTCTGCTAGGAGGATGCTAATGAGTATCATGGTGAGTGAGAGAAGCCTCGGCCAAGATGCGGAGTGGGTCGGGCCTCTTTCTCCTTTTTTGTGCCTTGGCCAACCGCCTTGCATCCGGCGACTGTAATTTTGGAATTTCTCTAAAACCATAACACCTGTGCAAAAAGTGAAGGATGGTTTTCTTCTTTGGCATGTTATGGACAAAAACCTCTCACAGTTTTCAAAAATTAATCTTTTATTGCTCTGAAACATCATTTGAGTGCGACTTGTCCCGATGTGTGAAACAATGGATTTTGTCGAAATGGAGCGAAATGAAGGGGATAGGGGGCTTCTAAATTCTTGGGGAAATTTTTGGGAGTGGGGAGGGATGTTAGAAAGTAGGGGAAAGTGGAATCTCAGAGATTGAGTGAGGGGAAGGGGTCGAAAAGGGCAAAACACAGGCCCAACCTAGAAAATTGCCAGGTTGTAGCTAGAAACTAGGGTTTGTGCAAAATTGAGGAATTTGGGGGATCTGAGGGATGGGAAGCATTTGATAGGGTATTTTAAGAATAGGGGAAGGTGTATGAACATCTGGATACAAGTTTTGCCGGTGATTTGGCCGCCCAAGAGAAATTACCTCCAAAACCCTAGGAGAGGGAAATGACCTTGCCTAGGCACAACTGAAGCATGAACAAGGTGTACAATGACTCATTAGACACTGACATGATAATGAAAACCCTCTGAATGATGATAAGCTCAGCTGAATGATGACATGGACTGACATTTGGGCAAACCCTAGACCTAATGCCTAGTGACCAAATTTTGGCTTGAAGACTCACTGAAATGACAAAATTTGACCTTGCCACTCTGAGACCACTTTGTAAGAGCATATTTGATCACTGTAGGAAGGCTGGAAAGACTGACACTAACAGATGCTTGTTAGATTTGTATGGTTAACTTAAATATGATCCTAAGTTGTTTATGAATATATATCCATGTCTTTGTATAGTTCTATGCTTCTGTGATCTTTCTGTGAAGCTGGGCGTGCTAGTGAGCAGGTAGCTGGAGACTATCAAAGAAGAGAGGGATCGAATCAAAGGATTAGCGCAAGACACAGGTTGGTTCTTTATATTCCTCTCTATCTATAATTCATAAAGGAAATACAAAAGTATCTTTTCTCTAGTTTTTTTCTAAGGAAGTTGTCACACCTTAGTGGGATAGAGCAGTTATAAATAGACACTTTTCCCTGTAACAGTGTTGGTGATGGAAGAAGATTGTTGAAGGCCGGGATAGGATGAATTCGAAGGAAGGTTCCGCTTGGAGCCAGAAGAAGACATAGGTGAATTCTCTCCATGTTATTTATAGCTTACTGCAATAAAAGAAATGATGTCTTGTTTCTGAAATTAACTATGTTTATGCATCAAATTATGTTTTAATTCATATATGAATGTCGTATTGATGTATGATCAATCATTTGTTTATATGATATAAATTTAATTTCGTGAATATGATTTACTTCTATACTGTTATGTATGTTTGAATTGAATGATTTTCAGGTTTTTAGAACATCAGGAGTTGTAAAGGGTTTGAACCCTGTGGGGCCTACTTGAACAAAGGAAATCCAGGTACGGTCACTCTTACTTAGTTTGATAATATAAGCATCTTGCATGAGCCGTATGAGTACTTCTTATTGTAGTTTGCTTCTACTCTGTTGGGGTTCTAACCCAAAGCCCTAGGGTGCTTTCACCTGAAATAGAATTGGTGACTCCACTGGGGACAACAATCTTTTTATTCCTAGTTTGGGTTGTTCATTATCAATCAGGGCTCAACCTTTGGGTTGCTTGCTATTACAATCTTATTTGGTCTACTAGAGTCCCAGGCCTTAAGTCTAATCTTTTGGATCATACTTTGTTTTTTATCTTTTCTTGCAAAGCTTTGTATACACTCTTTACTTTGTTTACAGTAGCATCTACACGCTTTTTTTTGTAAAGTGAACTCCCGTATATGCGAGTTTCCTATGTTAGAAGAGCATGTGCATGCTTATGTGTTTGAACACAGTTGCGTATGCAAATTTTTGCATTGTTTTTTAAATCTTTCAGCATAGATAGATTTGTTGCCTAGTCTTTTCAGTCTCTGTGTGGTCAATTGTTGTCTGAAGAATTTAATTATTCTGCAAGCTTACTGTTTCGAAGTCGCTTCCTCATTGAAAAGATATGGCCTAGGTTTTCTTCTTTAGCGAGTTTGTAATTTGTGTTTTGGCACACAAGACTTTGTCCTAAAGTTCTTGATTTTTCTGGTCCTCCAGAACACAAGATTTTTTTCAGTTTCAGTGTGAAGCTTAGATTTCGAATCTACTTTCTTTGCTCTCCTTTGTTTTGTGGCCTCATAACTTTTCTTGCTTTTTGAAAGTCTTTTTGACTAATTTGGAATTATTTCTTTCCTGGCTTCTTGGTCAATTTTTCAAACTCTTTGCTGCTATTTGGATCATTTTGTACAAGTTGAAGTACTTTTGCTCAAGTTTTCATTCATTTTCAAAGTTTGTCACTTGCAAAGACTCCTTGTGCTCTTTTTTCGATCTTTTGAAGTTTTAGTAGCATTTTGGTGATTTCAAAAAGTTGTTTTGGATGCTTCTTTAAAAAAGAAAAGATCTCAAAAAACTTTGTTTTTGTTTTTCTTTTGCCAAGTTTTGTTTTTGGTTTCTTTTTGTTTTTTAAAGTGAATTGTGATATTTTACAATTTTTCCTTCTTGTTTGGAGAGAATTTTTTGTTCAAAATTTGTGTTCTCTTCAGTACTTAAGTTGGCTCATTGTTAGTCATAAACATTTGCTTTTTCTTTTTGAAGTGTTATTTAGGATCTTGTATCTCCATTATATCTTGGATTAGGGTTGTTTGCATTGTTAAAAAATTCATAGTCTTTTAGTTTTTTGGCGTGTGAAGTGTGTTTCAAGAAAAGAAGAGAAAAAGTACTTTGCTTTGTAGAAGTTTCATAGAACCCGTATAGAGATCTCTTTTCATCAAATAAAAAATGATTGCATTCATGTAGTTAGTTTTTCATGATTTATGTTGCGTCATACAAACATCATTGGTTTCACTCCCATCTATACCCTTGACATAAAGAACAACCATTAAAATCATGCGATTAATTAGAAAAACACTATAACTTTTGTGTTGTCATCAGAATACACCAACAAGTTTAGGTTTATTAGGCCTTGGATTAGGTGAGAGGAGAGTTTGTTAGAATTATGATACAGGTGTTGTCCTGGATGGCAACTCACTCAGATGACAGTTCACAGTACAGCAGCAAAGGATTACAGATCAGACTCCAAAGAATGAAGAAAGAGAGGTATACGCAGGATCACTTTGTCCAAGGAGCGTATACACGTGGGTTAACAGAACGAAAGGGGCATATAACATATGCAAGCACTTTCACAAGACGAAAAGTGCGTACATTTGGAAAACTAAGTTTTTTATTTGAGGTATTTGGTCCAAGGTATTTTGATCCAAGGTATTGGTCCAAGGTATTGATCCTAGGTATTTGGTCCAAGGTATTGGTCCCAAGTAGTTTTAGTCCAAGGTTGAGAAAGGCCTAAGAGTATATACGGAGGATAAGATCATTAGGACAAGGTGTACAAGTATTGAATATCTGATGAAGTGTGAGATCAAGTGTGTAGGTTATGGGTTTCTTATCTGAACTCAGGATGCACCTATGTGGTTGATGATGGATGATGGATCAGGATCATAAGACCTAAAATGTATTATCATTATGTGGTTTGATCATGGATAGTCTAGATCTGAATATTGATGCATGTTTTATTATGCAAATGTTATGATCTGGGTATGAATGGATTCTGAAATAGCTATGAAGTTTTTAAGTTAGTGCTTGTCGATCTGTACACTGGTCCGCTTTGGTAATAGAGCGTATACACACCGGTTCGGCTCATTAGAGTAGTGTATACATTATGAAATATGATATTTTAATGTGCAGTTGGTTCTAGTGGTTGTTGCAGAGTTCTAGGTTCTTCTCTGGGTTCTGGTGATTGTGTTTTGATGACAATATTCTGAATGTTCAGATTGGTTGATTGAGATTTTCTTCAGTGATGATGGGCCTTCAGTGATTTAGTTGTGGGTTATTCAGGGATTGATTTTGAGCGTCAATATGGGTCTAGTATGAAAATTTGATGAAACGTGGCCTTCAGATTGTGGTGTTGTGTTCCAGGAGTATCCAATATGAAATTTATGAAATGTGGTCCCTGGAGGAAGAGAGAAGGTCTCTATAGGTTGGCGCCTATGTATTGGTAAACATATCAGCTAGTACAAGAGCCATGGGGTTGGAGATCCCTTCCAGTAACAACTGGAAAATGAGTGAAGGTTGGAGCCTTCAATAGGACGGCGCCTACGTACTAGTAAACAAATCGGCTAGTACAAGAGATAGGAGGTTGTAGCTCCCTTCCAGTAGAAAATGGAGAATGAGAGAAGGTTGTAATCTTCTGCAGGTGGATTCCTATGTACTGGTATGAGTCTGCACCAGTACAAGATCGTAAACAAGTTTTTCTTATATTAAAAGAAGACAACAACAAGTGGTTTTTGTCCCGCATTGGGTTTCCACCTTAAACGTTGGTGTTCATGTGTGTTTTTCTTATGTGTGATGGTTTGTTTTGATATTACTACACATGGTTACTATTTATATGGTTAATGAAGTACTAATGCACTGATTAAAGATCAACATATGATGAATTAACTAAATCATAAGTTTGCTGGATATACGCTAGTTGCCTTAAACAGTTGCGTGTACACGTGAGTTACTTTCATTGAAGTAGCGTATATAAATTTGAGTATGAAAAGAAAAATATTATTGATTTGACTAATACTGATTCACCCCCCACCTCTCAGTATTATTTCCAACAATTGGTATTGGAGCAGGTCCTTTGGTAGAAGCTTGATCGCTTGAAGGAGATCCATAGAACAATGGGAAAGAAGCTAAAGAAGAAAGCATCTAAGAAGAAGAAGACAACTCAAAGGAACAATGACAGCAGAAGAGACAATTGGTCATTAGGTGGAAGCAAGTATTCATATTCTGAATCACCTCAGATTGAAGATGGACAAGCAAATGAAGCATCAGGTACAAATTGTTGGTCTTCTAGTGATAGTTTTCTTTGTTCATCCAATATTTAAGATATTGGAAGTAATCATGAAAGAAAAATAGAGACAGAAGCTAAAATACTTGCAGATAGAATGAGAGATCAACAAGATCTATTTAACAAAAGGGATTGTGCCTTCAAAGAAGAAGTTACTAGATTAAAATCTCAGCTAGAGGAAGGAAACAAAGTAAGGAAGCAATACAAGGAAAAGGAAGATCAATGTCAAAAGCTACAGGATGAAGTGACATCACTAAGAAATGAAATAAATGATCATAGTATAACAATCAAGAGACTTAAAGACAAATTCAGGTACTATGTAAGTCTTGAAGCTAAGATCCTCTCTCTAAAAGAAGATCGAGAAAATAAGCAGAATGAAGAACTACCTCAAGCAGATGAAGAAAAGGAAAATGAGATTCTCAAATTAAGGAAACAAGTGGAACAAGGAAGAAAGGCTGAATAAATCTTGAAGAAGCAATATCTGGAAAAGGAAGAGCTATATTAGGTTGAAGTAAATATCTTAAAAGGTAAATTAGAAGAAAAGGATAAATTGTTACGATTTCAAGACAGTACTAAGATTTTGGATAATATTCTTAGTAGTCAAAGTTCTCCTACCATAAAAACTGGTCTTGGTTTTTATCAATCTGTTGAAGGTGAATCTAGTTGACAAGGTGAGGCAAGGAACTCTAATGCAAAATTTGAAATTCTCAACAAGGAGATGAGAGGTCAACCCCATCAACTACCAAGGAAAGAAAGTCTTCAAAGAAAATCTTTTACTCCTAACTGTGGAAGAAATAGTCGGTTATTTCCTCCGATGAATAATGTTGAATTTTTTATATGTCATAATTTTGGACATGTTGCAGTGAGATGCAGAAGTAGAATGGTTGAAGACCATCACACAGAAATATCATCAGCTTCTTGGTACTTAAAGGGATATTGTTTTTCCTGCAATATGTTTGGTTACAAAGCCATTGACTGTTATAGAAGGAATATGAAACATGTAAGATGTTATTCTTGTAACAAGTTTGGACATATAGCAAAGGAATGCATGAGAAAAATTTGGCCACCATACCAAAGGGAGAAAACATCATCACACTCAAAGATATGGAAGAAAAAGGAAGTACAGTTAGAAATATGTGGCATAGCAGAGTATGCAAACATAACAGACTCAGATGGAGCTAAAAGTGTGAAACCTCAATGTTCTAATTCTCATATGCATGTCCACTCTTGATCATCTAGACGTTCTATTGTATGTCGAAATCTTGACTCATAGGCCTTCAAACCCAGGTTTACACCTATCTATTCCTTCGATGACCACTGCTGGAAGCATGGCATCTATGACTAGTGTTGCGAGCATGCAGACTCCCATATATCTACAAGGAGGAGGAACTATTTCCATCCCTTCTATTACTCCCAACACGACTATATTTGGGTCTACTTCCATTCCATCAACGAGTGGAAGTTCTCAGGCTACTGCATCCGGTTTTGGATTTATCCCTTATGGAATACCATCTCACGGGATTCCTTCAGTTCCTTTGAACATATTATCGACCACCACTACATCCATGAGGAGTGGATCGGCTTCTTTTTAGGGTTTCCCATTTGGAAGTGGTAATATACCACACTCCAATCCAATAGTAGGGTAAATGCATTTTCCTTTTACGAATCAAGGTAATAACCCATTCCAAAGTTGGAAAAACCCTACAGTTAGTGAGATAGGAGTTGGGAATCAATTTTTTGGCCAACAAGGGAATGTGCCATATTCTTCAGTTAATTCGTTTCAAAATTTTCCACCCTTTGCTAACGTATGGAATCCTTATTAGGGGCTATAAGCTCCTTTCAACACTTCGTTAGGGGGTAACTTCACTGGTTATGGAGGATTTTTGGCAGGGGTTGGTGAAACTTTGAATTTTGCTGGACCACAAGGAGCACCTTTTGGTTTAGCAGGCTCTACGAGTTACTTTGGGCAACCTAGTGTTTTTCAAAATCCAGGTCATTCTTTTCAGACCTTTGGGAACCCCGCCTGCATTGGATGGAATTCCTAAGGTCCACCACGACTCCCTTTTCTGGCCACGCTGAACTTTCCAGACTTAACTAAATTGACAAATGATCTGATTTGGTACAATCTAGCTTGGCCTCTAGTCCCAACTAAACTTCCCTTGAATATCCCAAAATTTTAAGGGAAGAGTGGTGAAGATCCAAGAGACCACGTAACCACATTTCACTTATGGTGCTCATCCAACTCCCTCATATATCATTCAATCAGGTTGAGGTTATTTCAGCACACCCTAACCAGGAATGCAGCCAAATGGTATATAGAGTTGCCAGGGGGTACCTTTACTTCTTTCTGTGATTTGGATAATGTCTTTTTGAACCATTTTCAGTTACCTGTCCGATAAGAAGTCGAAACTGAACTTCTGACTAACTTTTAGCAAGACACTGCAACTCACATTTCGGATCACATCCAGGAATGGAGGTGGAGGAAAAGGCTTATCAAAGCTAAAATCCCACTAGAGTTCCTTCCAGAATGGTTTATCAAATCATTACAACCTGAGATCTCAAAGGATGTGTCTCTGTCCTTCGTTTATTTAGAAGAGCAGGCCATTTTCCGAGCCCAACAATTGGAGCTGATATATTCTTAGTCTGGGATTCTTCAGAAAATTCTACCTGATTCTCCTTGATCTAAGGTCGATTTAGCCAAACAGAAACTAGGTTCTCACACCGATGGTATAGTCAGATCGATTAATATTAATGTGTTGAACCTATTGAATCAATTACAACAGTTGTCTCTACAAACTAATTCTTCTACCTAGGCAACACCGTTTATACCTACACCTCCCCAACCTACCTCTATAAATGCCATCCAGACCTCTAACCCCAAAGGAAATCAATAATCTGACGGGAAGAGGAAGGGACAAGGTAAGAAGAAGAAACAGGAAGGGAAAGGCAATGCAAAAAAAGCTGACATTGATGCCGTAGAGGGTAGGAAAGAGTCCAAGAGAAAGGTAAAATTTCCATGCAAGTTATGCAATGGAGATCATTTGACTCACCTCTACCCTAAGATTCAAGATGCTCAGTGCTTATTAGTACAACAAGGGTCCTATATCTCCCAAGTTTTTCTAACTAACCCTTTTCCCCAAGGGCAACAATTACTTGCTGGCACGAATTCTAACGCTAGTACCTCCGTAGGGGGCAACCAAGAAGGGGAAAATTCGTCAAATGTTTATATGATGAGCTCTCATATCGACGTCGCTATGCGAGCACATGATTATGGTGAATCGAAAACATCTAAGGCTAAATCTCTTCTCCAAGCCACAGAACCAGTTCATATTGAGCGACCCTCTGTTGCGTCTATACCTCAGATACTGAAAGAATCCGCAAAGCACTCGACTATTAACCCTAATGCTAGGGAAACCCAGAACTACTCAATTGTAGAAGATCTGGCTCAAAGTCCTTATGGTATGTATGAACTGGAGTTACTCTAGTTGTGCCCTGCTCAGAGAAGTTCTTTGCTTTCTACAATCAGTGCAGTAGATCCAAAGAATTCTTCAATGCTCACTTTGATATGTTGAATGTCAAAAAGAGACTTCCTCACGATATGGCTTTCCAAATAAAGTCCACATACTGAAAGACCAATATTTTTGGGACTATTATAAATGAGGGAGCTTCCACATGTGTGATGTCTATGTCATGTTGGAAGGCCATTGGATCACCTTCAGCTGTCCATTCAATGACTCTTTAGATGGTATTTGATGGACATTCTCATAGGTCGCACAGGATTATCCCGACCTTTCCTATTTGTGTTGTGGGAAAGGTAGTGAATATTGAGGTAGAAATCATTGATGCAAACTTGGATTATAACCTCTTAGGCAGGAATTGGATTTACGATATGGATTCCATAGTTTCATCATTATTCCACATCCTCTATTTTCCTCATGAAGGGAGGATTGTTAGAGTTGATCAGTTAGATTATTCTCTAGGTGACTCTCATGCAACTTCAGATTCTACGTTCCATTGGTGGACAATCCCTGTCAACTTAGTGAGAATTTAGGAGTTTGGATGTACTCTTCGTTAATGGGTATATTTGACCTCCCTCCTCCTACAGTTGGAATTAATGTGATTTCATCCTCTAGGGGACCTTCTCGGAAAGAGTTCTTTCAAACTCATTATTTTTCGGACTCTTGGCCCTTACCTTCATCTACCACCACATTAGATGGAGGGCAGATAGGTGGAATGGCATTTTCCCTGTCTACAACACAACTCACTTATCAATCTATCATTAACTCTGCAGACAACCATCCCACTCCTTTTACACAAGAGGAGTTAGATGGCGATATGACTTCGGCTTGGACCCTTGATTTTGTTTTAGCTCTGGATTGCCTGGATATAGTCTTACCATCTGAAGAAGGAATTTTGGAAGAAATGATGGGTGTGGATCAATGATGGGAGGATTTACATCATCGTTCATATTTTTTCCCTCCATTACATGAAGTTGAATCTAGTTTGTCCAATTTTTCTACTACTGATGTTTGTACAGTTTCAAACCCTTTGGTTCCAGCACAATTTTCTGTCAAAAGTAACATGTCAGTTATCTCAAAAACTGTACCTATTAACATCTCTAGGAATCCTAACGTGATCGAAAATGTCTTCATCGGAGCTAATTGTTCCCCTGAAAAAATTCAAATCTACATCGATCTCTTTAAAGAGTTTTGAGATGTGTTCGCTTGGTCTTATGAGGAAATGCCTGGAATTTATCCATCTATAGTCCAGCATGAGATCAAGACATACGAAAACACCAAACCTATTCGCCGAAAACTTCGAACAGTCAATCCTCGGAAAGCGGAAACTATTAAAGCTAAAGTTGAAAAGATGCTTAAGGCAGGTTTCATATACCTTGTTCCTCTAACTGAGTGGGTTTCCAACCCAGTCTCGGTGGATAAGAAGCAACGAACCATCCGAGTATGTATCAACTTTAGGGATTTAAATAAAGCTTGTCCAAAAGATAATTACCCCATGCCTTTTATTGATCAAATTGTTGATGAATGTGCGGATAATGAATTTTTTCATTCATGGACGGATTCTCTGGTTACAATCAAATTACTGTCCGTCTAGAATATCAGCACAAGACAAGCTTTATTTGTCCTTGGGGCACAATTGCATACAAGAAGATGCCTTTTGGCCTTAAAAATGTTGGAGATACTTTTCAGCGGGCCATGTCTTATGCTTTCCACGACATCAAACATGTTATCAAAGCATACTTGGATGACTTAGCTTCTCGTTCTCACAAGAGAATTGATCATCCCAGCCACCTTTGGTTAGTCTTTGAGAGATGTCGTTTTTATAAAATCCGGTTGAATCCTAATAAGTGTGTTTTTGTGGTCGCATCCTGTCAGCTGTTAGGATTCATCGTATCGACTGAAGGGATTCGTGTTGGGCCTTTCAAGGTGGAGGCAATAATTCAATTGCCTCCCCTGTCTTCCATTCGTCAACTTCAAAGTCTCCAAGGAAAGGCAAATTTCTTGACGAGATTTATAGAAAATTACGTCGAGATTACCAAAGATTTATGCATTTGCTTAAGAAAGGAGTTCCATTTTTATGGTACAATTTCACGCAACAACCTTTTGATGCTTTGGAAAAAGCATTAACCTCTGCTCCATTATTGATTCCACCAGATTATGGCAGAGATTTCCTTTTATATCTTGTTGTGGCAGAATCAACCATCGGTATGGTTTTGGTTCAGGAGGATGATACTCTTAGTGAGCATGTAATATACTACTTGAGTCGAGGCTTAGTAGGACCTGAGCTACGCTATTCTCCTATCGAGAAATTGGCCTTGTCAGCTATCCATGTTGTCCTGTAGCTTCATCATTACATTCTGCTACGCAAAACGTTCGTCTTAGTGGCTGTCAATACTTTTCAGTTTGTCCTCAGTAGGCGAGTGATTGGGGGCAAGTATAATCAATGGATTGTTATTTTGCAATAGTTCGATCTCGAATTCTTGTCAGCCAAATCTAACAAGTCATTATTTTTTGTGGAATTGATTTCTGAGTTGCCTTGTGAGGAAGCTATTGTCTATGAGGAAAATTTCCCTGACGAATATTTATTCCTCATTACTTCACAAGATCCCTGGTATGGAGATATCATTATATATCTCTAGACTTCGAAGTTTCCACCCGCTTTCTCCAAAGATGAGCATTGAAAGTTATGTCACCTTGCCAAAAGCTATGTTATTATTGGTGATACATTATATCATATAGGGGTTGACTCAATCCTTAGGCGTTGCTTAACTTTGGAAGAAGCTGAGTTTGTATTTAATGATTGCCATAGTGGAGCTTGTGGCAGTCATCTATAAGGGCTTGCAACAACCCAGAAAATTTTGCGAGCAGGCTACTTTTGGCCTTCAATTTTCAAAGACTATATTGAAGTGATCAAATGTTGCCATCCTTGTCAAGTTTATACTTGGAAAATGCACGCACATCGAGCTCCACTTTTTCCTGTTATCACTATCGGTCCATTTACAAAGTGGGGCATTGATTTTACTACTTGTAATTCTCCTTCTACAAGGAATCACAAGTATATCATTGTGGCTGTCGACTACTTTACGAAGTGGGTTGAGGCTATGCCTACTTTCAAAAATGATAATGAGATAGTAGCCTTATTTCTCTTCAACTAGGTTATTTCACGATTTGGTATCCCAAGAGAGATTGTCATTGACCATGACAGTCACTTCCAACATCAACTGATGATTGAATTAGCTCTCAAGTTGGGCTTCTGGTAGGAGCACTCATCTCCAAATTATCCTCAGGCCAATGGGTAGGTTGAAGCCATGAATAAGTCACTTAAGACCATCCTGCAAAGGACAATTGATAAAAATCGATCCATTTGGCACATCATGTTGTACCCGGTGTCGAGCCATAATAAGTGTCTTTTTCACCTCCAATTACCTCACATGAACTTGTCAATCCAGGAACGATTTGTTATCTCAAAGAGTGTACTCAATTTGAGGCTGTCATTTTTCAGAGTAATGCTAGTAGTATAGTGCTCAAGGAAATACAAGAGTAAACAGATGCTTGAAAGAAAATCTACTTACAGCAAAATGCTTTAGAAACTAAATCATGCACTCGGAAAACTAGGCAATTTATCAGTCAAGGGTTCAGTAAAAGCAACTCATCCCTTTGGAAACTGATGTAACTAAAGGTAATCAAGGAATAGATCATCAATCTGGGGACTAGACAACAAATGCCAACGCCCACTATAGTTTCATATCGTTTTGCACACCAAAGCAACAGTATCAAAAATAACAGGAAATGGAACAACAATTAAGAAATGCAACAACAACTAAATAATGTAACAACAACTAAGTCCGATGAACAACAACACCTTAATCTATAGGAACAAGTTCAACAATCATATCCTACAGAAATCAAATGGAAATGTTTATTGAAAGGGTAAATCAGACAGCAAATAAAAATAGAATGGCAACCAATTATCAATGGGATATAGAACAACACTTAAAGGCAATGATGAATATACAATACCAAAATAAATAACTCACATAGCATACAAAGATATTAAGAGAAACAGTAATCTGAGTCTGATACCACAAACATTGATCTTAGTTAGAAAGGGTAACGATCGCAATTCATAATGGAACAACAATGTCAATTGAACAACAATCGTATGAAGTATAAACCATAGACAAATATAGTAATACCAACTTAAGAATATTACAGCTCGGTTACTCCGCAATTGAACATCAATAGCTTTCTGTAAAGAACAGTAATGTTACATTAATGACTTAAAGGAATAGCAATACATTATCAAGTCAGAATGAACAATACGACTTTCTTGTTGCAGAGAATGATATTGTAAATATAACAGAGCTGTGATATAAAATAACAAAACACGCCAGATTACCGATCAAAGCTGATAATACAAACCACACACGAACTAGGGGTAATAGTATAGGAGCAAGTGTTCCACCAGGGTCCGGCCCTTAGCCTCCAGGGACACACCGCTTGAGATTATTCCAGAATCACAGATGGAACAACAACCAAATTTATATTA
Source organism: Pinus tabuliformis (assembly GCA_031772625.1). NCBI lineage: Eukaryota > Viridiplantae > Streptophyta > Pinopsida > Pinales > Pinaceae > Pinus > Pinus tabuliformis. The sequence goes on from CM062816.1 coordinate 2,047,647,779, forward strand.
AAGCATTAAAACAAATTTATAGTGGATCACTTCCCAACGAGATTCGATGATCAAAGTTTCAAATACAAAGCAACATTACATAAAAATTAACAGTCTCCCCAGGCTAGCAGTGTTGCCCCTACTTATAACAGCTAAACCGGAGATATCAAGGATGCAAAAATAGTTAAAGCAGCGATCCCTCAGGATCAAAGGATCCCGAGGGATTTGCCCAGCTGTTAGTCCTCAGTTATCCAGTCGTTTTCTTGCACCGAGTCGATATCTCCTTTTCCTTTCCTTGGCTGATATGTTTTAATTTTGATCATCTTGTTTTCATATGGTTCCTTGCCAAAGGGACAACAGTTAGCTTGGCGTTGTCTTTTTCTTTGGAGCGGCAATCATTATCTTTTCCCGTTTCCTGCATAAGAAATAGCAATTATTAGTGTTTTCACGTTGCATATAAATCTTTATAGATTTGTCATGATTTCCCATTATCTACCTAGTTCATGATGCAAAGATGTTACGAGTTTTAAAGAAAAGATGACAAAATAATCAATAAAATCATACCTTCTTCAGTACTCCACACACCCCCCTGCTTACCCTTTTCCATGCCCTCATGAAAACATTGTAGTTGACATGTAAGGTAGTGAGAGAGTAGGCTGGAGATGGGATCTCGTGTGGTGGTCTACCGCCATGATGCCTAACTAGGTGTTCAAAAAGATGGCCTGTCTGACCCTCAGGCATTTCATACACGGCTTGGTATCTAGGTGCAGGGTTCCAAATAATTGGACTCCAAAACCTATATCCTAACCAAGATGGCCCTACCCTCAAGATAATTTCACCATAGAGGTTCAAAAGATCAATGGCTAACTTAAAGTTCTCATAATTAAATGGTTCCCTGAGTTGGATGTTCGGATTAGAGGTCTGATATCGAAATTTAGCAGTTGCAATGGCAAGGTCCTTAATGGTAAAGAAGTATTCTATCCCTTTTTGATTGATTACTGTATGGATGGGTCCTAACATGTCAATGACACCCAGAGTCCTCATGAGGCTCATGTGCTTGTTCCATAACCATAATGGATCTCTAGTCTCAGCTCTTACCCATAAGTCTAATCCGTTTTCTTGTCTTTGGAAGGAATCATAGGCTTTATGCCATTTGATTTGATTAACTCCAAATGAAATAAATGCTTGTAGTTGGATATCCCCAACGAAAGGGCCAGGGTTCTATTCTGTGTCCTGATCTAGCACAAGGTTATGCAGATAGAATTCACACAGTAATCTTTGAACCTTTACTCCATAGTGCTTAGAACAATTTATAAAATCATTAATGGTATTAATTTGTATAGGGGCTCCTGCTTTGACGACCTTAATTTTCAATTGCAAATATCATTCCATTAGAAACAAGGCATAATTCTTGGCACGGGCTCTACATGATAGGTTGTCAGTGTACAAAGAGCATAAGGTATCCATCTGTTTGATAACGACATCTAATCTATGAGTTACCTTTGTGACTTTTTCTTGTTCTTTTCGCCACCCTTCAAAGGCCTGGCTTTCAGATAAATTGACATTCCTTAGCTGTTGTTGTAATTCTTCATACTTTTCTCGAGGAACTGTTTGTTCGGTAAGTTTTTCTACTGCTTGCTAAGCTTGCATCAAACCCTCTCATAGGTTTATTGTCCTCGGATCGCTGTCTGACATAGTGGTGGCCAGTGGAAGATTTACTTGAATCTTCTTATTGCGTCGCCTTGTGTTTAAAGTCGGTATTCCTTGTGCCTCTATCTGAACTTCCTTGTCACAGGCCGCTATATCATCCGTTTCCACTTCGACATGAGCAACAACAAAATGCTATTCCTTTCGCCTTTGAATGACAATATGCACTTTAACAAGAGTTTGAACAGCAGATTTCTTTTCAACAGCGGTTTGGACAGCATACCGTTCTTCGACAGCAGTTTGAACAACAGACTATTCTTCGACAGGGTTTTGAACAGCAGGCTGAATAGGGGTCTTTCGAACCTTTTTCTTGGGGGGTTTCACTGGAGTGGCTGCATGTCTTCCCCCTGAAGTTCTTTTTGCTCTCTTTCTCATTCTCAAAACCCTGATTTGTTGTCGAAGTCGGGCTATCACATTTAGCAATCTTTGCTGTTCTTTTTGTAATCGTTTAATTTCTTTTGTTTCCTTAGAAGGAACAACTATCTGTTTACTCGGGCCTGGACTATTATCTTGACCAATTCCCTGGTCTTCCTCTTAGGGTGCTCCTTCACTGTTTTGTTCAGGTTGCTTAGGAGTAGAAACCCTAGCTGGCTCTGTTACTTCCTGGGTAACTTCCTTGTCCACCCCTTCTTCCTCATGCAATTCTTTTGGTGTAGTATGGCTGGGAGCAGATTGTTCCCCTTCTATATCTTCATAATTTTCTTCTCTTTTCATCCTTACATCATGAACAAAATGATTTTCTTTGTTTTCCTCCTCATTGCGCAATTTTTCAGGTGCATTTTTATCCTGAGCAGAAGACTCTTTTGGTTCTTCCTCAATCTGGAGGCCTAGCGGGCTAAGAGGTTGGGCATAGTCACCCATATTGGCTAGAATTTTGGCCAATTCGTCCTCCTGCAATGGATTCTACAATGGAATCTCTTCGTGTTGTTCTGTTTTCGCCTCCACCTGCTCAAGTTGCTTGGTCTCTTCCTCTGTTTCTCCTTCCTCATTTCCTCTCACTTCTTTCTCATTCTCTTCTCCTACCAATTGTGGGGGTTGCTTGTCCCCTGAGTCGTCTATATCCACAGGTTGGCTGGTACTCCCTTGGGGATTTTACAACCTCCCTCTAATCCGTGCCAATCTAATTGATTTTCTTTGTTTTGATGGTCTATCTGGTGTACTGGCAGTATGTTTGTGTTTTGGGGCTGGCGGGGTTGGCGCCCCATCTATTGTAGCAATTAGTTCTTACCAGCTGCTTTGTTGCTGAGCAAGACTGTGGCTAACTATCAGCCGTATCAGTCCATGGTGACTTACTACTGATTCCACATGTTGTGACTTTTTCATGCTTTGGGCAACATCATGCAGTAATGAATTTAAAAATGTAGGTAGGTTCAAAGAGCATTTCTCTTTTAATACAGCTAAGAGTTTAAGGTGTTGTGGTCTTACCACGTCTTTCCTGCCTTCACAGGTGATGTAGCTCTGGATGATCTTCAACAATTCTACCCATGTCTCTCCTAATGCTGCTGGTAGGACTCCCTTTCCTCTAACTGTTAGGTTCTGGCCTTCATCCTGGAAGATCTTCATGATCTTTTGTAGTCTCTCCTTCTTTAGAGTCCACACAGGTCCAGTGGCTAGCAGTCCCGAGACCTCTGCAATTATGTCATCGGTAACTGCTATGTGTTTTCCCCTTACTGTGGAGTGGTGTCCTTGCAAGTTCTCCAAGAATTCTATTGCCACGGTCTCGTTGGATTCCTGTAGATGATTAAGATAGACTAATTATCCTTCCCTTGCCAGGATTTCCCATGCAGCGTCAGAAACTGTCAACACCTATGGTTCTCTTCGAATTGAACTTCCTTTGTTGTTTTAGCTTACTGTAAAAACGCAGAGACAACAATGGAACAACAGGCTGTTCAACTGTTAGAAACACAGAGAAAATAGCAAAATTGCAAGGCTCGTTCAAATCTTACTAATTGTTGCAGATGGAAATATCTTAGGAACAACAAGGCATGCAAATTGAAAAACGAGATACCATTAAGCCTTGCTCTTCCCGAGTAAGGGTTTTTCCAAATAATAGTGTGACACGTATGTCAGCAAATTATGAAGTCAGCCCCCCCTGGCAATGTGATAGGCCATCCTCAGCCGTCAAATGAAGGAGCGGCGGGTCGATCTGTTTTGGAACAGGGCCATAAAGGAACAACCTATGCCAAGATGCCATGTTTACAAAAAGGAGTAGGTTACCGAAATCGAGGTGTATAATAGGATCACTTAATAATAAGAAAATGGGGTTACATGATGCGAGGCTGGGAGGATAGGACAACTGACGTGCACAACGAGTGTAATCCAATCACTATCTACTTTTCTTGTCATGATTGGTTATGATGGAATTTCATGTTTTTAAAGGTTTGGGGAAGTGATATGCATAATCTTATTTCAAAGATTACAAAGGTATAAGATAGAGAAGGGTATTAATGATTACTATTGGTGTATAAGAAATGTGACTTCAATACCATTAACAGAGCTCCGCTGCTGACAGGTGTCCATAACCTTGGCAGAGTTGTTTTTTCACCCATGGAACCATGATCCTTTGTGTATACCTAGGAAGTATTGTTCAATTTCAAAATGGAGGTCATTATGCTGGCTTGGTAACCAATTAAATCATAATGCCATTCACCAGGAAGGAGTGAAAGGTGGGCAGGCTGGCTCATGATGAGACTTCCTGTTCCAACGACTCTTTATTTTTTTTGATGTGCCTCTTGGACCATATCCCTGGTCTGATGGCCATAGTGGGAATGCCCTTCACTTTATTCCTTATGATCATGGTAGGCTGGGTCTTGATGAGATCCCCTATCCTGCATTTGACAATTCAAAACATTCTTCTTTTTTCTATTTTATAAATTGCTTTCCTATTTATACACAAAGGGTGGTTCGACCCTCCTTAAGAGTAGGAATGGTGGAAGAAGTCTTAACATCTCAGTAGAAAAATATAAACCCTTTGTTCTTATTCCTTAATAATGATCCAAGAAGATTATGGGAATTTAAAAAGAACCAACATGATAAAGATGACCAATCATGTCAGTATTAGTAGGGTAATGACAACAAAAGTGACGAATGATCATTTCCTTCCTTCGTTCCTCTTTATCAATTCATATAAATTTCTTGAAAAAATAACGATTTTATATAATTTTCTGATTTCAGTATGCTCTTGCTTTGTATCCATTGTATGAGTGTATAGCTGTGCTCCAAAAGACCTGAAAGAAAAGGGACAGCAGATACGAGAATGTTGTTGTTTGGAAAAGGAAGGGCAAAGGAATACAAGTGTTGTTCCTTTCAAAAAGGAATAACAAAAACTGGAAGTTTCGAAAGGTGCCGTTCCTTTGGAAAAGGAACAACAAAAACAAAAATGCACCAAAAGGTGCCATTCCTTTGGAAAAGGAACAACAAAAATGCAAATGCCGTTCCTTTGGAAAAGGAACAGCAAAAATCAAAAGTGTTGTTCCTTTGGAAAAGGAACAACAGAAAATTCAAATGTCGTTACTTTGAAAAAGGAACAACAAAAATTAGAAGTGTTGTTCCTTTGGAAAAGGAACAACAGAAATCAAAAGTGATGTTACTTTGAAAAAGGAACAACAAAAATCAAAAGTGCTATTTTTTTGGAAAGGGAACAACAAAAAATCAAAAGTGTTGTTCCTTTGGAAAATGAACAGTAAAAATCAAAAGTGTTGTTCCTTTGGAAAAGGAACGACAAAAATCAAAAGTGGCAAAAACGCAAATGTCGTCCCTTTAGAAAAGGAACAACAAAAAGTGTTGTTCCTTTGGAAAAGGAATAGCAAAAATCAAAAGGTCTTGTTCCTTTGGAAAAGGAATAGCAAAGATGCAAATGCCATTTCTTTGGAAAAGGAACAGCAAAAAAAAACTTAAATGCCGTTCCTTTGGAAAAGGAACAGTAAAATGAAAATGAGAAAGAACGCCTGAAACAAAAGGTGTTGTTCTTTTGAAAAAGTAACAACAATGACGACAAAAGTGTACACAAATGCTGCCCCTCTAGAATAGGAATAGAAAATCGACAGGAGCAACAAAAAATAAAGATGCAAATACAAAAATATATACAGAACAAAGAAATTATGTAAAAAGTATAAAAACAGGTGAATCACTTAATGAATCACAGGCGAGGAATATTTCTCTTCCTCATGTAGAATTTGCATATCGGATTCCTCGCATAGTTGCTGGCAGAAGGATTCCCGAGTAAGTGGTTTGCAGTATAATCAAACTTGGTGGCCATTTACTTTAAATGTATGTCCAGATAGGTAAATAGTGACTAGAGTTAGACTGCCATTGTCATGTACCTTCTGGATTTCATATGGCCCCAGCCAGCGAGTCTGAAGTTTCCCGCGAAAATCCTGAAACCTGGAATCGTATAAGAGCGCCCAGTCCCCTTCACAGAAGAATTTCTTTTTAATGACAGCGCCATGCCATTTAGCTCGTTGTTGTTGGATTAATGCAGTATGTTGAAGGGTGGAGAGCCTGATTTCATCTAGCTCAATGATTTGCTGTAGTCTATTAATATGTGCCTCGTTTAGATCTAGGCCTACTTCTTGTGTTGTTCGCAGTGTTTGGATTTCAAATTCTATGGGAAAAATGGGTTTCTTTCCAAACACCAATTGATACGGTGAATAGCCTGTAGTGCTTCTCCATGTTCTTCTGTAGGCCCACAAGGCTTCTGGTAGTCTTGCAGCCCAATCGCATCTATGTGACGAAATGGTTTTTGTCAAAATTTCTTCTATTATTTTGTTGTTGCTTTCTACTTGACCATTTTCTTGTGGGTGGTATGGAGTAGTAATTTTATGCTGGATATGATAGTTCTTAAGTGTTGCAGCAATCTTGTTACTAGCAAACTGTGGTCCACCGTCTGTAATTATGTCTCTTAGAAGCCCATATCGTACAAATATATGAAACAAGAACTGTATGATAGAATCCTCTATAGCTCTCGGTAATACTTCTGCTTCAACCCATTTGGTGACATATTCTGTTGCCACCAGAATATATGTTTTTTGGTTTGAGGATGGGTTAATTGGACCAACAAAATCAAGTGCCCATCACTCGAATGGTTCAATAACCATTTGTGGGTTCAGGGGTATTTCATCGGTCTGACCAGGGCATCCTGCTCTTTGACAACCATCACAAGTTTGAACAAACTTCTTCACATATTTGAAGATCGTAGGCCAATAATACCCTGTCTGCAGCACCTTATGTCAAGTTCTCTTATTGGCAAAGTGTCCGCCACATGGTCCATCGTGACAAGCTTTCAAAATATCAAAAATTTCATCCTCTCAGACACATCTCCTAATGTTCATATCTGCTCCTGTATGGAACAGGTAGCCCCCAATCTAGGAAAATCAAGCACTTCGCTGGACAATCTGTTTTCGTTGATTGGGGGTCAGATGTTTTGGTAATTTACCTACTGCTAAATAATTCGCAACATCAGCATACCAGGGTGTTTTAACAGTGACAGCAAACAAATGCTCATCTAGAAATTGATCTTCAACCGTTGCTGCATCCACTGGTTTTGGCATTCACGAGAGAAAGTCAGCTATAGGATTTTCTTTTCCAGGTCTATCCTTGATTGTAATATCAAATTCATACAATAAAATCATCCATATAGTTATTCTACCATTTGTGATTGGTTTATTCGCTAAATATTTTATGGTAGAGTAGTCTGTGTACAGAATAATAGGATATCCAGTAATGTAATGCCTGAACTTATTAATAGCATGTGTTACAGCTAAAAAATCTTTTTCAGTAATAGTATAATTCAATTAAGCAAGGGATAAATTCTTGCTAATATAATAAATTGCATATGGTTTTTTATCTTCTTCCTACCCAAGGACTGCTCCAATAGCTGTATTTGAGGCATCTAATGAAATCTGGAATGGCAGGTCCCAATTTGGTCCTCAAAGGACTGGAGCTTCTTTAGATCCTGAAAGCACTGGCACATTTTTCTGTTCAAATAAAGTCAACATTACCTATTAGTGCATATTGAGGTGCAACAATATGTGAAAAATATTCTATAAGCCTTCTTAATAGCTAGAGAATCCAAGAAAACTGCGTACCTCTGTTTGAGTAGTAGGAGTGGGAATTAGCAAAATTATTTGAATTTTGGATGGGTATACTTGTTTGCCAGCTACTGAGATATAATGGCCTAGAATAAGTCCTTCAATCATCATCATATAGCATTTTTCATGGCTTAAGCAAAGCCTGGTGGCAATGCAGCACTGCAGGACTTTTTCCAGTGTGTCCAATGCTGGGTCAAAATCATCTCCATATGTTATAAAATCATCCATGTAGACATTGAGCCCCTCATTTATTAGGTTTGAAAAAATGCTGAGGATAGCTCTTTGAAATTTGGAGGAAGCATTGCATAAGCCAAAGGGTAGAACTCTGTAGGCAAATGTTCCCCAGGGACAAGTAAAAGTGGTTTTGTCTTGGTCTTCAAGGGCAATCTGAATCTGATTGTATCCACTGAAGCCATCTAAGAAAGAAAATAATTTCTTTCCTGCTAGAGTGTCTAATACTTGGTCAATGAATGGAAGGGGAAGTGTTTGGTCAATTTAGTGTTGTCTAAATTGCTATCATAAATTGTCAACCCGGGGCTCGTAAGCTGATGAAGTGAAGTGTACAATATATACTTAAGCAGCCTTTCCTAGTTCTTTTTGTCGTTTTTAGTTCATGTTTGACTTATCTTCCTAATTTGATGTGATGAAGTTATAAACAAGTGAGTGAATGTGTGTGTATGTGGTGATTTCTAAATGCTTCTTAAAATTTAAAGAGAAAACTTGAACAATGACTTGGAATGAAATTAGAGCTTCAAATGAAAGTAAAGCATCAAACAAAAAGACCAATGGCACTAGTCCAATACCTCTACTGCTGATAAGAATGAAAATGACATCTACTTAACTCAATTGAAAGCAAGAACACTACTCTAACTCTTCTAAAGCGATGCAAAAATTAAGTGACAAATCACACTACTTAATTCTCCCTTAACATTCTGCCTTTAGCTAAATTGATCATGTGAAAAAGAGTTAGGAGTGAATTATCAATATGAGTCTAAAACCAAATAAACCAAGCTGCAATTAAATGATGTTTTGGCCCCATAATAGTTAGTGAATTATGATAAAAAGAACCATCAAGAGATTAGCAACTTGACAAAACCTGATAAAGTAAACTAGGCAAGAAAACTAACTAAGCAAGGAAACTAGCAAAAGTCAACAGTTTAGATAAGACAACTTCAAATGCCACTAGTGATAAAAAGAAAGAAAAGCACATTGTCCCGGGCTCCTAACAAAGCTGCAAAAACACACATTGATCAGCCATGAAAACTACAGAAACGTAAAGCACCATAATTCAAACTGTACATTAATATACATGTCAAAAGAAATCAAAATTGCAGAAATCAAATTGTACATTAATATACATGGTAAATTAGAAAAAGGAATGCAGGAAAATAAATTTAAAAGCTACTGTACAATGGTTGTAGCAGACAAGGGCCCTCCATCCACTTCAACCAATTAAAAAGATCAGCTACGCAGGTAAGAACAGAACTGTCTTCTTGGTATTAAATCAGAACATAATAAAATACAGTGGGGAGCGTAAACGCTATGTAAAAGAGTCTTGAAACAGAGTTCAACAACAGCAAAAGACTAACTTCCAAAAGCTAACTAATCAGCATATGCAAACGCTTTATTTATAATAGGAACACAAACTGTTTTGTGCGTAAACTAAGCTAACTAAGAGCTGTGCAAAAGACACATTCAGCAGCACCGTGCACGGATTTAGGAAACGATCATCGTGGATGATAAATCCGCTGTTGGATTCTTGTCCCCTGCAGTCTTCGTGGCTAAAGAGGAGGCCAGCTGCGAGTTCCGTGTTCCACCTGAACACGCAGAGCCGTGCCACCGTTTGCAACCTTGCCGTTTGACCAGAGTTACTTCCGCGTTGACCAGGGGTGTAGACGGCCAGTTTGGCTGAGCTGACAGCACACGCACCATGTACACAGTCATACAAACTTTCTCATGTGGCTCTTTCCTCTGGAGGACACCTGGAGTATAGCAAACAAGAAAATGGCTGCGGAATCTGGGATCGGCTGCGGAATCAGAGATCGGCTGTGGAAACCCTGTATAAGCTGCGGAATTGTGACACTTAAACCAAAAAACTAAACCAACAGTCAATCATTAGCACGATTAGCAAATCATGTTAAAAAGTCCTATAATGCAATGAATTGAACAAGTTTTATGAAGGAAATGATGACAAAAGAAGGAAATGAGTAGGAAAAGGCTATCCAAGACATCCAACCTTCTCCTTTTTCTTCTTGCTGCCAAATTTGTTTTTGGTTTTCTAACCAAACACCTAAATTTCAAGTTAATCAAGGCCCTGCTCAATTTCTTGCATTTCCTCTTCAATTTCCTATTCTTTTTCTGCCAAAGACCCAAGTGAAGCATTGTGTTGTCGTGGACAATTTTGTCCACCTTGCTCTGTTCTCTCAATGCTTCATTTTCCTGTTTAATATGGCGATTGAGGACTTCTAGCTCGAACACTTCTTGTTTTAGAGATTGAACCTGTTGATCAAGAGGCAAGATAATGCTAGGACCGGCAGCTGATTGCTCTAAGGTTTCCAAATAATTGTACACTTTTTGCTAGTTAGGGTCAATGTCAGGTGATCTTCTTGGACTTGGTTCATATTCAAACTCTGTTTGAGGGTCTTGCTGGAATGGGCTTTCTTCACGTGGAGGAGTGACCTCAGCATGTGGGGAACTTGATTCAAAATCAAGCTGGGTAGCAACCTTTTTAGGTGTACTTCCTCCCAAGTCAATAAAATGTGGCTGTTTGTTTTCAGTGACCCTCATTTTCCTTTGTAGTCTGCTGCTCCTTCTCACGGCACTAGTGCTCTTTTGGTTTTGCAAGGTACTTTGTTTTTGCTTTTGTTTCTTCTTTGAGAGGGCAGTAGCATGGAGTTGAGCAAGTCTATCAGCTAGTGTTTGGGAGTCTTCTTCAATTGAGGGCTCAGGTGAAGGGTATGACTCTTGTACAATGGCTTTCCCTTTATCCCTCTTTTGTCTTTTAGTTCTGCCTCCCTTTTTCCTTTCTTCTTGAGCAATTTCTTGGGCAGTTTCTTGAACAGTTTCTTCAGCAGTCTCTTGGGCAGTTTCTTTCCCTCTTCTCCTACTTCTCTTTGGTATCCTAGGAGAGCTGCTAGAGGCTTCAGCTACCTCTTGAAAATGGTTTCTAACTAGAAACTTCTCCCACGTATCATTTTTAATTTTCAACTGCTCCTCAATTAAAATTCTAATGAGTCCATGATGAGACAAGTGGGGTTCAATGTTTCCCACGTGTTTCTGAACAGTGTCACTCATCTTCTTTAGACTAGCTAACAAGAAATAAGGTAGGTTGATAGCATGGTCATCCATAAAGTGCATCATGATTCTTGCATGGTATACATACATGACACCGAAGCGGCCTTCACATATTAAAATTTTTTGAACAAGCAATAGTAATGAAGTCCACTCTTCCTTAATCACGTACAGGGATTCCCTTAGTGAAAATGGAGGTATCCATACCTGGATTCTTGAGCATATTTTTCCACTCTTGATCTTCAACTTTTCTGTTTTTGAACCAGCGTTCTCCTTTTTGAGGCAAATCGGTTGCTGTGGCCAAGGTGCTCTCTGTTATGGTGAACTGCAAGTCTCCTACCTCCACGGTATTTCCATTAAATGACCGGGCAAATGCCTTTGTCACCTCTTTATTGTACCCTTTAAATTTCTGGATGAACTTCAACCATTTGGCTTTCTGTAGTGCTTCCTTTATCTGTGGGTAACCCTCTAAAAATTTCGAACCCTCCGATTCTGCTCTTAACAATTTCCCCATTTTCGGCTCTCAATTTTTCTTGAAGCTCTGACAGTGGGATATGGACACTTGAGGAGAATGCTCACGGGGAAAATAGAGGAATTACGGTTGTAACAGAGTAACCGTAATGTAATAAACAGTATGGTGCAGAGCTTATGATCGGGGTTTTGAATAGAGAGGTGAGGAAAAAGAACAGAGAGAGATTTACAGTAAAAATGAGAGTGTAGAGAACAATACGGCAATGAGTTTATGCATGCGGGAAATGGAGATATGAATAGATGAAGCAACGGCCAAATCCGTAAGTGTCGGGTGGCTACATACATTTGGCTGCGGAAATGATCATATGTAGAGCCGTAGTACACTGGTATACGTCACTGAGGTACGAGTAGTTAATGGAAGAGCAGCTCGTATTAAGTTCGAATCAATAGTAATTAGGGGACCGTTAAGAGGGTGATGAGGTGGATTAGGCGTGATCGTGGACGAGGAGTGGACGAGAAGTGGGATAATCTTGTCAATCATTGCATTAAGTGACTCCTACCACGATTTGAAAACCATGCATAAATGACATTAAACTGTTGGTTAAAATTTGGAATAGACCTTCATATGTTTGATCCCTTTGTTGATTATGGTGGCTAACTCTTGATTGCTTTCTGGCCTTGTAGGTGCTATGTATCCTTGCTGCTCTTTGATGATGATACCTCTGACTGTGAATTTTCCTTTTTGAAACATAATTGCTTTGATTGCAGAGACAGAGTGTATGAGCTGCGGAAACTGCAACAACACTTTTCTGCCTGCACAAAGATGATTAGAACAAACTTAACTGAATGGAATAGTCCTAAGAGGGACTTTATTGGTGGAAATGAGATGGAATGAATGAACTGGAAGAAAAATGAAGTGGAATGGAGATGATGAGATGGATGAAATGGCGGATGAGATGGAAAGAGAAAGAGAGAGATTTCTTATTTGGAAAATATAAAGTGTCAGGTGACCCTGATTTTCACTTTATATTTTCTGCATAAGACCGCCAATCCAAGATTGTTTTTCAGGCTTATACAAGAGACTTTTTTTTTTTTTAACTGAAAGGAACAAAGACTAGGCTGATGGAGGAGAAGAATTCTTCTCCACCAGCCTCATTGCAAAATCTTCTTGGAACAATTTAACAAATTCCTCCTTTGAGAGTGGCTTGTGGTAGACTTTCAATCGGTGGCCATTCACAATGAGAGGAGTCTGAAACTCATCAATGGTCTTTACTCGAATTGCTCCATTGTTAAAGACTTCATCAATCTCATATGGCCCAAGCCAATGAGTTTGAAATTTTCCTTTGAAGTCCTTAAACTTGGAATCAAAAAATAGTGCCCAATCTCCCTTCTAAAACTTTCTTTCTTTGATGTGTCGATCATGCCACTTAGTTCTTTGGTGCTGAACTAGATCGGTCCTTAGAATTGCATCTTGTCTTATTTCATCTAGCTCATTTAGTTGGTCCATTCTGTGCTTTTGGGCTTCTGACAAACTCATCCCCAACTGAACTGCCATCTTGAAGGTCTTGATTTGGAACTCAATGGGGAGCAGGACTTCTTTCCCATAAACAAGTTCATAGGGAGAATGTCCTGTTGTTTTCCTCCATGTAGTTCTATAGGCCCATAAGGCTTCAGGAAGCCTTTCTGCCCAATCTCTTCTGTGAAGATGAACAGTCTTGGTGATGATGCTTTCAAGAACTTTATTTGTAGATTCCACTTGACCATTTGCTTGCGGATGGTATGGAGTAGATGTTCTGTGCTTGATTTTGTATTCCTCCATCAATTTAGATGTAAATTGACTTCCCTGATCTGTCACAATTTCTCTTGGGACACCAAAACGAGTAAAAATATCCTCAAAAAGAAATTGAACAACTGAATTTTCAGTGGCAGAAGGCAATGCCTTGGCTTCTACCCACTTAGTAACATAATCAGTGCAAACCAATATATACTTCTTTTGCTTAGATGGTGGATTAATAGGTCCAACGAAATCTAGAGCCCATTTCTCAAAGGGTTCGATGCATACCTGTGGCTGTAGTGGCATTTCATTTAGGGTTCGATGCATACCTGTGGCTGTAGTGGACTCGAATTGCTCCATTGTTAAAGACTTCATCAATCTCATATGGCCCAAGCCAATGAGTTTGAAATTTTCCTTCGAAGTCCTTAAACTTGGAATCAAAAAATAGTGCCCAATCTCCCTTCTGAAACTTTCTTTCTTTGATGTGTCGATCATGCCACTTAGTTCTTTGGTGCTGAACTAGATCGGTCCTTAGAATTGCATCTTTTCTTATTTCATCTAGCTCATTTAGTTGGTCCATTCTGTGCTTTTGGGCTTCTGACAAACTCATCCCCAACTGAACTGCCATCTTGAAGGTCTTGATTTGGAACTCAATGGGGAGCAGGACTTCTTTCCCATAAACAAGTTCATAGGGAGAATGTCCTGTTGTTTTCCTCCATGTAGTTCTATAGGCCCATAAGGCTTCAGGAAGCCTTTCTGCCCAATCTCTTCTATGAAGATGAACAGTCTTGGTGATGATGCTTTCAAGAACTTTATTTGTAGATTCCACTTGACCATTTGCTTGCGGATGGTATGGAGTAGATGTTCTGTGCTTGATTTTGTATTCCTCCATCAGATTCTCCATCAATTTAGATGTAAATTGACTTCCCTGATCTGTCACAATTTCTCTTGGGACACCAAAACGAGTAAAAATATCCTCAAAAAGAAATTGAACAACTGAATTTTCAGTAGCAGAAGGCAATGCCTTGGCTTCTACCCACTTAGTAACATAATCAGTGCAAACCAATATATACTTCTTTTTCTTAGATGGTGGATTAATAGATCCAACGAAATCTAGAGCCCATTTCTCAAAGGGTTCGATGCATACCTGTGGTTGTAGTGGCATTTCATTTGAAGGATGTTGGGTCCCTATAATACTAGTGATTACCCCATTACTATTGTAGTTATACCCCTTATTTATATTGATGTACCCATGTAGTGCCCATATTGTTACTATTGTGCCACATAGAAGCCCACTACTGTTATTGTTGTGCCCTACAATATTATTGTTATGTAGGCTTTGATTGTATTGGGACCACTTAGACTCCTATATATAGAAAGGAGGTATTTTCATTTGTATCATCCAAGAATTGTTCATTTATGTAATGTAAAGGAGGTTTCCCCCTCGAAGAAGCTGAATTCTAAGGCGTTGATCTTTCTTTTCTATCTTTTCCTGAGCTGGTTTCATAACATTTGGTATCAGAGCTTTGGATTCTAGGGTTTCGCTGCTCCAAACAGGTCATCGTGGCATTTTCGCTATAACTTTTTTCTGTGACGTTTCAGAAGTCGCAAAAAAAACCCATTTGAGAAGAATTGGCGCTGAACCTTGGGTCCGAATTGCAGATATTTTCGCGTGATATTTTCGGAGATATGATCTGAGGAAGTTGGTCTTTTTTCAGACTCCTGAATTACACTCAAAACAGGTGACCTGGGGAAAATCATCATAACTTTCTTTCTGAGCATCGGATTGAAATTTCGTAAGAAGGTACAGAAAGAGGACGGACTGTAGTTTTATTTTATATATTTTTTAGAGACAAAGGTTGAAACAGTGACACGTGGAACGTCATACAAGTTCGCTCTACTGAACTAGTCTATAATCAAGTCACTGTGGGAGATTTCACATAACGCTTCCTTGGAGAATCCAATTTGGGTCAGACTTGTGGCATTGGAAAGAGGACACAGAGGGCTACTACAGGTCACAAATTCAGAACTAGATAATCAGAAAGTACAGAGATACATCAGAGGCAATATCGAGCTCCTACAAAGTGAAAAAAGGTGTGTAGATTTTCTTTAATTTTTGCTTAAGCTTGGTTTGAAAATTTATTTTGAAGGAATTCAAAGGGCATATTAGAGAATTATTATCGGTAACTGATGCCCCGAGGAAAGAAAATGCAAACACCTAGTAAGGAGCCTGAAAGCTCTAGCATGACTCATGAAGAAGAAGAAGAAATGCTATATGATATATCAAAATTACAAGAACAAGTGCAACGAGTGTCACTTGCACAAAAAGCAACAGAATCTAAAATGGATAGTTTAAGGAAAGATGTAGAAGCTAAGATGGATGGTTTAAAGAAAGGTGTAGAAGCTAAGATGGATGGCATGGAAGCTAAGGTGAATGGCATGGACGCTAAAATTGATGGCATGGATGATAAGATAGATAAGTTGCTACAAGAAATGGTCACTAAGGGTGAAAGAGTACTAAAGGAAACTCATGATGAGAACAAAAGAAATGTTAATCATGATTCCATAGACTCTAATGTTGGATCGAAGACTCACCATGTTCCAAAAATCGATATGAGGAAGTTTGATGGCAAGGATCCCGCCACATGGATATTACAGATGGAGCAATTCGTCGATCTCAATAATGTGCAAAACACACAGAAGGTACGTATGGCAACTTTATATTTGGAACCAAATCAGTTTGTATGGTATCAATGGCTTTGTTCTCGTAAACAATTTATCACTTGGGCAATTTTTACGGAAGAATTGATAGCACATTATGAGGATACAAAAAGCAACACTTTTTTTAGCCAATTGATGAATCTCAAACAAAAGGGTTCAATAATGGAGCACATTGAGGAGTTCCAAAAATTGAACATAAGGATAAAAGATATTCCAGAGGAGCATAGGATTGATGTGTTCATAGGGTCTTTAAAGGATAATATCCAACATGATGTGCGCCTTTGGGAACCTGATTCATTAGAGAAGGCATTCAGGTTAGCAAGAAAAATGGAAAGCAAAATTATGGCAACTAGGAAGCATACCATTCACAACTATAAAGATGGAAGTGTTGTTGCCCATAGTCTTCCACAACCTACAAGGTTGACACCGCAACAATTGGAAGAAAAAAGAGCAAAAGGGCTTTGTTACAATTGTGATAGCAAATACACAAAAGGTCATAAGTGTGCTGAGAAGAAATTATTCTACATAGATTGTGAAGAGGAAGAAGAAAAGGAGCAAGAAAGGTCAAAAGAAGAGGATATATTCCAGGAACAAAGCCTATATGAAGAACAAATAAATCCGACCATATCTTGTAATGCATTGGCGGGAATTACCACTCCTCAAACCATCAAGATAGAAGGACAAATCAAGAAGAAAAAGGTGATAGTGTTGATTGATTCAGGAAGCACCCACAATTTTATTCATTGTAGGGTAGCAAAAGAATTGAATTGCTTCCTATATCCAGCACCAGAGTGTCAAGTGATGATTGCAAATGGAGGAACAATAAATTGCTCTGGAAAGTGCCATAATATCAAGCTATCCATGGGAGAATATGTATTGACTAGCCCAATGCTTTCCATTCCAATGGGAGGTGCTGATGTTGTACTAGGAGTCCAATGGCTACAATCCTTGGGTACAATAGCTTTTAATTTTCAAGAACTTTTCATGAAATTTTCTGTGGAAGGAAAGGAAGTTGAATTAAGGGGTATTGCAGGGAAACCAGGAAAGATAATCAGCTCTAATGGTATGACAAAGCTTCTAAAAAAGGAGCAAAGGGTGTAATTGCACAATTATGTTCGCTAGATGTTTCCACATTAGAATCATCTATTTCTCCAGATCTCCAAAAAGTCCTGGACAATCATTCCAAGGTATTTGAGACTCCCAAAGGTCTCCCACATATGCGTGATCATGATCATGCTATTCATCTGATTCCAGGAAGTGTTCCTCCAAACATCAGGCCGTACAGATATCCCTATGTCCAAAAACGTGAAATTGAACGTATGGTTGCAGAAATGCTAGAGGCTGGTATAATTCAACCGAGTCAAAGTTCTTTCTCTGCTCCAGTAGTATTGGTGCACAAGAAGGATGGATCATGGCGCATGTGTCCGGATTATAGGGAGCTCAACAAGCTCACTATTAAAGATAAGTTCCCCATTCCTGTCATTGATGAATTACTGGATGAATTGCATGGATCAATTTACTTCACCAAGTTGGATCTTCGTTCAGGATATCATCAAATCAGAATGAAGATTGAAGACATTCCGAAAACGGCATTTAGAACTCATGAGGGTCATTATGAATTTTTGGTCATGCCTTTTGGCCTTACCAATGCACCTTCAACATTTCAAGGTTTGATGAATTCAATTTTCAAACCATTCCTTAGAAAATTTGTGTTAGTATTTTTTGATGATATACTTATCTACAGCAAGTCTTGGAAGGATCATGTTGAACATGTCGACAGGGTGCTACAACTATTGGAAGAGAAACAATTATATGCCAAAAGATCCAAATGTTTCTTTGGAGTCCAGGAGGTGGAATATTTGGGTCATATTGTATCTCATGAAGGAGTTAAGGTAGACCCTACCAAAATTAAAGCCATTAAGGAATGGAAAATCCCCACATCCATAAAGCATTTGCGCGGATTTCTTGGGTTGACAGGGTATTATCGCAAGTTTGTTAAGAATTATGGGAGAATAGCAGCACCTCTAACAACATTATTGAAGAAAGATGCATTTTCATGGACTCCGGAAGCAACAAAGGCCTTTGAACATCTTAAAGAGGCAATGTGCCAAGCACCGGTCTTAGCTACACCGGACTTCACAAAAACCTTTACTGTGGAATGTGATGCTTCAGGAAATGGAATTGGTGCTGTTCTAATGCAAGATGAAAGACCCATTGCTTTTGAAAGTCGTCCAATCAAGGGAAAGTTTTTAAGAAAAGCTATTTATGAGAAGGAAATGTTGGCAATACTCCATGCACTTAAGAAATGGCGACCCTACCTAATGGGAAGACACTTCAAGGTAAAAACAGATCATGATAGCCTTAAATACTTTTTAGAACAAAGATTATCCTCTGAAGAGCAACAAAAGTGGGTCACAAAGATGTTGGGTTATGACTTTGAAATCATCTACAAAAAGGGAAGCAAAATGTGGTGGCAGATGCACTCTCAAGGAAGGATGAGGATGTGGAAGCATTGTTGTGCGCTATTTCTATCATCCAACCAGATTGGATAAATGAAGCAAGGGAGGAATGGAAGAATGACGAAGAAGTATGGGCACTTATTCGAAAGCTACAACAAGATTCCAGTACGTCTGATACATTTAGCTGGAAAAATGATTCATTATGGTACAAAGATCGCTTATACCTCTGTAAGAATTCCCAGCTAAAACAAAAGATTCTTATGGAATTGCACACTTCTCCCTTAGGAGGGCACTCAGGATTTTTAAAAACTTACCACAGGGTTAAGAAGGAATTTTTTTGGGATGGCCTTAAATCAGATATTCATAAGTTTGTGGTAGAATGTTTGGTTTGCCAGCAAAATAAAGTTGAAACAATTAAGACACCGGGTCTATTACAACCTTTACCCATTCCAAGCCAACGTTGGGAGGAGGTATCAATGGATTTTATCACAGGTTTACCCAAGTCTGAGGGAAAGAGTGTCATCATGGTGGTAGTTGACAAACTTACCAAGTATGCACACTTTTGTGCATTATCACATCCATTTAAAGCCAGTACAGTTTCTACTGCATTTATGGAAACAATTCAAAAGCTACATGGAAACCCAAAGATTATTGTAAGTGACAGAGATCCCATTTTCACTGGAAATTTTTGGACAGAATTATTTTCTTGTCTTGGTACTCAGTTAGCTCATAGCTCATCTTATCATCCTCAATCTGATGGGCAAACTGAGATAGTAAACAAATGTTTGGAAGGATATCTTCGTTGCTTTGTATCTGATAAACAGACACAATGGGTCAAATGGTTGCCTCTGGCTGAATGGTGGTATAACACTTCCTTTCATACAACAACAAAAATGACCCCATTTATGGCACTTTATGGGTATCAACCACCATCCATCACATCATATTTAAGAGAAAATTCTAAGGTTCAGGCAGTGGAACATCACATCGAACATCAACAACAAGTCCTCCAACTCTTAAAGGATAACCTTGTGTTGGCACAGAATAGAATGAAACAACAGGCAGATCAGCATCGCAGTGAAAGAAGTTTTGATGTAGGTGATTGGGTATTCCTACGGCTACAACCATATAAGCAAATGTCCCTCAAGCAAGCTAAGAAGGATAATAAATTATCACCAAAGTATTATGGTCCGTACAAGGTGTTGCAAAAGATTGGTACTATGGCATACAAATTGGAGCTTCCTACAGCTTCTCGATTGCACCCAGTTTTCCATGTTTCATGCTTAAAGAAGGTTATAGGCGACAACCTCCCAGTTCAAACAATATTGCCAGAACTTGACGAAGAAGGAAAAATTATATTGGAACCGGAAGCAGTTATAGAAACAAGAACTCGACAGCTACGAAATCGATCAATTTCAGAGTACCTTATCAAGTGGAAGAACTTATCCGCTGAAGATTCCACATGGGAGGACGAGAATTTTATGCAGAAGTATCCTGAACTAATCAAGCGTTGAGGACAACACTTTTTTGAAGGAGAGGGGCATGTTGGGTCCCTATAATACTAGTGATTACCCCATTACTATTGTAGTTATACCCCTTATTTATATTGATGTACCCATGTAGTGCCCATATTGTTAATATTGTGCCACATAGAAGCCCACTACTGTTATTGTTGTGCCCTACAATATTATTGTTATGTAGGCTTTGATTGTATTGGGACCACTTAGACTCCTATATATAGAAAGGAGGTATTTTCATTTGTATCATCCAAGAATTGTTCATTTATGTAATGTAAAGGAGGTTGCCCCCTCGAAGAGGCTGAATTCTAAGGCGTTGATCTTTCTTTTCTATCTTTTCCTGAGCTGGTTTCATAACAATGTCCTGTTGTTTTCCTCCATGTAGTTCTATAGGCCCATAAGGCTTCAGGAAGCCTTTCTGCCCAATCTCTTCTGTGAAGATGAACAGTCTTGGTGATGATGCTTTCAAGAACTTTATTTGTAGATTCCACTTGACCATTTGCTTGCGGATGGTATGGAGTAGATGTTCTGTGCTTGATTTTGTATTCCTCCATCAGCTTCTCCATCAATTTAGATGTAAATTGACTTCCCTGATCTGTCACAATTTCTATTGGGACACCAAAACGAGTAAAAATATCCTCAAAAAGAAATTGAACAACTGAATTTTCAGTGGCAGAAGGCAATGCCTTGGCTTCTACCCACTTAGTAACATAATCAGTGCAAACCAATATATACTTCTTTTGCTTAGATGGTGGATTAATAGGTCCAACGAAATCTAGAGCCCATTTCTCAAAGGGTTCGATGCATACATGTGGCTGTAGTGGCATTTCATTTGAAGGAGTTGGTCTCCCAACTCTTTGGCAGCTGTCATACCTTCTAACATATTGCTTTGCATCTTTAAAGAGAGAAGGCCAATAATATCCTAAAGAAATGATTTTATAAGCCGTCCTCTTGTCAGCAAAGTGTCTGCCACACGGTTCATCATGACATGCCTTAAGGATGTCAGGCATTTCATCTTCCCGAACACATCTTCTGATCATACAATCTGGCCCTGTTTTGAACAACTCATTAGAAATCCAAGAATAATGTGAACTCTCCTGAATGATTTTCCTTTTCTCATTAGGAAATAAGTGTGGAGGTAGCTTCCCTGTAACTAAATAGTTGGCAATATCTGCATACCAAGGAGTTTTGGTAGTTACTGTTAGCTACCTATACCAATAGGTTTCATATTTCATGATTGGCAAGGAAAGGTCCAAATATGCTCTGCTTTGATGATGCAAAGATCCCATATTTCCATGAGGAGACAAGGTTTGTATATAGCTTGATGTGGACTCAATTTTGATGGATGGTCCAACAGCCTAATCTGGATCATGCCATGTTTTAAATTTTCAGTTGTAGAATAGAGAAAGAAGTCTGTCCAAACTGTTTAATCTTGGCAGACAAGTAGTTTAGGTAGAGAAGAAAGGCTCCCAACTGCTTAATCTGGGACCTTGGAAGAAATAAGGGTAGAAATAGATAGAAAAAACAAAAGAAAAAAGCCAAAGAAAAGAAAAGGAAAATAAGGGTCTGCAAGTCCAAGTGCACCCTCCAAGAAGAAACAAAAAATGCTAGGCAAGTAGATGGGTAGGCAGTTGGGGTTGCAGAAATGTCATTTCTTACAAATTGCATGTGTGTTAGCCTTGTTCATAAAGAAAAATCAATGAATTGAGAAGGTGTTCTTCTCCATCAGGTGGCAGCAAAGCAAAGAAGCATGTCTAACCTCCCTTCTTCCCCTCTTCCCATTCATTACTAACATCCCATCATCAGTTGAGATTCATGGAAGAATTGATGGTTTTATGGTGGTTTTTAGTCCTATTAGAAGCCACATTTCTTGTCTAAAACTCTTTTCATTTTGATCTACTCCCTAAGCTAAGTTATTTTCAAATAAACTTAGTGTTATCTCCCCTCATCCACTCCTTTCATCCATATTAACCCTAACTCTATTATATAATTCCCCTATGTTACCCTTTCCCCTAGTATTATAACACCATGGTGTATAAACCCCAAACATTGTATAAATATCCCTCCCCTGGCATTATAGCCATATGTTCTCTGTCAGGGATCAAAATGACATCTGGTCACTTTGATAAACCTAAGTCAAAACCCCCTCCCCTTTTCTGAAGCCATTTGGCCCATTAAAACCTTCATTTGCTAAAGAAAACCTTATAAAAAACCCTTTCTACCTATACCCGCTTCATTTTGCAAATAACACACCAAAACCCCACTTTTTGCACTTATCCAAAGTATCGGCGCATATTATTTTATTTTCAAAATACGTTAAAAAACATTACAAACCACCGCATCCCAGAGGTGTCCGCCGAGCGCAAATCCCGAAAGAAGTATTATTTTAATCCCGCCCCCCTTCCGTATTGACCGATTACTTCACCGACCCATCAACCGTCCGATCGAGCGCTTTTGATCGGACGGCCATTATACATATCGGGTTGGGCCCGACGTCCGACAGTTAGCACCTGAGAAACTGTCAGAGGGTGACGTCAGGCCCCTGCCACACGTCGCCCTCACAATTTCTCGGGTTGCCCTCTGACAAAACCATCGCCGTATGGTAGGCGGTCCGCGAAAACCATTACCGCTTTTTCTGTTTACCACCAGTTTTGCCATGCCCTCGTCATCACCGTGTCATCACCATGTCACTGCCAACCCGTCGTCGCATCAGCTCCTTCGTCCGCCCCCGCGCTGATATGTCCGCCACCTCACTATCCCCGTGGACCAATCATAGCTCGCCACGTCACCCAATGACGTCATGCTGACGTCATCCGAGCTTGACCCCACCTGATGACGTCATGCTGACGTCATCCAAAAAACGCGCCAATATGCCAAAAATCCATATTTAGGCCAATTTTTGCTTTTTTTCATAATTTTGCCAATTCGCTGTTGTGTCCTCTGCATGGTTTTTCCACGTCCAAACTTGCACCACCTTGCTGAAATCGGTTTGGAGACCTCCGGCGCGCCATTTCTCCATTGATTCGTGACCGTTGCTCGCTGTTTACCAGGTATTTACCCTTGTAAATCCTTCATACACCTAATTTGTCTGTGAATTCCCTCAAAAAGCTTAAAAGACACCGAAACTTATAAATTGCCGGTAAAATTCCTGTGTCTAGCCCCCATTCGCAACTGTGAGGTCGAAAAGCACCAGCTGAGCCTTGTTTGCCCACATTTTCATAAGAAACTGTACTCTGTTCGCGCAATCGCGAACCAGTCACTCAAACTGTACATACCTGCTAAAAGAGACAGATTGATACCAGACATTGGTCTTATTTACACTTCAAAGCAATATTTCAATTGCTGCAGCTGTTCATTTGCCCTCTATTCCTTGAAATTCACACTTCCATTGTAAAGAAACTCCTCCGAGTTGCTCTGATCATTCAGAACCAGTTTACATACAAATCTGAAGCCTTATTAGCTATGGAGACACCAATAGCCCTGAATATCCAGCCTCTGAATGCCCCTCAAAGGGAGATAGCATGGAAAGCCCTGGGAGATGTAGATTATCAGATGTTAGATTGGTTTCCAATGGGTTCCAAGTTCAATATTCACATGCTAAATGAATTGAAAGCCCAACACCTTAATGGAGCTGATATTTTAGGGATTTGGGACTCAAATTTGCCCATTTACAACCTCCCTCAAGTCAATGCCCTCCCAGACTTGATCCACAAGTGCCAGGAATGCTATGATCCTTGCCAGAGAGCTGTTCTCAGTCCTACAGGCTCAGTTTTGTTCTTTATCACCCCAGAAACCATAAATGAGATGCTGCATTTCCATACTGCAAGGCCATTGACCCCTCTTTCCATGTTGGATTTAATAAAGAAGGGGAGTAATCTGTCAAGTGCCCAGATTACCAAAATTAACCAGTTATTTGTACAACCAAGCTCTGAAACTATAAGGACTCCTCCTATTGGATATCACTACCTGAATGACCTGGGCAGAATGCTAGTGGATTTGATCAGCTATGTCCTGGGATACAAGGGAATTGAGGATGTTGATGGCACTATAATGGAAATGCTGTCCATGTTTTCTCCTGGAAAGCCTCCAGCTGTACACTATGACTATGCCACCTATATTGCAGAAAAGATCCATGAACAGCTAATGAATCTACCAAGGGAAAGGGTGTTCAGATACACCTCATACATCTACCACCTGTTCTTGTTTTATCAGCCAGACAGTTTCTCCATTCCCCTCAAGAAACTTAATGCCCAGGGAAATCCAAGGTCAGTTGTGTTTTGGACTTCAGTTTTCCATGATGTTTCTCAATCACCATACACATACTGTGAATTTATAGACCTGTTCATTCACCCAGCTATGACATTGCTGTATGGTGTCCCTCCTCCAAGGTTAACCGATGACATGCAGAGAATTCTCCATCTCTCCAAATCCTACAGCATTGGTGATTGGTATTTTTACCAACACCACACAGTAATCAGAGTATATGGCTGTGAATTGGACCCTTACAGGCTGCCAAGGTATGTCCCCATGAGACTGTTCGCCCTAGAATACTTTAGGCAGTTTGGAAGTGTAGATTGCTTCCATTTCCAAAGCAAAAACAAGAAGGTACAACTGAAGGTAAGGAGCCAGCTAGGCCCTTTTTTGTACAACAAAAGAGAGGAGGGATGGAAGGAGGCAGATATGATCTTAGAGGGTTTCAAATTGCAAACCAGTTTTAAATGGATACCTTATGACCGTAATCATTTTATCTCCCTCAGGAGGATAAAACACAAATTGGGTAACTATTCACATGTTATGCTGCCTCATATTGAAAAGTATGCAAATTCTTTAAGCTGGAAAGAGGGAACTCTAGAAGAGCCAATCTCTAGAGAGCAGATACTAGAGAGAGAGGCTAGGAATATGCAAAAGGAGGCTGACTTGGAAACTTGTGGACAGGTTTCCTTATCATATCAAAGGCAACTTGGAGCAACTGCCTCTTCTTCAACAACACATCAGCAAGCTGACATGGACACTCAACAGACAGGCAGCAAAGGCAAAGGAAAGCAGGTGGAACAAGAGCAACCACCTCCCATGACTGAAGACCAAACAGATAAAGAGATGGAACAACAAGAAGAAGTGCAGCAGCAGGTAGAGCAACAGCAACAACAGGAATCACAGCAAAGAGTAGGGCAGCATGACAGAGAGCAGCCCACACAGCAAGAAGGGGCAGTTGAGGCCCCAATTCTCACTGAGCAGCAGGCTCAAAACATAGTACCTCCTAGACAAGAAGCAGTCAATGAAACCTCAGTCCTCCAAACTCCACAAAAGGAGGATGTAAGCAGGAAAAGGGATAGAGAGACTCCCTTGACTACATCAATAAGTCATGGTGAGAAGAGGCACAGGATGAACCCCCTTTCAGAGGAAGAGATGCATATAGGGCAATCTTTGGGTATGGGCCCACCCAGTTTGGAGGCATCTGCAAGTTCCTTCCTACAGGAACAAGAGAGGACAGTGGGAGGAGAAGTCAGCTCCTCTAGCCAGCAGAGAGAGGGTGAACTGAGCATTAAACAACAATTCATTGAAATAAAGAAAAGGAATGAGCCCATAAAAATACAGATGTATAACCATTTGTTGAAATGGCTCCCACCAACCAGCAGCGACTAATGTCTGCATATGATGTCCAGGAGGGCAAGATGATCATGAGTCACCTCATACCAACTACATTGTAACCACAGTCCCCTTCAGATTACTTAAGGACCAATCTTGAGGTCCTGGCCAAGGACATCCACCCAATGGATAAAATTGAATTGCATAAACAAACAGGTGAGATGGTCTATGCTTCCTTGGAAGACAAGACATTAGATAACTACAGGCTAGAAAATAGCCTTAATAATACAGCTGCCCAACTTGAGTTGGAAAGGGTATCCTCTCAAGCAAAGGACAACAGAATAAGGTCCTTAAAAGATATAATTATTGAGATTGGGCATGATCCCAAAATCAAAGGCATACAAGAAATATTAAAATTGAGGGATGCAGATATGGCAGCTTTAAGGAGAAAGATCAAACTCCCAGCCACAATTCACCCTCAAACAAATGAAGTAGCTCAACAAAGGCATGATCAAGATGCCACAGCTTTTCTGGTGTCTCTCTATAAGCAGCTTATCCAGACACAAGAAAAGCTGGGAGAATCAGAGGCTGCACAGGCAGCATTACAAGCAACTCTGAAACAAAGAGAAGAAGGTCGGACCTCCCAACCTCCTCCTCAAATCATTAACCTTGAGGAAGCTCCTCCAACTACTGTTCCTCCTCCTCAACAGACTGAACAAGCAGCACCATCTACTGCAGCACCACCAACAACAGAGCAAGCCCCTAGCTTGGATATGCAAAAGCTAAGAAATGAGATTCAGGCCCTAGAAGCTAAAATGACAGAGCTGAATGAGACCAGGGAGAAATTGGCTAAAGTAAATGACAGATATGACAAATCCAAGCAGTCTGTGGCAGAAAAGGGCAGGGAGATAAAAGCCCTCAAAGACAGGATCAAAGAGCTAGAGAATGAGCTCAAATTAGATAAGGTTGTGGCTGAGCTTAAAATAGTACTGTGGGCTAATATTGGCCAATATATTAATGACCAATGGCAGTATATTGAAACAATACATGAGCAGTTAGAGCTCATTCCAAAAGCACAGACTGAAATTCAGAGATCAAGGGCTGCTCTAAGCAACATGCCTGAAGTGGCCACCAAGATGATTAATGTGCTTAACAATAGAACAAGTACTCAGTTGGCTACCATGGGAATTTCAAACAGAACTGAGCACATTCAGTTAATCAAGGGGGTTCTTACACTTAGAAACTTGGTGCAGACATTAGAGAGAAGAACCCAGGACATGCAGACTGAGGTAAACAGGTTTTTGGAGAAATTTCAGGTATTAGAAAACATAGGGCTCCCTAGCTTACTGAACAACGCAGGGAGACTGTTCACTCATGAGCAGTATGCCAAAAGGGTTAATGCACTTGCCACAAGTCAGATCAATGAGAAGCCCAACACCTCAGAGGAAACAGGGCCAGCCACAGGACAGACTCTCTACAACAGAGTAGAAAGTTTATTTTTTATAATGAATGAAATTAAACACCTGCTTGAGGTGCCTCCCAATTTTTATAAATATACAGAGGCAGAGGAGATTATGGATGCAATTCTCAGGCATCAACTACCTACACTAGAATGGTGGACTAAGGCCATACAGATGATTTTATAAACAGGAAGCCATTCAATAAATTTTGTTCATGAAAAATGCAAATTGTCATACACAGGACAGTTTAAAAGAATCAGCATGCATTAAAGATAAAAGCTGAGCCAACTCAGCAGAAGTCCCGGCCAGCAAGTCAAGACGGACAGCTACAGGTGACAGGGCCGAAAATTTACAGCGGAGCAGCCACATCAGCGCATTTTCCAGCATTTAAAGCAGATCATTCCAACCGACTCAGTAGCCTCCAAAGGCCAAAATATCTTCTGACAAGCATAAAGATGCATTTACTTTGTATTCAATGATGTAATAACTTTCTTATCTAATATCTTGAAAAGTTGGTGAACGTATTCATTTCTGAGATAACTTAGCACTCAGATATTTTGTATAATCGATGGTATATATTTGCCCCTAGCACAAGCTTGCAGGGGTTGTTGTTGATTTCTCTTGAAGAAGTTCTTATGCTGTAATCTTTTCAGAGTTTAATAAACAAAGTGATGGAATTTCTCAAAGTTCTGAAGTGTTGAATGCGTTCTGGTGTCTGTTGAAAACTGCAGGATTCTTGTGTACCTCACAATACAATAAGTTTTTTCTGTAACTTCTCTTTGTTATGTGTTTCAATCTTTTACAATCCATATATGTTCCTAATTTCTAAGTATTTAGAAACAAAGAAAAAGAATAGCCTTCAGGATTTATTCATGCAATACCCTGAGTTCAATCTATGTTGTTAATGAATGTTTTCTTCAGCTATAATCTTGATAAGTGTAATTCTTAATTGTTGCACTTTCAGAATATATCTTTCACAGTGACCTTTGTTTCAGGAATCCAAGTTTGCTCCTGAGCAACATGTTTCACTTTCACATCACCAGCTTAATGGAGAATTCTTAATTGCTTTCTGTTGGCTGACCATACATCACCACTTAAGTTTAAATTTTGTTTGTTGAGATACCCAATAGGCCCTGCAGTCTGAACATTCTCACTCCAGCATTTCAAAACATTCCACAGCTCTAGACTCCATTTCCCAATGATATACTACTGTCTGAACACTACATCTCAAGCAATGAAAGAAGTCCTTCAACCAAAACATAAACCAAAAACCTGAGCATAATAGCTAGCCTAAAAACACTATCAAAACAGAGACAAATCATAAAGAGAGAGCCCTCTCTGATTACAGTTTGGCTAGGAACTGTAATCCAAAGATTGGTTAGTGGTTACCCTGGCCGTATTCCCTTGGGAGTCATAGGGAACAACCTGGGTGTTAACATAATTGGCGACTCCACTGGGGAATTCCTCAAGATTTTCTAATTTCTGTTTATCTCTTGAAAGCTGCTCATTCCCTTTGCTGCTAGCTTTGGAAAATATACAGTAAGTTCAAAATCTTGTCTGGCCTCTGTAGACACAAAAATATCCTGCAAAATACCAAAAAGAAGTTTAGAAACTGGCTCCTAAAAAGGAAACCAGACACACCAGGTCAAACCCTGACCCAAATCCACCATCAGTTTTTGAAAATCCAAATACAATTCCCAAAATAATCAGGAAGCAGCTAAGGCAGGAAAATCCTAGTGATTTGAGTCCTGAGACAGCCCACCCTGAACCGGTTTCTACCCCTATCAAGGTTCTATTTCGCTCTACCCCTGTCTCCCCTAGTTCACCATCTACATCTCAAAGCCCTCCTTTCACATCTTCACCCACTGCACATACCCCCTTGAACAACACTCTAGGTGTTGCTACACCTGTTACCCTTGTAGTACACATCGTTCCTTTTATCCCAGTTGCCCCTGTAAATCCCCCAAACCTTGTGAATATGGCTAACAGATATGCACCCCTGCAAATACCAGCTAATGCTGCAGCTCTACCCCAGGATTACCAAACCAAAATCTCATATTTTGACTCCACTGTCCCTTTGACAGTTGTTCAGCATGCCAAAAGGATGCAAGACCATTTTTAGACCTATGAAATAGATGATGACAGTGTGAGAATGAGGATGTTTGTTCAAAGCCTAACTGGGGATGTAAGAACTTGGTTTAGATCCCTGAATGCAAATTCCATCACAACTCCTGATGAGCTTTATCAAGCCTTTACTAGCAGATGGGAGAAGAAGAAGGATCCTCTGCACATACTTGGGGAATATGACACTATCAAAAGAGGTCCCCAAGAGACTGTTTTTGAGTATTGTGCAAGATTTAACAATGTATATAACGCAATCCCACAAAATTTAAGACCCCCTCCTGATTTAGCTTTGTACAAATTCCCTGATGGTTTTGACCCCGACATGGCCTATCAGTTAAAGGAAAGAGACCCTCAAACCCTTGCAGAGGCCCAAAAGGTTGCTGTCACAGTGGAAGCTAACCTGATTGCCAAAAGAAACAGAGCAAGGTTGGAAAAGAGAACAGCCTTCAAAGAGGAACCCTCTGCTTTTGATCAAAAGCTGGATGCAATACTCAATGGAATGAAAAGATTGGGTGATAGAGTGGAATCGGTAGAAAGAAAATCATCATGGGAAGCGCCACAAAACAACCCTCCTAGGAATCCAAATTTTAGGAGAACTCAAAACCCAGGCATTGGCAAGCCCAGTGCTGACCAAGACATAAGACCCCCTTTCCAAGAAAATTATGCAGAGACTTCCACATCAACTGAACCCAATGAAGATCCTCAGATTAATTTAATGGGTCTAGATGGTGAAAGTCAAGTTTTCTTAACACAAGAAGATCATGAGGATGATGAAATCAAACCGTTCCAAACTAAATCAGGTGAATCCTTTGACTTTAAACAAGGCTATGACACTGCTATTTATGAAGTCCATAAACAATACAAGCTAAGGAGCAGAACTGTGAATGTAAATCAGCCTGAAAAGATAAAGGATAATCAGCAGCCTAAAAGAGCCATAGTCACAGAGCCTAATGACAAAACAAATTCACCTGTAGAAGAAGTAATTATTGAAGAGATCACTGAACCATTGTCCTCAAAACAGCAGCCTCTCGCTACTTCATCCTCTCACCCCAATTTAAGTGTTACTCCTCAAGAGATGAGTAAAAAAGACAAGTCCCAAAATCAAGATAAGGATCAACAAGAAGATTTAGTTAACAAGGAAAGGACTGTTATCCATAACCCTAAGACCCAATTTGAAAAACCCTTTGACCTAGAAACTGAAATTGGCAAACTAAAGATAGCAATTCCTCTCTCAGAACTAGCCAAGCATGACATCTATAAACAACAGATCAAGAAGTCCCTTCAACTCACTAGCAACAAAGATGATGTTAATGTGTTGGATGATACCCCAGAATTACTGTTTGGCCCAGAAGTGGATGGAAAAACAGTAGTCACAGGGGTATTACCTTTTTATGTCAGCTTACATATTCATGATAAAATATTACATAATGCAATGTTTGACTCAGGTGCCTCTCACAATCTCATGCCAAAAGCAGTCATGGAGAGATTGAATCTAGATATAACAAGACCATACAAGGAC
Source organism: Pinus tabuliformis (assembly GCA_031772625.1). NCBI lineage: Eukaryota > Viridiplantae > Streptophyta > Pinopsida > Pinales > Pinaceae > Pinus > Pinus tabuliformis. The sequence goes on from CM062816.1 coordinate 2,047,678,476, forward strand.
CTGTTTTCCTTTGACTCCAGCCAAGTCAAGTGTTTAGGTCTCATAAAAGATTTATGTGTGTCTCTGGTTCAATACCCAAACAAAACAATTCTAATGGATTTAGTAGTTACTGATATCCCACCTAAGTATGGGATGTTGTTATCAAGATCATGGGGAGCTAAACTCCAAGGTTCCCTACAATTAGACATGTCATATGCCACCATCTCTATTTTTGGGCAACCAAAAAGACTATACAGAGAAACACTCATGAAATACATGGTCAGCAGTGAAGAAAAGCCTCAAAACTTTCCCATATATGCTGTCCATTCAGACATAGACTCATACATTCTCTTCAATGACAGCACAACTCTCTCAAAAAATGATGTTGAAACCAAAATACTCATACAGGAGGAAAACTCTAATGAAAGAATTACCACCCATGAAACAACGGTCAATCAATCACTAGACACTATTGCTACTCTAGTTGTCAAGCATATTCAATCAAATGATGAGACTGTCCTAAAAGACAAGCCAGATGAAAAACCAGAACTTCAACTTACATTGCCAGCACATGAACAGATCATTAAATCTCCTTCACAATAAGATATTCTATGGTTCCTTGAATTTGATGGCTCAGTCAACAAATTAGGGGTAGGAGCTGGAGTTTGGGTACACAATAAAGAAAACAGTCATGCAGAAGGCAGAGCCTATAGATTAAACTTCAGATGTACGAATAACATGGCAGAATATGAAGCTCTTTTACTAGGCCTCAAGTTAGTAAAGTTCTTGCAAGCTGCCAGGGTTTCAATCATGGGAGATTCAGATTTAGTTATCCAGCAAGTGAAGGGAAATTTTGTCACCAATGACAAAAGACTAAGGTCTTATAGGTCTGCTGTTGCTGAAGTACTAAACATTTTCTATGAATTCCAGATCACTAAAATTCCTAGAACCCACAATCTGCATGCTCACAGTTTGGCCACATTCGCTAGTACTTGCAAATTACCATTGGAACCTAACAATTGTTTCACAGCTGAGATAAAACACAGACCCTCCATTCCAAACAATGTTAAAGATTGGCAAGTATTTGAGGATGATATGCAAATAAACCATTTTTTAACGCTGCAACAAGAGTTTGCAGGATTAAATATTGACACTGATGGAGCAAGTCAATCACAAAAACTTGACAGAGCAAGTCCATCACAAACACAGTTTGAACAGATCAACCACCCAATATCACCTAGAACAGCAAAACAAATGCTGAATCCAACTATTTTCAACAAGGAGAACATTCAACAAATTCAACAAACCAATCATGAGGAAGCAGCTATTGTAGAGGATGAAATCATAGAGCTGAAAGACAATTTTCTGCCAACATTCCTAACTCCACTAGAGGACATCTTTGATTCAAATGATATTCCCAGAAAACCAAAAATGCAGCCCTTAAATGCAGCCATTGAAGAATGCAACATTGGTACCATTGACAAACCCAAAATAATAAAATTGTCTGTATCTGTTAGGCCCCTATACTACTAGTGTAACCCCGTAACAATATGGTCACTACATGGGTACCTCAATATAATAAGTGGGTTATACTAATAACAATAAGGGGTTACACTAGTAGTATAGGGGCCTAACAGTATCTCTACCTCCTGATCAAAAGCCTAAATACATTGACCTCTTTAAAGAGTTCCAGGATGTTTTTGCATGGAGTTATGAGGACCTAAAGTCCTATGATACCTCTGTTATCCAGCACACTATCCCTCTCAAGCCTGATCAAAAACCCTTTAAACAAAAATTGAGGAGAATCAATCCTATGCTTCTCCCAGCAATGGAACAAGAGGTACAGAAAATGTTCAAGGCAGGCATCATAGCACCTATCAGATTCTCTGAGTGGATCTCAAACTTAGTCCCTACAAGAAAGAAAACTGGTGAAATAAGGCTGTGTGTGGATCTAAGAAATCTGAACCAAGTATCCCTCAAAGACAACTATCCCTTACCCAAGATGGATCACATTCTCCAAAGAGTGGTAGGGGCCTCAAGGATATCACTACTTGATGGATTCTCAGGCTTCAATCAAATCCTGGTGCACCCTGATGATCAAGACAAAACAGCATTTACAACCCCATGGGGAACTTTCAAATATGTAAAAATGCCTTTTGGATTGAAAAATGCAGGGGCAACTTTTCAAAGAGCAATGGATATTGCTTTTGTAAAAGAGATTCATGACTTTTTAGTCATTTACTTAGATGACCTCACACCTTTTTCAAAATCTGACCAAGAACATTTAAAACACTTAAGGCAGATTTTCTTAACATGTAGGAAATATGGAATTTCATTGAATCCCAAGAAATCCCTGTTTGGTTTAGAGGAAGGTAAACTGTTAGGACATATCATTTCAAAGGATGGCATAAGAATTGACCCAGATAGGGTACAAGCTATCCTACAAATGCCCCACCCAAGAAATATCAAATAATTGCAGGGATTTTTGGGAAAAATCAATTTCTTGAGAAGGTTTATCCCAAACTTAGCAGAACTAATCAGATTACTAAATAACATGCTAAAGAAAGATTCAAAAGTGAAATGGACAATTGAAGCAAATCAAGCCTTTGAAGGCATAAAGCTGGCCCTTACCCAAACCCCAGTCTTGACCAATCCTCAATTTGACAGAGAATTTATCATTTTCTCTTTTGCCTCCCAGCATACTATTGCTGCTGTTTTGTTACAGAAAGATGACCAAGGAAATGAGAAACCCATTGCTTTCTTTAGTAGAGCTCTTAGAGATGCTCCCCTAAAATACCAAATCATGGAGAAACAAGCTTATGCTTTGGTTAAGGCCATCAAAGACTTTAGGATCTACATCCTCTATTCACATGTTATAGCCTATGTACCAAGTCCTATTGTAAAAGACATACTCACTCAAGAAAACCTAGAGGGCAGAAGAGGAAAATGGATTGCCAACATCTTGGAATTTGATATTGAGATAAAACCTACAAAACTAATAAAAGGGCAAGGTTTGGCCAAACTAATGACAGAAGCAAACTTCCAAGCCTTAGACATAAACCAGCTGGACAATGAACCGGAGCTGGCGACTCCAAAGATCAATGTAGCCTTTGAACAATCCCTTTGGTACTCTGATATATGTTATGTATTGCAAAACCTGTGTGCTCCCCCAGGATTGTCCAGAACTAAATGTAGGTTCTTAAAAATGAAAGCTTCTAAATTCTGTGTTATGGATGGAAATTTATTTTGGAAAAACCATGAAGGGATATTGCTAAACTGCCTAATTGAGAATGAAACTGACAATATCATAAAAGAATTTCATGCAGGTGACTGTGGTGGACACTTGTACTGGAAGTCCACTGTGGATAAAATACTAAGGGATGGTTACTACTGGCCCACCATGTTCTCTGATGTCAAGAGATTCACAACCTCATGTCACAAATGTCAAGTGTTTGAGGGAAAGAGACAGTTGCTGCCACTTCCCTTAAGGCCTATTGCAACAGAGAGACCTTTTCAACAATGGGGCCTGGATTTCATTGGGGAAATTCATCCCTCATCCTCAGGCCAACATAGATGGATCCTAACAGCCACAGACTATTTCACCAAGTGGATTGAAGCTGCTCCATGTAGACAAGCAAATGATTCAACAATCATTCAGTTTTTGGAGAATAACATATTGGCTAGATTTGGTTGTCCTGACAAAATAATAACAGACAATGCTGCTGCTTTCAGATCCAAGAAGATGGTGAATTTCTGCCATAAATTTCACATTACCTTAGGCCATTCTACTGCATACTATCCCCAAGGAAATGGCCTTGCTGAGTCATCAAATAAAAGCCTGGTAAACATTATAAAGAAAGTGCTAGAAGAGAACAAAAAGAATTGGCACAAGAAGCTTGTGAATGCTCTATGGGCAGATAGACTAACAACCAAGAGATCAATTGGGACCAGCCCATATGAGTTGGTTTATGGATTAGAAGCCAAATTCCCTTCATCACTAGGGGTGCCGGTTATGAAACTTCTTCAAGAAAGCCAAGCTGAACCAAATGATATGCAAAGAAGGATCAATCAAATAATATGTTTACAACAAACTAGAGATCAAGTTTTCAGCAGAGTTCAAGTTCTACAAGAAAAATTAAAGAAGGCCTTTGATAGGAGAACTAAGGCAGAAGATTTCAACATTGGTGACAAAGTCCTCAAGTGGGATTCAAGAAGAGAGGATAAGGGAAAACATGGAAAATTTGATTCCCTTTGGAGAGGACCATTTGCTGTCCAAGCAGTACAAGGAAACAACACTTATTTCCTTAAAAGTCTTAATGAAACTGATTTGGATGAAGGTCCTGTGAATGGCAGGATGCTCAAGCACTATTTTGACTACCACCCATAAGTGCAGCCTGAGTTTTCCCTTGTACATATCCAGATGTATATATTATTTTCTGTTAGGATGTAAAAATGCAGTTTCTCAAAGTTTTATTGACTATCAGCAAAAGGTAAATAGGATCAGATATCTACCAAGAAAGGGAAGATCACAATTTTGGCATCTCAGAGCAGCATACTTCAAGTTTTGATAAAGGCAGTCAAGGGCCAAGGCAATCTGACCTGCTGTTCTTGGTCTTTCAAATGAAAAACCATCCCCATGTGGAGCCACTGTTAGCTACCTATACCAATAGGTTTCATATTTCATGATTGGCAAGGAAAGGTCCAAATATGCTCTGCTTTGATGATGCAAAGATCCCATATTTCCATGAGGAGACAAGGTTTGTATATAGCTTGATGTGGACTCAATTTTGATGGATGGTCCAACAGCCTAATCTGGATCATGCCATGTTTTAAATTTTCAGTTGTAGAATAGAGAAAGAAGTCTGTCCAAACTGTTTAATCTTGGCAGACAAGTAGTTTAGGTAGAGAAGAAAGGCTCCCAACTGCTTAATCTGGGACCTTGGAAGAAATAAGGGTAGAAGTAGATAGAAAAACAAAAGAAAAAAGCCAAAGAAAAGAAAAGGCAAATAAGGGTCTGCAAGTCCAAGTGCACCCTCCAAGAAGAAACAAAAAATGCTAGGCAAGTAGATGGGTAGGCAGTTGGGGTTGCAGAAATGTCATTTCTTACAAATTGCATGTGTGTTAGCCTTGTTCATAAAGCAAAATCAATGAATTGAGAAGGTGTTCTTCTCCATCAGGTGGCAGCAAAGCAAAGAAGCATGTCTAACCTCCCTTCTTCCCCTCTTCCCATTCATTACTAACATCCCATCATCAGTTGAGATTCATGGAAGAATTGATGGTTTTATGGTGGTTTTTAGTCCTATTAGAAGCCACATTTCTTGTCTAAAACTCTTTTCATTTTGATCTACTCCCTAAGCTAAGTTATTTTCAAATAAACTTAGTGTTATCTCCCCTCATCCACTCCTTTCATCCATATTAACCCTAACTCTATTATATAATTCCCCTATGTTACCCTTTCCCTAGTATTATAACACCATGGTGTATAAACCCCAAACATTGTATAAATATCCCTCCCCTTGGCATTATAGCCATATGTTCTCTGTCAGGGATCAAAATGACATCTGGTCACTTTGATAAACCTAAGTAAAAACCCCCTCCCCTTTTCTGAAGCCATTTGGCCCATTAAAACCTTCATTTGCTAAAGAAAACCTTATAAAAAACCCTTTCTACCTATACCTGCTTCATTTTGCAAATAACACACCAAAACCCCACTTTTTGCACTTATCCAAAGTATCGGCGCATATTATTTTATTTTCAAAATACGTTAAAAAAAATTACAAACCACGGCATCCCAGAGGTGTCCGCCGAGCGCAAATCCCGAAAGAAGTATTATTTTAATCCCGCCCCCCTTCCGTATTGACCGATTATTTCACCGACCCGTCAACCGTCCGATCGAGCGCTTTTGATCGGACGGCCATTATACATATCGGGTTGGGCCCGACGTCCGACAGTTAGCACCCGAGAAACTATCAGAGGGTGACGTCAGGCCCCTGCCACGCGTCACCCTCACAATTTCTTGGGTTGCCCTCTGACAAAACCATCGCCGTATGGTAGGCGGTCCGAGAAAACCATTTCCGCTTTTTCCGTTTACCACCAGTTTTGCCATGCCCTCGTCATCACCGCGTCATCACCACGTCACTGCCACCCCGTTGCCGCATCATCTCCTTCGTCCGCCCCCGCGCTGATATGTCTGCCACCTCACTATCCCCGTGGACCAATCATAGCTCGCCACATCACCCAATGACGTCATGCTGACGTCATCCGACCTTGACCCCACCTGATGACGTCATGCTGACGTCATCCAAAAAACGCGCCAATATGCCAAAAATCCATATTTAGGCCAATTTTCGCGTTTTTTCATAATTTTGCCAATTCGCTGTTGCTTCCTCTGCATGGTTTTTCCACGTCCAAACTTGCACCACCTTGCTAAAATCGGTTTGGAGACCTCCAGCGCGCCATTTCTCCATTGATTCGTGACCGTTGCTCGCTGTTTACCAGGTATTTACCCTTGTAAATCCTTCATATGCCTAATTTGTCTGTGAATTCCCTCAAAAAGCTTAAAAGACACCGAAACTTATAAGTTGTCGGTAAAATTCCTGTGTCTAGCCCCCATTCGCAACTGTGAGGTCGAAAAGCACCAGCTGAGCCTTGTTTGCCCACATTTTCATAAGAAACTGTACTCTGTTCGCGCAATCGCGAACCAGTCACTCAAACTGTACGTACCTACTAAAAGAGACAGATTGATACCAGACATTGGTCTTATTTACACTTCAAAGCAATATTTCAATTGCTGCAGCTGTTCATTTTCCCTCTATTCCTTGAAATTCACACTTCCATTGCAAAGAAACTCCTTCGAGTTGCTCTGATCATTCAGAACTAGTTTACATACAAATCTGAAGCCTTATTAGCTATGGAGACACCAATAGCCCTGAATATCCAGCCTCTGAATGCCCCTCAAAGGGAGATAGCATGGAAAGCCCTGGGAGATGTAGATTATCAGATGTTAGATTGGTTTCCAATGGGTTCCAAGTTCAATATTCACACACTAAATGAATTGAAAGCCCAACACCTTAATGGAGCTGATATTTTAGGGATTTGGGACTCAAATTTGCCCATTTACAACCTCCCTCAAGTCAATGCCCTCCCAGACTTGATCCACAAGTGCCAGGAATGCTATGATCCTTGCCAGAGAGCTGTTCTCAGTCCTACAGGCTCAGTTTTGTTCTTTATCACCCCAGAAACCATAAATGAGATGCTGCATTTCCATACTGCAAGGCCATTGACCCCTCTTTCCATGTTGGATTTAATAAAGAAGGGGAGTAATCTGTCAAGTGCCCAGATTACCAAAATTAACCAGTTATTTGTACAGCCAAGCTCTGAAACTATAAGGACTCCTCCTATTGGATATCACTACCTGAATGACCTGGGCAGAATGCTAGTGGATTTGATCAGCTATGTCCTGGGATACAAGGGAATTGAGGATGTTGATGGCACTATAATGGCAATGCTGTCCATGTTTTCTCCTGGAAAGCCTCCAGCTGTACACTATGACTATGCCACCTATATTGCAGAAAAGATCCATGAACAGCTAATGACTCTACCAAGGGAAAGGGTGTTCAGATACACCTCATACATCTACCACCTGTTCTTGTTTTATCAGCCAGACAGTTTCTCCATTCCCCTCAAGAAACTTAATGCCCAGGGAAATCCAAGGTCAGTTGTGTTTTGGACTTCAGTTTTCCATGATGTTTCTCAATCACCATACACATACTGTGAATTTATAGACCTGTTCATTCACCCAGCTATGACATTGCTGTATGGTGTCCCTCCTCCAAGGTTAACCGATGACATGCAGAGAATTCTCCATCTCTCCAAATCCTACAGCATTGGTGATTGGTATTTTTACCAACACCACACAGTAATCAGAGTATATGGCTGTGAATTGGACCCTTACAGGCTGCCAAGGTATGTCCCCATGAGACTGTTCACCCTAGAATACTTTAGGCAGTTTGGAAGTGCAGATTGCTTCCATTTCCAAAGCAAAAACAAGAAGGTACAACTGAAGGTAAGGAGCGATCTAGGCCCTTTTTTGTACAACAAAAGAGAGGAGGGATGGAAGGAGGCAGATATGATCTTAGAGGGTTTCAAATTGCAAACCAGTTTTAAATGGATACCTTATGACCGTAATCATTTTATCTCCCTCAGGAGGATAAAACACAAATTGGGTAACTATTCACATGTTAGGCTGCCTCATATTAAAAAGTATGCAAATTCTTTAAGCTGGAAAGAGGGCACTCTAGAAGAGCCAATCTCTAGAGAGCAGATACTAGAGAGAGAGGCTAGGAATATGCAAAAGGAGGCTGACTTGGAAACTTGTGGACAGGTTTCCTTATCATATCAAAGGCAACTTGGAGCAGCTGCCTCTTCTTCAACAACACATCAGCAAGCTGCCATGGACACTCAACAGACAGGCAGCAAAGGCAAAGGAAAGCAGGTGGAACAAGAGCAACCACCTCCCATGACTGAAGACCAAATAGATAAAGAGATGGAACAGCAAGAAGAAGTGCAGCAGCAGGTAGAGCAACAGCAACAACAGGAATCACAACAAAGAGTAGGGCAGCATGACAGAGAGCAGCCCACACAGCAAGAAGGGGCAGTTGAGGCCCCAATTCTCACTGAGCAGCAGGCTCAAAACATAGTACCTCCTAGACAAGAAGCAGTCAATGAAACCTCAGTCCTCCAAACTCCACAAAAGGAGGATGTAAGCAGGAAAAGGGATAGAGAGACTCCCTTGACTACATCAATAAGTCATGGTGAGAAGAGGCACAGGATGAACCCCCTTTCAGAGGAAGAGATGCCTATAGGGCAATCTTTGGGTATGGGCCCGCCTAGTTTGGAGGCATCTGCAAGTTCCTTCCAACAGGAACAAGAGAGGACAGTGGGAGGAGAAGTCAGCTCCCCTAGCCAGCAGAGAGAGGGTGAACTGAGCATTAAACAACAATTCATTGAAATAAAGAAAAGGAATGAGCCCATAAAAATACAGTTGTATAATCATTTGTTGAAAATGGCTCCCACCAACCAGCAGCGACTAATGTCTGCATATGATGTCCAGGAGGGCAAGATGATCATGAGTCACCTCATACCAACTACATTGCAGCCACAGTCCCCTTCAGATTACTTAAGTACCAATCTTGAGGTCCTGGCCAAGGACATCCACCCAATGGATAAAATTGAATTGCATAAACAAACAGGTGAGATGGTCTATGCTTCCTTGGCAGACAAGACATTAGATAACTACAGGCTAGAAAATAGCCTTAATAATACAGCTGCCCAACTTGAGTTGGAAAGGGCATCCTCTCAAGCAAAGGACAACAGAATAAGGTCCTTAGAAGATATAATTATTGAGATTGGGCATGATCCCAAAGATATCAAAGGCATACAAGAAATATTAAAATTGAGGGATGCCGATATGGCAACTTTAAGGAGAAAGATCAAACTCCCAGCCACAATTCACCCTCAAACAGATGAAGTAGCTCAACAAAGGCATGATCAAGATGCCACAGCTTTTCTGGTGTCTCTCTATAAGCAGCTTATCCAGACACAAGAAAAGCTGGGAGAATCAGAGGCTGCACAGGCAGCATTACAGGCAACTCTGAAACAAAGAGAAGAAGGTCGGACCTCCCATCCTCCTCCTCAAATCATTAACCTTGAGGAAGCTCCTCCAACTACTGTTCCTCCTCCTCAACGGACTGAACAAGCAGCACCATCTACTGCAGCACCACCAACAACAGAGCAGGCCCCTAGCTTGGATATGCAAAAGCTAAGAAATGAGATTCAGGCCCTGGAAGCTCAAATGACAGAGCTGAATGAGACCAGGGAGAAATTGGCCAAAGTAAATGACAGATATGACAAATCCAAGCAATCTGTGGCAGAAAAGGGCAGGGAGATAAAAGCCCTCAAAGACAGGATCAAAGAGCTAGAGAATGAGCTCAAATTAGATAAGGTTGTGGCTGAGCTTAAAATAGTACTGTGGGCTAATATTGGCCAATCTATTAATGACCAATGGCAGTATATTGAAACAATACATGAGCAGTTAGAGCTCATTCCAAAAGCACAGACTGAAATTCAGAGATCAAGGGCTGCTCTAAGCAACATGCCTGAAGTGGCCACCAGGATGATTAATGTGCTTAACAATAGAACAAGTACTCAGTTGGCTACCATGGGAATTTCAAACAGAACTGAGCACATTCAGTTAATCAAGAGGGTTCTTACACTGAGAAACTTGGTGCAGACATTAGAGAGAAGAACCCAGGACATGCAGACTGAGGTAAACAGGTTTTTGGAGAAATTTCAGGTATTAGAAAACAGAGGGCTCCCTAGCTTACTGAACAGCGCAGAGAGACTGTTCACTCATGAGCAGTATGCCAAAAGGGTTAATGCATTTGCCACAAGTCAGATCAATGAGAAGCCCAGCACCTCAGAGGAAACAGGGCCAGCCACAGGACAGACTCTCTACAACAGAGTAGAAAGTTTATTTTTTATAATGAATGAAATTAAAAACCTGTTTGAGGTGCCTCCCAATTTTTATAAGTATACAGAGGCAGAGGAGTCTATGGATGCAATTCTCAGGCATCAACTACCTACACTAGAATGGTGGACTAAGGCAATACAGATGATTTTATAAACAGGAAGCCATTCAATAAATTTTGTTCATAGAAAATGCAAATTGTCATACACAGGACCGTTTAAAAGAATCAGCATGCATTAAAGATAAAAGCTGAGCCAACTCAGCAGAAGTCTCGGCCAGCAAGTCAAGATGGACAACTACAGGTGACAGGGCCGAAAATTTACAACGGAGCAACCGCATCAGCGCATTTTCCAGCATTTAAAGCAGATCATTCCAACCGACTCAGTAGCCTCCAAAGGCCAAAATATCTTCTGACAAGCATAAAGATGCATTTACTTTGTATTCAATGATGTAATAACTTTCTTATCTAATATCTTGAAAAGTTGGTGAACGCATTCATTTCTGAGATAACTTAGCACTCAGATATTTTGTATAACCGATGGTATATATTTGCCCCTCGCACAAGCTTGCAGGGGTTGTTGTTGATTTCTCTTGAAGAAGTTCTTATGCTGTAATCTTTTCAGAGTTTAATAAACAAAGTGATGGAATTTCTCAAAGTTCTGAAGTGTTGAATGCGTTCTGGTGTCTGTTGAAAACTGCAGGATTCCTGTGTACCTCACAATACAATAAGTTTTTTCTGTAACTCTCTTTGTTATGTGTTTCAATCTTTTACAATCCATATATGTTCCTAATTTCTAAGTATTTAGCAACAAAGAAAAAGAATAGCCTTCAGGATTTATTCATGCAATACCCTGAGTTCAATCTATGTTGTTAATGAATGTTTTCTTCAGCTATAATCTTGATAAGTGTAACTCTTAATTGCTGCACTTTCAGAATATATCTTTCACAGTGACCTTTGTTTCAGGAATTCAAGTTTGCTCCTGAGCAACATGTTTCACTTTCACATCACCAGCTTAATGGAGAATTCTTAATTGCTTTCTGTTGGCTGACCATACATCACCATTTAAGTTTAAATTTTGTTTGTTGAGATACCCAATAGGCCCTGCAGTCTGAACATTCTCACTCCAACATTTCAAAACATTCCACAGCTCTAGACTCCATTGCCCAATGATATACTACTGTCTAAACACTACATCTCAAGCACTGAAAGAAGTCCTTCAACCAAAACATAAACCAAAAACCTGAGCATAATAGCTAGCCTAAAAAAACTATCAAAACAGAGACAAATCATAAAGAGAGAGCCCTCTCTGATTACAGTTTGGCTAGGAACTGTAATCCAAAGATTGGTTAGTGGTTACCCCGGCCGTATTCCCTTGGGAGTCATAGGGAACAACCTGGGTGTTAACAGTTACTGCAAACAAGTATTCATCCGGAAACTTATCCTCTACAGGAGAATCTTCGTTAGTATTTTGGATTCTAGACAAGAAATCAGCTACTGTGTTTTGTTTCCCTGGTCTATCTAACACAGTAATATTGAATTCTTGTAAAAGTAAAATCCATCTTGTAACTCTGCCATTAGTAACAGGTTTGTTCATAAGATATCTAATTGCAGAATGATCAGTATGGACAAAAGTTTCATAGCCGGTTATATAATGTCTAAACTTGTTGATTGCATGAACAACAGCTAAGAATTCTTTTTCAGTCACAGTATAATTTAACTCAGTAGGAGTCAAATTTTTACTGATGTAATAAATGGCATAAGGGACCAAATCCTTTTGTCCCAAGACAGCTCCTAGAGCTGTATCTGAAGCATCAGTAGAAATGTGGAAAGGGAGTTTCCAATTTGGCCCTCTCAAAATGGGTGCTTCAGATATTCTAGTCTTTAAAGTTTCAAATGCAGATTGACATTCAGGATCCCATTTGAATTCACAGTCTTTTGTAAGTAATTTGAAGAGCAGAGATGCTATCTTGGTGAAGTTTTCAATAAATCTTCTATAATATCCAGTAAACCCAAGAAAGCTTCTAACATCTTTCTGAAAATTTGGAACAGGTAACTTGGAGATGACTTCAACTTTTGATCTATCAACTTTAATTCCATCTCCTGAAATATGATGTCCTAAAACAATCCCTTCAGTAAACATCATAAAACATTTTTCATGACTTAATGAAAGATTTGTTTCTTTACATCTAATTAGGAATTTTTCCAAATTTTCTAATGCTTCTTCAAATGTGTTACCATAAAATGTGAAATCATCCATGTAGACCTCTACACAATCATGAATTAGATCTGAAAAGATTCCTAGTACAACCCTTTGAAATGTAGCGGGTGCATTGCATAATTCAAAAGGAAGTACTCGGTAAGCAAAAGTTCCCCATGGACAAGTAAATGTGGTTTTGTCCTAATCTTCAGGTGCTACCTGAATTTGATTGTAACCACTAAAACCATCCAAGAATGAGAAATACTTTTTGCCTGCTAAAGTATCTAATACTTGATCAATAAAGGGCAAAGGGAAATGATCCTTCAAGGTTGCTTTGTTCAATTCCCTGTAATCAATGCAAACCCTCCATTTACCATTCTTTTTAGGTACTATAACCAAAGGAGAAACCCATCGGCTATCTGAAATGGGGTAAATGAAGTTTACATTGAGTAACTTTTGGAGCTCTTCTTTCACTATCTACCTAAGGTTTGGATTCATCCTTCTTTGAGGTTGTCTGATTGGTCTACTTTTTTCCTCAATGTAGATGTGATGAATGCAAGTCTTAGGGTCAATACCTTTCATGTCGGTATACTCCCATGCAAATGCGGTAGAATGTCTTTGCAAGACTTTGGTTAGCTCTTCCTGTTGGGATTTTTCCAAGTTTTTGTTAATGTTTAATGTTTTTCCTGGAAAGATTTCAATGGTAGAAATACCAAATTCTTCCATAGAGAAAAGAGACATTTGTCTAGATGATAGACGCTCTATGTCATAATCCAACTGAAATTGTGTAGAGTCATATTCTGAAGATGGTTCAAAATTTTCTAATGTGTTCAGAATTTGACTATCTTCACTAATATCAGAAATGGTAAAGGCAGGTTGTATAGTATCTTCATCATCAACCCAATCATTATCTCCTATTTCTATAATTGCTTTCGCTGGAGGATACAGATTGAACTTCTTTGTTGAATTGCCATCAGAAATATACATATCCTCGGACCTACAACTTATGAAAGCATCAGTTGTGGCTAGCCAAGGTCTTCCTAAAATAAGAGGATGTCCTCCTAGATTGTTCTTGGGAGTTAAAATCATAAAATCAACTGGATATTCCCAAGAGTCTAGGGAGACTGGAATGTCTTCCAACACACCATCAGGTTTAATGATTGATTTATCTACAAGTTGCAGTAAAGTAGGTGTAAAGAGAAGGTTAGGAAGTTTTAACTCGTCCATGGTCTGTCTACTCATAATGTTGATAGCAGCCCCTAAATCAATAAAAGTATTTGATATTTCTACCCCATTGATATGTGTTTTGACAATTGGACTACCGGGATCTACATATTTCTGCATGGTAATCTTTCCCATCATGATATCTGCAATTTTTCCTACCAGGTGGATCTTCTGGTATCTCTTGGTTTCCTTCCTGGTTTTTTAAGGCTCAACTCCTTTATTGTTTTTGCTAGAATGGGAATCTCTTTATTGGCTTGTAACAAGGGAATCTTGATACAGACAGTCTTCAATTCATCTAGAAAATTATAGTCAGGCAACCAAATTTGTTTTTCCACTCCTTTGTCGATTTGTAACCTTTCAGGAAAAAGAGGTGTGGCCAAAGATGTAGGTTGTTCAACTATGGGAGTTGTGGGGGTTGATTCTTTTTCTTTTTCTTTTTTAGTGTTTGGGTTTTGAAGGGATGCTTCAGAACCCTTATTAGCTTTAAGAGACTCTTCCTCAGAAATGCTTGGCTGTTGAACATTTATAGAAGGTTGATCTAGGATTCTACCTGATCTGAGTTGTACTTCATTGAGAGGAACAATCATATAGGTAGGGAATGGTTGACCTTCCATCATGTAAGCATTTTGAGGGTTCCTATTATTGGGGTTTGGCAATGGCTGAGAAGGAAGTTGATTTGACTTCTGTTGGGATGGAAGCAAGAGTTGAGAATTTTGATTTTGTGGAGAAGGTTGTTGTTGTTGAGGGAATGGCAATGATAGTTGTGGACTTTGATTTGGAAGTTGTGGAGCTTGCTGGTTTTGAAAACATGGAGGATATTGATAGAATTGAGCAAATCTCACATAAGGATTTTGCATGCTTTGCATCCATGATTGAAAAGGATTTTGAGGTTGGGACCAAAGTTGTTGCCAAGGATTCCAATTTGGTTGGGGTTGAAAATTCATAGAGTTGTTAAACCCTTGATTTTGTTGCCCCTGCCAAGGTCTCCTTGCAACAAAACAGAGAGATTCAAGTGTATTTGGATCTTCTTGAAAGACTGCTTTGAGCCCAGGGATTGAAGGACAATCCTTAGTCTCATGGTTTTCTGAACAAATTACACATGTTTCTACAACTTGTGCATCCAAGGGACATTCCCTTAAAGCATGTTTCTTCCTACATTTCAGGCAAAAGATGGCCAAAGCCTCGACTTCTGCTTTCTGTTTATTGTGAATCTTAAGGGTTTATAATTGTTCACTAAGACTCCCTAAGATGTCAGTTTTGAATTCATCAAGCATATTGCCGATCTCAGCCCTACTTACTGATCCAATTGCAGATTTATTTGCTCTAAGGAGAGAAGGATCTCTAGGCCCTTTTTGAGTTTTTGATTTGCCCCTTGAGAGATGGATACATAGCTCTGCTATATCATTGAGTGAAAGTTGAGATATATCTCCTTTCCCCATCATGTTTAGAATGTCTATCTATTCATCTCTAATGGCTTTTAATAGGAGGGCTTTCAAGGTCTCCTCATCCAAGTTACTCATTTTTTCTCTTTTCAGATTATATTGAAATCTTTCGAGTAAATCCTCTAAGTTCTCATCTTCTCTTTGTACCATTTTAAATACCTCATCCTTGTGATTGGTAGGCATACAATAGTCCAGGTACCTATCCAAAAATGTTTGTTTCATATCATTCCAAGACCTAATGGATTGAGTGAGTAACCCCATGAACCACTTCAAAGCTTGTCCTTTCAATGTTGAAGGGAACAATTTGAGTTTTTGAGAGTCATCCAGATAGTCATAAGTTCGACACACGACTTCAAACTCGAATAGAAATGTTTCAGGGTCCTCAGTTCTTAACCCATGGAAGTTTGGGAGGATAGATGGTGATATGTTTTTCATAGTGGCTCGGGAATCCTCATCGACGATAGGAAACCCAAATGAGTTATCCCCATCTCTATTTCCTCCTATGTGACCTCTACCACCTCCATTGTTTCCTCCTCCTCCTCCTCTACCTCTACCTCTACCACCTCCTTCCTCTGTCATAGTGGTTTCCCTAGAGACTTCAGAGTCTTCTGGTTCTTCTACAAAGGGTGAATGAGAAGGAATTTCTCCCTCTTCTTCAGATGATTCTACTTCTTCAATTACAATCGGTCTTTCTGTAGAAGGAAGGAAAGGATCTCTTTCTGATTCAAATTCAATAGAAGGTGTGGGAGAGTCAATTCTTGCCTCTTGAATTCCAGGAATCCTAGGGCTAGGAGTGTGAGTTGGAGATGAGGGAGGTGTCTCTTGTCTATTCCTTGAAGTAGATGGACTTGTAAAAATCGAACTCTTGGCTCTAGCTAAAAACCTTCCCCTAGAATCTCTAGCTCTATGCATGTCATTTTTTTATTTTTTCTTCAAGTCAGGCTAATAATTCTCTTTCTGATCTTCCAGGTCACTCTAGGTGCAAGAAGAGAGCATACTTAAGAAACTATTAAACCAATAACTTTCTCTTTTCTGATCCTCTAGATCACTCTAGGTGCAAGAGGAGAGCATACTTTGAGAGGTTATCAATTTCCCTTTCTTGAAATTTTCTTAATTTTTTTTTAGAAATTGGCTACCTAATCTCACTTCCCCGGCAACGGCGCCAAAATGTTTGGTCAATTTAGTGTTGTCTAAATTGCTATCATAAATTGTCAACCCGGGGCTCGTAAGCTGATGAAGTGAAGTGTACAATATATACTTAAGTAGCCTTTCCTAGTTCTTTTTGTCATTTTTAGTTCATGTTTGACTTATCTTCCTAATGTGATGTGATGAAGTTATAAACAAGTGAGTGAATGTGTGTGTATGTGGTGATTTCTAAATGCTTCTTGAAATTTAAAGAGAAAACTTGAACAATGACTTGGAATGAAATTAGAGCTTCAAATGAAAGTAAAGCATCAAACAAAAAGACCAATGGCACTAGTCCAATACCTCTACTGCTGATAAGAATGAAAATGAAATCTACTTAACTCAATTGAAAACAAGAACACTACTCTAACTCTTCTAAAGCGATGCAAAAATTAAGTGACAAATCACACTACTTAATTCTCCCTTAACATTCTTCCTTTAGCTAAATTGATCATGTGAAAAAGAGTTAGGAGTGAATTAGCAATATGAGTCTAAAACCAAATAAACCAAGCTACAATTAAATGATGTTTTGGTCCCATAATAGTTAGTGAATTATGATAAAAAGAACCATCAAGAGATTAGCAACTTGACAAAACCTGATAAAGTAAACTAGGCAAGAAAACTAACTAAGCAAGGAAACTAGCAAAAGTCAGCAGTTTAGATAAGACAACTTCAAATGCCACTAGTGATAAAAAGAAAGAAAAGCACACTGTCCCGGGCTCCTAACAAAGCTGCAAAAACACACACTGATCAGCCATGAAAAGTACAGAAACGTAAAGCAACATAATTCAAACTGTACATTAATATACATGTCAAAAGAAATCAAAATTGCAGAAATCAAACTGTACATTAATATACATGGTAAATTAGAAAAAGGAATGCAGGAAAATAAATTTGAAAGATACTGTACAATGGTTGTAGCAGACAGGGGCCCTCCATTGTTATAGACAATTTTGTGCCTTACAGCAACAAGCATGAATTGTCAATAATCCAAGGGATCCAAAGTTCCCTAAACATGATGTTCCTACCCCTAGAGGAACAAGGTCAGCAAACCAACAGCTCTCAGATCAGTTCTCCACCTGAAAACACTCAAAAACAAGCAATCCTGAAATCAAAGCAGGTGCTCCACTAGGTTTCTGCGCTGAAACTCATTTGCTCCATGGTGTACCTGCGTTGCAAAGCAAGTGGGACAAAGGCCACCTGCGCTGAGCGAGATGGGACAAGTGGCACAATGAGTCATTGCTTTGGAATCTTCCAAAAATGACACTTGGATCAGGTATTTCGCCTTGTGATGAGTCAGAGACTCTGTTTCTCCAAGTGGAAGCAAAGTTCTCCAAGTGGACTCAAGAACTGAAGATCAACTAAAGATTAACTGAAGAGAGAGAGGACACAAGGCAGCTACACATCAGTTGCAAGCTGACTCATCCTTTCTCAATTCATCTATATATTGAGCTCTCTCCTATGAGCTCAGGGGGCTGGAATTTTGTGCAAAGTAATGATATGCTGTTGGTTTCACTATTGAGCTATTGGGTGATTGTTTGAGAGAGGTGAAGAAGAGCAATTCTTTCTGCTGGGAGGTGTTGCTGGGTTGGAGCCTTCAATGGTTGTAATACTCTCAGAACCTTTACTTCTTCATTAATAAAAGCTATTGAGGTTCTTCTATGTGCTCTTGTTTCAATAATATATTGTGATGATTGCATGTTTGGTTTACACTAATCCATGAACCAGTTATGATTGCATGCCTCTTGTAGTTTCCTTCTTTGTTATTTTGCAGGATCTCATTGTAGCTGGGCAAGCAAAAGAACAAGGAGCTAGGAGCAAGCGGCCAAAGAGAAGAGTCTGGATTCGACATTAAGCGCAAGGCAACGGTTAGTGCATTTCTCCATTCTCTTTTGCTTTCATAAAGAAGTAAACCTTAAGTAGTTTGTTTTACAGTTGTTGCTAAGGAACTGTCACCCTTAGAGTGGGATAGGGTCATCCGAGTCGGATACTTTTCCCTACAACAAAATGGCGACTCCACTGGGGATCGTATCCGTTTGATTGTGTTTGTAGTATTTTGCTATTCATTTCCTGAACAAAAGAGTACCAAATCGAAAAGCTTTTGACTATATCAAAAGCGAAGTAGAGGGCAGCTACTCTGGCTCATTTCTGAGCAAATTCATGATTTGAAGAGCTGATCTACAAAGATCCTTGTAAGCTCTTAGTGATAGCTTTGCACCTTCTTAATCATCCCTTTGAGTGTGCTTGACTGATTGTTTCTGATTTGAGCAAAAACCGTGCATTTTTGAGAAAATTATGACCCGGAAACTGTGAAAACGCAATTCTCGTTTTCCAAAGCAGGTAGTACACAGGCTACCTGCTTTGCAACGCAGGTCCCGAAGGGGCTACCTGCGCTGAGAGCCAGTTTGGCTGTGCAGAGCCTGCGTTGGCCCAAATTTGCCTAGTGCATTTGGGGTTTCCTCCTTTCTCTTGCCTGTTTTCACTTAGTTTTGCTGCTAGGTGTCAGTCTTGTACCTGTTTTGAAACCAATATTACTTGCCATCATTCTGCCTCTGTTATATAACGAAATTGTACTTGTTCTTTGTATTTCTTACTCATTTACAATTTCCCATAACGAAGAGTAAACTAGTCTTGCTTTTGGCCTCTTAGATCTGAACCTGTGTTAGGCATTTTGCTGGTCTAAAGAGTAAGCTTGTTTGCTGTCCATAGCTGATTAGTCATTTTACTTTCGTTAGTTTGGTTTGATTTCATGTATTTCCAGTGATTAAGCAAGTGAATCTTAAGGTGTCTTTTGATTTTGGACAAACTTGTTTACTTTCGCTTTAAATCGAAATCAAAGTTATATAACCACTTTCTTTTTGTAATCCATCCACATTAAGAAAGGGAAAAGAAAATACATGCATTGTGCATTTTGCATTTGACTGTTTGCTTGACGATTTAGGGAAAAATTTGCATTTTAGTGTGTGCTCTATGATCTGTGTGAAAAGATTTGCCTTTCTTTTCCCTCAGTAGTTAAGGTTTTCAAAGTTGAAAGATTGAAAAGTTTGCTTCTCATCTTAGGCTGCATTCAGGAATTTGTTATATACATCTCGTGGTGATCCTTAAAGGCAAACTGATAAGCAAGATCAACATTAAAATAAATCCAATTTACATAAAAACGCTTTGTAACATAACGCAAACACATAGAGGTCTAGGTAGAGACGTGTTCCGGCGTCGTTAAACATAGTGACTGTCGATCTCTACGAAGGTGGGTGATTCCTCCTGAGAGTCGGTGGCACTAATACGGACTTGTGCTCCCACGTACCGTCGAGTATATATTGGGAGACCCCTATAGGCAATTATCCTTTATCCATAGGAAGCCGTGTCGGCCGCCCTACTGATCGCGATGCAGTGAACACAGCATTCACGAAGATCGACCACCCGTACCGTAAAACGTATTCTGTGGTTTCGCGAAAAGTTTGGCACACCCTCTGCCTAGAACTCCAGAGAAGTTTCTTTTGGCCTTTTTCAAACTCTATAACTGAAAAAGTCCATCCGAGCATTTGTCACTTCGGGCTCGTTAAAACATCGAAGGCGACTAGAGTCATCTTTAGCTTTTTCTCGACTCTTAAAACATGAAAAAGCAAGTTTGTGTCTAAAAGCGTCGTTAATAAAATTTATTTTAAGCGGAACATAATCACCTGTTATTCCCACGTTGATCTTTCAGTTGAAAAGTATGGAGCCCACCAACCAAGGAAGTAACCTTGGCGGAAGTCCCAATCCCTTCTCCTCTTGGGGAGATGTTGGTGCGCCTCATATGGCCACATTGTCACTTCCAGGATTGACAATCGGCCTACCTGTATGGCTCTTTTCGACTAATGTAGTCCAGATCGCCACTAATCCTGAGCAGTCGAATCAACAGTCAGAACAGTCTAGAGCTACCCACCAGCCTTCCACTTCTTATAATTCTTCCTCTGATCCTTCATCTTCACAAGGTAGAGCCGGCAAAAGTCAGCCTCCCATGGAGAGGAGGGAAAAGAAGAAAAGAGAAAAGAAGCAGAAGGGGCCTATGGCGAAGGCGACTGGGGGCAAGCAAAAGACAGCTGAAAAAAACCCACACACTGCACCGACCGGGCCTAAATCGCCATGTGTCATTTGCAAAGGGGCCCACTTCCATCGTGATTGTCCTTGTATTCCCCGGATACTAAGGGACTGGTCCCCAAGGTTGCACAATCCGGTAGCATCAACCTCTGGTAGTCATGTTGATTGCAGTCCGTCAACTAGCGAGAGTGAAGGACGAAGAGGGAGACCAAGATCACCCTGTATGTTGTGTGAAGGCGAGCATGCCATCCACCGATGTCCATTCTTAGATGAGGCAAAGAGAGTTTTAGAAGATCGTCCGGTTTCACCGTTACGACTTCCTCCTGGATACCAAAAACTCGCGCCTAATCCCTCGGTAGTTGAAAATCCAGCTGACCCACTAAAGTGGTCGGCTGAAGTGTCGGTCATTGAGAATGAACCTACTGAATCCAGACCAGACGAAAGTTTAAAGGTCGAAACGGCAGTTGACCCGGTTCTTCCTTCAGGGGTTTCATCGTCCAATGACTCCGTCATTGAAGACCCATCTTCAAATGACACCCTCGCTGAAGAGGATAAAGATGACACCGTCCATATCCTTTTCATCAACACAGACTCTGATGAGCATCAGGGCAATGCGCCCATTCCTTTATCGCAGGAAGGAACATCGTCAGGGTCGTATCCGGCCGTATATTTGGTCCCACCACCAAGCAACCTAGTTGTATCCTTTGATTGGAATCAACTAGGCAGACCCCGGTTACCAGCCAGTATCCCATTCAGAATCATAGTCCAAATCTACAGAATGGTGATGGTTGGAACTATCATTGATGAAGGGGCATCTGTGAGTATCCTTTCCTCTGTTGCTTGGAAAGCACTGGGTTGCCCGGCGCTTTTACCTGAGATGAGAAATCTATCAGGTTTTGATAAAGGAACCAGTCACCCGTTAGGGATTCTCCCCAATGTTCCAATTACATTGAAAGGGAAGACAGTTCATATGAACATAATGGTCGTCCAGGGACCCTTAGTTTATAACTTACTCCTTGGACGAGACTATATATATTGCATGGAGGCAATAGTGTCCTCGCTCTTTAGAGTCATGTGTTTTCCGCACGAAGGAAGAATGGTCAAGCTCGTAGACCAACTTTCATTTCCAGGATCACGCATTGCAAATAGTCAAATACCATCCCTTAACGGTTTATTCACTCAAGGAATGCCACCACCCCCGGTTCTACTTCCCGATGAATGCGAGTAATTCGAGAAGAAAAGAACTGGGACCCAGGGGGCATGCACCCTGGCCTGCCTTGGGCAGAGAAAACCTTAGGTATAAAGTTAATTTCCGCAGAAGAATGGACTAGTCCGTACCCCGTCCGAAAAAGGAAGAGAGGGTTGTTCTAGGATAAAATTCTTTTGTCAAAGTTATGTTGAAGCGGAAGAATCGCTCCCTTTGTCTAAAGAAGTGGGCTCTCCTAAGGAGGGGGTCTATTTGTGGCAGCAAGAAGGCACCATCTTTGAATGTCAAGCCTCACCCATTAAAACAATATGTTTTGAAAGAGAGTAGGGGCAGTCTTCAAAGAAAGAGAGGAAATTGCTGCAACAAGTAGTCACCATCCTTAGCAACCTAATGATAGGCATCGCCGAAAAGAGAGTTTAGTTTGCGGCAGCAAACAAAGCCATTTTTCGGATAATAAGTAAGAGGTCAGAATCTCGAAATTATACTTTATACCTGGGGGCATGCAAACCTTTTGGAGTGCAAGCACGGGACGACTATTTATTTTTTAAATTTTTAGGTCCTCCCTTTAAACCTGTAGGTCTAACCCGTTAAACTCGTAGGATTAGCCGTTTCCAGCTTGCATAAAGAAAGGATGAAGGGCAAAAGTTAAAACCTGCCAAATTGGAGTAATTAGTGAGGTATCGCTCCTTAAATAAGATTACCTCACCTAAAGCATTCCTTGTATTAAGACTGGTATGAATTGAGCAGTTTTAGCAATGTTCATGCTCGTTAAAAAATAAACGCAAGAATCGAGCAGTTTTGTACAGAGTTCATGCTCGTTAAAAAATAAACACAAGTTGTGAGCAATCTTTCCCTACAGTTCAAGCTCATCCAGAAAAAATGAACCGGTAAATAACCTGGAGAAATGTAACCTTTAAAAGCCCTTGGTCGTGTTTATATGCCATCACCTCCATCCGTTCATTTGGCCAATCGTTCACCTCCATATGTTTGTTTACCCATTTTGAGGAACAGCTGCGAAGAGTGATTTCACTTAGCCATCCTTGTGACACTGCCGTGATTGGAGAATTCCAACCTGTACCTGGAATCTGCTGCTATCCCTGTTCATCACTCGTTCCTCAAAAGACGAGTCTTCTTTGAGCTCTTTTCACTGACTCGTAAAATATGAAAAGTTTGCCGAGTTTTGGCCTTCCAGCTCGTTAAAGGACAAGAAGAGCTATCCCTCCTCTAGATTTTAATCTTTTTGGACCTGAGGGATTATTACACAAAAAGATCGAGCGCTTGTTTTGTTCGGCTCGTTAAAGAAATCGAAAATTCATCCTTTCTGTATTGTTTTATACTTTTTCGGACTTAAAGGATTAGAAGACGAAAAAGGAATTTTGGAGTTAACTTTTCGTACCTTTTCAGACTCTCTAAAAATGAAAAGGACCGAGTTTTCCTTGTCGTTAGACTCGTTAAAATGATTAAATAGCGACAAACTTGTCTTTAGACGAGAACGAGTTTCCCTATCGCTAGGCTCGTTAAAACATAGCGATGGGCTTGCCCGAAGGGCAGGTTATAGAACAAGCATATGTTATCCTCCTCAAGCTTGACAAAAATAAAGAGGTACTGGTCAGCAATGACTGGGGAAAAATTGGGAGAACCTCACAGCATTAATGGTAGCAAGTCGCTCTTGAACATGACACTTTGTCCTCCGTACCACATCGGGTTGGGTTGTTTCATTCACCGGTCTCATAACCATGGTCCTCGCCACACCATCCACAATTGGGGTAATGCTACCAAGCCATCACATCAGTGTCGTTATATGTTCAAGAGATGTGGTTCTGTAAAGAGTCAACCGTGTTCCACCCACTACCATACATTATCCTTCATCCACTTCATGACCGCCACCTTGAATCATACATCACAGTTTGTTTTCACCTCATCACAATCATTAGCTCCGTTCCGTGTCACTGATGTGGGATTCATTAAGGCCCTCCTTTGACGGATCGCTCCTTGTCGACATCAAATCATTATCCAAGGAGTTGATCTAGGAACACCCCCCTCAGTACTTTGAAGCTTGCATGCCTCAATGGCAAGTTTCTCACTTCCGGCGACAGGTATACATCAATGACCTTCGACCAGAAGATTTTGCATGGTGGTCGACGCCAAGTCCTTTATTCCCACCATGTGGATTGTACTGCCGTACCTTGAGGGTCATCATCCTTATCGGTGATTCCTCTCGCGCTTGTTAACGGTTTACATCATTGACCGGTAATCAAGCGATGTCTTTCCATGTTCGACTTCAAGAAATTCTCACATGGATCGACTTGTACATCGAGTGAAGATCGGAAGAGATTGAAGACCCCGGATCTAGTTTCATCCATCCGGGCTGCGATATATATTCAGGACATAAGGACATTTGATATGTACATCTTTACAGCAGATGATCATCCTTCTCAAAGGATGATAATTTCAGCAGAGAATTATCAGTCTACAATCAGACGATCGTCTGTTCTATGTACCAAAATGTATTTATAAAGCTGAGCATGGGAATGCCCGCCTCAGCTAGATCATGAAAATGTATGAAAAATAATGTATTGTATTGTATCTTATTACAGGACACTTCTCAGCAGATTGAATGAACTTCGGATCCTCTCAATAAAGCATTTCACCCGATAAACGACCTCATACTTTAGGGGGCATCTGTTATAGACAATTTTGTGCCTTACAGCAACAAGCATGAATTGTCAATAATCCAAGGGATCCAAAGTTCCCTAAACATGATGTTCCTACCCCTAGAGGAACAAGGTCAGCAAACCAACAGCTCTCAGATCAGTTCTCCACCTGAAAACACTCAAAAACAAGCAATCCTGAAATCAAAGCAGGTGCTCCACTAGGTTTCTGCGCTGAAACTCAGTTGCTCCATGGTGTACCTGCGTTGCAAAGCAAGTGGGACAAAGGCCACCTGCGCTGAGCGAGATGGGACAAGTGGCACAATGAGTCATTGCTTTGGAATCTTCCAAAAATGACACTTGGATCAGGTATTTCGCCTTGTGATGAGTCAGAGGCTCTGTTTCTCCAAGTGGAAGCAAAGTTCTCCAAGTGGACTCAAGAACTGAAGATCAACTAAAGATTAACTGAAGAGAGAGAGGACACAAGGCAGCTACACATCAGTTGCAAGCTGACTCATCCTTTCTCAATTCATCTATATATTGAGCTCTCTCCTATGAGCTCAAGGGGTTGGAATTTTGTGCAAAGTAATGATATGCTGTTGGTTTCACTATTGAGCTATTGGATGATTGTTTGAGAGAGGTGAAGAAGAGCAATTCTTTCTGCTGGGAGGTGTTGCTGGGTTGGAGCCTTCAATGGTTGTAATACTCTCAGAACCTTTACTTCTTCATTAATAAAAGCTATTGAGGTTCTTCTATGTGCTCTTGTTTCAATAATATATTGTGATGATTGCATGTTTGGTTTACACTAATCCATGAACCAGTTATGATTGCATGCCTCTTGTAGTTTCCTTCTTTGTTATTTTGCAGGATCTCATTGTAGTTGGGCAAGCAAAAGAACAAGGAGCTAGGAGCAAGCGGCCAAAGAGAAGAGTCTGGATTCGACATTAAGCGCAAGGCAACGGTTAGTGCATTTCTCCATTCTCTTTTGCTTTCATAAAGAAGTAAACCTTAAGTAGTTTGTTTTACAGTTGTTGCTAAGGAACTGTCACCCTTAGAGTGGGATAGGGTCATCCGAGTCGGATACTTTTCCCTACAACATCCATCCACTTCAACCAATTAAAAAGATCAGCTACGTAGGTAAGAACAAAACTGTCTTCTTGGTATTAAATCAGAACATAATAAAATACAGTGGGGAGCGTAAACGCTATGTAAAAGAGTCTTGAAACAGAGTTCAACAACAACAAAAGACTAACTTCCAAAAGCTAACTAATCAGCGTATGCAAATGCTTTATTTATAACAGGAACACAAACTGTTCTGTGCGTAAACTAAGCTAACTAAGAGCTGTGCAAAAGACACATTCAGCAGCACCGTGCACGGATTTAGGAAACGGTCATCGTGGATGATAAATTCGCTGTTGGATTCTTGTCCCCTGCAGTCTTCGTGGCTAAAGAGGAGGCCAGGTGTGAGTTCCGTGTTCCACCTGAACACACAGAGCCGTGCCACCGTTTGCAACCTTGCCGTTTGACCAGAGTTACTTCTACGTTGACCAGGGGTGTAGACGGCCAGTTTGGCTGAACTGACAGCACACGCACCATGTACACAGTCATACAAACTTGCCCATGTGGCTCTTTCCTCTGGAGGACACCTAGAGCATAGCAAACAAGAAAATGGTTGCGGAATCTGGGATTAGCTGCGGAATCAGAGATCGGCTGCGGAAACCCTGTATAAGCTGCGGAATTGCAGCACTTAAACCAAAAATCTAAACCAACAGTCAATCATTAGAACGATTAGAAAATCATGTTAAAAAGTCCTATAATGCAATGAATTGAACAAGTTTGATGAAGGAAATGATGACAAAAGAAGGAAATGAGTAGGAAAAGGCTATTGGGAGGATGGGTAAATGAGTGCAGGTTTGAGGCTCAACAAGAAGGTGGCCTTTTTGTGTTGCTTTGTTTAGTTCTCTATAGTCTACACAAATCCTCCACTTTCCATTCTTCTTTGGTACCACCACAAGTGGAGAGACCCATTTACTATCGGAGATAGGGTAGATGAAGTTAACATATAAAAGTTTTTGAAGTTCAGCTTTTACAATGTCTTTCAGATGAGGATTAAGTCTGCTTTGTGGTTGGTGAACAGGTCTTGCATCCTTTTCTATATAAATGTGGTGTGTACATAACTGAGGATCAATTCCTTTCATATCAGGGTAGTCCCATGCAAATGCTTCTTTATGTTTCCTCAATAATTGGATGAGCTTCTTTTCTTGTTCGGAAGTCAGGTTGACATTAATGTTTAAAGTCTTCCCTCGCTCAATTTCCACAATCTTGCTACTCGAAACAGAGGTAGTAGGTATTGTTTGATCATGCGTATCTTTAAGAAGATCCTCTTCTAATTCTTTATCAAATTATTCTTCTATCATGTGACATTATATGTGGGATCTATGTTCAGCTTGACTAATGAAATTATTAATGGCATCATCTTCTGTTTGGTCTTTGAAATCGAGGGCCTCTTGTATGGTTAATTGAGATCTGATATTTTTGGTGAGGTATGATACAGGGTGCTTGTTAGTCTTTATTATTGTGACACTTGGCTGCGCTGGGGGGTATAAAGCGAGATTCTTAATATTTGTCCCTCTAGTAATGGTCATATTACCTTGTCGGCAGCTAATATAAGCATCAGCAGTTGCGAGACAAGGTCTACCTAAGATTAATGGATGTCCATCAAGTTAGTTTTTGTGGTTTATTATCAGAAAACCAGCCAGATACTCCCAGGAATCAACAGATACCATGACATCCTGTAGTGTGCCCTCTGCCCTAACTATAGATCGATCAACTAGTTCTAATAAAGTGGAGGTCATTTCTACTGATATAATGTCCAAATTTTGGCAAGTTGTGGTTTTTAGGATGTTAATTGCAGATCCTAGATCAACTAAGGCATTTGAGAAGGTTTGACCATAGATTTTTGTGGTTACTATTGGATTTCTTGGGTCTTCGTATTTAATGGGTGTTTCTTTTCCTGATAATAAGTCAGATAAAGTGCCAACTACTTGAACTTTTGGGTTATTTGTTATTGTCCTCCTTGGTTTCATTATACATAGCTCTTTGATAGTCTTTGCATATATCGGGATGTCTTGAATGGCTTGGAGGAGCGGGATTTTTATGTACAGGTTTCATAATTCTCCCAAAATGTCAAAATCAGGATATTGTATAGGTCGAGGTATAATTAAGCATTCTGGGAAAGGAGGAGAGGATGTGGTTACTAGATCATGAATTTGTTGTTTGGTCACATTCTTTCCTTGCAATGGTTGTTCTACAGGCAACTAATTTTCAACTTGAACTATTTTATCTCCCTCTGTTTCAATGATACGCCCAGATCTTAATTGAAGGTCATTACACTCCCTTAGATTAGTTTTTATCTCTAGTGTTTCGATTATTTGAATGGACTGGACCGATCTGTTATTCGGATTGGGGTTGGGTTGGGCTGGGAGCTGTGGCCTTAAATTAGACTGGGAGTTTTTTTGTAGGGCTAGCAGTGTAGGTTGAGGGAGCGGGATGGTTCCTATTGGCTGATTCATCGGTCTTTGCCAGGTTTGACTCTATGAAGTAGGAGGAGTCCATTGTGGTGGAAAAGAATTATTTTACCAATATGGTGGGGTATAGGGAAAGTTTGGCCAATTGGGTTGGCTTGCTTGATTTAGCCATGGATATGATGAAGGGAAGGATTGCTATGACCAATTCTAGAAGGGAGGTGGATTTTGCCACATTGAATTATATTGTTGAGCATGATATTGCAGAGGCTGGAAAGAAAAAGCTAGGTCTGAAAACATACCTATTTTTCGTGGCTACCATTGATGGAGCTTATTAAGTAGATAAACCGATTCTGGCTCTTCTTCTGCTTCCTTGTATACTACTTTCAATCCAGGAAGTGAGGGGCAACTTTCTATGGAGTGGCCTTTTGTACAAATGATGCAAACTTGAACTGCATCTAATGGAAACTCCTTGTGGCTGTGTTTCTTTTTGCATCTGGGATAAAAGATTGCCAAATTCTATTCTGCTTCTACTTGCTTTTGTTTGGCCTCCATAATATCAAGTTGTGTCGTCAGTGTCCCCAATATATCAGTTTAAAAATTTTCTAATAAATTTCCAATTTCTGCACGAGTTACTCCTTCTACCGAAATTATGTTATCTCTTACAAACCGATCATGCTCTGCTGGTTTTAGCCTTGTGCTGCCTCTTGAGCTCCTGATACATAAATCAATAATGTCACCAAAATTTTCCTGATAAATATCTCCTTTCCCCATAATGTTTAATGTCTCAATCCATTGTTCCTTCATTCCCCTAATTAATGTTGTTTTTAATACACTATCAGGTAAGGGTAATGATGCATAAGGAAATCTTTGAAGATTATACTGAAAATGTTCAACATACTCTTCTAATGTTTCATTTGTTTTAGCTACCATTTGAAATATTTCATATTTTAACTCTCGAGACCTGCAATAGTCCTGATACTTTTTTAGAAAAGACTCTTTCATTTGGTCCCAATTATTTATAACACCACCACCTAATCCCATAAACCATCTTAGAGCAGCCCCCTTTAATGTAGAGGGAAATAATTTCAGTTTCTGGGGATCGGTGGTATATTCATATCCTTTACATAGCACACCGAATTCAAACAAAAATGCATCCAGATCTTCTGATTAAGGCCATGGAATGTAGGGATATGCTGGAGGGGAATTGCTTTCATAGGTGCATTAGCTGCGGTATCCACATTGGGGTATTGTAGTGTAGAGGTTTGGGTGTTCAGTTGATTCTGGGCAATTTTGTCAAATATGTGCCAATAACCTTCTGGGATATCTAGGAGGGTATTCCTAGGTTGTCGAGGGGGAATGAATCTAATGGGAATGGCCTTAACAACACTTCCTTTATCTGGGATGCTGAGAGTGCCTAATGTCTGAGGGGATTCAGGTTCTTGGATTTCGTTTTAAATGATTTTTGCAGCACTTCCCTTATCTGGGCTGCTTAATGGCTGAATTTCCCTAAGAGGTGATTTCGGTTCTTTAGCTTCTCTTGTTTCTCCTCTTCCTTCACAGAGATTACTAAGGTTCCCTTCCTGCAATGATTTTAGGCTATAATTTTCAATTTCTTGAAAATCTTGCTCTTCGGTTTGACTATGCACCTTAGGAAAGGCTACAAATGGTGATCCGGGGGCCTAAAGGGAACTAGTAGGCTGTCTAGAAGTAACTTTTCTTGGTCCTACCGAAGGATGAGATTATGATTTCTTAAGAATTTTGTCTGTAAAGGTCGATTGGCCAAGGGTCACCGGCCCCTTAGCTTTATCAGGCTTGGGTAAATTTTTGGGATTCTTTTTTGGCTTTTTCTGCTTAGTCATGCACACAAATAAACTGCTAGATTCTACCCAAACAAAACAGCAACAAGTCTATAGGAAAGCGGGCAAGGGAGCAGGGCTATTACATACTCCACACGCAGGTTCTTACCTTCCGTTTTTAAAACCTATATCTTTCCTAATAGGTTCTTACACTACTCCGAAAAAGAAACAAATGGCTACACACTTCCTCGGCAACAACGCCAAAATGTTGAGCCGTAAAAAGGGTCTTTTTCACCTCTAATTACCTCACATTAACTTGTCAATCCAGGAACGATTTGTTATCTCAAAGAGTGTACTCAGTTTGAGGCTGTCATTTGTTAGAGTAATGCTAGTAGTATAGTGCTCAAGGAAATACAAGAGTAAACAGATGCTGGAAAGAAAATCTACTTACACCAAAATAATTTAGAAACTAAATCATGCACTCGGAAAACCAGGCAATTTATCAGTCAAGGGTTCAGTAAAAATAACTCATCCCTTTGGAAACTGATGTAACTAAAGGTAATTAAGGAACAAATCATCAATCTGGGGACTAGACAACAAATGCCAACCCCCACTACAGTTTCAGGTCGTTCTGCACACCAAAGTAATGGTAACACGAATAACAGGAAATGGAACAACAATTAAGAAATGGAACAATGACTAAATAATGTAACAAAAACTAAGTCCGATGAACAACAACAGCTTAATCTATAGGAACAAGTGCAGCAATCGTATCCTATAGATATTAGATGGCAATGTTTACTGAAAGGGTAAATCAAACAGCAAATAGAAATGGAATGACAACCAATTATCAATGGGATATAGAACAACGCTTAAAGCCAATGATGAATATACAATACCAAAACAAATAACTCACACAACATACAAAGATATTAATAGAAATAGTAATTTGAGTTTGATACCACAAATATTGATCTTAGTTAGAAAGGGTAACGATCGCAATTCATAATGGAACAACAATGTCAATTGAACAACAATGGTATGAAGTATAAACCATAGACAGATACAGTAATACCAAGTTAAGAATATCATAGCTCGGTTACTCCACAATTGAACATCAATGGCTTTCTATAAAGAACAGTAATGTTACATTAATGACTTGAAGGAACAACAATATGTTATCAAGTCAGAATGAACAATACGAATTTCCTGTTACAGAGAATGATATTGTAAATATAACAGAGCTGTGATATAAAATAAAAAAACACGCCAGATTATCGATCAAAGCTGATAATACAAACCACACACGAACTAGGGGTAATAGTACAGGAGCAAGTGTTCCACTAAGGCCGGGCCCTTAGCCTCCAGGGACACACCGCTTGAGATTATTCTAGAATCACAGATGGAACAACAACCAAATTTATATTAAAGCATTAAAACAGAGTTACAATGGATCACTTCTCAATGAGAGTCGATGATCAAAGTTTCAAATACAGAGCAACATTACATAAAAATTAACAGTCTCCCTGGGCTAGCAGTGCTGCCCCTACTTATAACAGCTAAAGCGGAGATATCAAGGATGCAAAAATAGTTAAAGCAACAATCCCTCAGGATCAAAGGATCCTGAGGGATTTTCCCTAGCTGTTAGTCCTCAGTTATCCGATCATTTTCTTGCGCCGAGTCGATATCTCCTTTTCCTTTCCTTGGATGAGATGTTTCAATTTAGATCATCTTGTTTTCATATGGTTCCGTGCCAAAGGGACAGCGGTTAGCTTGGCCCTGTCTTTTTCTTTGGAGCGGCAATATTTAGTTTTTCTCGTTTCTTGCATAAGAAATAACAATTATTAGTGTTTTCACATTACATATAAATCTTTATATATTTTTCATGATTTCCCATTATCTACCTAGTTCATGATGCGAAGATGTTATGAGTTATAAAGAAAAGATGACAAAATAACCAATAAAATTATACCTTCTTCAGTACTCCACACTCGGTGCTTTGGGTGTATCGAACCTCAGTTAAGACTGCCACCGGTTTTACTCCTTTTCAACTAGTTTATGAGTTGGAATCTAGTTTCTCTATTGAATGTGAAATTTCGTCTCTTAAGTTAGTAGTAGAACTTTTTCCGGAGACATCTAGTCTTGAAGAACGCCTCGTTCATTTGGAACATCTTAATGAGCAGCATCAAGATGCAGCCATGATAAACGAAGCTCATAAGAAGAGGATTAAAACTCAATATGATAAAGTTGACCATCCTCGGGTTTTTTAATAAGGCGACCTTGTCTTAGTCTATGAGCAAGACAAATATGTGTTGGGGGCAGGCAAGTTCAAATCTATGTGGTATGATCCCTTTATAGTCAAGCGTGTTTTGGAAAAAATGGCTTATGAATTAATTGATTTTGAAGGGAACAATCTTGTGGAGCCCATAAATGGGCTCTACCTTAAGAAGTATTTTGCTTAGGCTTCAGCTGAGTAATTGCTTGTTTTTATATATTGTATCTTTGTACATATCTGTCTGGTTTTTTTGTGATATTGGTATTTTTTTATTTTCTTCAGTAGGTATTGATGGATGATTTGATATATTTTGGATTCATTTATGGTGCGAGTAGGCACACTCAGAATATTGCTTCCAGGGGTTGGGTGATTTATTATCCATCTAGCCAGTTGATGGTGTCGAGGGGAGTTTGTATTGGCCCTGCTTCGAACAACATTGTGGAATATAATGCCATTCTTAATTTACTATCCAAAGTAATATCTTATGGGATTGATTCATTGGTAGTTTATCTAGACTCACAACTGGTGGTGTCGCAGTTAAATAACACTTATCGGGTTCGCAATTCTATTAAGTGATTCCATTCTATTTCTAGAATATTGATATTCCTTGGGTCTTCTTCCTCCTCTTTAGCGGTCGCATTATACCATTCCAATGCATGGCGCAGCTGGGTGCACCAGTCAAGTTGTATCCATTCCATAGGTTCCTTCGGCATCCTGAAGATAACCACTTTAATCTCTTGAAGTGCTTTGTCAATGCTTTCAAACCCATCCTCAAAGCTGAAAGTCAATTCATCCCATTCTGAAGTTTCGTGGCAGAGCTCTGTTTCGAGATAACAGTTCATGGGGATTTTATCCAAGGTATGACAAAATATATGTACCCAGTATGGCTGCGGTTTCATCCCCCACACCTTACTCCACTACACCAGGTGATCATGCGACTCATCCTTCCCGCTATACTTCTCAGTCATTCTTGTATTAGCATGCCCAAATCGTAACTTCATCATCCACCTGTAATCCCTCGACCCATCAAAAATTTAATTATGCAACCCCACCATCACGCAGGCATAGCATGCAACACCAACTCCAATGCTTGAAAACAATGGTCTTGAGGAACTTCACACTCAAATTCATCTAAAAACATATCTATGTCAGTTAGACCATTGTAATAAGGTATCTTTCTTACCTCCAACAAAACGCAGCGCAGTGACTTTGTCATCATATTGCACTGCAATGTAAACACTTCATCTAATCAATTTTTCCAATGCTCTAATTCCTCATCTAAGTTAGAAGTGCATGAACTCTCACAATCCCATGCGATCCATCCATCTTCCACTAGATTGATCCAATACTGATCTCGTGTTGTTATCTTGTATATTTGATCTAGTTTGACGTCACTTTCTACATAATCACGGACATGTTTAGTATAGCACGCTTCCTCCGCAAGATCCAATGGCACTACAACCCTAAGTGACTTATTTTGAAAGGTCATTTTCCTCTTCTTCAAATTAATGACCTCATTCATATCAATAGCTCAGTCGACTCCCAGGAGTGCGGAGTAGGGATTAGTATCATTTGACAGTTTCTATAACTTTGAAGTCTACTAATGTACTCTCACATTCAATATCAACCATCATTCCATACAATCATCCCATGGGGATGATTTTCTGCTGATTCGTCATGCACAAATGAATAGGAGACCACTACAACATAGCTCTCCCCATCCTTTCCCATGTATGCTTAGGCAAGACATTTGCATCAGACCACGGATCCAAGATGACCTGGTCCATTTCATATTCACTTATCTATGCAGTTAACCTCATCTCACGCCCTGTTTGTGCCTTATTCTTACCAATCTTTCTTACTTTGCACTACTCTGTGGGGGTATTTTCCTTATTGGTGCACTTATCTATTAAGTCTTGCAATGCTTCGAAAGATTTCTAATCACGCAGAAGCTTCATACAAGCCTTCAGAAAGGTAGCTACTATTGATGGACCTACTTCTTGAGTTGCATTAGTCCCAAGCATTTTCTCTTGACTTCCTCAGGTGGAGGCCTTGGCGAAGCTTTTCTTTGCTTCCAAGAAAGTTTCTTTAGTGAGATTCAAATCAAAGTCAAATTCCTTCTCGGTAGCTTTGCGCACCGATCCCTCTTCCTTAGGTTGCTTACCTTTATATGTGCTAGTTAATATACCACTTCTTAACATAATGTTTATGTTCTGATCCTCTTCGTGGGGCTCATCCCTCATCATCTAAATGTTCTGTGTAGGCTACTGGGGCCGCGCCTTCTTCTCTTGCATATTTTCCATGAGGAAAAGACATTCCTCTATAACGTGATCAAATTGTCAACAATACTGATGGGAGGTATGCATGGGATTTGGAAAATTGTGCGCGAAGTTCCCTACTTCACCAAAATTATAGAAATTTACATGCCCACGCCCTCACCCTAGTCTAGCGCCTCTTCCTTGTCCTCAGCCTTGGAATCCTTGCACGCTACTCCCGTGCCTTGATCCTGAGGCTGGTTTTTTGCCTGCATTCTATAGGTAGGGGTTCGATCCATCATCAACTCATAAAGTCTACAATGGCACTCGTCATGCCCTACAAACTTACAGAAATTAAAAAATAACTGTTGAGGGGTCTGTAAAAACTTCTGCAGTAGGTGGCAATTATCCATAGTATGTTGTCATGTAATCTGACAAATATCACACCACAACGCAACTCCCCCACTTGTCCCAATATTAATTTCTTGTTTCAGTGGTACATGTACTCCTCCTATAATATAATTCTTAAAGATCATGCAATGATCCTTATCATGTCCATGGATTTTACATTTTGGACACTAGATGTGAGAGCACACCTCCTATTGATCTTCCCTTCCTTTCTTCAGGCTTTGTAACTCCAAGTGCAGGCTCTCCATTTTTGAATGAATCTGTTGTACTCGAAGGTTGGTATCTAGAATAGGTGATGTGTGCAGTCTCATCGTGATCTCTAGGGCTTCTTCCTGCATTGTTATCTTCTGTTGTGACAGAGGTATTCTTAAGTGCAGAAAAAGTGATGCTATAAGCCAATCGCGATAATGGGTATCTAAGATTTGCATATTAGCCTACCCAATCTGGCACTTTAACCTCTAATCAAAGTCCCAAGGCGTCTCATCGAATCTCATTTGGATATCGTTAAATTTAATTACTGACTGTGTCTATGACTTTGGCCTACTGAACTATTTGTTTAGTGTTAGAAAATTATATATTACAGAGCAATGGAACATATAAAATATATTGCAGAAATATAAACATAGAAAACACATAAATAAGAGAGACACATATATATGTGGTTCACCCAATTTGGGCTATGTCCATGGGAAACAACCAGTCCTTCCTTTTATATTATCCAACAAACTGAAGAGATACAACCTATAGCAGATCCATTGTAATACTCTCTTCGCTCTCACACAATCTCCTCTCTCTTTCTCATTCAGAATACAGATCTACATAGGTGCAATACAATTCCCTCATATATAGTGAGGGGTTTCCTTCTAGGGAAAAAAAAACCTAAATTAAACATAACTTCTATCGTCAGACCTCCGCCTAATGAATGACCTATACTGACTATGAAATTGCAAAATTTTACAAGGCAATTTTACATCTATTTTGAGCTTCAGGGGCGCTGCCCCCAATCTGCCACCGGGGGGGCTCCCAAAGATCATAGTCGCCCCCCCTGGACCCCTTTTGCAATGAAAATATTATGGGTGGTTGATCTAGATTTAAGTAGGAACGCAAAAAATTACAGAGATAACCATAAATATAGAGATGCAGCAAAAATAATACTTCATTTCATTAATGTAAAATATTGAAATATTCTTACAAATAGAAATGGAAATAAACTAGCTAGGGCGATGGTGTCTTATCTCTAAGAAGAGATGTGGTGGCTAGATGCCTCTGAAATGTGTTATAATGAGGCTTGAAGGCCTATTTATTGTTGGGAAACAATAGAAAACCAAAAACATACAAAAAGCTAACCCTAGGAGATGAAACACCAAACTGTGGGCCCGTTTTGGGTAAATTGGTACACCAACTTCCCGGGGTCGTAACTTTGGCATACGATCTCTGTTTGATGCGCACAATAGCTCATTAGAAAGATCTATCTGAGGACTACAAGTCTAGGAAAAGAAACATTAGCCCATGGACCCATGTTGATCACATATTTCCCAAAAAAATTTGTTTAGGGCTGCAAAACAGCTCCAAAAGTTTAGGACCCGAAAACTTTCTAAAAATAGTAAATTGTGCTACAATTAAGGAAACTGAAAAACTAAAAGAGATGGTTGTGGGGGTCCAAGTGGGATAGGTGGGTGGCCATAAAAATCCACTTGGATCAATGGCATTGCTATCACATTACGAACTACGGTCCAATACGGTGATACCTTTGAATAAAGAAGATAATCAGGCTCCACACCCAAAAATCTCCCACTTGGAGACTGATTATAGCAAATCCACCGCTGCTTCATTTGCTAGAGAATGACTCCACTTTGGACCTAGCTATTTCTCATATTCATAATCATACTTGAAGACCAATTGAAATCGACCAATATCTTAGTTTCTCCCTGGTTACAACTTTTGTTAACATATCTATAGGATTTTGGCTAGTGTGTATCTTTTCCAGCTTCAACTATCCATCATCCAACACTGGCCATATGAAATGATACTTGAGATGTATATGTTTTGTCTTGGAATGAATTACAGATTTATTTGCCGGATGTATAACACTCTGGTTGTCACTATATAACCTGCCCAACTCCTGCTTCTTACCCAATTCATCTAGAAACCTTTGTAACCAAATAATTTCTTTACTATCCTTTGTAGAAGAAACATACTCCACTTCCATTGTTGAGAATGCAACAAAACTTTGTAATTTTGAAACCCAACTGACAATTGTTCCACCTATAGTAAACACATACCCTGTGGTTCTCCTCCTGTTATCTCTATCACCCTCCATATCTGCATCAACATATCCCTGTAGAGAAATGTTTGAACCACCAAAGAATAATGCTTGATTTGTGGTACCTCTAAAATACTTGAGAATCCACTTCACTACCATCCAATGTTATTTTCCTGGATTGTTCATGTACCTACTTACAACTCCCTCTACATGTGTAATATTAGGCCTTGTGTAGACCATTGCATACACTAAGCTTCCAATTGTTGATGCATATGGAACTTTAGACATATCATCCATTTCTTCATGAGTCTTGGGACACACTTCCTTACTTATTTTGAAATGGCTAGCCAAAGGTATACTAACTGGTTTTTCATTCTGCATATTAAATGATTTCAACACCTTTTCTATGTACTCAGTCTGAGACATTGTTAATTTTCGATTCTTCCTGTCTCTAGTTATTCTCATACTAAGTGTTGGGCATGGAATCCCCCCCACAACATGTTTTGGGGCCCAAAGCCCAAGTTTTGGTCAAATATGTTGTAAGACTGCGCGAATTACGGGCGCAAAGCACAAAATATGTATTGAGTCATATGGTTGTCTGCCCTAAGTAATGTAATGTAAAGTAATGTCATGCTAGCCTACCCATGGTCCGCAGACCATGGGATTGTATAAAAAGAGCGAGACTCTAAGCTGTAAAGGGAATAAGAGATAGATGAGAATGGATAAAGTCTAGAAGATAGTGGATAGAGAAGAAGTCTAAGTATCTTGGGTCATAGTCGTAGGAAGAGGCTCTGCAGCTAAGTGCGTAGAGGCCTAGTAGAGTCCACAGCTGAGTGTGTGAACCCCTGCAGGTGATTGCACACGGTGAAGTTGAGTCTGTAACCCAAGAAGAAGAATAATAAAGAGAAGTTTGATTCTAAATACTGTGAATCTATTTTTGTATGATTTTCTATGCACTTATACTGTTTTATTTATCGTGCACACTTATATGAATACTTAACACTGTTAAGTATAATTGGGCTCCTACAACTAAGTAATCAGATAATCTCAGGTTAATAGTGAGAAACTTGGATAATAACACAGGTCGTGCCTCGAACAGGGTTGTACAAAGGTAGCATTGCCAGCCGCAAGGCACTGATAAGTGCATGTAGCGATATGCGCGTAGGGTCAAACCGCAGACCACCGAAAAACCATCAGACATCTCTAGGGTGTGGAAACCTGGTCTAGCACCCTCCCTTACTACTTTAGGTGAGACTTGAGTCTGCACTCCATAGACTATTTCCGAAAGGGCCAATAGTACCAGGATTATTTTAGCTAAATCACCTTTGAACTTGGGTCAGGCCCATACAAGCCTACAAATGGTTCCATTGTCGGGACCAAGATCTGCATAAGGGATGTTTGATGTCATGCTAGTGGAATCCAACAAAGAGAGAAGTTGAAGGGTGGTTAGACAAGAGAATTCACAAGTTCGCGGTGCATGAAAACAGAAATCCGTGAGTATCTAACGAATAGTGGTTGGAGTGCTACTTATATACGGAAATCCATGAAATTTTCTTTGCATCCTTTCCTTCTGAGCTGTATGAGTGGATCACGAAGCTAGCAGATAGTCAGGGAAGGTGTAAGCTCGACAAACCAATCGTGTGGAATTCAGAATTAGTGCACCAACTAGAAGCATCAGGAAATAAGATCACGTGAGTTGTAAACCATTGGCTCGATCAAATTATAGGAGGATTTATCACTGAGTTCATGGTAGATACAACCGTCAGCTACAGTGAGGCGGAGTGACTCTTCCTCAAGGGACCGCGAGGTAAGTATATTAAATATTTGAACACTTGGATTAAGATGCTATTGTGTGAAAAGCGAGTTATGGAAATAAATTAAGGTTTGGGACTACGTGAAGTGGGTAGATCTACAAAAGTGAAAGTAGTGAAGAATTAGAAACCAGTCCCTTAATTTCACCCTCGTGGGAAAGCGAGGAAGAGCTTGTGAAGTTTTCTCCGAGGAGTGCAGTTAGTATGATAAGGCAGCAGATTCCGCGCTTACCACATCCACCTACACTGTCACCTGTCTCCCCCTCCGCACCTCCATCTCCACCCACCCCACCTCCGCCACCACTGTAGTACAGTATGGCAAGTGCGATTAAAATATCGGTATTCAGGGGAGTAGGGAATGAAGATTTGGACCAATTCTGGTTCGTGGTAAAGGCGATATGGGAAGCACAAGGAGTAGTGGATGACAATATCAAGAAGGCTACACTGGTAAACGCGTTGTAGGATCACGCGTTAACATGGCACATCAAGCATTCTAATGACCATATAAATGCAGGAATCATAGAAATCTAGACCGCGCTGAATAGGGAATTTAGCAAACCAAAGTCAGAGACACAATCAATTATCTAGTTTAAGGAGATCGTGATGCTCCCGGGTGAGACTCCCTTGGATCAGGACCAAATACTGAAGGGTATGATTTGCAAAGCCAACATGACTTTGACAGATGGACAGCACCGCACATGGTTTGTAGTGTCGCTAACGCCACACTTAAGGATAACGTTGTCACAGCAAAAACTTTCCACCCAGGCCAAATATTTGGAGATGGAAAAGAGATTGCATGAGACCCCTATACAAGACCTCGTTCTAGGAGTCCAACAAATCCATGTGCAACTGCATAATCTATGTCTAGAGATGCAGAGTTTGAAACAGGATAGGACAGCTTGGCCAGAGGCGTGCGAGGAGGTATGGTGCATAAAATGAAAAGGCCAGGGGCATGACAAGGACCACTGTCTAGTGTTCACGAATTACTTGGCGGGGGGAGGGCCGATGCCATTGAGACCTGAGGCACAAGTAGGACCAAGAATGTCACATGCTCTGTGGTGTGTGATCTGTCAGATAGGAGGAAAACACACTATGGATAATTTTCATCTATTGCAGAAGTATACGCAGACATCCCAACAATTGTTTTGTAATTTCTGCAGGTCAGTAGGCCATGATGATTACACATGTAGAAGCTATGAACTAATGATGGATTAGACTCCTACCTACAAGGTGCAAACTAAAACGCAAACCCTCGACCCAAATGCAGGAGTGGCGCACGATGGATTTCAGGGGCATAGACGAGGTCGAGGTGGAATGGGACTAGGAAGGGGTCACTGAAAACTAATTTGTTACAATTGTAGAGGGTCAGGGCATTCTTATCACCCCAAGAAACTCACCTAGGTTGCATATCAGTGATGCTCGAGAATGTTACAGACTCAACAAAAATGTTGGATAAATGTTGGATGAATGAAATAAATGCTGCATATTCAAGCCATATAACCACACCTACTATGTTTGACCCCAGACATGGGTGAACACCCCAAACCACAAGGCTTTTAACCACCAATTACTCATAGTTTAAATTAAAGGTGATAATGGAGAAGACTGACCACACCAGCAGATGCACAGGACCCTGTGATGGCCGACTACAACCAGTTAAAAGGTCTATA
The DNA here is from genome assembly GCA_031772625.1 of Pinus tabuliformis. Classification (NCBI taxonomy): domain Eukaryota; kingdom Viridiplantae; phylum Streptophyta; class Pinopsida; order Pinales; family Pinaceae; genus Pinus; species Pinus tabuliformis. Next base: position 2,047,718,975 of record CM062816.1, read on the forward strand.
AATCTATTTTCTAATGCAGAGACAAGATGACAGCTCTCTGGAATTAAAACAATAGAAACCTTCACACCAATTCAATGATACATGCTAAATCCTAACACAGAGGTGGGATGATAGCCCCTCTAATGCTAAACATTAACAGCGCATGAATATGTGCAAAGAAGGCACAGCCTGGAAAATAGAAGAAGAGAAAAATGAGCAATTGACAGCAAAAGAAGCTTGTATTAGTTGGAAATGAAGGCCAGAAGCTGCAGGTCTCACAATAGTTATAGTCTCCAAAAGTTGAAGCTTACAACAGAGTAACACTCATCTAACGTTCATCAAACTGATTACATCGTTTTTCTAGGCATATATAGAGTTTGTTTACAAAAATCTCTGCTATGCTATGCGTGAAGGTGTCGTAATGGACCACCAACCACATTTACAGTTAGATATGGGTTCTCTGTTACAATTTGAATATTTTTAATGAAAAAAATGGCTCTTTTTCTCTCTGGTGTACTCCTGGAATAGGTGAAGTATTAACTAAATAAATTCCAATAAAGTCTGCAGTGATTTATCTGCTGAAGGTGGTCCTTTTTACTTCAGAAGTACACTGTATTGAATGCAGTAGCTGAGGGCTTTTAATACACCGGTTGCTAGATTGTGGCTCCCTTCCTTCTCTGTGTGCACGAGACAGGATGAAAACATTGAAAATGCATCAAAAATGGACGAAGGGCTTGCAAATGCATATTGACCATCGGATGACATGGATGGACGGCTGAGACTTCATGAAGAGAAGCAGTGGGAAGACGTGGGGAAGAGCAAACATAAACCGTCGGATCAAAAAAATCAACGGCCCAAACAAGTTTATGGAGTCTATCAAGAGATGGGTAGTCAAGGTTAACAAGGGCCATTGGATCACCATCGGGCAGATCCGACGGTGATTTGGGGCAGAAGATGCACGCTGATAAACTTCCAGGAGTCATACAAAAGGCGGAAAGCGGTTTTATCACACCGCTTATGGCACTGCGATTGTAATCATACTGGCGGGTGCGATGCAATAACAATAAGACGCATGGCAGGAGAGATGGTGGGGAAACCACTTTCCCCAGAGGCTAATGGGTGGGCAGGTCTGCGGAATAGGGAAAGAGGTAACCATTGGATCATATGGTGGGATGATCGGACGGTCAGCATAAATGCACGGGTTTATTGTTGACATGACAGGTGATGTGACAGGTAAGGAGTGGCCTATGATAGATTTTTATATATGCGTGGGTTAAAAATCCACGGTTAAGACTTAAGTGCCTGGGAAATGAACGAATAATGGGTTTATATAGGTTTAAGTGAAATATAATAAAAATGCCCCCAAAGTCATGAAAATCGGGGTTTAAAGGGTTATCGGGTTTTGTAAGGTTTTTAAACATAAACACCTGGGAGCTAGGAAAATAGGAGTTTTATGCCACAGCAGATGTGAAACAGGGATATAGGGGGCTGAAAGAGCATAAGGAGGATTTATGACGAAAAAGGAAATGGAGGAATAAGGGGCTAACAGAACATAATGAAAATGGATGGGAGAAATAAACCAACTGCTGCAAATCCTTTGCAACCCAAACCAACATGTTCCAACCTGATCTTAACCCTCAAACACTTTTGTAGCAGAGCTAACATTGGCTCCTTCTGGGGATGAGATCCTCCCTATGAGGTCTCAAGAACCTGCAGACCACTGCCTTTCGAGCTAAAAACAAACGAGCAAAAATTCCTAGTGTTCCATTGGGCATGGAGTCTACGATGCTTGCACAAAAATGATAAAAACAAACTATTTACAACCTTTAAGGCCAGAGACCTTAAACGACATAAACTTTCAAATACTGCCCATTAAATGGGCCATCAAAAATTGCTTCTCCCCCCATACTTTTCAATATGAAGGTGTTGTTCCCTTGAATCTCTGAAATGATAAAAGGACCTGTCTAGAAAGCATCAAATTTCCCATGATTGCCTTTCTTTTCTTTCAGTGCATCCCATTTCAACACCAAATCACCAATCTGAAAATTATTTATTTTTTCCTTCTTGTCAAAAGCATCCTTGATTTTCTTCTGATGTGCTGCATCTTTTTCAACCAGATGTTCTCTAATATGATGCAACTCTATCAAATCAATGATTCTTCTTGCCATGTCTTCTTCCTCATTCTGCTCTTCTTGAAGGAAGTTTTTCATAGGGAGAGCTAACTGAATTGGGAATATAGCATCAGTGCCATATACCAACTTGAAATGAGAACTCCCATTGGATTTCTTGATGGTCACTCTGTCAGCCCACAGTGTATACTTGAGCTTTGAATCCCAATTCTTTTTATTGTCCTCTAACAGCTTTTTAATTATCCTGATCAGACTCTTATTAGAGGATTCTGCTAGACCATTTCCTTGAGGATAATATGAGGTGGAATGAACAAGTTTAATGCCCATTGAATCACACATTTCCACCATCTCTTTTGCCCTGAAGGTTGTTGCATTATCTGTGATTAGTTTATGTGGATAACCAAATCTATTGAAAATATCTTCTGTAAAAAACTTGATGACCACATTATGATCGGCCTTCCTTGTAGGGACTGCTTCAATCCACTTTGAGAAATAATCAGTAGCTACTAATATCCACCTATGCTAGCCATTGGAATGTGGATTGATTTCTCCAATGAAATCCAAACCCCACTGCTGGAAAGGTCCTTTTGCAATTATTGGTTTTAGCGGCAGGGATTTCAGCTGCTTTTTTCCTTCAAATATTTGGCACCTGTCACAAGATTTAACAAAAACAAATACATTAGAAAATAAAGTGGGCCAATAGTACCCAGCTTTGAGAATTTTATGGGTTGTAGTTTTCTAATAATGATGCCCTCCACAAATGCTGTTATGAAACTGTTGCATGACTTCTTTTGACTGTTCTTTGTCCAGACACCTTAAAAATATTCCAGATAGATCCCTCCAGTAGAGAAAATTTTCCATAATGCAATACTTTTCTGCTCTAAGTTTTAAAGTTCTAGCTTGACTCTGAGTAAGTTCTGAAGAGATTTCTAGCTTCAACAAGAAATTAGTTATTGCAGCATACCAATTACATGAAGCTAGATTCTCGACCACTGACTGCTTTCGGTCTGTTTCAGCTGCTTCCTCTTCTTCTACTTGACCATTTTCTGCCATTATGCACAGGAAATCAATATCTAACGATCTGCAATTTTCTTCAACTAATAATTTGGCAAAACCCTGACCTTTGACCAGCTTGGTGGGCTTCAGATCTATATTAAATTCTATCACTTTAGTAATCCATCTTTCCCTCCTTCCATTAGCATCAGGTTGAGTTAAGACATCTTTTATTGCAGCAGAGGGAACATACGCAATTATTTTTGAATGCAAAATGTAAACTCTGAAAGCCTTCAAGGATTTAATAAGAGAATAGCCTGCTTTTCTATAATATCATACCTCAGTTCAGCATCCCTCAAATTCTTGCTGAAAAATGCTAATGGATGTGCTGAACCTTCTTCATCTTGCTGCAATAAAACAGTTGCAATGGTATCTTCAAAGGAAAAAGAAAATATATGGAACTCCTTGCTGTAATCAGGACTTATCAATGTGGGAGCCTCCATAATAGCTTTTTTGATTGAATCAAATGATTTCCTTGCTAAATCAGTCCATCTTACCTCTGACCCTTTTCTCAACATGGAGGTAATATGCTTTACCAGCTCTGTAAAGTTTGGAATAAACCTCCTAACAAAATTAATTTTGCCCAAAAAAGATTGAATATCCTTCTTTGATCTTCGGACAGACAAAGTCTGTATTGCTTTGACTCTTTCTGGGTCAATCTGAACACCTGCAGCAGACACAATATGTCCTAATAGCTTGCCTTAATGTAAAGTAAATTGTGATTTTTTGGGATTGACTGATATTCCAAACCTTCTGCACTTCAAAAACACTTTTTTCAGATGACGCAAATGATTTTGATTGCTACTGGAATAAATAGTTATATAATCAAGATAGATAAGCACAAATTTGTCCTTCTCTCCCACGAAAGCTATATTCATAGATCTCTAAAAGGTGGCTCCAGCATTCATCAATCCAAATGGCATTTTGGCATACCTAAAGGTGCCCCAAGGAGTGGTAAATGCAGTCTTTTCTTGATCATCTGGGTGCACAAAAATCTAATTAAAGCCTGAAAATCCGTCCAAAAATGACATCACTTTAGCTCTTGAGACCTTTTGCAGCAAATGCTCCATTTTTGGCAAGGGATAATTATATTTCTTGGAGCATTTGTTCAAATTTCTGAAATCAACACACAGTCTGATTTATCCACTCTTCTTCCTTACCACCACCAAATTAGCTACCCATTTTGAATATCTGAGAGGAACAATGATCTTGGTAGCCAACAATTTCTTAATTTCTTTTTCAATTAGAGGAAAAAGCATGGGATTTATTGGCCTCAGCTTCTTCTTGGAAGGAACAATGTCTTTCTCCAGAGGTATTTTATACTGAATTATATTCTTATCATAAGTTTTCAGGTCATTATACTCCCAGGAAAACACATCAGAAAATTGCCTCATTAAATTGCAGTATTCGGCACTTTGATCATCAGACAAATGAGTAGACAAATTCACATACCTAAGCTGACCTGGACCTCCTATATCATGCTTACAGACTGCAGATTGGTCTTCTTTTTGGGTAGCCTTGTAAGGCACATCATTCTAGTCAAACAGTCTCTCAAGAGGAATTAGGCCCTTAGGAATATGGTTACTAGGAAGTTGGACAATGTTGTCTTTACCAATTTTATTTCTAAGCTAGGACTGAGGTTTTCCTTCCAAGGATTCATTTTCTTGGTCAATTTTCATCTCAAAAAATTCATCAATGACTTGAAGGAACCTATTCAACTCATCATCATCTTCAAAGACTTTCCAATGGTGGACATTGTCAGGCAAGGTCGGTCTGTACTTCATTTGCACTTCATACACTAGTCTGGGAGGCATAGGAGGAATAAATCGACTAGCATACATAGCAAGGGAATGAGCAAGCTGATTTTGGGTTCTAGGAATGTATGAAATACAGAAAAAATAAAAAGATTCTCTGATTCTCCATACCTCATCTCTGTGTGCTTTCAACCTTGGGTGCTTTGCTTGAAATGTTTTATTCACTTGCTGGATAATCAAATCAGAATCTCCAAATACCTTTAGATTCTTGATTTCTTTGTCTTTTACTGCATTAAGGCCCAATAATAGTGCTTCATATTCTACAATATTGTTTGTCACTTGAAAAACCAGCTTAAAAGATAGCGGAATGCTTTCTTTCTTTGGAGACACTAACACCACCCCTGCTCATGTAGTCTCCCTGGAACATGCTCCATCAGATAACATCTCCCAAACCTAACCTTATTTCCCTTCCTCAGCCTGAACTCTTGGTTTCCTGATCTACATTGCGGTCTTCTGAGCTTCTTCGATTTGGAGAATGCATGCTCCAAAATTAGTGTCCACTGCATATATAGGATTATTTGTAGGGTTCTTCTCATCACTAATAATGTATGACAACTATGCTTCTCTATAAAATCTCCTGCTTTCTCCTCCAAATACTGGGATAGTTTCATAAGATAAATCATTTTGTAGTGTCCCACACAATCTCTTAATCCGCCCTCTGGACAACAACATGCCAAACTTGGGGGGCACATCTGCTACCACAATATCCATCATCATACTCTTCATGGGCAGCTGAGTTAAGGTAATGGCTAGATCATTAATCAATCTAAGACATTTCACCTTACTTGAATCAAAAGAAAATAAATCATGATAAGGTCTAGTGATATCAAGGCCTAACTCTTCCATGATAGCTTTAGGCATCAGATTGTGGTTGGCCCCTGTATCCAGTAGGCAATTGTGAAGGATTTTGTAATGAATGGTTAAGGAGACATAAAAATATGGGGAATTATTATCAGAAGGTTCAATCATATGGCTAAGCACAATGGAAGGCTTGTCATCTTGCAAATTGACAGAGTTAGTGGAGGTTTGCTTGGTTTCTAGCTCAAGGGTTTCAAGGATAGGTTTTCTAAATATTTCACTCTTCACCAACTCAACCAGAGGCATAGATATTTTCAATCTCTGAACTTCTGCCTCAAAGATGAAAGAAGAAGATGACTTATCAGAACCTTTTACCTCTTGAACTGAAGCTCTGAGGGTGACTGGATCAGCTGCTGATTTTTTCTGCTTGATATTCTGTGATTATGCTTGGACAATAGTTCTTTGGGCAACATTTTCTCTGACATTCTCTGCATTTGACCTCAGGTTATATCTCTACTACTACTCACCAGACTATAGAATAGCTCCTCTATCCCACTCCTGACTGTTTTTTTCTTGCAGCAATGATTCCTCATATTCGGCCAATGTCAAAAATGCAGCGCTGCCTTTATCTTCCATGTAGTGAATTTCATCCTGATCTTCTTCAAAATGTTCTTCCTCCATGACTACATTTTGGAAGGGAGGTTTAACTTTCTGATCTTCTTTTGATTCTTCCCCTCTCTGCATTATTTGTGACTGCTCATTTTCTCTTCTGAATGGATTCTGATTTCTTGGAGCAAATGTGTTTTGCTGCCTTGTTTTCCCTGAGTTCTGCTCAACCTTTAGCTTAGAAATTTCGGCAACCAATGACTCTATCATCTTAGTCATTTGATCAAATTTGGGGTCTGATGATGATGCAAAGGAAGTGGATTCCTGATTTCTCTACCTCCTCCTGTCAGCTTGACTCTTTAACTTCTCCGCAGCCATGATATTGGACTCTACTTCTAATGCTACATCTTGGATGTTTGCCAGAGTAGCACATCTTCTTTCTCTCAATAATAGGTAGAAATTAGAGTCAAAAGCATTGGCATGAGTTTGGAAGAGGTGGGGGTAGGCTTCACCTTAGCTAGAATCTTACTATACATTCGATTGAATATTTTATTAAAATCAGGTATTGTTACGTGGAAAAGTGTCTACACAGAACTGCTTATCCCAGCAAGGTGTGGTAGCTACCTTAGAAACAAACAAAGTAAAGCTACTTTCGTTTTCCCTTTATGAAATATAGATGAGAGAAGAACAAAGGAGACCAACCTCCATTTTGCACTTATCTCCTAGCTCGATTCCTCTCTCTTCTGATAGTCTTTCGCTACTTGCTTCCTTGTACGCCTAGCTTCACAGAGTACCTGTAGGATCAGAGTAGCATAACACTATACAAGAACATGGATCTATAATCATAAAAAATTTAGGATCAGATGTAAGTTGACCATACAAATGCATAAAACATAAGTGGCACAAGAGTATGGAGGAAAACTTGAATAGCTTTTATTGATAATCAAGAAAGAGCCAAGGGAGTTACAACCAGTTGTTCTGACCCAGCATCATCCTCTCAGCAAGTAAGCCCTTCTTCACCTCATACAAATCTTAGATCACCTAACACTATGATGTTGTCTCAAGAAACCAACACCAATTCCTTACAAGATGCAAAATTCCAGCCTCTGGATCTCTGGGATGAGGGATCCATATATAGATATCTGTAAGGGAGATGAGTCAGCTTGTGATTTGATTAGTGTCATCCCTTTGATAGTTCTTGCTTCCACTTGGAGATTGATGATCTTTACTCATCCTTGGTCGAATTCAGAGAGGCAAGTGTCGCAGGAGAAGTTTCTGGAAGATTCCATGCCTCTCCACCTCGCGGAATGACACTGCCATTTGTCACTTCTCGCCCATTGCGCCCCATAGAAGGGCTTTTTGAAATGCAACGCACCCACACAGTGTACTTAGGTGAGATGCAACGCACTTTGCCTATGGAGCAGCTGAAATGATCTTGTTTTGACCAATTCTGAGTAGTTTTTCATGGAGAACATATGGGAGAAGCTGTAATTAGTTGACCTTGTTCCTTTAGGGGTAGAACAACAATTTTAGGGACTTAGGAGCCCTTGGTTTATGGACATTTTATGCTTGGGGTTGCAGTGCCCAAAAATGTCTATAACAGTTGCCCCCTAAAGCATGAGGTCGTTAATCTTTTTTGATGTCGGGTGAAATGCTTTATCATGAGGATCTGAAGTTCTTCCAAGATAGGAGGAGACCTATAATATGATACAATACAATACATTATCTTCATAAGTTTTCATGATCTAGCTGAGGCGGGCATTCCCATGCTCAGCTTTATAAATTCATTTTCATGTGCATAGGATAGACAATCATCTGAGTGTAAACTGATGATTCTGGTAGAGCCATCATCCCTTTGATTGGATGATTATTTGTGCAGCAACGATGTACATTTGATGTCTTTATTTCCCTGAATATATATCGCAACCCGAATGGATGAAACTAGATCTGGTGTCTTCAATCTCGTTCGATCTTCACTCGAAGTACAAGTCTATCCATGTGAGAGATGTTCTGGAGTCGAACATGGAAAGACATCGTCTGATTACCAGCCAATGATGTAAGTTGTTAACAGGCGCGAGAGGAATCACCGATAATGATAATGACCCTCAAGGTACTGCAGTACAATTCACGTGGTGTGAATAAAGGACTTGGCATCGAACACCACGCAAAATCTTTCGGTCAAAGGTCATTGATGTAAACCTGTCGCTGGAAGTGAGAAACTTGCCATTGAGGCATGCAAGCTTCAAAGTACTGAACGAGGTGTTCCTAGATTGACTTCTTGGATAATGAGCTGATGTCGAAAAGAAGCAATCCGTCATAGGAGGGCCTTAATGAATCCCACATCAATGACACGGAAAGGAGCAAATGATTTTAATGGAGGTGAAAACGATCTGGTGATATAAGGTTCAGGGTGGCGGTCATGAAAGAATGGAGTGTAAATGTATTGTAGCGGGTGAGACACAGGTGAATTCTCTGAATGACTTCTCTTGAACATATCGGTGACACTGACGTGATGGATTGGTAGGATTAACCCCAAATGTGGATGGTGTGATGGGACCATGGTGATGTGACCAGTGAATGAAACAACCCAACCCGACTTGGATGTGAAGTGAAAGTGTAATGTTCAAGAGCGACTTGCTACCAACAAGGTTTCTTCAAGTTTTCTTCCCAATTTTTCCCCAGTCATTGCTGACTAGTACCTCTTTATTTTTGTCAAGCTTAAGGAGGATAACATATGCTTGTTCTATAATTTTCCCTTTGGGAAAACCCATCGCTATGTTTTAACGAGCCTAGTGATAGTGAAACTCGTTCTTGTCTACTATGGACAAGTTTGTTGCTATTAGGTTTTAACGAGTTTAACGACAAAGATAACTCAGTCCTTTTCAATTTTAGAGAGTCTGAAAAGGAACGTAAAGGAAACTCCAAAATTCCTCTTTCGTCATCTAATCCCTTAAGTCCCAAAAAGTATAAAACAATACAGAAGGGATGAATTTTCGATCCTTTTAACAAGCCGAACAAAACAAGCTCGATCTTTTTGTGTAATAATCCCTCAGGTTCAAAAAGATTAAAATCTAAAGGAGGGATAGCACTTCTGGTCCCTTTAACGAGCTGGAGAGGCCAATGGCTCGGCGATATTTTCATATTTTACGAGTCAGTTGAAAAGAGCTTAAAGGAGACTCGTCTTTTGAGGAACGAGTGGTAAAATTGGGTAGCAGCTAATTCCAGGTAAGGTTTGGAATTTTCCAATCATGGCAGTGTTACAAGGATGGCTAGTGGGATCACTCTTCACAGCTGTTCCTCAAAAGGGGTAAACAATCAAATGGAGGTGAATGATCGGCCAATACAGAGTGGAGGTGATGATGAGAACACGACCAAGGCTTTAAAGGCTGAAGTACTACATTCACAATGGTTATTTACCGGGAAATAGTTCATTTTTTAATGAGCTTAAACGCGGGGAGAAACATTTGCTCATGACTTATGTTTATTTTTTAACGAGCTTGAACTATGTGCTAAAACTGCTCGATACAACGGTCATTTCTTGATTTTACCATAAATAGCTTTGTTCTTTCAAAGACTGTACTGCATTTTCAATTGCTTCATCAAACTAGTTAGAAATGAACAATATATGTTTGAAAAATGAGTTATAACACTAATATTTTACTCGAATTACGTAAAAATTAATTTAAAAGTGATTTTACCTCTCATTTTACAATTTCATTTGAACTTTGGTTTGTTGGAGCTTTGGAGGTGCTTTTCCCCCTTGATTTTCATTAGCTGATTCCAGAAGATTCTGTGGACGATTCTCAGCGCCGTCTGGACTAGGTAGGAGCTAAACCTGAGCTCTTTCATTTCATGCTTTCCATTTTGCATTCTAAGCTTGATTCCTGGTTTTTCTGAGCCTCTGGGGTTTGAAAAACTCGCCCTGGATTCAGCACACCCCTTGTGTATCGAAAGGTGCGTTGGATGTTAGTCTGTCTACTAGCCAACTAACATGCAACGCACCCAGAACACTACTGTAGGTGCGATGGGCGCAAGGAAGGAAATTTATGCACAGTTTTTGATGGAAATTTTGCCTGTTTCTCACCAAAATCAGTATCTAACTCTTCTCTTGTTTGTTTTCATAGATTCTTGGAGCAATACGACTATCACATGGCAAGAACGTGAGCATGAAGAAGAGGACATGCTTGCTTTACATGATCCGGTTACAGTAAACGCACTGCGGAACTGCAGCTTGCTGAAGTTTTTCCGCATTTCTAGCATGAGACAACAAATCGACTTGTTGCAGTATTTGCTCAATGCTTGGGATCCTACCAGCCAGGTGTTCCAGATTAGCGGCAAATCCATCCCCTTGACTGTAGTGGACATCTATTTCTTGACCGGCTTGTCGAGGCGGGGTGCCACCATCTCTTTATCAGGTTCGGCCCAAGGAGGTGAATCTGTGAGAGATTATGTTTGCTGGTATTGCAGAGAGGGATCTCAGCCGAGTAAAGACGGTAATATCATTATCCGTGATGTCACTAACAAGTCTCTCAGGACTATTCTGTTCACTTTTGGTAGGATGGCTGGTTGTGTGGCTCTTCATGTAGCCAACCGATCTTATATGCAGTATGCCTTGGAATGTCTCCAACCGAAGGTGTTCAACTGGCGCGACGCAGTACACCTTGTGATGAAAGAACAGTTGACCAAGGTGAAGAGTGGGAGGTTGAATAACTTTGGGTATGGTTCTATCTTGACCGCCTTAGCCCTAGAAAAGATACCATTGATGCAGCCGCAGTATATTGCACTCGATTTACCTTCACCGACTGAACCACGTATGCAGAGATGGGTTGACCATATGTCTAGGCATGCTGGTCAGTCTCAGATTTCCTTTTCTGATACCTTCTTTGGGTGGTTTGATCGTCAGGAGATGGTTTATTCCGAGTATCCATATGCGGCATGGACTTCTGGGGTGACCCAGATTTAGTACTGTTGGCTGGCGAAAAGTGGGGTGCCATTGGTAAATTCTTTGACCATATTCCTGTTTATCATTTTTCTTTTATAATTTCCTTGTGCTTTATTCTATCAAGACTAATCAAACTCATGTGTTCATGCAGATGTCGGTCCCGTTCGGCCAGTAGTACACCTGAGAGTGCCAGCTGCCGCCCCAGTAGGAGAGGCTGTTGGAAGGACTATCCTTCGCGACCTCAATGTGGCCGAGACTCTCACAGCATTACAGGACTAGGTCGAGGGCCTCACTCTCAGTATTCCAGATGTGAGGACTGACGAGTTTCCTTTGAGGTTGCAGCGGCATACTATTGGTGTGCCGAGACGATGGACTCCGCTCTTACGCATGGTCGCAGAGGCTGTGACTTGCTATCACGAGCACCATTAGACTAGGGTGTCCCCTGGCGTTTTGAGTTTTGGGTCATTTGACCAATTTTGTCTTGGTTACAGAACATTATGTGTAAACCATAAATAGTTATATATATATTTTTTTATTTTTGGAGTTTTACTTTGATTAAGTTACATTATCCAAATGCAAATATTGATGGGATGCTTCTTTTTATAAATGTTGCAAATGTCTATCTAACACATAACTTGCCAATGAGTCAATTAATGTGTTTAAGCTTCTGGAAATATGCTGATATTGAATAAAATCAAATTTCCTTTCCAAAATCTTAACCCTTAGGAACATGCGATAAATAGCTGGATTTCGGACATAGTAGATACCAGTGAGTTGTAGTATGACGAGTTGTGAGTCTAGCCTAACAATCAGTCAGCGTATACCATGTGTGATGGCATCAGAGAGAAGTTCTATCAACGCGCTATATTCAGCGATGTTATTCATTGATCGACCAATACATACCCCTCTGAAACTTACTAACTCGCTGCTTGGATCAAAAATGGCCCAGGCCGCGGAAGATAGGTTGTGCGAACTACGACTCGCTTCGTCGACATATCCAACACATAACTCCAATAGGTTTGATATCTGCAATAAATGTAAAAAGTGGATTACTTGACCAAAACAAATACTTTAGCAAAAAAAAAAACATAACAAAAGCATATAGGTTACTATACTGAATCACGCATAGTAACGCTTGAGGCACAACCCGTTACGAGGTTGTGCTAGTGGAATCCCGTCATAATCCATTAACTCGTAGGCTCCTTTTTCTAACACTCATTTAACAATATAGGGGCCCATCCATAAAGACTCGAATTTACCTGCCCCCAATTTTTCGGATTCTTGGTCATAAAGCAAGACCAAGTCACCTTCTGAGAAGACACCGGGTTTGACATTCTTGTCGAACTATGCCTTGACTCGTTTCTTTTGGGCTTCATTAGCCAAAGCAGCATCACGACGGGTTTCATCCAATTGGATTAGTTCCAAGAAATGAGCCTCCTCTTCTGAAGTCCCGAGGAGAAGATCAATTGCGAGTTTGAGGGATGATATTTCACACTGGATTGGTAAGACTGCTTCTAGGCCATATACCAGTTGGAAAGGTGTACATCCGATTGCATTCCTTACCGATGTTCGGTAAGCCCACAAGGCTCAGTATAGGATTAGGTGCCAACTTCTTTTGTGAACTCCAATCGTCCTTTGCAGCATGCGCTTTAGGACCTTGTTGATTGCTTCAACTTGTCCATTGGCTTGTGGGTAATATGGAGTAGAGCTGTCGTGAGACAACCCTAATTTGGCAGCTAATTCGACCATCATGTGATTGCGAAAATGTGATCCATGATCTGTGACTATAGCTTGTGGGACGCCGAATCTGGCGACTACATGATTGAAAAAGAAGAGGGCAGTTGTTTCACCAGTATTATCTAATGGAGGCATCGCCTCGGCCCATTTGGTAAAATAGTCAACTGCGACTATGATATACCCATGCCCCTCGGTCGAGGTGGGGTTACATGTCATGAAATCGATGCCCCATTTGGCAAATGGCCCAACAGAAACTATTGGCTACAGAGGTGCGGGCGGTCTTCTGGATTTGCTATCGAAAATCTGATAGGCATGGCAAATTCTGACTGCGGTTATGCAATCTTTGAACATTGTTGGCCAGAAGTATCCTGCTCGTAAAAAAATTTGTGTTGTAGCATAACCGGATTGATGCCCCCCACACGTGCCTGAATGACAATCATTCAGGCCTTTTTCGGCCTCCTCATGGGTGAGGCACCTCCGTAGAACTGTATCGACACCACGACGGTAAAGTGTATCACCGACAATCATGTAGCCTTTTGATTGGTATCGAATATGTTTTTGTTCGGAGCGAGAGGTATTGGGACTATATTTTTGGGTTTGGAGATAAAATGATTATATCCCCATACCATAGATTGCTTGAAGATATCATAAACAAATTTTCATCCACGATCGTTTCTTCGGATGTTTCATCATTGGACGACGATAGGAGATCGCGTAATAATTCTGCGAAAACCAGAGCTTTCTTTGACTTGTATTTTACAAATTCCAGATCAGACTCTTGTAGAATTGCTATCCATTTTGAATATTTGCCCCCAGCAACTGTCGCGACAATATATAAGTCATGGGGTTGCAATCTGACAGAATGGTAGTTTTTCGAAAGAGGACATAGTGTCGAAATCTCTGTATCGCTTGAACAGCTGCGAGCGCTAGCTTTTCAACATAAGAATATTTGCTTTCTGTATCATTTAAGTTCTTACTTAAATAATATATAGGATTTTCAATTCCGTTGTCTTCTTGAACTAAAACCATTGCGATGGTTGTATCCGATGCAGCTAAATACAAGTTAAAGTCTTTTTGATAATCATGAGTGTACATTAATGATGCTTTCATTAGGGATTCTTTTAAAGCATCAAAGGAAGCTTGCGCAACTTGATCCCAGACAAAGGGTACTTCCTTTTTCAAAAGACGCGTATAACCTTTAGAAAGTTCGGCGTAATTTGGAATGAAACTCCTCAGAAAGTTTGCTTTCCCTTGGAGTTTCTGAATCTGAAGCAAATTGGAAGGTGGAGGCAAATTTATGATTGCCTGAACCTTACATGGGTCAAGACGAATCCCATCTTTTGAGACTACAAAACCAAGCAAATGACCAGAACTGACACAAAATACACATTTGTGTAGATTGAGTCGTATCTTGTGGTGTTGGCAACATAGAAATATTGCTCTTAAATGTTGCGGATGATCAGTCCGCTTTTGTGAATGAGCCGAAAGGTTGTCGAGGTATGGTTTAACGATGTTTTTGATGTCATGGAAAGCATAATTCATTGCCCTCTGAAATTTTGCCCCTGCATTCTTTAAACCAAAGGGTAATCTTCGATATGCGAATGTGCCCCACGGACAAATAAATGAAGTCTTTGACTGGTCCTGTGGGCGGATATTTATTTGATTATACCTGGAGAATCCATCCATAAATGAAAATATTTCACATCCGGTGCATTCATCAATTATTTGGTCGATGAAGGGTGTAGGGTAGTTGTATTTTGGACAAGCTTGATTTACATCCCTATAATCGACGCACACTCTAATTGTTCCTTGTTTTTTCATAACAGGGACAATATTCGATACCCAATCGGTTAGAGGAACCGGGTAAATGAAACCAGCATGGAGAAGTTTTTCAACTTCTGCCTTAATGGCAGCGGCTTTCTTGGGGTGCACCTGCCGTAGCCGTTGTCGTACTGATTTGACATCTGGATACATCTTGATTTCGTGTTCAATGATACTCGAGTCAATGCTGGGCATTTCATTATATGACCAAGCAAAGACATCTTTGAACTCGCAAAAAAGAGGGTTATATATTTCCAGTTCTGAAGGAGAACAACATTTGCCAACATAAATATTCTCTACAACATCTATTTTGGTCGAGATATTTATGGCGATAGTCTCTTCAATGTTGGACAAGTTTTGCTTGGAATCCACCGTGTTTACAGTATTTGATAGAAAATAAAAAACTGAAGGATGATAAAGGTCATCAGGAGTATTTTCTTCACAATCCGGAAGAAGGGAACGATGGTGGTAATCTTCCCATGGCGCCTTTTCAATTAACATTGACTGAACAATTCCTTCGTCGGTGACATGCACTCGCGACCAAGGATCTGAAGGGGTGCCATATTCCTTAGACCTATCTATCCAAACGATTGATGAGCATTGATTTGGGTTTGCCTGCCATGCTAGGAACATTGATTGCTACAATATTTCTGTTGGGCTTGGAGGCAATACCTGTGCATGATCCATGTTGATATCGTTTCCTGAGATCTTTTTAATTGAAGATATCATATTGTAGGTTCCTACTGACGCTACTTCCGCCAAATTGATTGGAGGTGGAAGGGCAAATGTTCCCATTAATATAGGGTCTTTAGTAGGCCTACTCCGATATTTTGAAGCGAATGGGGGCTTCCATGGATCATTGGAATGCTTCCCGTAACTTGAGAACCATTGGGGAGGAAGTTTTGTTGATCGATGATTGTAATCCCTCCTTGAAAGGGAAATGCAATCTTCCTAAAATAGGTCGACACAACAGTAGCCATAGCATATATCCATGGTCTTCCCAGTAGAATGTTGTAATCGAGATTTCCGTCGATTACTTCAACATCTATTTCTACTGTTTTCCCTCCTAGTTCCACCTTCAAGTTACTTAGAATACCATACGGGGTATATGTTCGTCCGTCAAATGCTTTTAATGTCGTCGAAGATCGCGACAAGGTTGGAGATCCTAAAGTTTTCCAGCAACTCATCGACATAATACATGTAGATGCCCCCTCATCAATAATTTTTCGATGAATAGTTTTGTTGAGGGCTTTCACTTGAATGAGGAAAGCTAGTTGAGCTGGTAATTGAGGATCGTATCCTTTATTGTCAAAGGATACAAGATTGGAATCCTTTGGGTCTATCCCACCGATGGCTGCTAATAAAGCCTACTTTTGGGATGGGCAATTTTTTAGTACCTCAAGAGTCGACATAGCGGATGGAAATTGGGCCAAATCTTGCACTATATTATAATGTTGTGCTCCTCTAGCACGAGGATTAAATGTCGACTTGTGTACTAATCCATTTGGCAGTTTTATTGTCAGTTCAGGAATGATGGGTGGTGCAACTTCTGTCAAAGTTGTTGTCGAACTACTAGGTTGATCTTTATCCTTGTTGTTCGATAGCTGTGGATTCCCATAATCTTTGTTCCTTGTCGATATCAAAGCATCATTTTTTTGTTTGGAAATCAACAACATCAGCACTTGAGACGGGGAAGCATTTCCACTGTCAACCAGATTTGTTCCTAGATTTGGAAATGGATCAGTTAACACTGCCGAGGTTTTTGAATTCTTGAAGAATTTTTTAAGCTCAACTCTGTGTGGACAATCTGCGGTCCAATGATCCTCATCGCATATAAAGCATGGATTTCTTGGTTTCCTATTTCCAAGAGGGTTTGCAGAAGATTTTTCAGGTGATGATTCTTCCTGTTTCTTCTTCTTCCCTTTGCTTTTCTTCTTGCCCCTTGGTTGCTTGGTTTCTTTGCCTTTATCTGTCGATATGGCATTTACTTCTGAGGCAAGAAGTTCCTCTTTTGCATTTTGACTAGAAATCTTACGGGCCTTTTTAGACATAGACTTTGTCGATTTCGTGTCTATTGCGCCAATCACGCCATCGTTGGCATGAGAGTCATTGTTTGATTTAGGAGGAGGAGGGACTGAGAATTCCGGTCTAGGAGCGTCAGGTATTTTATCGTATAGTGTGCCAGACTGAGTATAAATCAAGTCTAAATATTGTGCACGAGCAATGACTTGCTCTTCGGTGACGACTCCCCCTTTTGCCACATCTTCTGTAATAGAAGGCAATAATGACTTAATAAACCATTCAGTTAAAAGTTGATCAGGAACATACGTTTTTACCATTCTACGACGACGTCGCCACTCATGTATATGATCAGATATGTGAGCGGCCGTTGTTTGTTTGAAATTGGTAAGAAGTTTCGTTCTTGTTTTGTACCTTATCGGTAACTAAAAATGGGTTAAAAAGGTTGTGGCTAGGGTACTGAAGTTGTCAAATGAAGCTTTGGGAAATTCGATATACCATTTTGCTGCTGGACCAGTTAGTGTCCTCTGAAAAAGGCGAAGCCTAATCGAATCATCGTTTAGGGTGTTTGATGAACACCACAGATGAAAGTTCATCACATGATTCGATGGATCTTCACCCAGATTTCCATTAAATTTAGGAATATCTGATGGAAGTTTATGCGGAATCGCTGGCCACCAAGGGGCGTAAGCGATTGGATCGTTTGTTAACTGATCTAAATTAGGTAACTCTAAAGTCGCCATGAAGGGTAACTATTGATTCAGGTTAGGTGAAGCATACCCAGGTTAAGATGGGATCGCCTGAGCAGTTGGTCTTTGCATACCAGCATAATGCATTTGATGCTGATAATTTTGGTAAGGTTGGTGGGCATGACCATTGTAGAATGGTTGATTTTGACCGTTTTGAATATACGGCTGCCCACTATTTGCAATGATTTGTTGCTCAGAACCTTGGTATACTTGTTGAAACTGCGGTTGTTGGTATTGCACTAGCCATGGTTGTGAAGCCATGTGTTGTTGCTCGATACTAACTATTTGACCAAGATGAGGGGTAATTGTACCCGTTTGAACCTGTGTCATTCCACCAGTCGACGATTGTGGTTGAGTTGCAGGGTCAAGAGGCTGTTGCATTACAACCTTAGAAACTTGAGGTTGGCATACAACAGGCAGCGCTTGAACTTACGACACCCTCACAATAGCTGGCGTAGTTGGTATACTTGACACAGGTAAACATTGTTGCATTGAATATATAACTCTTGGTTGTTGAGGTAGTATTGGTACCAACCGCTTGACGTAATTCCAGCATAACCCGAATTTTGTTGTGAACTCCCGTATGGCTGTCCTCCCGGAGGGGACAATGAAAGGGTATACTGCCCCCCATACGGCAGTAATCTGGTACTTAAGGGAATGGTTTTCCCTTGAGGACCGGACTACCCAAATTGACATCCAAATGGGTCAATTTGTTGAGACTCAACATAAGAGTTCCTAGATATTATTCTGGATGAATAGACAGGAATGGACCATACTGTCAAAATAGCCCCTAAGTGGGCTCCTTCTAACGATTGAGAGCTAGTTGGGGCAGATGGTATACCGGCGAACATTGTTGGAGTGATAGCAGGAAGTTCTGTCGTCACTGTGCCAGATGACACAGTCCTAGATGTTGACGGTTGTTCAGACATTTCTAGTCTATCCAAAAGATTACCTAGCGATTCTACAGGAGCTTCCACTGGCGGTAGACTAATTTCTGATGAAGAAGGATACAGAGTGATCCTGACTCCAAATTGCGATGGAGTACTAGATGGAGGATCGTCTAAAATCTCTTCTATAGCAATCAGACCAGGTGGAAGGGGTAGACCATCAGGTCCGTAGAATATTTTTGGTGCCGAAGAAGGTGTGGAATCTGCAGCGCCAGATGTTTTGGGAACAACACTCTCCGAACCGGTTGTAGATGGAACTGGTCCAATGATACAAGTGTTTACCCTCAGATTAGAATCAGTACTACTATCCTTCGGTGGCTGCTGAACTTCTTCTGTAAAGGCAGGGATACCAAAAATGTTTGGAGTAACCGGAGTCTCTGATGTTGTTGGAACACTTGTTCTAACTTTATTAGGAGATTTGGAATCAGTTAAATGAGTTCGCTTTGTTCGTAATAGTTTTGATTCTGATGGTTGACTCGTAAACCTCCACAAACGACGAGGTTTCAATTGCGGATTACTCGATCAAATAAAAATCAAGGGGAAGTATGTTTCCGAATTAGATGAATTTTAGACGCTTTGACACAACTTGTTTTTTCAATTTTAAAGAGTCGAGAAAAAACAAAAGATGACTCTAGTCACCTTCGATTTTTAATGAGCCTGAAGTGACAAGTGCTCAGATGGACCTTTTCCGTTAAGGAGTCTGAAAAGGAACGAAAGGGACTGCTCTGGAAATCTAGGTAGAGGGATTACCAAACCAATCGCAAAACTACAGAATGCTTTTTACGGTACGGTAGTCAATCTTCCTGAATGCTGTGTTCAGTGCATTGTGATCGATAGGGCGGCAGACACGGCGTCCTATGGATAAAGGATTAAGCCTATGTGGTCTCCAAAAATATACTCGACGGTACGTGGGAGCACAAGTCCGTACTGGCACTTATCGTCTCAAAGTGGAGGAATCACCCAACCATCAGTGAGAACAACAATTACCAGGCTTTACGACGCCGGAATACGTCTCTAGCCTAGACTTCTAGATGTTGTGCGTTAGGTTCCAAAGCATTGTTAGATTCATTAAATTTATTTTATAGTTGATCTTGCTTAAGAACTTTGCCTTTCAGGTTCACCGCGAGATGTAGATGTACAATTCCTAAAATGCAATCTAAGATGATAAACAGTGCAATGAAAATCCTAGCTACTAAGGAAAGAAAGACAAAATTCTTTCAACAAAGAGCAAAGAGAACACACTATATGCACTGCCCTAAATCAAACCAATCAAACAGTCTAAATGCAAATGCACATGCATGTATTTGTTTTCGGCTTTCTTAGTATGTGAATGATAAAAAGAAAGCTAATGCGCAAATCTGAATTACTTTTCAAGCGAAAATTACTAACAAGTTTCTTTTCAAAATAAAAAATGAAGACAATCACAACACTTGATGATTCGGAAATGAATACTCGCTTTCGACACTAGAAAAACTACAAATCCAGATCAAATACAATAGTAACAGGGTAATCGACTATCAAGAGCAATCAGACTCTCTTCTACGACTGAAAACGACACTTGTGACACTTTCAAATCGAGAAACGACAGTACAACTACGTTACTTTTTGCAAACGAGAACTGAAAATGACTCAACAAATACACAAAAACATTTACAGTTCTTTGCACAATGGAGGCGGAATACCAGCAAGGAAAAGGGGTTTCAAATAGAGATATACTGACTACAGGTAGCAAAATTCATGAATATAACTGAAAAGAGTGATCGCAGAAACCAAAACTGAGGAACAATGCCTAGTCTGATCAACGCACCTGTAACACAATGAACTTGAAATGCAGCGCACCTACTACACTTGGGAAGTGCGCTGAATTTCAGATTCACAAAACAAAACCTACGTTGGGCCAGAGACGAGACTTTGCTTGGGTTCCAGGTCACGGTTTGCAGTTCAGTTCATGGGTTTTGGCCGAGAAAATGGTAATCAGTAAAGCAACAATCAGGGGTAGATCTAAAGAGGTTACTAGAGCTACCAGTAAGGCAATCAGAGAGTTTGTAAATCAGTTGTTTAATTCATAAATAAAACCTAGAGGTTGACTGAAGTGGCATTTATCTACTTTGAATTTGCATAGCAAATGCAGTTCGAAAGCTACCTGGCTCGACTTCAGGCTCGTCTATAAGTTTATAAAATAAACAACAAGGAAGATAAACAAACAACCTAGTCGTTCCCCAGCGGAGTCACCATTTTGTTACAGGGAAAAGTGTCTACACAGAACTGCTTATCCCACTAAGGTGTGGTAACTAACTTAGAAACAAACAAAGTAAAGCTACTTTCGTTTTTCCTTTATGAAATATACATGAGAGAAGAACAAAGGAGACCAACCTCTGTCTTGCGCTTATCTCCTAGTTCGATTCCTCTCTCTTCTGATAGTCTTTCGCTACTTGCTTCCTTGTACGCCCAGCTTCACAGAGTACCTGTAGGATCAGAGTAGCATAACACTATACAAGAACATGGATCTATAATCATAAACAATTTAGGATCAGATGTAAATTGACCATACAATTTCATAAAACATAAATGACACAAGAGTATGGAGGAAAACTTGAATAGATTTTATTGATAATCAAGAAAGAGCCAAGGGAGTTACAACCAGTTGTTCTGACCCAGCATCATCCTCTCAGCAAGTAAGCCCTTCTTCACCTCATACAATGCTTAGATCACCCAACACTATGATGTTGTCTCAAGAAACCAACAACAATTCCTTACAAGATGCAAAATTCCAGCCTTTGGATCTCTGGGATGAGGGATCCATATATAGATATATGTAAGGGAGATGAGTCAGCTTGTGATTTGATTAGTGTCTTCCCTCTTATAGTTCTTGCTTCCACTTGGAGATTGATGATCTCTTACTCATCCTTGGTCGAATTCAGAGAGGCAAGTGTCACAGGAGAAGTTTCTGGAAGATTCCATGCCTCTCCACCTCGCGGAATGACACTGCCATTTGTCACTTCTCACCCATCGCACCCCATAGAAGGGATTTTTGAAATGCAACACACCCACGGAGTGTACTTAGGTGAGATGCAACGCACTTTGCCTATGGAGCAGCTGAAATGATCCTGTTTTGACCAGTTCTGAGCAATTTTTCATGGAGAACGTCTGGGAGAAGCTGTAATCAGTTGACCTTGTTCCTTTAGGGGTTAGAAAAACACTTTTAGGCACTTAGGAGCCCTTGGTTTATGGACATTTTATGCTTGGGGTTGCAGTGCCCAAAAATGTCTATAACAGGTATTGATTCCCCATTTTCCCTCTTCAGATTACCAAACTCGGTATGATAATACAACAAATCCTTTTTATCTCCCCATTGCCTCAAAAATGCGTCATCTAATGCTTCAATATCTATTATTGATCTCTGGGGTAATTCTCTAAACCACTTCCTAGCCTCTCCATGAAGGCTCTGGACAAAAACTCTAATCCATACATCATTCTCACTTATATCTAAATTATCAACATAACTGTAAAAAGCTTCTAGGTGTTCTTCTTCTGTTACTCCCTCTGTTCCAGTGAATTTAGGCATATATTTTTGATACTCTCCCACAGGCATAGGATTTAAAGGAGCAAGAAATACTAATGGTTCATATCTGGCAGCTACGATCCTTTCTATTCTCGTAGGTGCTTGTTGTCCTGCCATGTTTGGAATATTTGGAAGAATACTAGTAGATGGACCAGTAGGAAATAATGTGATGGATGGTAGAGATGAAGGTATGTTTTGGACTGAATAGGATGCTTTCTTTGAACTAAGATTCAAAGGGGAACTAACTATATATGGGGCTGAAATGATCTCTAAAGGTTTTTCTTTTATAACAGAGTTGTTTTCTAGATCCTCAATCTAGATATCTTCAGCAATAACTGTATCTTTCATAGATGAATGAGATCTCCTAGGCTTACCTGATCCTGATGCCCATTTCTATGAAGCTTTATTTGATTTGAAATTCCTCTCAGGTTCAGGCATTGGTTCAGCTAGAGATTTCTGAGGATTTCTTCGAGTATGTCTCACAAACTGAGCCAGAACTTCAATGTGGAGTCACCAAAGGATGGTCTTCCACCAGTGGAGTCACCAGACAGATGATTACAGCCAATAACTATGTTCAAACCTTGTCTGTCATCAAAGCTTGGAGTTGTGTCATTCTCCTAGAGAAGTTGAGCTTCAATTCTTCGATCCCCGACAACGGTGCTAATTAATGTTATCACCCCAAGAAACTCACCTAGGTTGTATATCAGTGATGCTCGGGAACATTACAGAATCAACAAAAATGTTGGATAAATAAAATAAATGATGCATATTCAAGCCAGATAACCACTCCTACTATGTTTGACCCCAGACATGGGTGAACACCCCAAACCACAAGGATTTTAACCACCAATTACTCACATTTTAAAGTAAAGGTGATAATGGAGAAGACTGACCACACCAGCAGATGCACAGGACCCTGTCATGGCCGGCTGCAACCAGTTAAAAGGTCTGTAAATATGTTTTCTAATGCACAGATAGGATGACAGCTCTCTAGCATTAAAACAACAGAAACCTGCACACAAATTCAATTATACATGCTAAATCCTAACATAGAGATGGGATGACAGCCCCTCTAATGCTAAACATTAACATCACATGAATATCTGCAAAGCAGGCACAACTTGGAACATAGAAGAAGAGAAAAATGAGCAACTGACAGCAAAAGAAGCTTGTATTAGTTGGAAATGAAGGCCAGAAGCTGCAGGTCTCACAGTAGTTACAGTCTCCAGAAGTTGAAGCTTACAACAGAGTAACACTCATCTAACGTTCATCAAACTGATTACATCGTTTTTCTGGGTATATATAGAGTTTGTTTACAAAAATCTCTAGTATGCTATGCATGAATGTGTCTTAATGGACCACCAACCGCATTTACAGTTAGATATGGGTTCTCTGTTACAATATGAATGTTTTTAATGAACAAAATGGCTCTTTTTGTACTCTGGTGTACTCCTGGAATAGGTGAAGTATCAACTGAATAAATTCCAATAAAAGCTACAGTGATTTATCTGCTCAAGGTGGTCCTTTTGTCCTTCGGAAGTAAACTATATTGAATGCAGTAGCTGAGGGCTTTTAATACGCTGGTCGCTGGATCATGGCTCCCTTCCTTCTCTGCATGCACGAGTCAATCTAAAAACACTGAAAATGCATCAAAAATGGATGAAGGGCCTGCAAATGCATATTGACCATCAGATGACATAGATGGATGGTCAAGACATCATGAAGAGAAGCGATGGGAAGACATGGCGAAGAGCAAACATAAACCGTTGGATCACAAAAATCAACAGCCCAAACAAGTTTATGGAATCTATCGGGAGATGGGCGGTCATGGTTAACGACAGATGTTGGATCACCATCGGGTAGATCCGACAGTGATCAGGGGCTGATTAACTGTCGGGAGTCATACAAAAGGTGGAAAGTAGTTTTATCGCACCGCTTATGGCACTGCGGTGGTAATTGTACCAATGGGTGTGATGCAATAACAATAAGATGCATGGCAGGAATGATGGTGGGGAAACCTCTTTCCTTGGAGGCTAATGGGTGGGCAAGTCTGTGGAATAGGGAAAGCAATAACCATTGGATCATATGGTGGGATGATCGGATGGTCAGGTAAGGGGCGACCTATGATAGATTTATATATATGCGTGGGTTAAAAATCCATGGTTAAGACTTAAGCACCTAGGAAATGAACAAATAATGGGTTTATATAGGTTTAAGTGAAATATAACAAAAATGCCCCAAAGTCATGAAAATCGGGGTTTAAAGATTAACAAGGGTTTAAAGGGTTATCGGGTTTTGTAAGGTTTTTAAACATAAACACTCAGGAGCTAGGAAAATAGGAGTTTTATGCCACAGTGGATGTGAAATAGGGATATAAGGGGTTGAAAGGGCATAAGGAGGATTTATGAGGAAAAACGAAATGGAGGAATAAGGGGCTAACAGAACATAATGCAAATGGAAGGGAGAAATAAACCAACTGCTGCAAATCCTTTGCAACCCAAACCAGCATTTTCCAACCTGATCTTAACCCTCAAACACTAAATCTATAGCAGAGCTAACAGGCACTATGCTCGTGATTGTATAAACCCAACAAGGACATCATGTTTGTACTGTACTTATTTTGATAATGAGGCAGAAGATTGCCCTACATTGATAGCGAGACTGTGCAAAAAATGGGTACTTCAGCCCCCTCCGACTCAGAATTTGCAGATGATGAGGTCTGGGCCACGCGAAGAAGACCTGAATGTAAACATGATTCTTAGGAGCAGTATGAACACTAGCGCTAATAAAGGTAAGTAGTCAGAAGAAAGTTTATGGGTTTGCAACGCTCCTACAAAGGACCCCGAATTTGATATAGAACATGCGAAGGAGACATTCATGGAAGCTAAGAAGAGCCTCACGAAGGCCTCCACTTTAGGTAGTAAGGATCAACTAGAACCAGGGATGGATCCTTCAATGCTCACTACCTTTCTGAAGACATGCATGAAACTACTATGCAACAGCAAGGCAGTAAAAGGACTATAGGAACTTATCACTAGGTGCGCAGGGTCGAGAGAACAATGCATGGTTCAGAAACTTGGAAACATGCATTGCGCACGAGAAGGAAAATGAGGTTGATTGTGAAAATCGCCGAGTATGAAATGGATCAAGTAATGCTAGACCTCGGCTCGAACGTGAATGTATTGCAGAAACAAACATGGGAACGGATGGGAAGACCTTCGCTACAATGGTCTCCTATTCAGTTGTGAATGGGAAACCAATAGAAGATCTTACCTATGGGAAGATTGCAAGGGGTAATAGTGGATATTGAAGGTGCAAGTGTGCAGGCAGATTTTGAAGTTATCGAGATTGTCAATGACAGCAATCCCTATCCCGCGCTACTAGGAATAGACTGGGCCACTAACATGAACGGAGTCATCAATCTAAAGAAGCGCAAAATGATTTTTGAGAAAAAATCATTACGTGTAGTGTTGTGGGGAAAAATTCCTATGCAGGACGATCCTATCCACCTAAGGTGTGACAGTGCCTTAGCAACAAACGAATACAGCTACACTGGTTTCTTCCTTTATGAAATGTGAAAGAAGAGAGATCAATAGACTTACCAGTGTCTTCCGTTTGTCCCTCGATCCAATCTCCCTTCTCTTTGGGTGTTCAAAGCTACTTGCCTTCTTGCTTATCCAGCTACAACTTCCTGCAAGATCACAAGAGAACAGCTACTTGCGACAAGAGAACAACTACTTGAGACAAGAGAAGAACACTACACAAAGACAGATGTTCACATTCATAACTAGTTTAGGATTAGAAATAAACCAAATACACTAATACATTTATACATCAAAATACATCAGCATATAGGGGAAACCAAGATAGCTTTATTGATGAATAACAAGGTTCAGGAAGAGATACAACCCAGAGGGCTCCAATCCAGCATCTCCTTCCCAGCAAATGGAATTCCTATCTTCAGCCCCTTCAAAGCATTAAGCACCCAATGATTCCAGTCTCAAACCAACAACAATTCTTTGCAATAACAAAATTCTAGCCTCTAGATCTCATGGAGGAGAGATCCATATATAGATGTTTGGAGAGAGGATGAGTCAGCTTGAGATCTGACTAGTGTCCTCTCCCTCTGTCAGTTCTTGAGTCCACTTGGAGGTTCTTGCTTCCACTTGGAGATTTGGAACCTCTTACTCATCACCAGTCGAATTCCCTGAGGCAAGTGTCATTTTGGAAGCTTCCTGGGTCTTGACACCTTGAGGAATGAGTCTGCCACTTGTCCAATCTCGCTTAGCGTAGGTAGCCAGTGTTGGAGTTGACATTCAGCGCAGGTAGCCAGTGGAGCCCTTGACATTCAGCGTAGATGGTTAGTGGAGCAGTTGACATGATCCTGAATTGACTTGTTTTTGAGCAGTTTCAGGTGGAGAACTTTTGTGAATTGTTGTGGTTTGTTAGCCTTGTTCCTCTAGGAGTAGGAACAACATGTTTAGGGACTTTGGATCCCTTAGATTATGGACATTCCATGCTCAATTCTGTAAGGCACAAAAATGTCTATAACATGTAGTGGTACCGCTAGATCCAGCCGAGGGAGTGCAATGCACTGAACTGGTGCGTGATGATGATGGTGATGACGATATTGATTTAATCTACAAGATAACTACACGAGAACAGGATTGGGTGAATCCACTTGCAGATGGAAGGATTTTGTGGGAGTGCGAAAGCTCCTGCACTTCAGATTCAGAAGAAGTAGAGTGATGGTAGAATCAGCTACATGAAATAAAAACACTTAATTGCAAAATTATTGTTAGATCACTGTGCTGCGCGACAACAGAGGCAAGGGATCTACCTACATCTGATGGGTTGACAACAGTGGATGAATTCCTCAACAAATTTGAAAGCACAATACCAGAAAAATAGCAGTTCGATGCTCTAAAATGGGAACTCCACACAATGCCTGCAAGGTGGTGGTGTACACATCAGGGAAGTTTGAGGATGGGCATGGATGGATAAGAATGATGCACCTACAATTTGGGAAGCCGCAAATATGACTAGTCGACAAATATGATGGACGAGATGATCCACATACACACCTCGTGAAATGGACCAAGGTCTACGGGGAAGAGCCACAACCTGAATGGGTACATTTACTCTATCATACCCTGGATGTCATACCCTTGAATTGGTATATTGAGATGGAGCTCCACCATGGTGTTAGTCCCAGTCTTCGCAGCCTGTCAACAGGGATCAAAATGGGCTCTTACTATGTTTGGGTTTTACAGATGTTTTGCACTTGAGTTTCAGTGAAAATAATATCCTAAGTATGTTCATCGAAAGGAGCTCATAAAAATATTTCCAACGGTAATCAAACTCCCGTAACTAGCTCCCAGATCAGAAGATATGATCGAAATGAATGATTGATTCTTGGTTATGCATGTTTTGAGGTCAGTTGCTGCACACAGGGACAAGTTTACTACAAATTAGTTTGGACAGGAATTTTATAAAAGTGAAAGAGGTTTTTGTCCAATACATACTAAATAACAAAAACCTCCTTCAGTTTATGCACAGGTGCTACTATGTGGGATATATACAATGATATTTGGAGCCTGCATTAAGACAAAGCAAAACTTTCATTTATTTTACTGTTTTAGTCATTTTAGTGCGGTGCCATTTTACAACATATGGAAAGTAATTTTGCACAACCCAAGGAGGTTTTTTTTAAACACGAGCCATATAAAAAAAACCTCTTTTATTTTATTCACAGGTGTAATGAATTGAGATATGTGACTAGATCTTTACAACTCATTTTCACATATTTAAATTTTTAATGATTTTATGTTTTAGAGATGATTGTGTGGCACATATTACGAGCAACTGGAAATGAATTTCCAAAATTTGAGAGCGTTTTTTCTCCAACATGACATTATCTACAAGAACCTCTTTCAGTTTTGCAACAGGTGCTATGGTTTAGGAGATACAAGTTCATCTTCAACACCTATTTTCAAAAATTTGGTCCAAGTTTAATGTAACTGATTCTATTTTGAAGAAGATGGTTGAGTTCAATTCCCTTAATACAGGGATGACCTAAATGTATAAATTTTATGAATTTCATAGTGTAGAGGTTTTACTTTTGCAACAGGAAGAAGCATTTGGACTGTGTAAAGCTTTATTGAATATCATAATAAAGCAGTTTTTGCCCTTTAGGCCTGGGATTCATCACAGTGCTGATGTTTAGTATGTTTCTCCTATAATTCATTTACACATTATGTTTTTTATGCCTTGTTACAGTATTATCTAAGTGATATGTTATGAATTCATCCATAATGATGCTCCTTTCGTGATGATTTTGTTGTTAGATGTGATGGTTGTCTTAGCAGAATTCATCCTTGGCTAGATGCTTTGTTGAGCAACCTCGTGATTCTCTTTCATCTAAAGTTGCTATTGTAGATTCATCCTTTGTTTGATGCATGCAGGGTAGTGGGATTTCTCCCTCTTACTTCTCACATTTACAATCTTCACTTGGTTGAACATGGCACTTAATTTACCCCAGGTTTTCCGACAAAAACTGACATCGATTCCATAGTCCAATCACCCTTTCTCTTGTTGTTTTCAACCCAAAACAAATCCAATCAAATCCTCTAAGCTACTATACCTAGCCTAAAATATACATTAAATTCAGTCATATCAATCCCTAATTTCCAATATCCTAATTTAGATTGACAAGGAGAGAGCCCTCTCCCGACCTGGTAGGGCTAGCTACTAGGTTAAGCATGGTTTGATGTTACCCTAGACTTGCCTTCCTTTAGCTTGAGGTAGATCTAGGCTCTAACATAATGGAGACCATATTGGGGAAAAGGTGATAGATCTTCTTTGGGAAAGATCATTCAAGTTGTAGATCTGATTGCTGATGGTCGACAGCAGTCAGACACATATGAAGGCTGAAATCATCTACCTGGCGACTCCACTGTTCGAATTCCCAAGTTTCAAAGTATTGATGGTGGCTCCACTAGCTAAATGAAGGACTCAGATGTTGCTTCTATTTGTTTAACGTATTCATGTATCGATTTTTCTAATCTTCCAGGTTTTCCTAATCAATTACCAAAGGATGCATACATTTTGAGTAATGACCCTAAATTCAATGGGGAAGATCTGACTTTGACTCTAGAACATATAGAAAATTTTAAAACGTTTGTGGAAATTCTTAGAGTTTAAAAGGAGGATGTCTTCATTAGATTGTTCTTTGATTCATTTCAAGGCAAATGTAGAAAATGGATTGAAGGTTTTCCTATCAAATCTATTAAGTCCTTTGCAAATTTTTGGCATATCTTTCTTGAAACATGGATGGAGAAAGAGGAAGAATTCAAAATAGAGGTTCCCTCTATTCAAAGTTTTAGAGAATGGGAAGATATGTGAATGGATGATGAGGTAGATGAGAACTTTGCTTCATCTCTTTCTTCTTATCTGAAATCCATCGATGCAGCCATGAAGTTAAGCTCAATTTTTTTCAAGAGTTTTCCATCAAAATTTAAGGAGATCTAACTGAATTGGAGACCCAAATACAATCCCAGGATCTGGACTGTCGAGTCCCATTCTTTGGGGACCTTTTTTAGTAGAAGGAATAGAAGGTAAAAAAGAATTAGTTTGGACAGGAATTTTACAAAAGTGAAAGAGGTTTTTGTCCAATACATACTAAATAACAAAAACCTCCTTCATTTTATGCACAGGTGCTACTATGTGGGAGATATGCAATGATATTTGGAGCCTGCATTAAGACAAAGCAAAATTTTCATTTATTTTACTGTTTTAGTTATTTTAGTCCTGTGCCATTTTACAACAGATTGAAAGTAATTTTACAAAACCCAAGGATTTTTTTTTTAACCACGAGCCATACAACAAAAACCTCTTTCCTTTTATTCACAAGTGTCATGAATTGGGATATGTGACTAGATATTTATAGCTCATTTTCATAGATTTAAATTTTTAATGATTTTCTGTTTTAGAGATGATTTTGTGGCAGAGATTACGAGCAAATTGGAAAAAAATTTCAAAATTTTAGAGAGGTGTTTCTCCAACATGACCTTATCTTCGAAAACCTCTTTCAGTTTTGTAAAAGGTGCTATGTTTTAGGCGATAATAGTTCATCTTCAACACCTATTTTCAGAAATTCGGTCCAAATTTAATGTAACTGATTCTATTTTGAAGAAGATGGTTGAGCTCAATTCCCTTAATATAGGGATGAGCTAAATGTATAAATTTTATGAATTTCATAGTGTAGATGTTTGATTTTTGCAACAGGAAAAAGCATTTGGACTGTGTAAAGTTTTATTGAATATCATAATAAAGTAGTTTTTGCCCCTTAGGCCTGGGATTCATCACGGTGCTGATGTTTAGTATGTTTTTCCTGTAATTCATTTACACATTATGTTTTTTATGCCTTTTTACAATATTATCTAAGTGATATGTTAGGAATTCATCCATAATGATGCTCCTTTCGTGATGATTTTGCTGCTAGTTGTAATGGTTGTCTTAGCAGAATTCATCCTTGGCTGGATGCTCTGTTGAGCAACCTCGTGATTCTCTTTCATCTAAAGTTGTTGTTGAAGATTCATCCTTTGTCTGATTCATGTAGGGTGGAGGGATTTCTCCCTCATACTTCTCACATTTACAATCTTCACTTGGTTGAACATGGCACTTAATTTGCCCCAGGTTTGTCGGCAGAAACTGACATCAATTCCATATTCCAATCACCCTTTCTCTTGATGTTTTTGACCCAAACAAATCCAATCAAATCCCCTGAGCTACTATAACTAGCCTAAAATCTACGTTAAATTCAGTCATCTCAAGGCCTAATTGCCAATATCCTAATTGATATTGACAAAGAGAGACCCTTCTCCCAACCTAGTAGGGCTAGCTACTAGGTTAAGCATGGTTTGATGTTACCCTAGACCTACCTTCCTTTAGCATGAGGTAGATCTAGGCTCTAACACATGGTATGAGGGAATGGTATGTCTTGCATGATGGATTTTTGTTAACTTTCATGCTTGAAGATCGTTGGTGGGATACTGTTGATGATGCACTACAGGTAGTGAAAGCAGCTATCTTCAAAATACCTGTTTTGGGAAAATTTAGTGTTTTATCAAGCGCCTAACCCTCTAGACTTAGTAGCTAGTCTAGAAACAACAAACAAAGTAATTTGCTACCTTTTCTTTAATCAAAAAATATGAGAGGTAAGAAGAGAAACAAACCTGTAGCTTTCAATTGCTCCCTCTCCCCTTTGACTGATTCCACCTGTCCTTTCCTTACATAACTTGCTTGGAAAGTACCTACGCACAAGCTGAAACAGAAACCCATCAAAGCATACAATAAAGATCTGTTAATTAAACATATCATAAAATCCTGAATACGATATACATCATATAAGAACATGAGTGGAAAATCTTTGAATTCTTTATTGATAAAAGGAAAGATTACAACCCATGAATGTTCATGCTTGATTCAGTGTCATCCTTCCAGTTTCGATCCCTTCTCTCCTCATGAAGTAACAATTCGACATCATTACAATACTATTACTAATCTCATTCAAACAACATCTCCTTAGCTCAAGAAAATCCAACCTAGACTAGCCTTTGAATGCTTGGTCAATTTATAGCTGATTGGAGGAGGTTAAGCCATTAATGGCCCTCATGAATGCTCTGCCAAAATTGGAAGGTGGTTCCATGGAGGAAGGGATAATGGATTGAGGTTCATTCATCCTCTTCCTCATCCAAATGTGAACTCAGTCAATTTGGAAACTTCCAGAAGTACCCATTGGATGACGAATCCAATGGATTCATTTAAAAAATTTGATGAATCTCACTCAGCGTAGGTGAAACAAAGGCCAAGTGCACTGCAGCGCATCTAGTCAGTGCAATTTCTACATTGCAATGCAGCCTGCTAGAATGCTACCTACTCTAATCTCCTTAGGGGAATTTTTTGGATGAATGGTGTCACAGAATCTCTTGGGAGGCAAGCATGATGTAGGTTGACCTCATTAGGGAATGAAAAAAATGTAATTAGGGCTTGATGGTCCCTAATAATATGAATCTAGAAGTCGGGATTGATGTGCCCAAATTGACCTGTAACAGTTGCCCCCTAAAGCATGAAGTCGAAAATAAACATGTCGAGTGAGATGATTTACCATTTGGAGAGAAGGTTTCGAAGTGGAAGGTGACTTGCATCAGTTAGAATACAAATATCATGATAATTTGATTTTTTCTCATGAACTAGCTAAGGGAAGGCATACCTATGCTCAGCTTATAAACTTTTATTACATGTACAAATATAGTCATCTACAGATATAGATCCATGAATGGATGACCATGAATTTAAGGCCATTTGTACATTTGATATAGTACTGTTGAAAATATATCGCAGCCCGAATGGATGAAACTAGATCTAGGGTCCTCAATCTTGTTCAATCTTCACTCAATGTACAAGTCTGACCATGTGAGTAGATGATCTAAAGTCGAACATGGAGAGAAATTGTCTGATTACCATCTAATGATGTAAGTCGTTAACAGACACGAGAGGAATCACCGATATGATAATGACCCTCAAGGTACTACAGTACATTTCGCAAGGTGTGAATAAATGATTTGATGTCGAACAAAATACGAAGTCTTTCGGTTGAAGGCCAGTGATGTCAACATATCACCAGAAGTGAGAAACCTGCCATTGATGTATGCATGCCTCAAGGTACTGAGGGGGAGTTTCTATGTCAACTTCTTGGATGATGTGCTGATGTCGACAAGAAGTGACTCATCGCAGGAGGGCCTTGATGTATCCCACATCAACGACACAAAACGAGGTAAATGATTTTGGAGATAAAACATTGACTCACGATATAAG
Source organism: Pinus tabuliformis (assembly GCA_031772625.1). Classification (NCBI taxonomy): domain Eukaryota; kingdom Viridiplantae; phylum Streptophyta; class Pinopsida; order Pinales; family Pinaceae; genus Pinus; species Pinus tabuliformis. Next base: position 2,047,752,009 of record CM062816.1, read on the forward strand.
GTTCAGGAATGGTGGGCATGAAAATGAAGGTTTACTATATTCTAAAGGATGAAGTTTTGAATTGAATGACTTCTCTTGAACATATCAGCGACATTGAAGCGAATTGGTAGCATTGACCCAAAACAAAGTGATGGATGGTATGATAGACCAACAGTGTGATAACCATCAAGCGGAATTACCCAACCCACATAGTCACGGTGATGAGGTGAAAGTGTCATGTTCAAGAGCGACCTGCTACCATAAAGTATTCTCGGCTCTTTCCCATTTTCCCCAGTCATTCTTGACCAGTACCTCTTTATATTTTATCAAGCTTGAGGAGGATAACATATGCTTGTTGTATAATTCCACCCTTCGAGTGAATCCATCGCTATTTCATGTTTTAACGAGTCTAGTGAAGGTGAAACTTGGTCTTGTCTAGATGGACAAGTTTGTCGCTATTTAATGTTTTTAACGAGTTTAATGACAAAGATAACTCGGTCCTTTCCACATTTAGAGAGTTTGAAAAGGGACTAAGAGTAAACTCCATAAATTATTTTTCGTAAATTTGTCTCTCGAGTCCGAAAAAGTGTAAAATAATGAAGAGAGAGCCTATTGATCATGTTTGACTAACGAGTACCTTCTTTGTAGTTAATCTATCTCAGCCTGAAGAAGGGGTAAAACTATACTGAGTAGATATCGATTCTAATCCATTAATGAGCTAGAAATGACAAATTCTTGGCAATCTTTTCATGTTTAGAGAGTCTAAAAAGAGCTTAAAGAGGACTCCAATTTGAGGAACGAGGGGTGTCTATGATAGCAACTAGTTCCGATAATGTTGGAACTTCTCAAAACATGTTGATTTATGTGAAGAGGCTGGCTAATACGACCACTCATTGCAAATGTTCCTCAAAAAAGGTAAAACAACCAAGTGAAAGCATATGATTGGCCAAAGGGATGGTGGCGATGGGATGAAAAAAACCAAGGCTCATCTTACAAAAATGGATAATAGAATGGCAATCACAAGGGTTAAAAATGGAAATGGGTTCATTTTTAGACAAGCTTGAACCATAGGGAACTATGCTTGGATTCAGTTTCATGTTTACACAAGCTTGAAATGAAAAACTATGCTTGGATTCAGTTTCATTTTTACACAAGCTTAAAATGAAAAACTATGCTTGGATTCAATTTCATTTTAACACAAGCTTGAAATGAAAAACTATGCTTGGAATTGGTTTACATGCCCCCAGCATGATGAAAGGGAGAGTCTCCTGTAACCAGATGGAAGTCATTGTGGTGAAGCAGGACGGTTATCCAACATCCCTTTGGCTTCGTCCAAATAGACAAAGGTGAATGGGGTGATTCACTTCACATAACCTACAAGGAAACTTAACTTTACCATTCGATGCATGCCCCCCATGCTTCATTACATTCACCTAAGTAGATTACTTGTGGCTATCAGGTGGATGGAATGAAGGTTCATTTACGAGATCAAGTGAAAGACTCGACTGGGATTTTACGAGAACTATTCAAAGACTCGACTTGGAACTTTTCTCTGGGGGACCTTCTTTCATTTTTTTTAATGAGCTTAAAATAAGACAAGGAACTATGCTCATTGGCCTGTTTCATTTTTTAACGAGGTTGACACAGTAAAAGAATTGTCCTCATGGACCTGTTTCATTTTTTAACGAGGTTGACATAGTAAAAGAACTATCCTCGTATCCTTGGTTTAATTTTTTAACGAGGTTGAAACAATAAAAGAACTATCCTCATGGGAGTTGTTTCATTTTTTAACGAGGTTGACATAGTAAAAGAACTATCCTCATATTCCTTGTTTCATTTTTTAACGAGGTTGACACAAGACCAAGAACTATCCTCGGACACTTGTTTCATTTTTTAATGAGGTTGACACAGTAAAAGAACTATCCTCAAATTCAATCACAACTCATAAGAGGTCATGAAGGAGATATCTGGTTCCAAATCCCCCAGTACATGATGTACAACATCACTGAATTGAACGTCAATTGATGTAGGTATGGAACAGGTTGCCACATAATTAACCCGTAGCGAGGATGTTACCATTGGTATAAATGGACCATTTAGGGATGATGGTTGACTAGGATCTATATTTGGACTGGGAAATGAAAGTTGGTCAATAGTGACAATTCTGCCTTCATGCGGGAAACACATCACTGAAAGAGTGTGGAAGCAATAGCTACCATGACATAAACATAGTCATGCCCAAGTAGTAAGTTATAATATAAAGGTCCTGGGACTACCATCATGTTTAGATAAATGAGTTTTCCTCCCAAAGTAATAGGTAACTGAGGGAGGATCCCTAATGGTTGACTCATTCCTCTGTTAAAACCCAACAGATTTTGGGTAATTGGTACAAGTGGCGGCGAACTGAGTGCTTGCCAAGAAGTTGAGGAAAGGATGCTTACTAATGCACCTTCAGCTATAATAGTGCCCGATACAATCATATTACAAACTTGCACTATGATCTGGAAAGGCACATAAGAAGGAAGGCAGAATCCTACCAGTCGATTCCAATCAAAGTAAGTGACTAGACTACTTGGAGGGGGTACCATAGAAATGTGAGGATTAACCCCTTGAGTTATGAGAGCGGGAGGATTTTCCTCTTGTCTTGATGGAATAGGAGGATTGCCCCCAACCTCATTATAATCTAAAGAAAAAAAAAGAACCTGAGTGGTATCATGTTCACTCTCATTAGGAAAGGTATGATTTACTAAAGGTGGAATCGGGTCAACTATTACCTTGACCTGTTGATTTGGGTCGGGTATAGACTCATAGGATTCACTTTTAGAGAGAGTGGGTTTGACCAACGGTTGATTTGAGTCATTCAATTCATCAACTAGTGAAGGATTTAGGGATAGTTTCCTGTAACCAGATGGAAGTCGCTGCAGTGAAGTAGGACGGTTATCCAACACTCTTTTGGCTTCATCCAGATAAGGACAAAGGTGAATGGGATGATTCCCTTCACATAACCTACATTGAAACTTAACCTTTCCCTTCTTTCCATGATATTTACTGCCACTAGTTGATGGTGTGTCAGCAACATGATCTCTAGAAGTTGATGACACAAGATGATGTGAACGAGATCTGAGGAATATCAAGACAATTTCAAAGAAGATGGTCTCTTGCACAAATATTGCATGGATATCGAACTTTGTGAGGCTTTATGGACCATTTCTCATCTGATGTTGTATTCAAAGCAATGGTTGTATAGTTATCCCTCTCCTAAACTTTCTTCTTCTTCTTCTTCCCTTTCTTCTTCTTCTTAGCCACCTGGTTACTAGTACCAATACTTTCACTAGGCGAAGAGGAAGAAGGGGAGGATGAAACAACCGAGGAAGAAGGAAAAGCATCAACTTTAGGATCAACTAGAGGTTGATTTTGTCCAGTTGGAGCAGTACTCTATTGCGGAGAAATCATGACATTTTGAACCAAGGAGGTTGAAAACAACCATACTAGCAAGCCAATGGTAAATCCCTGAAGGGACAATGTAGCCATATATCAAGCACCAATATTTCCAAATGGAGGAAAAGCACTAGGATTCCCATCAAAAAGAATTCCTTGATTAGTGGACTCCCACTTTTTCACCATATGTTTCAACCTAATATCAACTAAGGAGCGAGCGTGGAGGATGTTATCCGTGGTTAATTAATTTTTATGACACTGGAACACAACTTCACTTTTTCATTTCTAAAGAGTTGTGAAAAAAAAAAAATATGACTCTAGTCACCTTCGATGTTTAATGAGCCTGAAAGGACAAGTGCTCAGAAGATCCTTTTACTTTTAAAGAGTCGAATAGGAACAAAAGTGATTGCTCTTGTGATTCTAGACAAGAGGGTTTACCAGACAAATCACAAAACTGCAATATACACATTGGTGATAAATGAAAGAGAAATGACCAAGGACTTTATGTATGACAGTCAATCTTCCTGAATGTTGTGTTTGGTGCATTGTGATCGGTAAGGTGGCAGACTCGGCTTCCTAGGGATAAATGATTTCAACCTATTGGGGTCTCCCACCATATACTCTAAGGTAAAGGGAGCACAAGTTTGTACTAGCACTTAGTGAATCAGAGAGGAGGAATCACCCAACCTCAGTGAAAACGATAGCCACTAGGTTTAAAGACGCCAAAACATGTCTCTAGCCTAGACCTCTAGATATTTTTCGTTAAGTTCCAATGCATTATTAGATTAATTGATGTAAATTTTAGGTTGATCTTGCTTAAAATCTTCCTTTGAAGGTTCACCACAAGATGTTTTTCGAAATTCCTAAGAATGCAACTAGAATGAGAAGCACTCTTTCCATTTAATTGCAACAATGAAAATCCTAACTATGAGGGATAGAGCATAAAAGTACTTTTTGAACAAGCAACAAAGAGAAAAAACTAATGCAATTCCCTACACTATTCCTTTCAAGCATTCACAAACTGCAAAATGCAAATTGCATGTATTTCTTTTTAGTTTCTTTTAATGTGAATGATGCAATAAGAAAAACTAATGCACAAACGATTCAGAACTCTTTTCATAAAAAATGATGATTTGTGACAATTTCTTTTAAAGGGAAAGGAAGAAAGTATGACACTTTCGATTTTAAAGAAATGAAGAATTTCGACACTTTAAATGAAAATACAAATCAAATGCACATATCAATCAATCGATCTTTCACGAATGAAGACTTTACGACAATTCAACTTTCGAAAGAAAAGATGATTTTACAACACTTTCTTTCAACAAAGATCAATCAACTATATTCTAACTTTGACTATAGACTGATAATGACAAAGAAAACATTAAAGAAACATTAATTAATCCAATCAAAGTAGCGCTAGATTAAGGAGATGAAAACTGTTTTCAGAGATAAGACATCATTTACATTCAACAAGAAATTCAAACTGATGAAAATTGACAAAAAATTTCAGTTCCTAAATGGGAAAACTGACCCTAAAGGGATCAGCGCAGGAAGCAGTTAGAGACAGTGCACTAAATTGCACTGGATCTATAAGTGAAGTGCACTGCAGTGCACTGTATCAGTCACAGAAATGTGTTGGTAACAACAAACCATTCTGAAGGCGATTTTATGCTTAAATGTGATTCAATTTTCAATGAATTTAGACTTGAATTCAATAAATGACAAGAAGTACAATATGTAAAAATTCTTTAAGAAGACAGATAAGCTACTAAAAGGGTTAATCATGTCCTTAGTGGAGTCACCAATTTGTTTTGGGTAAATTTAGTGTTTTATCAAACACCTAATGCTCTAGACTTAGTAGCTAGTCTAGAAACAACAGACAAAGTAATTTTCTACCTTCTCTTTAATCAACAGGTAAGAGAGGTAAGAAGAGAAACCAACCTGTAGATTTTTCTTGCTCCCTCTCTCCTTTTACTGATTCCGCCACTCCTTTCTATAATTAACTTGGTTGGAAAGTACCTGCACACAAGCCGATACAGAAACCCATCAAAGAATACAATAAAGATCTGTTAATTAAACATATCATAGAATCTAGAATACAATATACATCATATAAGAACATGAATGGAAAAATATTTGAATTCTTTACTGATAAAAGGAAAGATTACAACCCATGAATTTTCATGCTTGGTTCAGTGTCCTCCTTCCAGTTTTGATCCCTTCTCTCCTCATGAAGCAACAATTTGACATCATTACAATACTCTTATTAATCTCATTCAAACAAGATCTCCTTAGCTCAAGAAATTCCAACTTAGACTAGCCTTTGAATGCTTGGTCAAATTATAGGTCAATGGAGTAGGTTAAGCCATTAATGGCCCTCATGAATGCTATGCCAAAATTGGAAGGTGGTTCCATGAAGGAAGGGACAATGGATTGAGGTTCTTTCATCCTCTTCCTCATCTAAATGCGAACTCAATCAATCTAGAAACTTCTAGAAGTATCCATTGGATGAGGAATCCAATGGATTCATTTAAAAAAATCGATGAATCTCGCTCAGCATAGGTGAAAAAAAGGCTAAGTTCACTGCAGTGTACCCAGTTAGTGCAGTTTCTGCATTGCAATGCAGCCTGATAGAAGGCTACCTGCGCTGATCTCCTTAGGGACATTTTTTTTATGAATGGTGTCATGGAAACTCTTGGGAGACAAGCATGATATAGGTTGACCTCATTAGGGAATGAAAACAACTGAATTAGGGCTTGATGGAAAATAATAATACATATCTAGAAGTTGGGATTGATGTGCCCAAATTGACCTGTAACAATACCCTAGGGGCCAATGTAGGAACTTCAACTAGAATGGGCGACACAACTGATCTGCGCGCTAGAGTGTTACAACATAAATGTTGAGGAGGATGATGAGGACCCAAGAAATATTGATATTCCTAAAATGGAAGGTTGTCGCGACGTTCAAGGACCCCGACATCACCACGCTGCTAAAAACAAAACAAGTAAACATTGGAATGGAGGCAGAACCGAAGTACACAACGCTTGGGGACTATTGTGATGATGCCACGGTGGATAAGGTCACTGAGTTACTACGTGAATACCAACACTTGTTCCCGGCCAAAATTACGGACTTAAAAGGGATCGTTGGCAACTTAGGGATGATGAAGATCACTCTGAAACCCAATGTGAAGCCAGTTAAGCAGCAACCTTACTGTTTGAATCTGAAATATAAAGAAAAAGTCTGCGAAGAATTAGAAAAAATGCTCATAGTCAGAATTATTGAGCCAGTGGAAGAATTCAACTGGGTGAGTCCTATGGTAGTACAAGAGAAAAACTAGAAGGGAGAAATAAGAATATGCGTAGACCTTAGGAAGCTAAATGATGCTTATGTACATGACCCATTTTCGACACCATTCAGAGATGAATTACTAGAGCATGTTGGCGGTTAGGAAGAATACTCATTCAGGGATGGGTTCTCAGGGTACCATTAGATCAAGATCATGCTGGAAGATAGGAGCAAAATGACGTTTGCAATAGAATGGGGCTGCTTTTAATACACCGTTATGCCATGTGGACTAAAGAATGTGCCAGCTATATTTTCGCACATCATTGTGGCTTTGTTCAAAGAATACATTCATAAGTTCTTGGAGGTCTATCTGGATGATTGGACTACCTTTGGATTAGATAAGCACCATGTAGCAAGCCTATGTTTGATGTTGGATACTTGCCACCAACACCATATTGCGCTGAACCTTAAGAAGTGCACATTCCTCATCCCCTTTGGAAACATGCTAGGACATGTGGTATGCAAAAAAGGACTAATGGTGGACCCTATGACGATTGCTATTATTCTAAATTTGGAAGCACCGAAAAATGTTAAACAACTGCGTGCTACTTTGGGACACACTAGATACTATAGGAAGTTCTTCAAAAGATACACCCGAATAATAGCACTGATGGAAAATATATTGAAAAGGGATGTTACATATTGTTGGAATGATGATTGCTTGAAAAGTTTGGATGTCCTGAAGGGGAAACTGGCCTTCGCTCCAATCCTGGTCTTCCCAAAATGGGACGTGTAATTTCATGTACATGTTGATGCGTTGTATATTGCGCTGGGAGTTGTACTCACATAGGAGGGCACAGAGGGCATGGATCACTTGATCGCGTTTGCAAGTCAAAGATTGTCTAAAGCAGAAAAGAACTATTCCACAAACGAGCGCGAGGGATTAGCGATGGTGTACGCGCTCCAAAAATACCAACACTATCTACTTGGAGGACATTTCAAGATGTATACTGACCATTTCGCATTGAAATACCTAGTGAATAAGCCTGTGTTGGGGGGGTGCATATGCAGATGGCTCTT